>JARGGL010000014.1:1200000-2400000 GCA_029955375.1 Rubus parviflorus | reverse complement strand
TAATAGAGATATCTTCACCTAATAGACAAATCAAGTTGACAATCATGGGCCTTCTAGAGAAAATCAACCTATATTAATATCAAGTTGACAATCATAGACTCTTCTGTAGAAAATCAACAAGCAGAAAGACCAAAAATACACATATTTCAGTGGTTAAAGTTATATATGAATACAACTTCAACGAAACCACTTATATATCAACTTCTTGTATTCCTAATCAATTTCTAATAGAGATTGAGTGTAAGGCAATACTGAAGAGAGTAAACAACTCGGTTCCTTATCAGTTTTCATGGATCTACATCTACATCATATTGGGGAAAGAAAAGCCTGAGAATTCCCAGAAGATCCAAACTAGCTACATCAACTACCAGGATGGCAGATGAACACCAAGTCTATGTTTCAATCCTGTGATAATCTTTAGGATTAGTTAATTTCTCCCTGTATTTACTTTCAATCATAATAGAAGGAGACACCAGAAACTGCACAATGTTTTAAGCAAGATTGTCCGACTTCTTTCTTATATCAATGAAGTTCGTTCCACTAATACATAAGAGCACCAAAAACCAAACCCTCTTCGATTTCTCAGAATCCAACACGAAAATCAAAATTAAGTACCAACTAAGAAAGAAGAAAAACCCAGCCAAAGAGCAATACCCAAATACATAACAAGTAATAGGCACGTATATATGGTTATGGGTATGAGATAGAGAGAAGTTGAAGTTGAATGCATACCAGCAATAGTTGAGGAGTGGGTATTGGCTTTCTTCGTGTAAGAAAACTTTGAGTGCGTAATTAAGAGCTTTGGTGGCAGAAGCGTCAATGGCGGAGAAGAGAGAACGAAAGCGTTGGGAACGAAAGAGAATGGAGATGAGAGGTAAGAGGTAAGGGGGTAGGATATATATAGAGGCAAAACATATTACGTCTTGGAAGAATAGATTTCTATTATTATATTATATTCATAAAAGTGATAACTCCATGAGCCACGTTGCTCTTCACGCACGCTTCTCTTTCCTCCGTCTCTTCAGGAAACTTGATAAGTTTCAATACCACTTTCTCTCCCTTGTATACGTGGCAACCATCATTCATCCTTTTTTTTCATATCTCTATAAGATCATTCTTAGATCAACTCCTTGGATAAATCTAAGCATTTACCATCTCATTGTGCCTATCCGATAATTCTTAGATTAATTTCTTTTTACTAGATAATATTTAAAGGATAATTTAAAATATGAACGATTGAATTTTAAAATTATAAGGTATACGTTAATCACAATAGGGAATGAATTCTTAAGTTCACCCCTCATAAGAATTATCTTTTTTTCTTTATTTTTTTTTCATGAGATTTGTCGCTCTTTATTATTTGTTTTATTAGGTAGAGGAGGAGCCGGTGGCGGCGACCGAACTATTTTTGAAGCAACAACAAGAGTTGACGGGGAAGATTTGGGACCTTTCCCTCACTTTCCAGCTTTAAAGAAGCCTATTTCGGGTGTTATGCCAGCTGCAATGCAATTTGGTACTAAGGCGTCTACTTCTCAATTGAACCCCTCTTTGGCCCTAGCCCAGTGGTGACAGTAGGTGGCCAAATCACGGTTTGGGCGATGGTGACATCCAGACAGAGAATACAGTTAAGGGAATCTAGAACATTCTTATGATTCCATCTCTCTAGTGCAAAAAAATTCATGACAAGCATTTCAAACACTAATTTTTGCCATACCCAAAATTTTAGAGACGACATATAACTTGCATAGTGGGGTTGTCGGAGGGGGAGGAGTAGTGATCACCTTAATAGCCAACCTATTAGCACTCTTTACTATAAAAGCTAAAATAAAAGATGAAGTATTAAATAACACGATTCAATATATGATAATCTAGCACTTAAATAAATAGAAGCAACCGTAGACACATCATTAGAGCTAAAATGAATAAATCACAAATGATCACTTAGTTACCACAAAATGAGAACCATTATTTTATGGTGGCATTTTGTCTTCTCATTATTGATAAAGGACACGTTGTCTGATTTTCATACCTTTCTTTTTCAAATGTACAAATTTGCTCACAGACTCTAATTCAACTTAATATGTACCATTTAAACAATCCACTAGTGACAAAAACTAGAGGAGCCAATACATCTGAATGCCACCACATTCAAATAGTACGTAGTAGCTTGAGAATTTGTTTTGATGCACGGTTGAAGTTGAATAGAAGATGCCATTATCATTCTCCATCTCCATGTTGAAGCTAACTTTGACATTTCTAAACTATATCATGAATTACTTAAAGGTGAGCACGGTTTGGTTGATTGGTTCGGTCCACTTGACTTGCCAAACTCGAGCCAAACCGAAACTTCATATACGGTTTCGTTTGGTTCGATTACAAGGGCAAATAAAATTAAGGTTAAATGTCCTTTTGGCAAAAACAAATGAATTATTATTCGGTTTAGCAATCTTCTAGAAGCAAACGAATTATTAAATCTTTAGCAATCTTCTAGAAGCAAATGAATTATTAAATCCTAAACCAGTCAACCCCCAACACCCAAGCGAAGACCGTCCCTCTACTTCCAATTAGACAGCTGTCCTCTATAATACCACTTGTATATTTTTTTTTGGAAATTAATATTTCCAATTTAAAAGAGAGAACCAATAGCTTCAAACCCCTAATATACAAATGTATAAGCAAGTCAATACAAGCGCTACATGCATTGCATACTGCATACATAGTTGTATACGTACCCCCACAAAACCTCAAATAAAGGTAAAATGTACAAAATGGGACGGCTTTTTTTTATTTTATTTTTTTGATGTCAAGTCATCTTCATTATTGCATGTAGTTTGAATTTGCAAATTACTCTTGATAGTTGACCACCAATGTATTTTTTATTTTTTTAAGTGGTTGACATAATCATGTCATTTGGGAGAGGGAGTCAATGGTGTTTACATGTATTAACCCATTCATGCGCTCCCATTATGAAGTTTATTTTTTTTATAATATGAAAAAAAAAAAAAAAAACCTTGAACGATGCTCTTATCCTATATGTTCTTCATAAGTTGTCGGTAAAAGTTTCTCCTTGATTTCGGCCTAAAGCACTCTCAAATTGAATTCAACCTAACTTTGGGACATTGTCGACGTTGTTCTCCTCTACTTAAGCAGCATAAGCTCCTGTATTCTTATGGTTTTGGTGTCTCCTATTTCATTTTGATCTTGGAATCGTGAGTGATTTTGGGTTGTTTTCGGTGGCTGTTGGTTTTCTTTTGCAAGGTGACACGCATGTGGTTGTGACTCTTCTAATTGGTTCCAAAGCTAGATCTATGATCCGGAATTGGGATTCAGGTATGGGCTTTGGATCCGAGTCATTATCACAATTTACTCTGGTAAGCGGCTGACACCTTCTTGTCGTCTTTGGTATTCAAGTCGAATATTGATCTGAGACTGGGTGTTGTGTTCATGGTGTTTACTATCCAAAGGTCACTTGAAGCATCCAACCTCAATTTTAGGACTATTGGGTCATCTGTGTTACTGTTATATTAGCTCATGCTAAGCAACTACCTTTGCTCAAGGTTATTGTTTACAAGTGAAAATGCATTATTTGCACATTATCTAATTTCCTTTGGTAACCTGTTTTACTTTACTTTCGTTTCGTTGCTTCTGGTTAACAAATTCTCCGGAGTCTATCCGTGAGGCTTTGTTAACTAATAAAGCGGCGACTGCTGTTTTAGACATGGTGTTGGAGGACATCCCCTTTACATAGGATGATGTCGCAGACCTGCTTGTATTTCATGAGTTATTTGATTGTTTTGTCGGGCTTAGTTTTTCTTTTTGGTCTCTTTTAGAACTATTGGTTTTTTTTTTCTTTGAGCTTCATATTAGAAAAGGTGAGGGTACTTCGGTGCAAATCCATATTGGCGTACCCTTTTTCCGGGTGTGATTTCCTCGTCTGTATACCTAGCTGAATATCAATACAAGGTTGACGTATTCCAATAAAAAAAATAAAACTAATTTTGTGATCCACTATAAAAAAAAATTATTGTCTCGCAGTTGAATGGCGAGTCATCATCATTAATAAAATTAATTTTCTGTTAAATAAAAAAGGAAAAATTCTACTTGACCTTAAAAAAAAAGAATAAAAAAAAGTGGTAGTAGATAATGTTGTTTATTAATGAAGGGCAGAAATTAGGAGAGGAGGCGATTGAACCAGTGTTCTGGAAGCAACCAAATATACAACTAGTGTGGATGTGGGTGGGGACCACATGCAGGTCGCAGAATATTCCACTCGCATGCATATATGGACAGGTGGCACGCAGGCTGCAAGTCGAACAGTGATTCACCATCTAGAAGAAGAGAACATGTATGTGTGTATATAAATAATATATATAATACTAATAACATAAGCTTCTAGAAAAAGAGAAGAGACGGATTAAATTTAATTCCCACTACTACTACTACTAGTAGTCTGTCCAGTGTCCACCACGAATTGATGTACGTGTCTGTTGGGACTTGGGAGTGGGCGGGTTGAAACTAGAGATGGAGACAATGGCGGGCCCGGGATAACAACAAAACTTCATGTCGTCGTCTTTGACTAGGCAGTCCATTATTGTCTTCCTTTTTTTTTGGTTACACCATTATTGTCTTCCTTTCGGTGAGGCACTATCACCTTCTAAGCAAAGGACTGAAGCTCGACCACAATTAAAGACAGATGGCAACAACTCAATCGGATAGCTAGCACGATTTCTTGTTTCTACCATAACATGATTGTCCTCGGAGACTCCATCACTCGAGGAAGCCAAAACTACATCCAACTCTTCACTTTGGAATCAAACTCATGTCTACGTTGCCATAGGCGAAACCAGGATTAAAAGTTTTTTTTTTTTTTTTTTTTTTTTTGGGGTTGGGGGGGCGGCGGGTCGGAATATCAAGTAAGGTGTATATTGTTATTTTATTAATACTAATAAAGCTGTTAAAAAATATTGGCAGGGGTCAAGACCCCCCCAGATCCTAACATAGGTCCGCTACTGTACGTTGCCAACCTTCGAACTCGAAAATTCTGATCGTGAACGGATCGTGAGGAAACGGCTGCAAGCAAGTAAATAATCCATGACTTTCTCAGGAATATCAAGGGGAACCTAAGGTAAAACTCCGACTCAATTGTGCTCGTTTATATAAGTCGGGCAGACTTGTGATGTATTTTGGCATTTAAAACTAACTTTTGGGCTGAAACTCTAATCACATTTTATATTTTTGTTTGATTTATTGTCAGCCAATTTGTCAAAGGATCAAGTGGTTGTGGTAAGAAGAATGAACACCCTATTTTTCAAACGTATTAGTTGATGTAGAGGAATTGGCCACTGATTGGGTTTGTATCCTCAACTTGGCCTCTAAAATGACAAATGTACTCCTCACATGATTAAAAAATAGATGGAAAATGATACATTTAACGGAAAGAATGCAAATCGGCGGTTAATAAAAGAATAACAAGGCAAATTTTATGATATAAAAGAGTGAGGTGGATGAAATTGACAATTCCGATCAAATTGAGAGTGCAAAATGGAATATATATCGTAGATGAAATGCTTTTATAACATGTCAACTTTGATGAAGTTTAGCATTATTATTGTTACAAGGTTACTTATAATGGCAAATGATCGAATAATAATGCACAGTAGTTTATGATTGAAGCTCTCAATTGGAAGCAGTGGTAACATGGGCAACATATATTATACAACTTTTTTATTGTTAAATACATTGACTCTTCCATTTCTCCGATCCTCGATCCTCTGTATTATATACACAGAGTCGGTCTATATTTTAAGTTATCCATGTAATTAATCATTATTTGCTTGAAGTTCATTATAATTCTCTGTATTATAATTCTGAAAGACACCACCGGCCACCTCTTCCCATTCCTATGTATCTCAGCACAAATTGACCTCTGATCTCTTCTCTTGCACTCAAACTCAAAAGGAATTATATTATTTAATTAGTATATAACATGCTGAGTACGTCGATCATAAAATACTAGTAGTGTAGTGTCCGGTAGTGTTAATTATTTGTTAATATAAGCTTCTAGAAACCCTTTTGTCATTCCCCATTATTTTGAGAGCCAGGTAGCTAGCGGGAACGAATCCAAGGTGATTGGTGTAGTGGTTTGACACTAAGGTTAGCTAAGGAGAGATACTGAGTTCGACTCCCCTATGATACTAATGTGTGTGTGTGTGTGTGTGTGTCATGACGTCCTTAATAAAAATAAAAAAAAACTTGCCGGAACGATGGAGAAAAAAGTCTGAAAAAGACTTTCAGTTTTTTTTTTCTGCGTCAAACTCAAAGATGGATAGAATTTTTATTGAGATATCGAAAAAAGTACAAATGGTTGCAACAAGAGTAAGCCTCGTCCTTCGCCTAAGGTGAAAGTCAAAACAAAAGCATGATCCTATTAGCTATACTGATGTCTGAAACCAACACAAGGGAGGAAAAAGATGTACAATATGGATCCACAAGAACACCTCAAATTAACACAAAATGGAGCATTAGACAAAAGTTGACACTACTCAACAACAAGAAAGAAAACAGTGGGCAGTGCGACAAAATCTGGCCTCATTAGAATCTTGTCTGGAGAAAACTTGTAGTTAAATGACTAAAAAATGATTTCTAATTTGACTAAAATTTGATCAACATTGTTTCTACAATGGAGAAACTGGATTTGTGTATCATATAAATTGACTGGTTTATATGCTCTTAATAATGTTTACGGATTATGTATTCATGTGAACATAAGTTCTAGTTTGAAAATCGTCTGGTTCAAAACATGTAATCATGGTTTTGTGAGAATTAAAATTTCTATGGATTTATATCGAAATCCATGAGTACGATATGATGAAATTAATATTCTCATGAATTAAAATTCTCATGGATTTATATTGAAATCGACTTGTCGATAGAGATGAAATTGTCTGGTCATCATTTGGCAAACATACATATAATTACTACTACATGAGTGCGAGGATTTAAATAATTTAGAATATAAAGTTATTACTCAACCCTTTCGGTAACTCCAATTGAATACCACCAAGTAAGATATGGTGAGATTGTTGGTAGAGTGAGGCTCATTTAGTACTGAACATCATTCAAAATAGTGTCAGCATTCTCCAAACCTTATCTAGACATCGCATCCAACTGGATGAGCCTAGTTGAAGAAGATTCATAACCTTTCGTGACTTAATGTGAAGATATATGGGCCGTGTTTACTGTTTTACATGCTTTTATCTTGCGATTTAGTAATCAAGTAATGCAAATTACAATTTCTCTTAACCTAATATTAATTAGGGTTCGTGCTCAATGATAATGGTTCACTATTTTCCAAGGATTCAAATAGTAGTAATCGTACCTTACTTGAGAAATGCACCTAAAAAAAAATTAAGGGTTCTACGAGTCAAGAGGAAAATTCAACGAAAGAGAGAGAAAAATGTAGAGAGCAAGAAGTTATTTTGTATTGATCTGGTTGTGAATGATTAGATTGATGTTTCAAATGGTGATGTCTCAACCTCTTTATATAGTGGAGAAGTTGAAATGTATTCATGGTACATCATAATGAGGAGCAACCCTTTAGTTACTCCATTATCACCACTAACCTCACTAACCATACAATTTATGTTATCTCATAAGTAGTATAACTCTTATGAAGTAAATAAGAAAACATCAAAGGTCTTCGATTAGGAATTGATGTCTTGTGCAATGTATGTAGTCCATTTCTTGTATCTCGTACGAATGTTAGTTTACAGGACAACCACTCCACTAGGTATCCTGCAACAATTATATTAAAAATAATTTATTATTTTTTGAATATAATTTATTTTAATTTTAATGTTTAATAATAAAATCACCTGCTGTCACTAAAATATATTAAAAAATAAACTTAATTTTTCGTCTCTTTAATCTTGAATATTTGAGGATAAAATCCCTGTTTTGATTATGTTAATATAAATATAATTTAAATTATAAATTTGATAGAAACCCTAATTTATTTTTATTTTTTGATTTAAATTGACTTGAAATTGAATATAAATGAAATGATTGTTTTGCCCATGCTCTAGTCACCAAATTAGTGCCATATAGGTGCTACGTCAACAATTTAACGAAATATTTGACGGAGGTGCTATTAGGGCTAACAGAGCATTAGTTGAGGTACCAAAAATTACATTTGGTCATAATCCAGGTACCATATGGAGATTTTTTCCCTAATTAAATATGCACATCCATAAAATACAAGTAGTGTAGTGGCCCATAGTTATTTGTTAATAGCTTAATTTAAGCTTCTAGAAACACCTTGCCATTCTCCATTATATTATTTTGAGAGCAACTAGTTGGAACGATGGAGAAAAAAGTCTTACAAAGAATTCCATTTTTTTTTCCGACATGAAACTCAAAGATGGATAGAATTTTCATTGAGATATCGGGAAAAGTACAAATGGTTACAACAAAGGTACGGTGAAAGGAAACAAGAGTAAGCCTCGTCCGCCGCTTGGGGTGAAAGTCAGTACAAAAGCATGATCCTATTAGTTAAATTCGATGTCTGAAACTAACACAAGAGAGGAACAAGACGTACCCTAGGGCTCCATAAGAACGCCTCAAATTAACACAAAGTGGAGCATCAACCAAAAGTCGACACTGCTTAACAACAAGAAACGAACCAGTGGGCAGTGCGACAAAATGTGGCCTCATTATATTCTTTCTTAGAAAAAATATAGTGGGACAAAACTCCAAGCCGAAAAAAGAGTAATACCTGCAAATAAAAATCTTGCAAGGGTCGCAAAGAGAATTCTCGAAGAGACAAGAGTGTATCTACATCCATCATATTTGTACGCGTCACATGTGTAGAAAAAAAGATAGCAAAAGAGAGTGTGAGCTTCTCTCCCGGCTAGAGGCTGCTGGCCTCCTTGCCGAGGCGTCCCGGCCCGGGAGAGGATTTCGGTGTGTGCGCACACTTATTTTTTGGCTCCTAAGATCACTGCAGTCACAGTTTGGGGTTTGTTTCGAGGAAGGATGTAGGTGAGGGGAGATGCCTACTGTGGGGATCTGATATGGAGTTTTCGGGGTGACCAGATCCGACCACGACTTTGATTGGTGGACTGTGCTGAGTGATGGTATTGCTCAATTCGACATTTTGTTGCTTAGATCCGATGTCTGACCACTTGTTCGTTCAAATCGGGATGGTCTTAGTGGTCTGAATCGGACAAGCCGTCTTTGATAAGTGTGGATGGCGGGTGTTCCAGGGGTGTTTGGTGTGGTTGCGGTTTGTTTTGTTGGTGTCTTCTTGATGATTATCCGGATTTGCTCGCCCATTTGTTGGTGGTAGAGAGGTGGATTGCCGAGGATGGAGGAGATGTCGAGGGTGTTCGACGAGGTTGTCTGACTGCAGGGGTTTCTTGGGAGAGGGCCTGGGCTTGGGCTGGGCTTATTTTGGGCTCGATCTTTTATTTTTGGATCTTGTTTGGGCCCAGGCCAGTGAGTGCTGCACCCCTTTGTTTTTTATTTTATATTTTTGTTGTGCTCGTGTTATATTTGTTAGTTTCAATAAGTCTCGGACCTTTGTGGTCGTGTTGTGGTTAGTTCATATGCACCGCTGATCGAGTGATGATGTTTTTCACTGAACTAATCTCGTGTATTCACTACTCAGGAGACGGAGTTGACTCGCCCAACCTTCGCGGGTTTTGAACCACTTCCCGTTTGGTTGCCGATGTTTCTACCACTTGTTTGGCACTTTGTTGGATTTGAGTGTTCATGGTCAAGATGGTTGCTTTTCTTGTCTCATGGTATACCAGAGATCTAGTAGCTTCATTTGTGTCCATTTGGACACTGGAAGTTATGTTCAGGCCTGTTGGTGTGACGTTTTGTTATAAGTAGGCTTGTTTACGGTTCTTGATTGTATAATTCATACTACTTGTAACGATTTTTTCCATATGAATGAATTTCCATTTGATAAAAAAAAAAAAAACAGAGACAAGAAACCTAAAAAAGGAACACATCCGGAGACCAAGAAACTCGATCGGGGCCTAAAACCGAGGGCGGAGCCAAACAGGTTGGACCTCATTAGGTGAGATGAAAAAAACTTCCATCTGAAAATGATTAGATACTGTTATATATAATTGGCCAATGTTTCGCCATTTTGGATGATCAAATGCTCTCCAAACCTTTTATCTTCTATATTCCTATTTGATAATTCACTTTGCAAAATTTTATCTACGTTGAAAACTATTTGATCATCCAAAATGGTACGTATAAGATTATGAACAAATATAGACCGTCGTATATATAGAAATGAAAGAATAACTGTCACGCCCCGATTCGAAAACCAATTTTAAATTCCCAAATTGAGGTGTGAATCACATCCCAATTATAGAAAATAAAAATCTTCTACAATTAGAATGTGAGAAAAGTAAATAAAAAGAAAACAACCAAAGCCAACTACTAAACTGTACAATTCCGTAACAAAAGATTTTAAAAGAATACTTAATTTACAATCAAAGTCACACGCTACAACTATACACAAGTCCTTACTAGTGGTTCTTTCGTCTTCTAAGTACAAAAACTTAGCTTACAAAACAAGCGTTTAACTAACAACTCTCGAACTTAACCGTCTCTTCAACCTTCTAATTAATCGATTTAGTACCTGCAAAAAGACAACCTATTGTAGGGGTGAGCTTTCGTCCTCGCTGCTCAGTAGGGACATAAACCTTTTATTGACTAAACTAATTGTCACAAACATCAAGTTGTCAAAGAGCACTTAAAGATTAGTAATGAAATAGATGCATGAATGTCAAATGAGCTTCACTTATCTACCCGTTAGTCCATATAACAAAACAAGCAGAGCCTACACGTCCCATACCGTGTATTACCAACCGGGGGTAACCCTAATTATTTTATTATATGATCTAACACCCGTAACAATTCATTCCACAAATCCCTTTTGTCAGTCATCTTGCCCTTCTCTCGGTCGCCAGCCAAAATTTCCCAATTTCATATGATCATATATCATATTCATATTCCCCCTTATTTCTCCTTGGCCTGGTCCCTGCGAGAGTTAGACTCAACTACACAAAAGCTATTCCCAAAGATATCATTTTTCCATATCCATCCACCATTCTCATACCATGATCAAAATCATTCCTGAGTATCAACCCTTCAGTATGTCATAATGCATCATGCTAATAATATGTCATTACTAACATGTAGATTGTTCATGTATGCAACATGCATAAGAACATATATGTATATACATTTAGACATGTAATTCATGCTCGCATATATATAAGTCGAATCAATCACCGTATATCAAACAAGCATGTTATTCAAACATCGTAAACAACCAAATTATTTAAAAAGGTTTCCCAAGATCCCCCTACCTTGATTCCAGCACTAATATAACTTTACGTCAGCTCCACTTCACTGCTGCACTCGTCGAAGAACGCTTTCAACAATGTCGCAGGTTCCTATGAGAAATACAAACTGTTTAAAACGTAATCCTACTTTAACTGGCTAACTAGACTTCAAGACTTAATTTCAAAACCTAGAACCTTTAACCACAAGCCCTAAGCGATGGCACAGCCTTAAGAAGAAGATACGTAAAATCCTATGCCAAATGAAGTTGATACGAGTTGCAAAAGTAATAAGAAAAGTGAACTATGCAACAGAATTCCTAATGCACAAGATCAACTTTGCAATGGCCTATACTCTTCATACGAACTCCAAAAAGGGAAGGACTGGTTTCGTTAGAAACCTAGGAAAGTCTACTTTTCAAATACTGGATCCCTGAAGCAAGTTTGAACAAGAACAGATACTTAAACAAATAGATAGAATGAAACAGTGCTGCAGGTTTCAGAAATTCCTGCAGCAGATCTATAACTTTGAAAATTCATAACTAAATGCAGAAAAATCGTTTTGAGGAGATTCCAACTCTGAAATAATCTTTAAAATGTCTACTACAACTTATCAGAAGACAACAACTTTAAATTATGTACAGAAAAGTACAGTTTTTAACAAAACATTTGCCAGTTCAGAAACTCAGAAAAGTTATTTTGGCAGTTCAGGCCTCTATTTTCTGCTTTGAGTTTAACCAAACAAAACTTGTACAAATTCAGTGATTCTTGAACTAATATAAACATAGACATGTGAATTTTGCAAAGGTATTTTCAAATTTCAAAACAAAGACCTGAGCTGTGAGTTATAGTAGCTCAAAGTTGACAAGAAAATAAGATTTTTCTGGAAATTTCCAGCAAACTCAGAAGGATTCCTAACTCAGTTTGGTCGACTTCTAGGTTACCAAAAATAATGTTTGGACTTCGAAAAAGTAGTATAAGATCCGTACTTCACTTCCAGGACACCAAAACGTCATGAACAAATTCGAAACTTTGAAACAAAAGTTCCAGAATTTGCTTTGGACACCCAAACTCTAAGAACTCTGTTCTTGAGACAAAATGAATCCGAATTTAATCACTGATATTGAATTCGATTTCATTCCTAAACTCATATAACATCAGAGATATAACAACATAATACTTTTCAATCAAAAACTCAGTAATTGAAGAACGAAACTTGAAATAAAGAATCAAACTTAGTTACCAAATTCTAAGAACTCAAAAACCAACTTAATAACAAAACTAAAACTGAAATCATAATCAACCTTTGATACCAATCACAAAATCGTTTCTAGTTCTTCTTCTTCTTCACTCTTTCTTCTTTCTTTCTTCTCTGGGTCTGTTTTCTTTCTTCTTTTCTGGTTCTGTTTCTTTCTTTTTCTCGTTCTGTTTTCTTTCTTTTCTTCTCCTGCTCTTCGTATCCTCTTGTATTCTTGCTTCCAGTTTTTCTTCCTAAATCCACCGACCCTTTTTCACCGACTCTAGCTTAATTTTATCACCTAGAGAAGCTATACTAACATCAAAGCTTCTTTTGAATACAAGCTGCCACCTCCTGCTTGGAGGTTTAAAACCAAACAGGACAAATATGTTTTAAACTAAAATCATAAACACTTAATTGATCTAATAAAAAATTAATTAATAAAAATAATAATATATACATATATATTTTTAAAACATTTTCAGGGTTTCACAATCTACCCTCCAAAAAGAAATTTCGTCCTCGAAATTTACAAAATTTGAGCCAGAAACTAAGTCAACCAATTTTACAAAAACATAGAGATTGGGATGAGATAGAAGAGTAATAAGGACTATGTATAACAGGTTTGGTTGATAGAGTTCTAAAATGTTGACAAGTAGGCAATAAAACTATGAACCTTTGAACAAAGGAATTAAAGAAGTGACTGAACTGATCATGGATTGACAGAAGAGGAAACGAGAATACAACTAGTGGTTATGAAGCTTAGTAGTTGATGATTCAAACTCCCATGAAAGAGAAGATAGAACATCTGGAGTTTGATTAGATACTAAGAGCTAGTTTGATGTAAAAACAAAATATGAATGAAGAAAACGAAGAATTTATCCAATGATAGGATAGTTTAGGTATAGAAAGATTAGAAACATATAATCTCTAGATATGGATGAATTAAAGATGTCAAGAAGTTCTAGAGAAAATATTGAACTGATATATAATCTGTTGAGAGGTCCACTAGTTGAACTGAACTTTAGATAAGGCTAAGGATCAAAGACTGACACAAAACTAGACCGAAAGCAATAAGGTTGCTAGTAGTTGAAATGATTAAGTTGAGTAACAGAAGTACACTTTGAGATGAGGAAAAATAATAAACATTCTTGACAAGATCGATCAGGAGGTTTCGGTTGCTTCAATCAACACAAGAAAAGAAATTGAAACAAAACCTCTTGATGAGAGAGAAAATCGACACTTGAAGTTTGCAGCAACTGAAATTCAAATCTTACTATAGGAAATGTTGAAAAGGTAGTGAACTATATTAGAGAGAAAAATTTGGTATAGGAATAACAGTAACAATAATAATAATAACTTTCTTTTGAAGCAGATGAATAAATAAACAGAGGAATTGAGATGAGAAAAACAAGTTGTCTAAAAGAATAGATAATTTAAATATGATCCGAGCTCATATGTCTCAGATTTGATCAAAGATGTTTGAGAGGTAAAACGTGAATGAAATCAGTAGAGAGAATAGGAACTGATCAAATAATTTATCATGTCCCCAGACAAATGGGTGTAAATAGTATCTGTAATCAAAGTAGCTACATCAATACGAGTACTTGAATGAAGAATATCATCATAATAGGGAGATAAAAGTTTAGGCATTAATTTCATAGAGACATGAACTAATACCCAGATTTGATAGTAATTTGAAAAGGCGAACGAGTTGTACTAATTGAAGAAGAAAGAAAAGTTCAAGAGAGCTACATAAATAGTAAATGGAGTTGGCAATTCCAAAGTATAGATACTTTGGCTGTTAGTACAATATGAAGACATAACTGAAACTCGATAGCCATAAGTAATGACTGAGGCTAGAATAAGTGTTCAGTATCCTTGACATTCTAAGATCCAATTGGTCACAAGAGTTGTATAGCTTTGGCCAAGAGTGAGAAGAGGGCAAATTGACTAAATAGAATGGAAACCAGTAAAGTCTGGTAGGCCATTTGAGATTACCAATGGAGTAGCAAATACAAACTTTCAATGAGGAATCAAATAACCAAATTTGAGAAAATAAATTTGGTGAAAGAACAAGTCATACAAAAGACTAATTTTCAAAACTAACAGTAACAAAAACAATCAGAAAAGAGAAACAATAACAAAATCACTTAAACAAACAAACAATGAACTCAACTAGTAAACCAAAAACAAAGAAATTTGACTAATAAAACTAACTGATCTACTCGAGGTCTCTACATCCTAATTTTTCTCGTAACTAATCTAAACGAGACGCAAATAACAAAAGAATTCTAAGCACTCAATTTCCAAATAAGAAAGCATAACATACAAAAGGTATGTACAATATCTTATCTGAAAAACGTACCTTCTGGCACATTGGTTGGATTTGCAACATGTTCCACTACATACGAGCGACCACGAGTAAGTTGTCCTTGTTGTCTTGCACTTGTCGATGCACCAGGTGTAGATTGTGTACATTGTTCTTCGTAGTGTAGTCGTTGATCAACCGGTGGTCTCGACCAATTTTGCTGAGTTTGGAAAGATGCACACAATGTTGGTTGTGATACAGGATGTACTTGGTGCAGCTGGAATTGTGGACAGTTCCTCTGAAAATGTCCTACTTGTTGGCATTGAAAACAAACTTTTGGCTCTTGAGTTGTCCTCGGTGACTTCCATCTTTGTCGCTTGGTCGTTCGCTCACTAGTTTCGTTCCTAGCGCTCCAAAGCCTTTTAGTTTCAAGAATACCCCTTTCAGCGATCAACGCCCGATCAACTACTTCGTTGTAATCTTCTAGCATAAGAACTTCAATCTTCTGTTTAATTGTAGGCTTGAGTCCTTGCATGAATCGTTTCACTTTGGTCGCTTCATCAGGAACTAGATAAGCAGCGAATGGTAGTAATTCCTCAAACTTGGATTTATATTCTGCCACCGTTAAATATCGTTGAACAAGTTGGATGAATTCTCTGGTCTTCGCATCTCTCACCGTGCTAGGAGAATACTTTTCGAGGAATATTGCTTCGAATATTGACCAACGAGTTACTTCGATTTGGAGGATGCTCTCGATCAATTTCCACCAATGGTGTGCTTCTGCTACCAAGTAACCACGAGCTATACGAACCTTCAAATCATCTGGAATTTTGTGCTTCTCCATCATTTTCTTCATTTCTACTAGCCAATCCTCTGCTACCGTCGGAATTAGTTCGCCCGTAAAAGTAGGTGGCTGTTTGCTAAGAAATTTGGCATGAATCCTAGCAATTCTATTTTCTTCAATGCGTTGCTGACGTGCTTGATCATTGTGTATCGATCCCTCCATTGCGAAATTCGTTTTCGAACAGCTTCAGATAATTCTAATACGTCGTTGTTTGTTCACCTAAACTTGATAACCTATCAAGAAGGTAAGCAACAAGAGTTTAATAGGGATATGTATAAAAAATTACACAATTCACCTATTAAACGACCGGTGTTTAGCCTAAGGTAGTCACACAAAACTTAACCGATCTAAAGCCTATGCTCTGATACCACTTTGTCACGCCCCGATTCGAAAACCAATTTTAAATTCCCAAATTGAGGTGTGAATCACATCCCAATTATAGAAAATAAAAATCTTCTACAATTAGAATGTGAGAAAAGTAAATAAAAAGAAAACAACCAAAGCCAACTACTAAACTGTACAATTCCGTAACAAAAGATTTTAAAAGAATACTTAATTTACAATCAAAGTCACACGCTACAACTATACACAAGTCCTTACTAGTGGTTCTTTCGTCTTCTAAGTACAAAAACTTAGCTTACAAAACAAGCGTTTAACTAACAACTCTCGAACTTAACCGTCTCTTCAACCTTCTAATTAATCGATTTAGTACCTGCAAAAAGACAACCTATTGTAGGGGTGAGCTTTCGTCCTCGCTGCTCAGTAGGGACATAAACCTTTTATTGACTAAACTAATTGTCACAAACATCAAGTTGTCAAAGAGCACTTAAAGATTAGTAATGAAATAGATGCATGAATGTCAAATGAGCTTCACTTATCTACCCGTTAGTCCATATAACAAAACAAGCAGAGCCTACACGTCCCATACCGTGTATTACCAACCGGGGGTAACCCTGATTATTTTATTATATGATCTAACACCCGTAACAATTCATTCCACAAATCCCTTTTGTCAGTCATCTTGCCCTTCTCTCGGTCGCCAGCCAAAATTTCCCAATTTCATATGATCATATATCATATTCATATTCCCCCTTATTTCTCCTTGGCCTGGTCCCTGCGAGAGTTAGACTCAACTACACAAAAGCTATTCCCAAAGATATCATTTTTCCATATCCATCCACCATTCTCATACCATGATCAAAATCATTCCTGAGTATCAACCCTTCAGTATGTCATAATGCATCATGCTAATAATATGTCATTACTAACATGTAGATTGTTCATGTATGCAACATGCATAAGAACATATATGTATATACATTTAGACATGTAATTCATGCTCGCATATATATAAGTCGAATCAATCACCGTATATCAAACAAGCATGTTATTCAAACATCGTAAACAACCAAATTATTTAAAAAGGTTTCCCAAGATCCCCCTACCTTGATTCCAGCACTAATATAACTTTACGTCAGCTCCACTTCACTGCTGCACTCGTCGAAGAACGCTTTCAACAATGTCGCAGGTTCCTATGAGAAATACAAACTGTTTAAAACGTAATCCTACTTTAACTGGCTAACTAGACTTCAAGACTTAATTTCAAAACCTAGAACCTTTAACCACAAGCCCTAAGCGATGGCACAGCCTTAAGAAGAAGATACGTAAAATCCTATGCCAAATGAAGTTGATACGAGTTGCAAAAGTAATAAGAAAAGTGAACTATGCAACAGAATTCCTAATGCACAAGATCAACTTTGCAATGGCCTATACTCTTCATACGAACTCCAAAAAGGGAAGGACTGGTTTCGTTAGAAACCTAGGAAAGTCTACTTTTCAAATACTGGATCCCTGAAGCAAGTTTGAACAAGAACAGATACTTAAACAAATAGATAGAATGAAACAGTGCTGCAGGTTTCAGAAATTCCTGCAGCAGATCTATAACTTTGAAAATTCATAACTAAATGCAGAAAAATCGTTTTGAGGAGATTCCAACTCTGAAATAATCTTTAAAATGTCTACTACAACTTATCAGAAGACAACAACTTTAAATTATGTACAGAAAAGTACAGTTTTTAACAAAACATTTGCTAGTTCAGAAACTCAGAAAAGTTATTTTGGCAGTTCAGGCCTCTATTTTCTGCTTTGAGTTTAACCAAACAAAACTTGTACAAATTCAGTGATTCTTGAACTAATATAAACATAGACATGTGAATTTTGCAAAGGTATTTTCAAATTTCAAAACAAAGACCTGAGCTGTGAGTTATAGTAGCTCAAAGTTGACAAGAAAATAAGATTTTTCTGGAAATTTCCAGCAAACTCAGAAGGATTCCTAACTCAGTTTGGTCGACTTCTAGGTTACCAAAAATAATGTTTGGACTTCGAAAAAGTAGTATAAGATCCGTACTTCACTTCCAGGACACCAAAACGTCATGAACAAATTCGAAACTTTGAAACAAAAGTTCCAGAATTTGCTTTGGACACCCAAACTCTAAGAACTCTGTTCTTGAGACAAAATGAATCCGAATTTAATCACTGATATTGAATTCGATTTCATTCCTAAACTCATATAACATCAGAGATATAACAACATAATACTTTTCAATCAAAAACTCAGTAATTGAAGAACGAAACTTGAAATAAAGAATCAAACTTAGTTACCAAATTCTAAGAACTCAAAAACCAACTTAATAACAAAACTAAAACTGAAATCATAATCAACCTTTGATACCAATCACAAAATCGTTTCTAGTTCTTCTTCTTCTTCACTCTTTCTTCTTTCTTTCTTCTCTGGGTCTGTTTTCTTTCTTCTTTTCTGGTTCTGTTTCTTTCTTTTTCTCGTTCTGTTTTCTTTCTTTTCTTCTCCTGCTCTTCGTATCCTCTTGTATTCTTGCTTCCAGTTTTTCTTCCTAAATCCACCGACCCTTTTTCACCGACTCTAGCTTAATTTTATCACCTAGAGAAGCTATACTAACATCAAAGCTTCTTTTGAATACAAGCTGCCACCTCCTGCTTGGAGGTTTAAAACCAAACAGGACAAATATGTTTTAAACTAAAATCATAAACACTTAATTGATCTAATAAAAAATTAATTAATAAAAATAATAATATATACATATATATTTTTAAAACATTTTCAGGGTTTCACAATAACACTTGTAGTCAAATGGCTAAAAATTGATGATAAAATAATCTGAACGTCACAACCAAAACCAATTGCCAACGGTTGTAGAGGCCCAAATCCTTATATATACATTTGCAATGTCTCTATTCTTCAATGTGGGACAACACTCCACATTCTCATACGCCCCCGCACGTGTGACGAATTTGCAAGCCATACACGTGGACAACTTATAATGGGTGACGTGGAGCACGTGTGACCACTTGGCTTCACAAGTAGGCGAACTTGTAGCTTTGATATCATGATAAAGTAATATGAGCGTCAAAACCAAAATTAATTGACACTGGTTGGAGATATCCAAATCCTTATAAACACATTTGCAAGGTCCATATTCTCCAATGTGAGATAACACTCCACATTCTCACAAATAATTTCTAATTTGACTAAAATTTTACAAAAATCTTATTTTGAGATAAATTTAAAAACACCTCTATATATGTACATATTTAAAGTATTCAAGTATGATTGTATGAATGTATGGGAGATTTAGCTACATAATGTGGTTATGGAGGTGGAGAGTAAATAATTGTTTATATGCAGCAATATATATGTATATGTACCTAAGAGTCACTAACCACTGTTCTGCGGCTTTGGCTTCCAGGAGAATGTGTCCCTTGGATTGGGTAACCAATCAACCTTCCTCATTTTCTAGTTTATTGTTTTCTGATGCTAACCACCTTACTCCTGAGGTTCTTGTTCCTTTAGGGCTTTGGCTTCCAGGAGAATGTGTCCCTTGGATTGGGTTACCAATCAACCTTCCTCCTTTTCTAGTTTATTGTTTTCTGATGCTAACCACCTTACTCCTGAGGTTCTTGTTCCTTCTGAGTTTGATGCTGGTTAGCTTTCTTTGTTTTTGTTTGTTGTTTCTTAATATATCATATCTTTTCGTCAAAAAAAAAAAAAAATTCATGATATAACTGTGCAAGTAGACAATAGACATGTTGTCATAACTCCCTAGTTTTTTTTTTTGTCATGACTCCCTAGTTTGATAAGAAGAAAGAAACTTGTCTCTATCCAACAATTCAATAATTGATGTAGTTAAATTAAATTATTATAAGAAGACTACGTACTCATGCTATGGTGAAAATGAAAGCCACTCCGATCCAAACTTATAGGCCAACTTTAATTACGATTATTTTCACGTGAATGAACCGTATGTATATATATATATAATGAGAGCGGATCGATCACGGTATGATGAGTCCTTTAATTAGGGATAAGCGTGATGACTAGAAGAACTAGAGCCTCTTATCGACAAGCACTTATTTCTTTCACAGCAAGTAATAATTAATTGATAATATATGTGCAGCAGATCATTTTCCAGTGTCTGTTGTTAATGTCCTTGTCTCCAGCACTCTTTATTTAGATACAAGTGGATGAGCACATTGTTAAAGACACAATGACACGACTCAAACACAAGTTTAACCGAGTGCACCACCAATTCGACAACTAGCTTGGCGGTTCAAGTGGAGGGTGGGCTTAGAGTCAACCAGTGGTGGCCTCTTTTGGCAACCTAGTAGTCAAGTGGATGCATGCTTCTACTCAAAGTATATAAGTCGATGGCTCTTTGGAACTCAAATGGCTGCTTTTACTAAACGTAATAATTCCTTGTTACACACGTCAATGCTCCTAAACCCTACTGAACTCAGATTTGAAGTTGCATTATGAGAATGGGATCGGAGTTGACCTGCATCTGCATGATTTAAATGTCTCTAATAATTCTCAATTAAAAATTAAGACCACAGTTCCCGCAATAATATCATATACCTAACTGAAAAACAACTAGACTGGTCTCTAGCCTACTGCATACTAATGAAGCAACGAATTCAACCGAATATATTCAATACAGAATTGAGGTCGGCATTCCAGTTCGCTCTTTAAAATTAGTCAAATTAAATACATACATGATACATCACAATTAACTACTTATTATATATTTAGATAGCTAAGGGTCATTATCAGAATTTATAACTAGAAAAATTGTTCACTCTAACACATCAACGTAGTCTAGATCTTTATATTCCCGTTCATTAGAGCATTTCCAACAGACTAGTCATTTTGAAAAAAAAAAGTTAAAATCCAGCTATTTTTGACACAATTTATCACTCCAACAAAATAGCTAACTTGAAACTAATTTAGTTATTCCTCTCTCCTATATAGCTAAAAAAAAAACTGTTGTTCTTTCTCTATAGTATTATAAGTATTCATGATGTTTTTTATATACCAGAACAAACAAAGCAACTTGAAACTTCAACCTCCCATGTCTTATTCATTTACCAAATGGAATCAAGTCCTCTGTATGATAGGAGGTCATATAGACAAGAGAAACAATTTCCCAAAAAAAAAGACAAGAGAAACAGTCGTAACTTCTGGATCCAAGACATCAACATCATAAAATAAATTAGAAGATCAGTCGCATAAATTTGAGGTTCTAGATTAATACAGGCTGCATTACTAGATTCATCTTTATTAGTGACAGCAGTTGAAAAGACAGAATATGATTTTGAGCCAAATCCAACAAATCAAATTCAGATGAACTAGTCAAATGAGAAGGTTCTAGCTTTAGACGCGTTAGCATAAAATGAGAAAAATAAACAAGTTCCTGGTAAACAGGCAGGACCAAGGTCTTGGTCATTATAGGATCTTAAGTAGAACTCGAAATACAAGTTGCAAAAGTTGACCATCTAAATAAAATCTTCCAGGCTTCTGTGTGGCAAGAAAATTTCAGCCAAGCTATATTATTGAAGATGATATGGGTGTCATATAGAATAGAAGATCAACATACAGAATCAACAACAGAAAAGATACAAAGACTTGAGAATTTGACAGGCATGCATTTATAACCACACAACAAAGAACATGTAAAGAATACGAAAATACAGAAATCTGTTGAGGCTTTCCATACCACCTTTACAAAAATTTCTCAATGCTTGCAGTCAATGTGGTTTTAGACACAGCACCAATTACTGTGTCCTTTTTCTCACCCTTGTTGAAAATCATCATGGTTGGGACGCTCCGAATTCCATATCGGGTTGCAATTGAAGGACTATCGTCCGTGCATAACCTAAAGCAGTTAAGCTTCCCAGCATACTCCTGTGCTAGTTCACCTACAACTGGATGGATCATGCGGCAAGGCCCACACCAAGGAGCCCAAAACTCAACCAGTACAGGGCCATCGGCTTTGAGGACCAGTGATTGCCATGTTGTATTGGTAACTGTGGGAACTGTAGTTATAAAGCAAAAGGGTAAACACATTTGACTGCATTTAACAAGAAAGAATCACTGCTAAATGTGATTTTATTACAAGGGAGACAATGCTCTAAATTTATCATCGTTTTACTCCAAACACTTACACAACTGTTGCAAAATATAATTTCATTAGATTTTTTTTCAGAATATCTACAACTTTTACTCCATCAGTGTGCTCTGTATCAAGTCTTAAGCATTAAAATACTGGTGCACAATATGAGAAAAATAACTAGTGCTCTCACGTACAACCAATTATTGATAATCTATTTAAAAAGGATATACACCCATGTAGACTCAAATATATATATATGCAATTGCAAATTACAGGAATATTTCAAACGTATCAGATGTACTAATCAAAGATGCGTAATAGTAGATATGGTCCACCATTATCAATTTATGGCCATATAAATGGAGCTCCCAACCAATACCATATGGAGAGGTTGAATGTACTTATCCATTGCATTGACAAGAAGTCTATAGGTAACCAAGAGCACCAAGAAAAAGATGCCAAAACTTTCAGTGAATAATGTACATATATAGATCTAACAAACTTTGGGTCCATTCTAGTTGACTATACTAAAAGAACAAAGAAATATCATTACCAAGCAGAAATGAATAAATATGAGGCCTTTTGTTTGATTCGTTCATCAGTTTAGTTCAAGGAAAATTTGAAATTTGAACAAATCATATGAGACAGACCACTGGATCCAAAGTCATTATGGGAGAAAGTAAAAAGTTGAAGTGCAAACTCATATTTTCTACAGCAGATACAGTGGATAATTTTGAAGCGCAAACTCAATTCCCACATTAAAAGATAATGTGACATAAGAGATGGGAGATGCTAAAAGTGAGGAGATGAAACTTGACAGAGAAGAGGTCATTAGAAAATTGAATATGTGATCAAATGAATACAAACTCATATAGGATGATATCACAACAAGAATCCATTCCAACGACATTCCTGTTTTCACTTTCTTCTATATGGCCCAACCAAGGTGGAAAGCATGAATTTTCAGAAGAGTCTAGATGACATACTAAATTTTGTGTCAAGTCATCCATGGTGGGAGATAATTTGGGAACATATCGCAAATCGAAGTTGTGTGCAGGTCATTGATTTCAAAGAGAAATTATATTTGACAATATACGGATGCTTCCAATTAGGCAGTATAAAAACAATGAAAATCATAAGGAACTTTCATCTGGAAAATCCAACTGGAATCACAATACATTAAGCAGCCAATTGCAAGCACTATCATACCAAAACTTGCAAAAGCAATGTCTTGGATCTATTATAGACACACAAAGAATATGAGACTGAGTTGATACTCCTTGTAAATATTAAAATCTTTATTTCGGTAAAAAAGTTTACTCTGATTCAATTAGATTGACATCTTTTCTTCAAGCATAGAAGTGATAAATTCAATCTTTTCACTTGTGAATTTGGCATAACTTATTCCAGCTTATAAAATATCATTAAACACATGCATCACATAAGTAGTATGCTAGTTGCCTGATGAAACTAGTTAGCATGATTTTAAGGATACATTAGATGGGAGACACAAATGCAAACCTCAATTATTTAAGAACTCTAGTACTAGTAATGCTTCTTTCAAACGGATCATCAAGGCATGCTACTACTGTTATAGGGAATCATAGTCATTTCTTAAAGCGAATGTAGTTTTGTAGTATGTATTTTAGGGACTATCCCGCAACTTTCAATTTTTGGAAGTTGTCAGATGCACACATAAATATGAATCAAACTTTCAATCATTAATCCTTACGACTCCCAGAGTTCTAATGGTTTTCATTTTCTGAATTCAACACCTGAAAGAATGATCATCCCTATCATTCTTAGAAAGCCAACTTCACTAATATAATTAAGATCCAGAGGGGATTTTCTAACAACAGACATATTTGGGGAGGGGGATGGGTCATGGTATACAAATTCTTTTTTATTTTATTATGATTTTCTCAACGTTAGAGCAGTGCCTTTCCCTACCTGACAATTCCAACCTACTTAACTTTCTTATTCTACAAACCCAGTGTCTTATTCTACAAACCCAGTGTAAATTGGGTTTGCCTAAAGCCAGGCCTGCCGGACCCTGATTGTGGATTCAAATTGGTCTTCAAGGCTTCAACATGTCCATGTTGTCCCTGCTCAGCCTATCAGGAGGTGTAATAGCAAATTATTGCTTATCCCATCACACTTAAGACAGACACATAAATATACTCATCATCTTCCACTAAAGACAGACGTATCTAAATTCTTTTCTTTTCTTTTCTTTCCACATAAATATACTTCATTTTCCAGTTCTATCAAATCCTGAACCTCATTTTCCATTGGAGAAGGCCAGGAACTCATTCAAGTCCATCAATGAGTAAATCCAAGCACTAACTAACTTGATTCATCATTGTTTGGGTAAAGAAGTAACATTTTAAAAGAAAAATAAAAACATAAGAAGGAAAAGAAAATACTTACTATCTAGAGCGGTGTTCTGCGCTTCCGAAACAATGCTGGGCTTTGGTGGATGACGCGAGACTTTTGGACTATTGGAGGAAGTAAACTTTGAATTTAGAGGCGATTGGACCTTCAAGCCCCTGAATTCCGGTAAAGCAGCCGGTCTGCGGCGGACTGAGACCGAAAGAGCCGGCCTTGACGTAATTGCCGGCCGGAGATATGAAGGAGAAGGCGAAGAAGAAGAATAGAGAGCAATGGATTCAGTTATCGTCGCCATTTAAGAAGGAAAATGCGTGTGAGAGAAATTGGGGATCCAGAATTTGATTATATAATGAGAATTGAGAGAGATATGAAAGTTAGATGTGGGAAATAAGGAAGGTATGAAAGGGAAGTATTGGAGTTTGATGATCGAGTGGCGGCTTGAAGAGTAGCTAGCAGCCCCAGCCAGCTATAACACAATTAACAAATTACAAGTAACAATTCAACATTGCCACCTGAGGCTGAACCTAAGAGCATCAGCAGTGGGGACTCATTTTTTGGACCCAAATATGGGTCCAAATTGACCGTAATCCAAATTTGAGTCCATCGGAATAGTGAATAAAATGACTTACTTTTTTGGGTGCCACAGTGGTGCAGGACTCATTTTTGGATTCATATTTTTGGACTTATATTTTTGGACTCAAATTTGAGTCCTAAATTTGAGTCATCTCCACTGTGGCATATAGATATTGAACCCAAAAACCCCACTTGTTCTCTCTCATTGATGAATCATCAATTTCTCTCTCCAAAATCCTCTCAAATTAGTTGCACACGGGGGGACCCACAAATATAGGTCCAAAATTTTTGAGTCCAAACTGGACCTATATTTGGGTCCAAAATTTAGGTCTCCGGCAACTATAAGTCCTACTCCTCCGATCCACTGTGGGTGTTTTTGGACCCAAATATAAGTTTTGGACCCAAATTTGGGTCCCCATTGTGGATGCTCTAACCTTGGTTTTTCAGATTATCGGTTCGGACTCCGGAGGTTCTATTTGGGGGGACTCGGATCCTCTCCTCATGATACCTCATCGTTTAATCCTGGCCCTCCATTTTATTCTTGCGGCCAGGATTTATTTATACTTTGTTTTTTGGGTTCTTGACCCATAAGAACATAATACCCAATATGTTGGTCGGTTTGAGAACACCAACTCCAAGCTTCTCAAAAACCGATAATGGTCGAGTTGGTAAGAGCCTCCAGGTGTGGTACCCCCTCACCCGGGTTCGAATCCTGCCGACTGCGAATTGGAGTTAAATCTCAATTCATTCTGTGGCTGGCCAGGGGGAGGAAGCGTTTTGACATGATCCCCGACTGCGGATTAGTCCTTGGGCCTAGGAAGCCTTTGGGATACCGCGGGAGCTCACTCAAAAAAAAAAAAAAAAAAACCGATAATGGCATGATATTCACACTTGCTCCAAGGTCCATTAAAGCCTTATCAAAAGTACACTCCCCAATATATTGTGCAAGGAATGGTGAATGATCCCGGATCCTTCATTTTGGGTGGAAGTCTCTTTTGGATGATGACACTTACTTCTTCACAAAGAGCCACTTGCTCAAAATTCTTGACTCACTTTTTCTTTGTGCACACCTCCTTAAGAAACTTAGCATATGATGAGATTTTGTTCACAATATCCAAGAGAGGGAGGTTGACATTAACCTTCTTGAATAACTCAAAGAATTCAATTCTTTGCTTCTCATTGCGCTTTCTCAACTCCTCCTTGATCTTCACTTGTGGAAATGGCAAAGGTGCCTCATAATTTGTCATGTCAAGGGGGGGAATACATCTTGGGCCTCTTCGTTGCCTGGTGGCTTAAGTGGAAAAAGATGCAGTGTCCACAATAAGGTTCCTAGGATCCTTCTTGAGGGCATTGGGGTCCCTAGCCGTTGTGGCCTCTCCCAATATTTGTCCACTCAAATGGATACCATCCTTAGAACTCTTGGGATCCAACTCTTCCTTAGAAGGCTCATCATCCACAATAACAACTTTGTGTCTCCTCTTTTCATAATCTCTTATATCAAAGTCATCTTCACAAGAGAGTTGCCCAAAACCCTTACCAAGTGGAATGTCATGCTCTTCATTGACAACACTAGATGAGGAGTAGGGAAGGTCATGACTCATTGAAGCTCCTCTGGTGGCTACATTTTCTTCACCACCGGCTTCCTTATCCAACCCCTTATTTCTACCTTTAGCATGCAAAGTCACATCACCACTCACATCCAAATTACCGGAGGGTACATTTGCCCTCCCTCCGGTCCCATCCTCCAAAAAGATATCATCATCATAATTCAAAGAAATGGAGGGAGTGGGAGGGACATTATAGTATGTATGGGAATCAAAATGGATCTTATTGTTATATAGCTTACTCGACCGAAGTGTGGAAATATCATTGACTTGCTCATGAGATTTGCCTCTTGGATTAGGTTCCACTTGTGAGGAGAGTGCACCTCTTGGCCTTTCACTCAAATCTTTGGCCATTTGGCCAAGTTGAAACTCCACCTTGTGCAACCCTTGTTGTAGATTATGTTGCCCTTGTGTCAATATTCTCACACTTTGTTGAAGGGCTTGTTGGCCGTGAGTCAAGGTGGAAATGTTGAGGTCGGTCTTTTGAACGAAAGTGGCAACAAGTTCCTCCAAACTCGACTTCTTCGGTTATTGTACTTGCCTTTGGCTTGATGTAGCTCCATATGTTGACCTTGATCCTCCATAAGAAGATTGACCACCATGAGAATTGAATCCGGGAGGTGCTTGTGAGGAACTCAAAGAGGCATTAATGTGATTGACTCCTTCTTGGTAAGCATTTGACCCTTTAGAAGTACCGGCTCCTCCTTGTGAATGATTCTCTCTTTGGTTGCCAACATGAGAGAAGTTGGGGTGATTCCGCCATCCCGGGTTGTAGGAGAAAGAATAAGGATCATTTCTTGAGTTTCCATTCCTTTGCTTGTAGACTCTCACTTGGTTCACATATTCTTGTACAAAGTATGGATATGAAGAGGCAAGGTGACAATCTAAAGTCTCATGTGTATGAGCATCACAAATCAAGCAAATAGTTGCTACCTTATGCTCTTGGGAACTTGGAGGAGGTGAGGAAGCTATTTGGTTTACCAATTTCTCATGTTTTCTCTCAAGGAAACTCTCAAGTTTGCTCTCCAACTTCTTAAACTCTTGTGCCACATTGAAAGATCCGGAGATGACTACATTTCCATCTAGAGAAAGGCCGCGCGTCTGCCGTTTTTCTCCCCGTCGCCGTCGTCGATTCCGGCCACCTCCGGCCAAGAAACTTATACCAATCTCTTCCTCTCCTTCCCAGCTTTCTAACCATATAAATTTACCAACCTATAACCCATTGTGTGAGACGAATCAAAGAGGAGAAGTTTTGGATCTTCCGGCGGTTTGTCACGAATTCCGGTCAAACCGTTCACTTTCCGGCGAAACCCCAAGGTATAAAGTTGTTCCTTACCTTATGGGCTTTCTTTTGGGTATAATATTGCATATAGTTTTGGAGTTTTGGTTTTGGGGTGAAGTGAGCCACCATGGGCTGCCACGGCTTCGCCGTCTCCGGCGGCATTGTGTGATCATTCTTGGTCTTTTTGAGCCTCTGTGAACCACTTAGGGTGTGTGATGAATATCTAATTCGAGGTTTAGTATATTTGATCGAAGTTTAGTTCGATTGGTTATTGGGCTGCTACCTTGGATGTAGTCACCACTCTTGTAGTTTTGTGTGTTATAAGGAATTTCTATAAAGGAAGGGAATTATAATTATTATTGGAGTTAAGTTTGGAGGCATAATTAGAAGAAGATGGGTAGTCCTTGGTTATCTATAAGGAGTGGATTAGCATAACAGTAAATTACTCGGTTAGACTTTCAGAAATTGATTTTGAAACGCTCTATTAGGGAATTAGCGGAACTCAAGAGTTTGGGGTGAGAACACGTCGATAGGACTATTGACCAATAGATTCCATTATGATTCGTTATCTAATTGTACGATTATGAGTTGAAGTTAATTATTAAATGTTGAATTAGGTGAGGCGATCGAACCCTCTTATGGAGATGATCGAGAGGAGGATCCTGTGTCTAGCTGTTATTGTCATAGTGAGTGGACTTTTGGCTTTTCTACATATTTATGATTTTATCTGCTTAAGTTCAATGATTATTTTCAACATGGTTTATGATTTTTATGAGCTTGAGTTGGATATTGATTTTCAACGTTTTTACGAGTTTTGGTTTATGAGATGATATTTTTGAGATGAGAATTTCAATAGCTTGATCTTTGATTATCTTTTGTGAAGCTAAAGACTATGATGAGATCATTTGAATACATGATTGATGGATTTGATCATGTTGAAGCAAGAATAAGTAAATTTACGATTTACCTTACGTACCCATCTCAGTTTAAGTACTATCAGTGAGACATGAGGACTCGTGCACGTAGTCTAGTTTTCTCCGCTCTGCTTGTATGACGGCTAATTCCACACAAGTAGGACCAGATCTTTCCCCATCCCCGCTTTGCTTGTGTGATGACTAATTTCACACAAGTAGGACCAGTGATTTTTCCCGCTTTGCTTGTACGATGCATTTCCGTACAAGTAGGACAAGATTTTCCCCCTCCCCCGCTCTGCTTGTGGATGTAAATTTCCACAAATAGGACCAGATATTGGGTACGATATGGTAAAGTTTGCAGTTATTTCGTTTTAAAGAAGTATCGAGTTTATATGTTCATTTTCAGAGTACTTTCGAGTTTCTTCAATACTTTAAAGCTTACGTCGGTTTTACGATTTGATTTATGGATTTTGAGAATTAAGTGATTTTATTTCTCATTTTCATATCGCATGCTAAAGATTTACGAAAAAGAAGAAAATATTTTGAAAAGAAAAGTTTTCAAGAAAAGAAGATTTTGATTAGAATTATTTTTGTCCACTCACTGAGCTTGTCTCACATTTTATGTTTTTATCTGGGCTCTTTGGTTTTCTGTTCTGCCTAGGTAAGAGTCGCGGAGGTCGGATTGGCATCAAGGCATATTATCTCTGTAGTCGTTGGAAGGGTTCACATTAGCCAGTTGTTAAATTAGAAGAGCTTTAAATGGTTAAAAGTTTAATTAATTGAGGTATATAGCAATGTTTGTGACACTTTTTATATGTTGGTGGTGGTTGTGATTGAGTGAGGACAGGAGGTCCTAAGATGTGAAGGTGGATTTAAGAATTGTTGAAGTGTTGGTTTAAAAGTTAACAGGTTTTGGGTTGTCCATTTTTAAGAGAAGTTATGCCAAATTTTCGATAGAATTTCTCTTAAAGTGGACCCCACAAGGCCACCTTGGATTTCAGGGTGAAATCTAGGATGAGTCCTGTCAGGTGGTGACTATGCCTCGACCTCGACACGTGACCTCAGCTAGCTAGTTTGCAAACTGAGAGGTTGAAAACAGAAAAGCCCAGGGGAAAACATAGAAAACTATTAGCGTGAGTGGACAAAAATATAAATGTTTCAAAATAATACGGTTTATGTTTTCCTAAAAAAATATGCCTCAAAGAAATTAAATTATCTGATTGAAAACTGGACTGAAAAACTGAACTAAAAAGAAGCGGAGGTGATGACTAAGGGGGGACCTACCACGTTAGCCATCAATGACCAAGGGGTACTACCACGTTGGTCACCCGACATCTGGGGAGACCTACTAACGCCAGATGCCACTATCTGATGGGTACTACTACGTTAGATAGTACCTGAGGGGGGACTACCACGTTAGGTAGGTTACCTGAGGGGCACTACCGCATCATGTAACTATGCATGCATATAAACGAACAAAAACCTCCAATAAAAACATTACTCAACAAATAAATAAAATAGATCTCAAGCTGGAAATCGAAATCTCAATATTTGAATGAGACAAGCTAAATCAAATATTTCTGAAAATAAAACGATAAACTTATTTAGTTTAAAACAAAGTCCACTCACAAGAACCGGCTAAGTCTGGCATCCATCGAGATCCTCCTCGGAAAGATAATCCAAATCATGTGGTCCTCCTGAATAAAATTAATTATGATAATTAATATCTATTTGACGGACAGAACAATAATTCGATAAAAATTCCTTGAACCGACTAGGGTTTTCCCTCAATAATTCCAATACTTCTAATTCACGGATAATTCCTAAACCTCACAACTCCCTAAATAATTTACTCAACGCTAAATTTAATTATCAATAACTCTCGGTGACGAATCCAACGGTCGGATTGTCGCGGTTCAATAAATCGAACGAATGTAAACTAATTTATTCGAATTCACAAACCGTAATTATTCTTTAATTAACCAAACAGCCTAATTCCAAAGATCCAACCGCACAACATTCTCAAAATAAATATCTTAGCATCATAAATGATTTGGTGACCATCTGACGACCACACAGTAAAATCAATCGTAAGTCGTATGATAACGAACCTAAATTAATTCGGATTAATTCCTAAACTTCGATAACTTCCTACAAACCATACACCAACATGCTCGCAATAAAGAATGCAATCTAATCTATTGAGTTAAAAGGTACCACCAATTGGGGCCGGACGCGGCTGTGCGTGCCGCGTGGGCCCCACTCGCTGCCACTCAACCATCTTCGATGGTCACCAAATTTTACCACAATGTTCACAAGGATACAAGGAGTAAGTTTTGTAATTATCAAAGCCTGAATCGAAGTACAACTCCACGAATTTGCCTCGAAAGTTCGGGGTGGCCGGAATTTCCATTGCTCGATTCACCACCGTTTGGCAATCAATGAAGGTGAGACCAGCGGCGTTAGGTTTGTGGTGAAGAGGGCTACAAAGCCCAATAGGTGGCCTCAGCCGAATCGGCCTGGCAGGCGACGGTGGTAGTTTCGCGCGATTTCTAGGGCTTTTCTCTCCTAGATTTCTCTTCCTACACTGAGATTCTATGCAAGTAATGGGTATAAACTTGAAGAGGGTGAAGAGACGAAGAAAATTGGACAAGTTTTGCGTTAAATGGTGGCCGGATGGCTGAGATATTGGCCAGAGAAAACTGACAGCCGGGAAAAGAGTGTGGGTCGGGAGAGAGAAGAGAGAAAACGAAATCTGAAATGGAAATTTCCTAAAATATCAGTTTTCCGAAATAGTAACCTCCCTTCCGTGACCCATAACTTCTTCATACAAACTCCGTTTTAAGCGTACTTTATGTCTACGAGCTCGGTTTAACGTGCTCTACAACTTTCGTGAAGAAAGTTAAATCAAATTCTTTACCGAACAAAAAGTCATCTCGAAGGCCCCCAAATAATATTATTCGAAGCTTGGAAACGAAAATCCTCCAATCCGCCGTAAAATCAATTAATACATTGGTAAGCCTTAGTCCGGGGTATCACACCTGTACAGTTCTTGCCTTCAATTCATATGATCATCTTCTTTATAATCATGCCACTTCAGACTAATCATTATTTTTTGTAGACCATTTTTTATCTACTTAAATCTCTTGAGCATCACAATTGTAGAAGTAAATCTTGTGGAAGCAACCGAGCTAGAGTAGCTTTAAATTTCTATACTCAATCTCATTCCATGGTTCATATATATTGAAATTCTTTATGAACCAAACATCATCAAAAACTCGAGTAATCCAGTTACATTTATTAAATAGCATTTCGTCTCTTGGAGCTGGTGAACATATATTCTTCATCGCAAGATTTAGAGTATGGACTACACATGGCCGGTGTCTAAAAGATGGTAGGATACTTACTGAAAATCAGAACCAGCCTTCGAACAAACCTGAGCATTGTCGGTAATAACTTGAACCACATTTTGATAGTAAACTTCTTTAATATAGACTTTATAATCAAGTTTGCAACTAAAACGTGATCCTTGAATTCAACCTTACAATTGATTGCCTTCTATATTTTCGGACCACTTTCACAAGCAACCATCATATTAATGATCGGTCTTCTTTGTGCATGAGACCAACCATCACTACACACACTCACACCCTTGTCTTTCCAAGTATTCTTGATTGGTTGTAAATGAAACTCAATGTTTTTCCTTTCTTTTGCAAGCAGTGTTGTTCTTAATACGTTGAAACTCGGTGGAACATAGCCCAAAAGAGTAGAAGCACGAACATAGGAGTTCCGGTAGTGTGGATTTCTTGCAAGATTAAATGATAAACCCTCGGTGTAAAACATTCTTGCAATCTCGCTGTCACATTGTTCCCTAGACTCATTTTGGAAAGATTTTGCAACCCCAGATCCTCCTTTTTTCTTTTTTGGATATGCAATTGATTCTTCTGTATAGCTTATTCCATAACAGCCACCGGAAGAACTCACTTCTTTTCTTGATGATGGCAAAGGAACTTATCTAGGAGCTGCATTTTTTTTTGCCTCTCCTTAGCATCTTTCACTAATTTGGTTAGAGCAACTCCAAGAGATTCTCCATAATTTCCCTATTATAGGGAAGCTAAAGTCAAAATCTCCATAATTTTTCTTCTCTGACTCCAACAGCTTCCCTATTTTTTTCTCCATAATTTAATTTTTACAATTAAATATAATTAAATATTATATTATTGTTTAAATTTAATTGTAGTCATCAAATAACGGCTACTTTTTAACGGCTATTTTTAACGGCTATTTTCTAACGACTATTTTTTTTATATTTATAAATAAGATCAAATCATCCATCATGTTCTCTATCTCATTCTCACATTCTCAATTATTTCTTTTATCTATAAAATTTAATCTTTCAAGCTATCGTGATGGCTCGTCGTTCTATGGTTAGTTGTTATTTAGTTGATATGTACACGAATAACGATGATGATCTTGATGAAGAAAATGAAGAATCTCTACTTGTTAGTATAGAAGAAGAGCGTATTGCCAATATCAGTGAAAGGAGAGGTCATCGTGGTTCCGTTATGGGTCATGATGTCGTGCCTCGTGATCGAATTGGGGGCCATGAAAGACTTTATCATGACTACTTCGCCAATCCTCCAAAGTATGGTGCTTGCCTCTTTCGAAGGAGGTTTAGAATGAAGCGACCTCTTTTCCTTCAAATTCACGATGTGGTGGTTGCACATGATATTTATTTTGTTCAAAGAAGGAATGATGCTGGGCGTCTTGGTTTGTCATCGCTTCAAAAGGTAACAGCCGCTTTTCGAATGCTTGCTTATGGTGTTCCAACTGATTACATAGATGAGTATGTGCAGATTGGTGAAAGCACTGCCATAGAAAGTCTCAAAAGATTCGTCACAGTAGTTGTTGAAGTGTTTGGTGATGAGTACTTAAGATCACCAAATATCAATGATCTCACTAGATTACTTGCCAAGGGGGAAGAACGTGGTTTTCCTGGGATGCTGGGAAGCATTGACTGTATGCATTGGACGTGAAAAAATTGCCCAACTGCTTGGCATGGTATGTATACTGGTCACATTCATGAACCAACTATTATTTTAGAAGTTGTGGCTTCATATGATCTTTGGATATGGCATGCCTTCTTTGGGTTACCAAGCGCTCTTAATGACATCAATGTGCTAGAACGCTATTTTGTATTCAGTGAACTAACTGAAGGGCGTGCTCCAAGTATTATCTATAAGGTCAATGGTGAACCATATACTATGGGATATTATCTTGCCGATGGTATATATCCGTCATGGGCAACATTAGTGAAAACAATTCCAGCTCCACAAGGAAATAAGAATAGACATTTTGCTAAAGAGCAAGAAGGGGTTAGGAAAGATGTCGAGCGTGCATTCGGGGTGCTCCAAGCGCGTTTTGCAATTGTCCGAGGCCCAGCAAGATTTTGGGGAAAATCAACACTAAAAGATATTATGACAGCATGCATAATCATACATAATATGATTATTGAAGACGAGCGTGATGAACGCGAGCGTGAACGTAGACCAAGAAAGATGCGTGACATCGAAAAAACATATGATAGAGTTGCAGACATTCCACTTATAACAATGTCACTTGAGCGTACACTAACACTGATGGAGTTCCTTGAAAATCATCATCGAATCAGAGATAAACAGACGCATACTCGACTCCAAGAGGATCTTGTCGTGTACTTATGGAAAGTACATGGAGGACAATAGTTGACATCCTAGATATGAATCTTTCTTTTTTGCCAATCAATTCCAATTAGTTTTATCATCTCTTTTTGTATTGGATTTTTATAATTCTACTAATAATAATATCAATGCAAGATTTTAGCACATGGCCATAACCTAAAATAATTTGTAACTTCTATGACCACAATTGAGATCGTAGAGGTTTTAGTTTGGCTTATCATAAATTTTTAGGCTTATCAATCTATGTAGCATATGCCAAAGCTAATCCTTGTCGAAGAAACTTTCATTAGAAGAGAAACATGAAACTAAAGTACAGAGCCTAAGAAAAGAATAGTTAAAGAAAACAGAGGGGACTACTGCAATCCATACCACATCAGGTTATCCAAAAATTCTACATGCATATGTACTTATCCAAGAATGCATTAAAAAAGAAAGAAAAAGAGAACTGGAATAATGAAGAATGCATTTAAGTCCATACTTACTATACATTAACTAAATGAAGCTTATCTATTTATTAATTACACAAACCAAATTGCCAGTTCTTTGAAACAGAGTTCTTTGCCTTATTGAATAGTACTGATTAAGAACACTCTAAAGTAGAGAAAAAACAATTAATAAAACTTAATAGAAGAAAACAATGCATAACATCAAGTTCATTATTGAAAGAATCTCTATTTATTTTCACCACTACCAGCTCTTTTTGCCAAGATTTCGTTTTGAAGGCTGATAAAGTATTTTGCTTGAATTGTAGGCATGCCACTAGTGTCCATAGCCATTATCTTAGCATCCTCACTTCGTTGCTGAATTTCAATTTCCTTTTCTCTAAGTGCAACTTGCCTTTGCTCAGAAGCAATTAGCAACTCCAATTGTTGTGCCCGTATACGTTCACTTTCTAATTTTTTCGCTCTGAATTCTTCCAACTCAGAACGACTTTTCGAAGGTTCATTCTCATTATCACCAACTTGTTCTTTGCTTTTTGCCCTTTTCATCACTTCCTTCGCAGCCTTTCTGCCAATTGGCCTCTTCAAGTAGGGGTGGGTTCAGTTCAAACGGTTCGGTTTTTGGCCAAAACCGAATGCAGAACCGAACTAAAAGGTTCGGTTCGGTTCGGTTCAATTTTCTCATTTTTAAACAAGGAACCGCGGTTTGTTCGGTTCGGTTTTTTCGGTGCGGTTTTCGGTTTTTTTCGGTTTTTTTAATAAAACAAAAAAACAAAATTTTATTGAGCAACAATAAACATTTTAAAAGTTTTTTTTACTTAATCTCAATGGAGGATTACATAAAATGTAAACCTCACGAGAGATATTTCTTGAGTGAGAGAATAGCCTCTTTTATAAGTATAAGAGATTTCATCTTCCTCTCCATTTTCCAATGTGGGATGCTAAGAAAACATTCCCAAAAATTTTACTCGAACTCAATAGAAGGATTACATAAAATGTAGACCTCAAGAGATATTTTTTGAAGCAAGAGAAGAGCCCCTTTTATAAGTATGAGAGACTCTCTCTTCCTCTCAAATTTTCAATGTGGGATGCTAAGAAAACATTCCCAAAAATTTTACTTGAACTCAATAGAAGGATTACATAAAATGTAGACCTCAAGAGATATTATTTTAAGTGAGAGAAGAGCTCCTTTTATAAGTATGAGAGACTCTCACTTCCTCTCAAATTTCCAATGTGGGATGCTAGTGAGAGAATAGTTTCTTTTGTAAGTTTGAGAGACCCTCACTTCCTCACATATTTCCAATGTGGGATGCTAGCAAACATTCTCAAAGCTTTGTTACTTGATGAAATAGATGAATACATAGGATGTAGTTCTCTTAAGAGTGAATTTGTTTTATGTGGGAAAAAGTCTTTTATATAAACTTGGACACAAATATCTTGTTTCATCCTCTATATATTCACATAATATAAATACGTACTAGTTCACTACTTAGAACTTCATACATCTTTTATTTCATGGTTCTTAGTTTATATTCTCTTCCAAAATCTAAATGTCACCACCATAATACACCATAAACATTAAAACCGACGACCATAACCGAAACTGAACCGAATGGGTTCGGTTTTTAATGTTCGGTTTCGGTTTTTTTTCGGTTCTGTTTTTTTCGGCCGCGGTTCGGTTTTTTTCGGTTCGGTTGGCGGTTTTCGGTTTTGCAAACTCACCCCTATCTTCAAGGGTGTTGGTTCAGGACCTTCCTCATCCTCATCTTCTAAATTGATTGAATATGGAGTGGCATTTTGATAAGTCTTGAACTTTTTCTTGGCATTGAGTTTTTGACATTTATCCATCCATTTTTGCTGAAACCTCAAAATAACCCAACAATGGTCAAGTCCAAATACATGACCTTCCTCTTTCTTGTACATCTGGTTTGCCTCCACTATCTGAAAATATAAAAATCATATGTTAGTTTGATAAGGTGAATGCTTCAAATAATTATAGTTGTATTCGATGCTTACTTTATCTTGTTCCGTGTAACCACTTTTTTAGAAGTTTTCAATTTGGGAATGATATCCACAGAACTTATTCACAGATGCACTAATTGTTGACCAACGGTTCGTTAACGATTTGTCTGTATGCTCACCAAACCATTTCTTGTTTTCTTGAAAGTATGTGGCAATTCGACTCCAAAATTGTTTTTCTTTTGTTCAGATCCTCTCATCGTTAGTGCAATCTTTAGATTGTGTATGAGCAAAAGTAGAATCACTGGAATAATATTGGCTTGACGGAAAATCAAATATTAGGGTAGGTTCATTGGGGTCTATTTCACCGTTGAGGAGATCAATGAAAGTCAATGGAGTTGAATCCATCTTCAAAAAATTAAAAGATCGATTAAAACATATGATATCATGATTTGTACATATTTTTATGTACAAAGAGACCTTCAATTGCTTGAATTATGTTGTCTTGAAGCCTAACAATATCACTTACCCTTGTTTATTTCGATTTATAGGTTCTTATGCGGGAAATGGAAATAAGGAGCAAAATGATGCATTTCGAGACCAATTTGAGCATTTTCGAGAAGAGGACAAGAAGTCAACCATGACTTTTGAGCACCAAGATCACAAGAATCGAGCCTCGAAAGTGAAACATCTCGAAGATTCGGAGTTACAACCAAGAATCCTAAAAGTCAACTCTCGGCCCCGAAAAGTCAACTGAGGTCAACCGGGCCCACATAGTCAACTCCGAAAAGTCAACCCGAAGGCATCACACTCAAACACATGCATGACTCTCCCAATCACACTAGGAGAGCCCCTTTTATTGGTTAAGGCATTTTGGTGGTGAGAAAATATTCAAATTCAAAATAGGGGGACAAAACATTTAATGCTTAGACACATACATTGTCCCCTAGCCTTCAATCTCACACATTTTGTCTCCCTATGGTCCCAATTCAGATTTTTGCATGCTTAGCACATATTACCACTTTGCCCTTAAGGCATTTTGGTGGTGAGAAAATATTCAAATTCAAAATAGGGGGACAAAACATTTAATGCTTAGACACATACATTGTCCCCTAGCCTTCCATCTCACACATTTTGTCTCCCTATGGTCCCAATTCAGATTTTTGCATGCTTAGCACATATTGCCACTTTGCCCTTAATGCCTTTGCACATTCCTACCTACCCCATGGCATTTAGGTATTTTCATGTGAGCTAGATCTATGTTTTTGACCTTAGGATCATCCCCTTTTCATCTTGGCCCTTTATCCCCTCACATATATACCTAAAACCTCCCATTTTCAGCATTCAACAAACCTTAAGCACTCCAAGTTCCCAAAATTCTCTCTACTTCCCATTTGTCCCTTTCCTTCATTTTGCCAAAATCACCTATTTCCGGACTTTGTCTACCGTTCGCCGTAGGGCTGCCACTCGGTCAGATCGGTTCGGTTTTAGGCCTTACCAATCCAAAACCAAGAATATTTCGGATTGAAAATTGTCGTCCAATCCAAAACCAAAATATTTCGGTTTCGGTTTTTTCGGTTATGTTTCAGATTAGTTCGGTTTTCGGTAAACCAATTATTTTTGGTAATTCTCGGAAACTTTCGGTAGTTTTCAAATATTTTCGGTAAAATGTCCAAAAAGGAAAAAAAAACCTTAAAATTACATATTACAAATTTAACAATGAAACTAAACATACAAAGACAAAATCGCAAAACCATGAAAGGTTTACAAATTTAAAATTTCATAAGAAAATGATAAGCATTATAAATTTAAACAATGAAATAAACATGACAAAAATATCACAGAAAGTTCATATTAAAACATTACAATAATCCAAATGAAGGTTTGCAGTCAACAGGTCTTCTTGCCATAGTTGCCAAGTCATAACGCACAAAGTTTACTAATAATGTAAAAAGATTCCCCAAGATCCCCCTATCTTGATTCCAGCACTATTGTGTGGCTCTACGTTAGCTCCTTGACGTTATTGCTGCTCTCGACGAACACTTGTATCCTCGTCACAAGTTCCTATGAGAATATACAAACTATTTAATACACTTCTACTCTTATAACAAAGCTAGACCTTTAAGACTTAATTTTAAGACCTAGAAACCTTAGTCACAAATCCTACACTATGGTACAGCTATAAGAAAAAGATACGTAAAATCATAAGCCATTTGGAGCTGACACAAAATGCACAAGTGATAATAAAGTGAATTGTGCAGCATGATTCCTAATATGCAGGGCCAACTTCGTAATGACCTATAACCTTTATATGAACTTCAAAAAAGGAAAGGCCGGTTTCGTTTGAAACCTGGGAATGTCTACTTTTCAAATACAAGTGTCCCAAAGAGAGTTTGAACAAGAAAAGCCACTGAAACAAATAGAAAGAACGAAACAATACTGCAGATTTCAGAAATTCCTGCAGCATACCTGCGAATTTGGAAATTCATAACTAATTCAAGGAAAATCATTTTCAGGAGATTCCAACTCTGAAATAATCTTTGAAATGTCTACTACAAATTCTCAGAAGAAACCTATGTCAAATTATGAACAGAAAAGTACAGTTTTTAGTAAAAAGGTCATTGGGTCACAAACTCAGAAAAGTTATTTTGTCAGTGCAGACCTACAATTTCGAAAATTCATAACTAAATGAAGAAAACTCGTTTTCAACGGATTCCAATTCTGAAATACCCTTTAAGATGTCATCTACAACTTCTTAGAAGAAAACAACTTTAAATTACAAACAAAAATGTCCAGTTTTAATGAAACAGGTGGCTGGGTCAGAAACTATAGTAATAATAGGTGAAAACCAATTTTATAACCATGCAACAAACCATACAGAACTGATCTTAATTGAAACGATACATATAGATACAAATACTCATTGAAAACTGATTTGGTATTATAAGTTGATTATAAGAATGAAAATTACCACAAGATGACAAATACCTTTCAAACTAAAACTGATTTATGAAACAAGCAAAACTGTACTGGATTTCCATGTTAAAAACCTTAGCTTTCTCTACGTTTCTGTACTGGGATTTCATTAGCTCACATAACAATTAAGCAATTGGTGATCTGAATAGAGGGAAGAGAAGAGGAGAAGTGCAGCGGAGGGTGGGCTCGAGGAATCGAAAGGGAGAGAGATATTTGCAGGGATTGAAGAGGACGAAGAAGATAGCAGATCGAAGAATTAAGTCACCATGGCATCACGGGACCTTCATCGTTCTCTGCTCACAAAACCAGACCTCCCTCTGTTTCTCCCCAACACATATATAACCACCCTTGTTCCCATCAAGCTCGGCTCCACCAACTATGTTAAGAGAGGATCAAGATTTATACCTGGATCGAGGCCTTCTGTTGTCGAAATCCGGCTGAAAGCTTAGTGTTCGAGCTTCAAACCTTCTTCCTTGGAACTCGTCTAGACAATCGGCGCTTCAATCCTTCTTCCTTGAAGGCTTGCTGCGTGTCCTCGTCCATATAGAGAGAGGGAGAGACCGAGAGACTGCGAAAGAGAGAGGGAGAGATTGAGATGGTGACTGGTGAGAGTGACCGAAGATTGGATGGTCTAGAATTCTAGATGTGAGATCCAACGGTTATTTTCTTACTTTCAGAAAATTAATTAAAATTACTTAATTTCAATTATCTAAACTTTTTAAAAAATAACCGAACTTATGTTGACTATAACTTTTTCATACAATCTCAAAATTTCACGTGCTATATGTCTACGAACTCACAAAGACATGCTCTACGATTCATGTCTAGACAAATTTCTTCAAAAAAATAACAAATCAAAATGTAAATTTTAAGTAACATTTAAAGTTAAGAGTTTTGATCATTGAGCTCAAAATAATATTGATCAACGGTGAAAGTTTTACGAAAATGTCTAATTTTTTCCACCTAGTCATTTTGCTTCACACTAATTATATCAAACGGTCGGATTGTCCATTTTTCATCTCTAGTTTTATGGTTTTTCAAAATTATACAATTTAGTTACAACCAATGAACATTGTTAGTTGACATATAAGAATGTTGTATAATCTATAAATCTAAAAATAAAAAATAACCGATCAAACCGTTGGATTTGATAAGCACTAAATAAAAGGTCTATGTTTAAAAAATTATATTTTTTTATAACGGTTTCACCGTTGGTCAACATGGTCAACTATATGTGTCAATAACTAATGTACTTATATATATATATATATATATATATAAATATATATATATATACCATTAATGCTTAAATGAGTTAAACGACCATAACTTTTTCGTGTCTATCTATTGATGTAAATAAAATAAACTTAATAACTCATTATAATGAATTTTTTCTTCATTGAACCTAAATTTAAATTAAAGAGGTAAAAACGCCTAAATATTGTTATTGTCTCTAATTCTATATATGTTGAGGACTAAACATGAGGTTGTTATGAGTCTGATAACATTTCAAGTTTTCAACCATAAAGTATAGAATTTCCCCTATAAAATATTACCAGAAGTTTTTATTGTCAAACACTCAAACACAATAACAATAAAATTACGATTGAGAGTAAAAATACACATAATTTATTTATGTGTTTTAAATTATGTATATATTTGGAGAATATATCGGCATATACTTCGATTATTTCGGTAATAATCGGTTCGGTTTATTTTCGGTAATTTTTTTCGGTTTTCATCGGTTTCGGTTTTTTCGATTTTCGGCTTGTGAAAAGTCGGTTACCAAACCAAAAAAATTCGGTCGGTAATCGGTCGGTTCGGAAGGTTCGGTAAAAAGTGGCAGCTCTAGTTCATATCATTAAGTGTTTTTGAGTGAAATTTGTGTTATTGAGTGAAGTTTGTTCCCTATTCCATCTAGGGAAAGTGAGAATTTTGTTTGCTGTAATACCCCGAAAATTTCACTATTATTTTTATAAAATAGGTCGTGAAATTTGAAGTGAAATGGTGTGATTTCGTATTTTTAGGGGTTTCCGTCGTAAAACGATAATTACGGTGGTAATTATAAGTTACACAAGGTTAATTAATGTAACTTTTTATCCGTTGAGAATTCGGGAAACTTTCCTTCATGAAAGTTGTAGAACTCGTCGAATCGAGTTCGTATAAATTTGGTTCACCGAAAACGGACATCGTATGAAGAAGTTATGGCCTTCGGAAGTTTGAAAAATTTTGTATAAATATTGGGTATTTTTCAGAAATTTCATTTTGGCCCGGAACTTTCCGGAAACTCCCGAAAAAGCTCCCAACGGACAGAATCTTTGGGCGGCGCGTGGCGGTGCGTCCGGCCTCCGATGGCCACGGGACCGGCGGTGCCGGCTTCGTCTCCTCCCCCTCTTCATTTTCCGTGAAGGTACCTTCCCAAAATTCTTGCCGGAAAGTTGTCAACCGGAGCCGACAGTTTCGGCCAAAAAGGGGAAGCTTGCCGGCGACGTTTCCAGCCACCTCCGGCAATGAAACCGGTTGGGTTTTTCTCCCCTCCTCTCCAGCAACCTCCCCATGGTGGTGGATCACGGCGGCACGGCCTAGATCGACGGGATTGTCGATTTGAAGTTTTTGGATCTAGAACTTGCCGACACCGATTCCGGCCACTTCCGCTCCGATCCAGACTTTGAGGTGATTGTGAAAGGTGTTGCGTACGTGCTTGTCGATTCCTGGTTACTATTTGAAGACGCAGCAGGAATTAGAGGTGAGTGAATCTCACGATGTTTTAGATGTGAATATTAATTCTTATCTATGTTATTTGAAATGTGTGATATTTGTGAAAAATGCAAATAAATGATTTTATGAGTTTTGGAGTTTTGGAAAACAATATTTTGAAATTATTCATTATTATTGTTTTTAATTGATGGTTTTGTGGAAAACAATATTTTAAAAATATAATATTGTTTTGATGTATTTGAGAGTGTGAAAATGATGTTCTGTGATTTATACAGTTTTCATCATTAATTTGAATGTGGGGTGTTTTGTGGATACGATTTATGTGTTGAATTACATTTTGAATCGTTTTGAGAATATGCCTTAAAATATGGCATTTGTTAGATGTAAGGTTAAAAATACCTTTAAATGAGTTTTGACCCTTTGGGTTGAGGGACATGGTAACATTGGTCCATGGCAATGGGTGAAAAATAGTAGCCCATTCAGTTAGAGCTCTAGTCTGTCGCTTTAGTATTCCGAGGATGAATACGGTATTCATGAGTCCTAAAATGTGACGAGTGAATATTATTTTTAAAATGAGAAGAGAAATGGTATTCTCACTTTTATTGTCTATTAAATGACATTGAGTATTGGGATGGAGATTTGTTGTTTTTGGATGAAAATTTATATTGTTTAATATTCTGGATCACCCTGGTATTAACATACACGTTATGGGACGTGTGGGGTTAAAATACGTGGTATGGGGCGTGTAGGTTTAGTATATTCTATAATATGAATTTTCGGGATTGGGATTGTATTTGGAGATTTATGAAATTTCTTTTAAATTAAAAGAAATCAGAATTTTGAAGAAAATGATTTGGTGTGAGTTGATTTGAGATTACTTCTTTAATAATTGAAGTAATTACTATTTTGATTTACAATTCTTGAAAAATATTGAATTGTATTTGGAGGTTTTAAATGATTCTTTGAAAATAAAGGAATTTGGTTTTTGGGTAAATGTGTTCGTGTGAGTAAACTGGGGTCACTCATACCAGCTTCATAAGCTGACCGGGTTTGTTGATATAACCCGGTACACTATTCAATGGTGTAGGGGTTAATCGTGCAGGTTAGGTGAGCAGTGTAGCTTGAAGATTCGGTTGGTAAACCGTTATCGACCATAAGTGTTATTATTTGACTTCTGCTGTCTTGTAATGAACTCTGATGGATAAATTACTTAATATTTTGTAATATCAATTTATTATGTAATTTATGGTTTGTAATATGTGACTCTAAAGAACGGGTCAGCATTTACATTTGTTGGGCATGGAGTATGCGTTGTTGTACTTGAATTAAAAGAAAAAAATTCTGGTGCATATTTGTAATTGATATTCCATGCTTCACGTCCCGAACCGGTTGTGTAATTAAGGGCAAAAATGCCTTATTATTTGTTTGGAAATTCGGGGCGTGACATTTGCACTTTGAATCATCACTCTCGGCGACCGATCGACACCCTTCCGGCGACCGGTCGACAAGCGACAGATAGCACCTCTTTTAGACTTTTTTTTCGGCGACCGGTAGATAAATATTGGCGACCGGTAGCCAACTTCCAGCCTGAAAAAAAAAAATTTGATTGTTTGGATCCTCACCACATATCTATCATATATATATATCCTTGATTTTTTTGCCTTGTGTGTGGTCACTAATCAGTCTTGTCATGTTTAAAGGTGCATAAACCCTTCTCAATCGAATTACATCCGATTTGAACTAAGGAGTGGAAGAGTTTTGGAAGAGATACCACGAGGAAGACCGAGAAGGAGGAGAAGAAGACTAATACAAGTGACCGAAAGTGCTCCTCCGGTTGTGCACACTCAAACTCCTCTGCGGATTCCTACTTCACCGCCAAGACAAGAAGTTACAATGGGCGACGAAGGGCCCCTTCATGGGAACAACAACCCACCACCACCGGTGAGAAGGATGAGGGAGTACACGTTGCCTCAAATTGTGGATAACCCTTCTTGAGTAGTGCTCCCACCATGTGACCACCACTTCGAAATCAAGTCTTCTACACTCAACATCTTGCCGAGTTTCAATGGTTCAACCCAAAATCCATATGACCACTTGATGAAATTTGAGCAAGCATGCACCACCGTGAAGCTCAATGGTCTCCCGGAGGAAAGTCTAAAGCTTAGCCTCTTTTCCTTTACCTTGAGGGATAACGCAAGGAGGTGGCTTACCAAACTTCCCCCAAGCTCAATTCACTCATGGGTCCAACTTCAAGAGACATTCTTGGCCAAGTACTTTCCCCCAAGCAAGGCGGCTAAAGTTCGTGATGAGTTAGTGAGTTTCAAGCAACACTCTACCGACACATTTCATGAGACATGGGAGCGATTCAAGGATCTTGATTTGTCTTGCCCTCATCATGGCTTAGAGAAGTGGTTATTGGTAGATCTTTTCTATAGGGGACTTGAATCGGATCAACGCCAAAGGGTTGACACATTTAGTGGAGGAACTATAGCCGATAAGTCTCCCGATGAGGCTTGGAACATTTATGAGGAGCTAGCTGAAAACTCTCTACATTGGGATGACATGGGGACAAGGAAGGTGACTAATCTTTCTATGTCATCAAGGGTGTCACGCCCCGAATTTTCAAACAAAAATAAGGCATTTTGTCCTTAATTACACAATCAGTTCGGGACGTGAAACATGGAATATCAAATACAAATATGCACTAGATTTTTTTTTCTTTTAATTCAAGTACAACAACACATACTCCATGTCCAACAAATGTAAATGCTGACCCGTTCTTTAGAGTCACATATTACAAACCATAAATTACATAATAAATTGATATTACAAAATATTAAGTAATTTATCCATCAGAGTTATTACACAACAGCGGAAGTCTAACATTAACACTTATGGTCGATAACGGTTTACCAACCAAACCTTCAATGCCACTCTGCTTACCTAACCTGCACGATTAACCCCTACACCATTGAATAGTGTACCGGGTTATATCAACAAACCCGATCAGCTTATGAAGCTGGTATGAATGATCCCAGTTTACTCACCCAAAAACCGTTTAACAAAATCATACATATATAGTTCATTTTTAAAACTAATATATATAACTTATACTTTTCGAATACAATTCCTTTTTAAGAATCGTAAATCACAATAATATTTACTTCAAATTTTAAAGAAGTAAAACTCCAAATACTCACACCGAAAACATTCACCCAAAACTCAAATTCTTTTATTTTCAAAAGAATCATTTAAACCTCCAAATACAATTCAATATGTTTCAAGAATTGTAAATCAAAATAATAATTACTTCAATTATTAAAGAAGTAATCTCAAATCAACTCACACCAAATCATTTTCTCCAAAATACTGATTTCTTTTGATTTAAAAGAAATTCTATAAATCTCCAAAACCAATCCCAATCCCGAAAATTTATATTATATAATATACTGAACCTACGCGTCCCATACCACGTATTTTAACCCCACACGCCCCATAACGTGTATGTTCATACCAGGGTAATCTAGCATATTAAACAATATAAACTCTCATCCAAAACTCAATGTCATCTAATAGACAATAAAAGTGAGAATACCATTTTTCTTCTCATTTTAAAACCATATCCACTTGTCTCATTTTAGGACTCATGAATACTGTATTCCCCCCCAAGAATACTAAGGCGACAAACTAGAGCTCTAACTGCATGGGCTTTATTTTCACCCATTGCCATTGACCAATGTCCCCCGACCCCGAAGGATCAAAACTCATTTAAAGGTATTCTTACCCTTACATCTAATAGATGCCATATTTTAAGGCATATTCTCAAAACGATTCAAAATGTAATTCAACACAAAAATCGTATCCACAAAACACCCCACATTCAAATTAATGGTTAAAACTGTATAAATCACAGAAAACCATTTTCACACTCTCAATACACCAAAACAATATCATATTTTTAAAATATTGTTTTCCACAAAATCCATCAATTAAAAACAATAATAATGATTAATTTCAAAATATTGTTTTCCAAAACTCCACAACTCATAAAACCATTTATTTGCATTTTTCACAAATATCACACATTTCAAATAACCCAGATGAAAATTAATATTCACATCTAAAACATCGTGAGATTCACTCACCTCTTATTCCTGCTGCGTCTTCAATTAAGGAAAAAGCTTATGTCCGACCTGGGTCGGACCTAATGTGTCTGATCCTTCTCATTTTTGTTACATTTGATAATCTATTTTCATGATCTGAACCGTTCATCTTTTAAATTAACATTTCAAGATCATGCCTGCAAAAAATCATCCAAATTGAAGATCATTAACTCATCAATTTGTTGAAAGTTAATATCAAACAAATGAACGGTTTTGGTGAAAGTTAATATTCTCATTAACAATCGTTCATTTGTTTAATGTAAATGCATGAGTAAACGATTTCCGTTTTGGATGATTTTTTGCAGGTATTATCTTGAAATGTTGATTTAAATGATGAACGGTCAGATCATGAAAATATATCATCGAATGTAACAAAAAATAGAGGGGTCGGACACATTAGGTCCGACCCAGGTCGGACATAAGTATTTTCCTTCAATTAATACCCGGGAATCGACAAGTTCTAGCCAATTGCTTCATGATTCCAAAATACTTATGAACATGCAATTTTCCACTTAGCATATCATAGTTTCCAAAACGTTACAATGTTCCTCAAATGTCACCTAAGACATCGGAAATATTAATCGAGACCATTTGACCAAAAGTCAACTGTCGATCAATGTGGGTCCCACGTCACTATTCATCAACGGGTCCCACTCGAAACTCAAAACTTCCAAAATCCAACAGTATGCTTATTTCTAGCATCCAAAACAACATATCCAAAAATGGTGATGATCCAACGGTCGGATCATCACGGATCTAACGATCCATAATTATCGGTTAATTGATCATTGATCAAACGGTTGAAATTCAACGGTCCAGCCGTACAACATGCTTATAACAACAATATTAACCTTACGATCAAATTTGATGATCATCGGACGGTCGTATCTCTCGGATCGTAATCGTACGATCCGATAATCGGGTTAATTGATTATCGATCAAACGACCGAATTTGACAAAAGTGTAAACATGAAAGTTGTTTGTAACAACGAACCAAGCACAACGGAGCAAAGAATTGCTCCTGGATCGGCCGAACGCGCCGCCGCCGGCGATGGTCAGTCGCCGGAAAAAGTGCTCCGATTGACACCAAATTTTAACACCATGTACATCTCAACAAGAGAATCAATTTTGATAACTACCTCGAAGTCCGAATCGGAGTGGAAGTAGCTGGAATCGGCGTTGACTTGTTCTAGCTCTAGAAACTTCAAAGCTCCGATCCCGTCGCTATAGGCCGTGCCGTCGTGAACCACCACCACAGATGAGTTGTTGGGGAAGAGAGGAAGAGAACCCAACTGGTCTCACCACTGGAGGTGGCCGGAAACGTCACTGGCAAACTTGGCGTTTTTAGCCGAAACTTGTCGGCTCCAGTCCGAGCAATGCGGCGGGTTTTTGGGGAAACAATCACCGGATGGAGGAAGAGGGGGAGGAGGCGAAGCCAACGCCGCCGGCCCCGTGGCCGTCGGTTGCCGGACGCGCTGCCACGCGCCGGCCGGAGGTCTGGTCAGTTTGAGAGAGTTTTCGGAATTTTTCGGAATGTTCCAGGGCAAAATGCAATTTCTGAAAAATACCCAATATTTATACAAATTTGTCCAAACCTCCGAGGGCCTTAACTTCTTCATATGATGTCCGTTTTCGACGTACCACATGTCCACGAACTCGGTTCGATGAGCTCTACAACTTTCATGAAGGAAGTTTTCCCAAATTCACGAAGCATAAAAAGTTACCTTGTTTAACCTTTCGTAACTTATAATTACCACCGTAATTATCGTTTTACGACAAAAATCTCTAAAAATACGAAATCACACCATTTCACTTCAAATTTCACGACCTATTTTATAAAAATAAAATCGGAAATTTTCGGGGTATTACAATCTACCCTCCTTAAAGAAATTTCGTTCCAAAATTTAAGCATAAAACACCAATATCTATGATGCATGGAAACGTGGAAAATGGTCGAATCCCCGTACCGATACAGGAAACGGGTCGAAAACGGTCAGAAACGCAATTCCGACGGACTTGCAAAAGGAAACGCAGGAGAAACGCTAGTTTCCATATTTGGAAACGTGGTTCTGGCCTTCTGGGTACCTTTCCTCCTTCTTTTCTTCTTTTTTCTCTCAGTTCTTCTTCCCCACCAAAATTTCAGTTTTTTTTCTCTGGATTTCGTGAGCTTTTCGCCCAAGGAGATGAAGGTGAAGATGAATCTGCCGTTAGTTGAGAATTTTTTATGGGTTTTGGCTTGGTTTGATTGTGATGGAGAATTGAACATGGTTGGTTTTTGCCTCTGTATTCTACTCTTCTGATTGAATCGAGAGAGAGAGAGAGAGAGAAGCTATTAAAATAATAATAAAAAATAATTACAATCATTAAGTTTTTAAGCTAACTATAGCTGAGTACTTGAGTTATCTGTACCCAAAAAAATATAGTTGAAAGTATCAAGTATGTGGCAGCCTGGCAGCATATAAATTGAATTAAATTATATATTTGATGGGGTGAAACCAAAAGAGAATTATCATCACCAAAATATATAAACAATATTAGTTGGTGTATAATTGGGTGGTAAATTATGGTGGTATTTGTTTTCAATATTTTTATTTTTAAATTATTTATATATTATTTTATTCACGTTTCCTTCTCGTATCGTTTCCTATACAAATTTAAGATTTGCCGTTTCCACGTATCTTATCGTATCGTATCCCCGTATCCGTTTCCGTGCATCATAGACCAATATCAATTAAGGGTAGTTTTATTCCCTTGTTTATGCTCAATAGCCAACACAATCACAAATCCAACAACAACCGAGGTTATCACAACCACAAATTCAAATCCCAAAATTTATTTAATAATAAACTGGGTACCACACAACCACACCACAAGAAAAACAAACTAAAATATAGTTTGCACAACACTCCTATTACAACTTCTAAAATGCCTCACAGGGCTTTAACTACCAGAAGCCATCTTTAAACCTCCAATAGTGACATTGTGGATAAGAGGCCGGATATCTAGGAATTCCATACATCATGAGCTGATAGAAATATGCTGCCTCAACAAAACACTTGCAAGTGTCGCAACATTCTCTAGATGCATGCCTATCTCCATCCACGAACCACATGTTCTGGCCAAAAGGACGCCAGAAGCTTGACTCACCGCAAGTAAGACATTTACCGGCGGGCAGGAAAGCAGTAGTCGACAGAAAATACGACAATAGATGCTCATGACACCACTCGGTCTGATGCATCATCCGCTCGACTTCTTCTCTACAGTAGTAAATGTTCCATCCGCTTCTCCACCAGACGAGGGCTTCACACAGGCGCTGCACAATCTTTTGTTGCTCGTCTCGTGTTCCCAAAATTATCCTTATCATACATGCTGCATAAAACGCAACATGATGACCTACCACCAAACTGGGACGTGCACCATACAGTGTTCCTGGTTTGCATGCCGCATCGAAGTACTGCAAGGCTAAAGGTATGTTCGCCGCCTGCACAAGTACTCGTATTCCCATTCGGAACAGAGACTCCGGGTTCTTCGCTTCCCAGTAACGATTTGCGAAGATACGCACTTGCCTATCTGCTTCTTCACAGCCTGTGGGTCTGGATCCACCATCGAACCCATCCATGTCGATCGCCGCAAAGGTAGACCAGCTATCGGGATACTCCTTGAAAGTCTTCGAGACACAACGGAGTTCCATTGTGCTCTGCAGGGATGCGGTAGCCACCAACTGAAAAATATACTTCCAGATCTCTACCGGAAGTTCACTCCATCCGCACTCCTTGATCGCTTACTGCACTCTCCTTTGTTCACCATTTTGCAAAAGCTAGTAGAGGTGTTTGTTTGATAACAGATATGAGTTAAGCAACCCAACTCCTTATCCCATGTATTTAAACAAAACTTTCCACCGTAAGGGAAACCTTTCTTTAATGTGAGTGCGGTGCACTCATCAACCCACTAAGAATAATTAATGCTCATATCTGTCTCAATTACTCAAAAGTATCGCCCACGATACAAGATTCCACAAGATTTAATCAAACAAAATCTCAGTTTTCCACTAACATTGATCATAATGACTCTTTACTTTAAATCTCGCATTGATTAGCTCCTCAAAAGATGCAAGGTCTCACAAGAGTGGAAACTGTACGAAGAAAAACCATGCATCGGGAAAAATAATCTTCCACGATCTCCAAGGTCATTAGCTGTAAATCAACCACTCACTTTTGCTTTTGACAATTCAAACGATCCACCAAGAATAAATATACTCCTTACGGCATCCACTAACATATACTTTCCATTAGTGCCATAACCTCCTTTCTCTTTCATAGAGGACTTCTTCACTCCACTTCTCAGAAATTTACACCAACTCAAACATGGCACGCAAAGTGAATTCGCTCAGTGAATTATTTCAATCTAGTCCATCTGAAAGCCAAATTTATGAAGGCTTAGATGAAATAATTCCACCAACACTAAATTTCGACAACGATATCAACATGCTAGACGTGCTTCTAGCAGAAGACGAAGCCATAGAAGTAGCCCCAAGTCCACAAGTTTCATCTCCACTTGCCGAACCTAGTCCATCCCAAAAGATTCTATTGAGGAGGAGCTTCACCAAATACCAACTCCAAGCGTTGAAGGCATTCGTCGAGGCCTTTCCAAAGCCAACTATTCAACAGCGACAAGATTTGGGTGATCAGATAAGGTTAACGTTTGCACAAGTCTCTGCCTGGGTGATAAAGCATCGACCCCAAATGCATGCCCAAACAACTCGTCAACAAAATTTTCTGCTGAGACAGAAAATCAATGAGCTTCAAGCTCAACTTAGCCAGTACCAAGCTGCATTCAACCGAATCAACTGCAACCATTGTGGAAAACGAGTTACTCCCAATAGTGAGCTACTAATTGGGATTGAAGAGAATACCCCACAACCTGAGACTCTTCCAATTCCTGCAGTCGTCGGTCCAAGGGAAAAGTCTCGCATGAGGAGAGATGTTCAAAAGTGTATGTCGATCACACATCACTCTTCTTCTACACACCAAGCATCAGACAACAACAACCGTTCAGAACCTGAAGAAGCATCTGTCGTGGCAGACACAGCCAAGATTTCTCAAATCATTGTGTCGGTCAGAGATGAGCTATTACATCATGGCAACTGCTGCTGCACCACTATGGATCTCTGCACTCAAATCCAGCTCAGTCACACTTCATGAGTTCCTGAATGAAGCAGAGTACAAAAGGGTCTTCACTAACGGTATTGACCTTACACCCACTAACTTTCAAACTGAAGCTTCTCGCTACACAGCCACCATTCCCATCAGTCCTGTCGTACTCGTAAATATCCTCATGGATGTGGACCAATGGTCCACCATGTTTAGTAGCATCATTTCAAGGGCTAGTATCCTTGATGTCTTATCAACAGGGACTACTGAAAGCTACCACGACACCATCCAAGTCATGACTGCTGAGTTCCAGGTAACCACTCCATCTGTCTCCACTCGTGTAACTCACTTTGTTCGTTATTGCCAACGACAAACAGAACAAAGTTGGGCAATAGTTGATGTCTCTGTGGACGGTTTAAGTTCAAATCTGGGTCCACACTCAAGATCTCAATGCAAAAAGCGTCCATCCGGATGCTTAATCCAAGATTTGTTCAACGGCAGCTCTTGTGTCGTATGGGTGGAACATGTTGATGTACAGGATCAAATCATGCACCAAACATACCGAACGCTAGTGGAGTCAGGCATAGCCTTTGGAGCAAGGCGATGGGTAGAAATACTTCAGAGACAAGCATAACGGTTCAATTATTCTGCGGCTGTCACTCATCCACCACATGACTTTTGTGTCATACCAACTGTGGAAGGAAGAAGAAACTTGTTGCAGATGGCATCCAGAATAGTGACAGATTTCTGCACAGACATCGGCAACTCTACTGCTTATGAATGGAAGATAGCTGAACAAACGAAGTTTAAGGGTTCAGGGGTAAGAGTCTCCACTAACAAAATGTGGAATAGGGTGAAAAAGCCTCCTGGCCTCACTCGAACTGCAACAGCAATATTCCAGCATCATGTTTCTCACAGGAAACTCTTTGACTTCTTCAACGATGTACAAACTCGGAACCAGTGGGACCACCAAGCATTGGATACAACAGTACAGGAGATTGCACACATCACAACTGGTCAAGATCCACGTAATTGTGTTTCCTTATTGCAAATCAACGACATCTACGTACTCCAAGAAAGTTGTACTGATTCAACAGGGTCATACGTGATTTATGCCCCTATTAGTCAGTCAACAGTGCAAAAGCTACTAGGTGGTTGTGAGTTAGGTACAATTATATTCCTAACTTCAGGTTTTTCGATTCTACCAGATATGCCTACTGCTGGAAGGACAGAAGGGATCTCAGACAATCCATACATTGGTTGTCTAGTAACGGTAGCAACACAGATCTCTACGGAGTTGCTGAAGAACAAGAAATGGTCAGTGGATCAAGTTTCTCGTTTGATCCAGGGTACGGTTGAGCGAATTAAAAATGTAGCCATGTAGACTATCATTTAAGGAATTGTAATTTGTACTTTATGTTCTTAACAACACAACAGCACTGAAGAGCACATGATGGGGATCCGCCGCGGTCGGGCCATCACTCGATAAATACTGTGTGTAATTAAGCATACGAAGTAACCATTACTTGGATGAATCTAAGAACCTAACGCCAAACCCTAAAATAATCCTAAGCTCTAAACCCTAACTTCACTTCACAATTCATCTTATCTTAAACACTTCTCTAGAGCATTCCAAAATTCATTTCATTCCCGTAGAGCGTTCCATTGCTCAATCACTTCCTTAGAGCGTTGTTTTGCTCTGATACCAAACTGTCACGCCCCGAATTTCCAAACAAAAATAAGGCATTGTGTCCTTAATTACACAATCAGTTCGGGACGTGAAACATGAAATATCAAATACAAATATGCACTAGAATTATTTTTTCTTTTAATTCAAGTACAACAACGCATACTCCATGCCCAACAAATGTAAATGCTGACCCGTTCTTTAGAGTCACATATTACAAACCATAAATTACATAATAAATTGATATTACAAAATATTAAGTAATTTATCCATTAGAGTTATTACACAACAGCGGAAGTCTAACATTAACACTTATGGTCGATAACGGTTTACCAACCAAACCTTCAATGTCACTCTGCTTACCTAACCTGCACGATTAACCCCTACACCATTGAATAGTTTACCGGGTTATATCAACAAACCCGGTCAGCTTATGAAGCTGGTATGAATGATCCCAGTTTACTCACCTAAAAACCGTTTAACAAAATCATACATATATAGTTCATTTTTAAAACTAATATATATAACTTATACTTTTCGAATACAATTCCTTTTTAAGAATCATAAATCACAATAATATTTACTTCAAATTTTAAAGAAGTAAAACTCCAATTACTCACACCGAAAACATTCACCCAAAACTCAAATTCTTTTATTTTCAAAAGAATCATTTAAACCTCCAAATACAATTCAATATTTTTCAAGATTTGTAAATCAAAATAGTAATTACTTCAATTATTAAAGAAGTAATCTCCAATCAACTCACACCAAATCATTTTCTCCAAAATACTGATTTCTTTTGATTTAAAAGAAATTCCATAAATCTCCAAAACCAATCTCAATCCCGAAAATTTATATTATATAATATACTGAACCTACGCGTCCCATACCACGTATTTTAACCCCACACACCCCATAACGTGTATGTTAATACCAGGGTAATCTAGCATATTAAACAATATAAACCCTCATCCAAAACTCAATGTCATCTAATAGACAATAAAAGTGAGAATATCATTTTTCTTCTCATTTTAAAACCATATCCACTTGTCTTAATTTAGGACTCATGAATACCGTATTCCTCCCCAGGAATACTAAGGCGACAGACTAGAGCTCTAACTGCATGGGCTTTATTTTCACCCATTGCCATGGACCAATGTCCCCCGACCCCGAAGGATCAAAACTCATTTAAAGGTATTCTTACCCTTACATCTAATAAATGCCATATTTTAAGGCATATTCTCAGAACGATTCAAAATGTAATTCAACACATAAATCGTATCCACAAAACACCTCACATTCAAATTAATGGTTAAAACTGTATAAATCACAGAAAACCATTTTCACACTTTCAATACACCAAAACAATATCATATTTTTAAAATATTGTTTTCCACAAAATCCATCAATTAAAAACAATAATAATGATTAATTTCAAAATATTGTTTTCCAAAACTTCACAACTCATAAAACCATTTATTTGCATTTTTCACAAATATCACACATTTCAAATAACCCAGGTGAGAATTAATATTCACATCTAAAACATCGTGAGATTCACTCACCTCTTATTCCTGCTACGTCTTCAATTAATACCCGGGAATCGACAAGTTCTAGCCAATTGCTTCATGATTCCAAAATACCTATGAACATGCAATTTTCCACTTAGCATATCATAGTTTCCAAAACGTTACAATGTTCCTCAAATGTCACCTAAGACATCGGAAATATTAATCGAGACAATTTGACCAAAAGTCAACTGTCGGTCAAGGTGGGTCCCACGTCACTATTCATCAACGGGTCCCACTCGAAACTCAAAACTTCCAAAATCCAACAGTATGCTTATTTCTAGCATCCAAACAACATATCCAAAAATGGTGATGATCCAACGGTCGGATCATCACGGATCTAACGATCCATAATTATCGGTTAATTGATCATTGATCAAACGGTTGAAATTCAACGATCAAGCCGTACAACATGCTTATAACAACAATATTAACCTTACGATCAAATTTGATAATCATCGGACGGTCGGATCTCTCGGATCGTAAATCGTACGATCCGATAATCGGGTTAATTGATTATCGATCAAACGACCGAATTTGACAAAAGTGTAAACACGAAAGTTGTTCGTATCAACGAACCAAGCACAACGGAGCAAAGAACTGCTCCTGGTTCGGCCGGACGCGCAGCCCACTCGCCGCCGCCGGCGATGTTAGTCGCCGGAAAAAGTGCTCCGATTGACACCAAATTTTAACAGCACCTACATCTCAACAAGAGAATCAGTTTTGATAACTACCTCGAAGTCCGAATCGGAGTGGAAGTAGTCGGAATCGGGCTTGACTTGTTGTAGCTCTAGAAACTTCAAAGCTCCGATCCCGTCGCTATAGGTCGTGCCGCCGTGAACCACCACCACAGATGAGTTGTTGGGGAAGAGAGGAAGAGAACCCAAGTGGTCTCACCACCGGAGGTGGCCGGAAACGTCGCCGGCAAGCTTGGCGTTTTTAGCTGAAACTTGTCGACTCCGGTCCGAGCCATGCGGCGGGTTTTCGGGGAAACGACCACCGGATGGAGGAAAAGGGGAGGAGGCGAAGCCAACGCCGCCGGCCCCGTGGCCGTCGGTGGCCGACACGCCGCCACGCACCGGCCGGAGGTCTGGTCAGTTTGAGAGAGTTTTCGAAATTTTCCGGAATGTTCCGGGCCAAAATGTAATTTCTGAAAAATACCCAATATTTATACAAATTTGTCCAAACTTCCGAGGGTCATAACTTCTTCATATGATGTCCGTTTTCGACGTACCACATGTCCACGAACTCGGTTCGACGAGCTCTACAACTTTTATGAAGGAAGTTTTCCCAAATTCACGAAGGATAAAAAATTTCCTTGATTAACCTTTCGTAACTTATAATTACCACCGTAATTATCGTTTTACGACAAAAATCCCTAAAAATACGAAATCACACCATTTCACTTCAAATTTCATGACCTATTTTATAAAAATAAAATCGGAAATTTTCGGGGTATTACAAAGGGAGCCTTTAAAAGAGGCAAGTGTAGTCGTTTCCAGATCCATCAATGTGGCACAAGAATTCAAGAAGTTGGAGAGCAAGATTGAGAGTCTTCTTGAGAGCAAGCTTGGGCATTTGGTCAATCAAAAGGCATTCTCACCTCCACCCTCATCTCCCCCAACTTCCGAAGAGCGGATGGAGACCACTAATTGCTTGATTTGTAATGCACATACCCATGAGACTATTAATTGCATCCTTGCCGCTTCATATCCGGAGGTTATTCAAGAGTACGTATGTGAATCAAGGGAACCTGTTGTTTCATAGTAATCAAAACTGACCTTGATCAAGAACTGGAGGAGGAATGATGTAGCGATGAAGAAGACTAAAGAGGTGTTGTTGGAGCCGTTGGGAGAGAGAACAACGTCATAATTCAAAAAATATGCTATCGCTATAATTTTAGCGATTGCTGTAAATATAGGGAATTTTGTTTCTCTCTCCTCACTATCTGTAAAATAGAGATAGGTATAGGGAAACTGTTGGAGCAAAAAAAAGCCAATTTTTCCCTAAAGTAGAGAAAAAAACAAAATATGGGGAATCTCTTGGAGTTGCTCTTATATGAGCACATTGTTGAGGAGTAACCTTTGAGCAAACTGTCACCCCAAATCCTCCTTCTTTCAACAAATGCATACACACTCTAGTGTAAGATTAACTATATTACAACTTGCAAATATTGCACTGCCACCTCCAACATACTCCACCAATCTGATTCTGAATCTTTTTAACATACAGCCATAATGGGGCTTTGTCATCTCTAGGCTCATTTTAAAATTAGCAGTTCTAGTAGAAGCATTATTGGTATTATTAGTAACATTGCCACTAGAACTAGCCGGAGGAGAACCAACATCACTCATCTTCCTGCAAAGATGTAAATACACTCAAATTCTTATCTAATTCATTCAGTTTTCGTAAACATTACTAATTGAATGAACAATACATTATACCGAACCTATAAATAACATACCTAACCATAAATATCAAATGAAAACTCTAAATTTGGAAGTAAGAAATTGAGAAGTTAAAAATTAAAAAGCAAAAACATACCCGAATTGGTAGATCAGCAAAGAAATCTGAATAAAGATTTAGCAAAGACGATGAAGAGATGAAGATGTATGAAGACCCAATGATGAAGAACCAGTGATGAAGACCCAGTGATAAAGACCCGAAGTCCCAGAGATGAAGATATGTAAAGACCCGAAGTCACAGAGAGAGATTGCCTTTGTCTTTGCGCCAAGATGAAGAGTGAGTCTGCATGAAGATGAAGAGAGACTAGCAAAGGGTATGTCCCAGTTTGGTATTGATTTTGGAGACCCTAAAAAGTGATTCTAGGACCAAAATCAATTTTGAGAAAAATTTGGTCTATTTGGTAGTGATTTTGAAAGCTAATTTTGCCCAAAATCATTTGTCCCCACAACAAAAATGAGAAGCAGCTATGAGATACTTTTTAATTTTGCTTCTGTGGGAATCAAAACAGAAACACAGAGGGTTAAATGAAACTTGTACAAATGACCTAATTTGTCCTCGTTGCCCTACTTCGCTCACTCTTCACTCTTGCCGCTATCATCTTTCTCTCTATTGTTGCTTCTCTTCTATTGAAACCCAAAGAGAGTTGTGAAACCAATCTCAGATCGCCACATCTAAACCTAACTATAGCTTTAGGGAACAAAGCTCAGATTCACAGCGTTGCTGCTCTTTCATTGAAATACAAAGATATTTGTAGAACCAATCTCAAATCGTCACATCCAAACCCAAGTATAGCTTTGGGGAACAAAGCTCAGATTCACATCCACTCCCGAAGGTATATATTGTAGGAAATCGAGGCAGTTTCGTAGACAAATCGTGAAAAATTGCAACGGAAGCAGTAAAAAAGTTTCCATATACAATCTCATATATATCTTGACTTGATATATATATATATATATATATATATATATATATATATATATCTTATGTAGATCTAAAACTCACATAGACTATAAGAGGAGTTTCAGATCGGTACCTTTGGAGCATGCTTTCAACCCAATCCAAGTGTTCCACCAAAGTTGTTGAACTTGAAAGCGTTCCTCTTGTAGATCTCCAATCTTGATGATCTACCAAAAATCCAAAGTAGGATTTCTCTAAAGATATCTACACTATTGGACTAAATTTTAATTGTAATACTTTTTTAATATTTGAACAACACAACATAATACAACTCTTGTAACATCTCAAAAGTTAAAAAATATATTTCTCTCTGTTTTCCATGAAACTTAAAAAAAAAACATATGAGTTAATGTCTTTCATAGATTAGTAAGTTGCCATAATCAAAATAAGAGTAATTAGTTTTTACACATTTACAAGTTCACTAATAAATACAACACCAAAATGAGAGTTAAACTCTCAATTACACATCTCACATGCTAATAAAGCATTTACACAAAATCAATGGTAATTTAGCAACTACAAAATGAGTGTTGATCTAGCAATTAGTGGCTTGTCCAACATGTATCAGTAGCAACTTGTAATTTTCCCAAAATGCGTCAAGTCTGCAGCTAGGCAGGTCCTATAGCATTGCCTGCAAGCAAGTTTTCGACACACTTTTTTCAGCTCATCATCTAAGGATATGAACATAGAGATATTCTAGGCCTTATCCAAAATGATTTTTAATGCCTCAATTTGGTCTAGAATTGTAATACCCCGAAAATTTCCGTATTATTTTTATTAAATAGTTCGTGAAATTTGAAGTGAAATGGAGTGATTTCATATTTTTAGGGGTTTTCGTCGTAAAACGATAATTACGGCGGTAATTATAAGTTACACAAGGTTAATTAAGGTAACTTTTTATCCGTTGAGAATCTGGGAAAACTTCCTTCATCAAAGTTGTAGACCTCGTCGAATCGAGTTCGTAAGAATTTGGTTCACCAAAAACGGATATCGTATGAAGAAGTTATGGCCTTCGGAAGTTTGGATAATTTAGTATAAATATTGGGTATTTTTCAGAAATTTCATTTTGGCCCGGAACCTTCCGGAATTTTCCGAAAAAGCTCCCAACGGACAGATTCTTTGGGCGGCGCGTGGCGGCGCGTCCGGCCTCCGATTTCGACGGGGCCGGCGTCGTTGGACTCGCCTCGTCCTCCTCTTCATTTCCCGTGAAGGAACTTTCCCCAAATTCTTGACGGAAAGTGGTCAACCGGAGCTGACAGTTTCGGCCAAAAAGGGGAAGCTTGCCGGCGACGTTTCCGGCCACCTCCGGCGATGAGACCTTTTGGGTTTTGCTCCCCTCCTCTCCAGCAACCTCCCCATGGTGGTGGATCACGGCGGCACGGCCTAGATCGGCGGCAACGACGATTTGCACTTTTTGGGATCAAAAACCCACCGACACCGATTCCGGCCACTTCCACTCCGATCCAGACCTCGAGGTAGTTATCAAACTTGTTGGAATTGTTGTGATCTACATTCTGGTAAAATTTGGTGTCAATCGGACCACCTTGACCGGCGGTCTGACCACCGCCGGCGGCGGCGCGTGGGCGGCGCGTCCGGCCGGTCTAGGAGCAGTTCTTTGCTCCGTTTGACTTATTTCGTCGATACGAACAACTTTCGTGTTTTGACTTTTGTCAAATTCGGTCGTTTGACCGATGGTCAATTAACCCGATTAATCGGATCGTACGATTTACGATTCGAGAGATCCGACCGTTGGATGATCATGAAATTTGATCGTGGGGTTAATATTGAAATTATAAGCATGTTGGACCGTTGGATTATTGAAATTAGATCGTTTGATCAACGATCAATTATGCAATGATTATGGATCGTTAGATCCGTGATGATCCGACCGTTGGATCATCACCATTTTTGGATATGATGTTAGGATGCTAGAAATAAGCATGTTGGTAGATTTTGGAAGTTTCGGATTTTGTGTGGGACCCGTTGATGAATAGTAGACGTGGGACCCACATTGACCGACGGTTGACTTTTGGTCAAACTGTCCCGAATTATGGTTAATAATGTCTAAGTGACATTTGAGGAATAATGTAATGTTTTGGAAGTGTATTATGCTAAGTGGATATTGCATAATCATAGGTACATACGAAATGTGAAGTGTACGTACGTTGATCGATTCCTGGTTACTATTTGAAGACGCAGCAGGAATTAGAGGTGAGTGAATCTCACGATGTTTTTATATATGAATATTAATTCATATTGTGTTGTTGTGATTTTGGTGTTAAAACAATATTTGAAAAATGTTCATCTTATTGTTTTAATTTGTGAATTTTGTGGGAACACAATAATTCTATTAAGATATTGTGTTTGCCTATTTGAATGATTTTGTATAAACGGATTGTCCTGGGGACACCGTTAAATGGGTGAAAAATGGTAGCCCATCAGTTAGAGCTCTAGACTGCATATTGTTTGGTTAACTTGATGTATTAAAATGAGAAGAAAAATAGTATTCTCACTTTTAATCAGGCGAAGTTAAAAATAACTTGATGTATTAAAAGGAGATGCATCTCACTTTTAATCAGGCTAAGTTATGTGGTTTTGTGTGAGTAAAGATCGAGGGTTTATATTATTTAACATGCTGGATTACCCTGGTATTAACATACACGTTTATGGGGCGTGTGGGGTTAAAATACGTGGTATGGGGCACGTAGGTTCAGTATATTAGATAATACGAATCTTCCGGATTTGAAATGGAAACTTTGTCTTTAAATGATTCTTTAAAAATAAAAGAATTCAATTTGGGAAAATGTTACAGTGTGAATAAAACATAGATTACTCATACCAGCTTCGTAAGCTGACCGGGTTTGTTGATATAACCCGGTACACTATTCCACGGTGTAGTGGTTATACCTGCAGGTTAGGATAACCAGGAGTAAGCAAGGCTGCATACATATTATTGGGTTATAAGACTTCCGCTGTTTATGTAATAAACTCTGATGGATTAATTATTTAATATTTTGTAATATCAATTTATTATTTAATTTATGGCTTGTAATATGTAACCCTAAAGAACGGGTTAGCATTTACATTTGTTGGGCATGGAGTATGCGTTGTTGTACTTGAATTAAAAGGAAAAAAATTCTAGTGCATATTTGTATTTGATATTCCATGTAGTCACGTTCCCGAAATGATTTGTAATTAAGGGCAAAATGCCTTATTAATTGATTTGAAAATCGGGGCGTGACAGATTGGTATCAGAGCAAAACAATGCTCTAAGGAAGTGATTGAGCAATGGAACGCTCTAAGGAAATGAAACGAGTTTTGGAATTGAGAAGTGAAGTTAGGGTTTAGAGCTTAGGATCGGTTTAGGGTTTGGCGTTAGGTTCTTAGATTCATTCAAGTAATGGTTACTTCGTATGCTTAATTACGCACAGTATTTATCGAGTGATGGCCCGACCGCGGCGGATCCCCATCATGTGCTCTTCAGTGCTGTTGTGTTGTTAAGAATATATAGTACAAATTACAATTCCGAAATTGATAGTCTTACATGGCTACATTTCTAATTCTCTCAACCGTACCCTGGATCAAACGACAGACTTGATCCACTGACCCTTTCTTGTTCTTCAGTAACTCAGTAGAGATCTGTGTTGCTACCGTTACTAGACAACCAATGTATGGATTGTCTGAGATCCCTTCTGTTCTTCCAGCAGTAGGCATATCTGGTAGAATTGAAAAACCTGAAGTTAGGAATACAATTGTACCTAACTCACAACCACCTATTAACTTCTGCACCGTTGACTGACTAATAGGAGCATAAATCACGTATGACCCTGTTGAATCAGTACAACTTTCTTGGAGTATATAGGTGTTGTGCATTTGCAACAAAGAGACACAATTGCGTGGATCATGACCAGTTGTAATGTGTGCAATCTCCTGTACTTCTTTTTCCAATGCTAGATGGTCCCACTGGTTCCGAGTTTGTACGTCAATGAAGAAGTCAAAGAGCTTTCTGTGAGAGACATGATGCTGGATTATTGCAGATGCAGTTCGAGTGAGACCATGAGGCTTATTCAGCCTGTTCCAGATTTTGTTGGTGGAGACTCTTATCCCTGAACCCCTGAACTTGGTTTGTTCAGCTACCTTCCATTCATGAGCAGTAGAGTTGCCGATGTCTGTGCAAAAGTCTGTCACTATTCTGCATGCCATCTGCAACAAGTTTCTTCTTCCTTCCACAGATGGTATGACACAAAAGTCTTGAGGAGGATAAGTGTCAGCCGCGGAATAATTTAACCTTTCCGCTTGCCTCTGAAGTATTTCTACCCATCGCCTTGCTCCAAAGGCTAAGCCTGACTCCACTAGCGTTCGGTATGTTTGGTGCATGATTTGATCCTGTACATCAACATGTTCCACCCATACGACACGAGAGCTGCCGTTGAACAAATCTTGGATTAAGCATCCGGATGGACGCTTCTTGCATTGAGATCTTGGGTGTGGACCCAGATTTGAGCTTAAACCGTCCACAGAGACGTCAATTATTGCCCAACTTTGTTCTGTTTGTCGTTGGCAATAACGAACAAAGTGAGTTACACGAGTGGAGACAGATGGACTGGTCACCTGGAATTCAGCAGTCATGACTTGGATGGTGTCGTGGTAGCTTTCAGTAGTCCCTGATGACAAGACATCAAGGATACTCGCCCTTGAAATGATGCTACCGAATATGGTGGACCATTGGTCCACATCCATGAAGAGATTCACGAGTACGACAGGACTGAGGGGAACAGTGGCTGTGTAGCGAGAAGCTTCAGTTTGGAAGTTAGTGGGAGTAAGATCAATACCGTTAGTGAAGATTCTCTTGTACTCTGCTTCATTCAGGAACTCATGAAGCGTGACAGAGCTGAATTTGAGTGCAGAGATCCACAGTGGCGCATCAGCAGATGCCATGATGATTAGCTCATCTCTGACCGACACAATGATTTCAGAAATCTTAGTTGTGTCTGCCACGACAGATGCTTCTGCCACGGCAGATGCTTCTTCAGGTTCTGAACGGTTGATGTTGTCTGATGGTTGTTGTGTAGAAGAAGAGTGATGTGGGATCGACATACACTTTTGAATATCCCTCCTCATGTGAGACTTTTCCCTTGGACCGATGACTGCAGGAATTGGAAGAGTCTGAGGTTGTGGGGTAGTCTCTTCAATCCCTTTTAGTAGCTCACTATTGGGAGTAACTCGTTTTCCACAGTGGTTGCAGTTGATTCTGTTGAATGCTGCTTGGTACTGGCTAAGTTGAGCTTGAAGCTCATTGATTTGCTGTCTCAGCAGAAAATTTTGTTGACGAGTTGTTTGGACAGGCGTTTTGGGTCGATGCTTTATCACCCACGCAGAGACTTGTGCAAACGTTAACTTTATTTGGTCACCCAAATCTTGTCGCTGTTGAACAGTTGGCTGTGGAAAAGCCTCGACGAAGTCCTTCAACGCTTGAACTTGGTATTTGGTGAAGCTCTTCCTCAGTGGAATACGTTTGGATGAACTAGGTTCAGCTTGTGGAGATGATACTTGTGGACTTGGGGCTACTTCAATGGTTTCGTCTTCTGCTAGAAGCATGTCTAGCATGTCGATATCGTTGTCGAATTCGATTGCTGGTGAAATTATTTCATCTAAGCCCTCAAAGAATTGGCTTTCTGAGGGATCAGATTGAAGTAATTCACTGAACGAATTCACTTTGCGTGACATGTTTGAGTTGGTGAAATTTCTGAGAATTGGAGTGAAGAAGTCTTCTTTGAAAGAGAAAGGAGGTTATGGCACTAATGGAAAGTATCTGTTAGTGGATGCGTAAGGTGTATATTTATTGTTGGTGGAGGATTTGAAATTTCAAAAGCTAAAGTGAGTGGCTGATTTACAGCTAATTGTCGGAGCCCTTGGAGATCGTGGAAGATTTTTTTTCCCCGATGCATGGATTTTCCACATACAGTTCCACTCATGTGAGACCTCGCATCTTTTGAGGAATTAATTATGCGAAAGTTAAAGTAAAGAGTCATTATGACCGGTGTTAGTGGAAGACTGAGTTTTTGTTGATTAAATCTTGTGGAATCTTGTATCGTGGGCGATACTTTTGAGTTTGAGACAGATATGAGCAATAATTATTCTTAGTGGGTTGCTGAGTGCACCGCACTCGCATTAAAGAAAGGTTTCCCTTACGGTGGAAAGTTGTGTTTAAATACATGGGATAAGGAGCTGTGTTACTTAACTCATATCTGTTATCAATCATTCTTCTCAAAATTTTCTCTTACACAATGGTGAACAAAGGAGAGTGCAGCAAGCGATCCAAGAATGCAGAATGGAGTGAACTTCCGGTGGAGATCTGGAAGTACATATTCCAGTTGGTTGCTACCGCATCCCTGCAGAGCACAATGGAACTCCGTTGTGTCTCGAAGGACTTCAAGGAGTATGCCGATAGCTGGTCTACGTTGGCGGCGATCGACATGGATGGGTTCGATGGTGGATCCAGACCCACTGGTTCCATAGAAGCGGACAGGCAGGTGCGCATCTTCGCAAATCGATGCTGGGAAGCGAAGAACCCGGAGTCTCTGTTCCGAATGGGAATACGAGTACTCGTGGAGGCAGCGAACATATCTTTAGCCCTGGAGTATTTCGATGCGGCATGCAAACCAGGAACATTCTATGGTTCGCGTCCCAGTTCGGTGGTAGGTCATCATGTTGCATTTTATGCAGCATGTATGATTAAGATGATATTGGGACCACGAGCCGAGCAGCAGAAAACGGTGCAGCGACTGTGTGAAGCCCTCGACTGGTGGAGAAGCGGATGGAACATCTACTACTGTAGACAAGAAGTCGAGCGGATGATGCATCAGGCCGAGTTTTGTCATGAGCATCTGTTATTGTATTTTCCGTCGACTACTGCTTTCCTGCCCGCCGGTAAATGCCTTACTTGCGGTGAGTCAAGTTTTTGGCGTCCTTTTGGCCAGGACATGTGGGAAGTGGATGGAGATAGGCATGCAGCTAGAGAATGTTGCGACACTTGCAAGTGTTTCGTGGAGGCAGCATATTTCTATCAGCTGATGATGTATGGAATTCCGAGACATCCAGCATCTTATCCGCGAAGTCACTACTGGAGGTTCAAGGATGGCTTCTGGTAGTTTAGGCCCTGTGAGGCATCTTAAGATTTGTGATAGAAGTGTGTGCAAGTTGTAGTTTCTTACCTTAAGTTGTGTTTGATTGTACTGCCCAGTTATTATCAATGAATGAAACTTTGGATTTCTGAATTGTGATTGTGATAACCTGGGAGTACTCTGCGTCCTAATTTCGGGACGAAATTTCTTTAAGGAGGGTAGACTGTAATACCCCGAAAATTTCCGTATTATTTTTATTAAATAGTTCGTGAAATTTGAAGTGAAATGGAGTGATTTCATATTTTTAGGGGTTTTCGTCGTAAAACGATAATTACGGCGGTAATTATAAGTTACACAAGGTTAATTAAGGTAACTTTTTATCCGTTGAGAATCTGGGAAAACTTCCTTCATCAAAGTTGTAGACCTCGTCGAATCGAGTTCGTAAGAATTTGGTTCACCAAAAACGGATATCGTATGAAGAAGTTATGGCCTTCGGAAGTTTGGATAATTTAGTATAAATATTGGGTATTTTTCAGAAATTTCATTTTGGCCCGGAACCTTCCGGAATTTTCCGAAAAAGCTCCCAACGGACAGATTCTTTGGGCGGCGCGTGGCGGCGCGTCCGGCCTCCGATTTCGACGGGGCCGGCGTCGTTGGACTCGCCTCGTCCTCCTCTTCATTTCCCGTGAAGGAACTTTCCCCAAATTCTTGACGGAAAGTGGTCAACCGGAGCTGACAGTTTCGGCCAAAAAGGGGAAGCTTGCCGGCGACGTTTCCGGCCACCTCCGGCGATGAGACCTTTTGGGTTTTGCTCCCCTCCTCTCCAGCAACCTCCCCATGGTGGTGGATCACGGCGGCACGGCCTAGATCGGCGGCAACGACGATTTGCACTTTTTGGGATCAAAAACCCACCGACACCGATTCCGGCCACTTCCACTCCGATCCAGACCTCGAGGTAGTTATCAAACTTGTTGGAATTGTTGTGATCTACATTCTGGTAAAATTTGGTGTCAATCGGACCACCTTGACCGGCGGTCTGACCACCGCCGGCGGCGGCGCGTGGGCGGCGCGTCCGGCCGGTCTAGGAGCAGTTCTTTGCTCCGTTTGACTTATTTCGTCGATACGAACAACTTTCGTGTTTTGACTTTTGTCAAATTCGGTCGTTTGACCGATGGTCAATTAACCCGATTAATCGGATCGTACGATTTACGATTCGAGAGATCCGACCGTTGGATGATCATGAAATTTGATCGTGGGGTTAATATTGAAATTATAAGCATGTTGGACCGTTGGATTATTGAAATTAGATCGTTTGATCAACGATCAATTATGCAATGATTATGGATCGTTAGATCCGTGATGATCCGACCGTTGGATCATCACCATTTTTGGATATGATGTTAGGATGCTAGAAATAAGCATGTTGGTAGATTTTGGAAGTTTCGGATTTTGTGTGGGACCCGTTGATGAATAGTAGACGTGGGACCCACATTGACCGACGGTTGACTTTTGGTCAAACTGTCCCGAATTATGGTTAATAATGTCTAAGTGACATTTGAGGAATAATGTAATGTTTTGGAAGTGTATTATGCTAAGTGGATATTGCATAATCATAGGTACATACGAAATGTGAAGTGTACGTACGTTGATCGATTCCTGGTTACTATTTGAAGACGCAGCAGGAATTAGAGGTGAGTGAATCTCACGATGTTTTTATATATGAATATTAATTCATATTGTGTTGTTGTGATTTTGGTGTTAAAACAATATTTGAAAAATGTTCATCTTATTGTTTTAATTTGTGAATTTTGTGGGAACACAATAATTCTATTAAGATATTGTGTTTGCCTATTTGAATGATTTTGTATAAACGGATTGTCCTGGGGACACCGTTAAATGGGTGAAAAATGGTAGCCCATCAGTTAGAGCTCTAGACTGCATATTGTTTGGTTAACTTGATGTATTAAAATGAGAAGAAAAATAGTATTCTCACTTTTAATCAGGCGAAGTTAAAAATAACTTGATGTATTAAAAGGAGATGCATCTCACTTTTAATCAGGCTAAGTTATGTGGTTTTGTGTGAGTAAAGATCGAGGGTTTATATTATTTAACATGCTGGATTACCCTGGTATTAACATACACGTTTATGGGGCGTGTGGGGTTAAAATACGTGGTATGGGGCACGTAGGTTCAGTATATTAGATAATACGAATCTTCCGGATTTGAAATGGAAACTTTGTCTTTAAATGATTCTTTAAAAATAAAAGAATTCAATTTGGGAAAATGTTACAGTGTGAATAAAACATAGATTACTCATACCAGCTTCGTAAGCTGACCGGGTTTGTTGATATAACCCGGTACACTATTCCACGGTGTAGTGGTTATACCTGCAGGTTAGGATAACCAGGAGTAAGCAAGGCTGCATACATATTATTGGGTTATAAGACTTCCGCTGTTTATGTAATAAACTCTGATGGATTAATTATTTAATATTTTGTAATATCAATTTATTATTTAATTTATGGCTTGTAATATGTAACCCTAAAGAACGGGTTAGCATTTACATTTGTTGGGCATGGAGTATGCGTTGTTGTACTTGAATTAAAAGGAAAAAAATTCTAGTGCATATTTGTATTTGATATTCCATGTAGTCACGTTCCCGAAATGATTTGTAATTAAGGGCAAAATGCCTTATTAATTGATTTGAAAATCGGGGCGTGACAAGAATAGAAAGTTCCATTTTCTTAAGCTCCTTAGTAATATCACATTACCTTTCATTATTGCATCAGTTATCAATTGCATTCTTTTTTTAGATTCTTCAAACAATTTATCCAATGCAATAATGATTTTATCTTCATCATTTATTTTCCTCTTTTTTGACTAACCTCAGATTGTTGTCTGCCATCTTTGCTTACAAAAGACATAGGGCATGTATGATTCTCAAAACCTATATCATCTTCATTATTTCCCTGCTCCTCCGCATATCAGCAGGGACTTCAACAACATTTTCATTAGCACGGTCCTTTCCAAAGATGTTAGCTAGCCTATTAAAAATTGGATACGATTTGTTTCTCCATCCCTTTGCCTTTTTGTTACGCAAACCAAAAAAAAAAAGAGGAAAATAAAATGAAAGGCGTGCATCAAAAAGAAATGGCGGGCGTACGATGCCTTTCAATCAACCTGGGCGGGATTCAAAGAGAAAAGATCATGAAGGCAGGAACAAAAAAAAAAGATAAGATCAGAAAAAGATAAAACCCTGAGGTCGCATTCTTGATCTATTTCTCTTTGTTTGCTCTCTCTTTTTCTCTCTCTCCCCTCAAAAAATTTATGTTCATCTGTGCACAAGGACTGATCAAGGGGTCTCCTTTCTCTAGTTGGGTATAGAATTGGAGTAAGGAATTGGATTTTCCCACCGGCCTTTTTTGATGTAATGGTTCACTTGGCAGTCCATTTACCTCGTGAAGCTATACTTGGAGGTCCTGTTACCTTTCGGTGGATGTATCCTATTGAGAGGAACTTGGGGATATATAAAAAGTATGTTACAAATAAAGCTCATCCTGAAGGTTCCATTGCAGAGGCATATATTATTAATGAAGCAATTACGTTCTGTTCGATATATTTTCGTGAGATTGAAACACGTTTCAATCAAGACGAAAGAAATGTTGATGCAGAACATAACCAAGTAAATGGTGGGTTATCAGTGTTCTCTCAAAGACTTCGTCCATTTAGTGGGAGAAAATAATAATGCTGGATCGGAAGGAAGTTGATAAAGCTCATTGGTACGTGCTATACAACTGTGATGAGGTGCAACCCTATCTCAACTAAGTAATTTTTGTGCATATGTTTTTGTTAAATTAAATTTTTTAATTGCCTAATTTTCACATGTAGTGAACATGAGGATGAGTTAAAGCGGATAAATAATGTCAACTTATATAATAGAAAAGAGAAAGAGTTTCCTACTTGGTTTGAAAAACGAGTAAGTTATCCATGTTTAATTTTGAATAGTAACTTAGTACTTTATTTATAAAATTATGCTAAATTCTCTTAATGTTATTCATAGATAAATAACATGTTCGAAAGTGGATTGATGGATGCAACCGATAAGCTTTATTGTTTGGCTTGTAAACCGGATGTTCGGGTCCATACATACACTGGTTGTATTGTTGATCGAGTTCAGTTTCACACAAAAGATCTGGATGATCATCGCACCACACAAAATAATGGGGTATATGTCCCCAGAGTCTTCACTGGTAGAAGTCATGATTATTATGGAGTTTTGTTAAGTATTGTGAAATTGACATACATAGATATGAACCAAGTCTTGTTATTTAAGTGTAAGTGGTTCAACACATATGAAACAAGTAGAGACCTAACCAGGAGAATGATACAACATGATTATAATCTTATAGCATTAATACAAGCTCTACTTGGTATGAGGATGAACCGTTTATACTTGCTAATGAAGCACAACAAGTGTTTTATCTCGATGAATATAAGTTGGGCCCTAATTGACAAGTTGTTCAAAAAATTTAATTGAGACATGTGTGGGATGTCCCAAAGGTAGAGGATGAAGAGGTAGATGAGGATTGTCTTGATCCAGTGGTGAATAATGCTTATCAATACGATGAGTTCAATAATATTTAGTGGTTTGTTCAAGAAGAGAGTCTTGAAAATCTCATCTTATATCGAGACGATATTGAACCTGAAGTCATTGCTTCAAATATTGTGAGCAATCAGTGGATGGAAGAAGGTAGACTCAATGATTTCATATGCGATGGCATTGAAGAAGAAGATGATATTGATGACGGTGACGGTGACGAAGAAGAAACTATTTCAAGCAATGAGGATAGTGATTAATTTGTGATGTAACTTCATATTGTAATTTTTTTTATCCATTAACATTTGAATTACAATTTCCAGTTTTCCATTAGGCAATTGAAATAAGGTTTATTTAATGCCTCCTTGGCTAGTGTTCTATTGCTTTCTTATCTTTCGTGACTGAGTTTTCATTAAAAAAAACTTTTCATTAAAAAAAGGTTCTCATTTACTGATTTTGTTTCTCTTATAATACTAGTGACAAAATGCTTAAACGCCTTCGTCCCAATATTTGTGTTCAGTACCCAAAGACCTATTGCTAGTATGTAATGTATTTTTTTTTTGCTAGAAACAATTCTATATAAATTTATAATTCATTTACCTAGTATACACATTAATGATTAATTAAGAGATTATTACAAATAGGTAACGCAATGGGTAAATGTCACGCCCCGATTTTCCAAACAATTAATAAGGCATTTTTGCCCTTAATTACACAACCGATTCGAGACGTGAAGCATGAAATATCAAATACAAATATGCACAAGAATTTTTTTCTTTTAATTCAGGCATACAACCACACTCACTCCATGCCCAACAATGTAATTTCAAACTCAATACAAGAGTCGAATATTACATACCAAATATTTATATAATAAATTGATACATCAAAATATTACATAAATAATTCTTCAGAGTACGAACAAAATATAGCGGAAGTCTGAAAAACCAACGATTGGAAGTAGCCATGCTCACTCCTGGTTATCCTATCCTGCAGGTATAACCCATACACCGTGGAATAATGTACCGGGTTATATCAACAAACCCGGTCAGCTTACGAAGCTGGTATGAGTGATCTCATTTAACTCACCCTAAAATTGTTTAACAAAATGTACATATATATATATATATATATATATATATATATATATATCTTTTGATTTAAACAATATATATGTAATTTATATTTTTCAAATATAAATCCAATCCCGAAAATTCATATTATAGAATATACTGAACCTACGGGTCCCATACCACGTATTTTAACCTCACACGTCCCATAATGTGTATGTTAATCCCATGGTAATTCAGAATATTAAACAATATAACTTTCACCCAAAATCATTTCCCCAAAATTATGATTTCTTTCTTTTTAAGAATCGTAAATCATAATAATATTCACTTCAATTTTTAAAGAAGTAAAAACTTCAAAATACAATTCAATATTTTTCAAGAATTGTAATTCACTAAAATCAATGCTTCAAGTATTTAAGAAGCAAATTCAAATCAAACTCACACAAAACCAAAATCAACTTCAAAATGATTAAAAGCGAGAATACCATTTTTCTTCTCCTTTTAATACATCAAGTATTCAAAATCAGACGGATAAAGCTAGAATACCATTTTTCTTCTCATTTATTACATAAAGTATCCAAAAGCGACGAATAAAGCGAGAATACCATTGTTATTCTCCTTTATTACATAAAGTATTCATCTTTGTTTTCGATGAATACATGGATACGCTGTCTAGAGCTCTAACTGAATGAGCTTTATTTTCACCCATTGTCATTGTCCCCAGGACAGTCCATTTGGACAAAAACATTCAAGTAGGCAAACACAATATCATAATTTTTGAAATATTGTTTCCCACAAAATCCACCAATCAAAACAATAAAATGAATATTTCAAATATTGTTTTCCCCAAAATCCACCAATTAAAACAATAAAATGAATACTTTCAAATATTGTTTTCCATCAAATTCACACATGCTGATATATCAAATTAAAAACTATATTTAATTTATATATCGCAAAATCATTTAAATAAATATAATTATTTATTTTCGCAAACAACACAATATGAATTAATATTCATATATAAAAATATCGTGAGATTCACTCACCTCTTATTCCTGCTGCGTCTTTAATTAATACCCGGGAATCGACAAGTTATAGCCAATCGCTTCATGATTACACAATTACCTATGAACATGCAATTTTCCACTTAGCATATCATAGTTTCCAAAACGATGATTCTAAAATCGAATCACTTCAAATATTCTTCAAATGTCTCTTAGACATAAATAACCATAATTCGGGAAAGTTTGACCAAAAGTCAACCGTCGGTCAACGTGGGTCCCACGTCTACTATTCATCAACAGGTCCCACACGAAACCCAAAACTTCCAAAATGCAACAACATGCTTAAAATAACAATATTAACCACACGATCAAATTTGGTGATCATCGGACCGTCAGATCTCTCGAATCGTAAATCGTACGGTCCGATTTTCGGATTAATTGATCATCGATCAAATGACCGAATTTCACAAAATTGTAAACACGAAAGTTGTTCGTATCGACGAACTAACCACAACGGAGCAAAGAACTGCTCCTGGATCGGCCGGACGCGCCGCCCACGCGCCATCGCCCACGCGCCGCCGCTGGCAACGTACAGTCGCCGGAAAAAGTGCTCCGATTGACACCAAAATTTCACAGCATGTAGAACTCAACAAGAGGATCAAGTTTCGTAACTACCTCGAAGTCCGAATCGGAGTGGAAGTGGTCGGAATCGATTGACTCGTTTTGAATCCAAAAACATCAAAGCTTGAATCTCGTCGATCTAGGCCATGCCGTCGTGATCCACCATCATGGGAAGGTTTCTGGGGAGGAGGGGAACAAAACCCAAGTGGTTTGGTCGTCGGAGGTGGCCGGAATCTTCGCCGGCGAACGGGTACATTTTTTCCGCGATCGGAGAGCTCCGATCGAGGCCGTACGGGCCGCGCCGACGTCGGGGACCGCCATGGGTCGGACGGCGATCTGCGTCTGCGTCAGTCGGTGGCCGGTCCGTGGCCGGAGGTGGTCGGACGCACTGTCACGCGCCGGGTCGGTTCACGGGTCGCCGGCGGGTAAACGGGTCCGCTTGGGAGAATTCCGGAAGTTTCCGGAATTTTCCGGGTATTTTTGTGATTTTCTGAAAATTACCCAATATTTATAGAAATTTGTCCAAACTTCCGAGGGCCATAACTTCTTCATACGATGTCCGTTTTCGACGTACCACATGTCCACGAACTCAGTTCGACGAGCTCTACAACTTTCATGAAGGAAGTTTTCCCAAATTCTCAACGGATAAAAAGTTACCTTGTTTAACCTTTCGTAACTTTTAATTACCGCCGTAATTATCGTTTTACGACGAAAACCCCTAAAAATACGAAATCACACAATTTCACTTCAAATTTTACGACCTATTTTATAAAAATAATAGTGAAATTTTTGGGGTATTACAGTAAATGCTCCTGAGTACAAAGTATTGATCAACCATGCCCAAATTGTGTACGAGATGGAGTCAATACTACTGCTGATACGTATTGAACTTTATTTTGCTACAACAATATTTATTTAAAGTTAGAATTAACTTGTGTATTTGACTCATTGATGATTAATTTAAAATGTGTATAATAATAGCTAGTGCAATGGCTAAACGCGCTCGCATGTAAACTATTGATGAGTCATGCCCAAATTTTGTCCAAGATGGACTCAATTCTACAATTGGTACCACTACTGAAACACCTACTACTGGTATGTTGGATATGAGTCTTCCTAAACTAAATTTAAATAAACTCAATTGTTTATGTACTAAAAAGTGTAGAAAATAAAAGAGAGTGCATTTTTGTTTGCATCACCTAAGTTCAAAATATAAGGGATTACCTGAATTACACTTATAACAACAAGTAATAGAATGAGTGCACGCCTTAATCATCAAACTGCGAGTCAGTCATCAATAAATGTTACAACTGATAAACTAAATGATATTGTGATGTCAGCTAATAACCAAGAGCCTACTTGATAGGAGCACAAACTGTGACGTTTTTAATATGTTTTTCTCATTCTTTGGCTACGTTTTAATTGTAACTTTGCTATTTTAGCTTAGTTTCTATCTTTGAGTCCCTAAATGATGTTTAATTGCGTAAATGAATAAAAATAAGGTTTTTAGGAAACTTTCCTGTTTTGACTTTCCTAATTTGTTTTTGGAAACTTTCCTCATTTGTGTTCTTTCCTACATTTGGCAAGAGTCCTAACGGAAGCAGGAATCCTATTACAACTAGGACTGTCATTTTGTCCCGGAGCAGAAAAGAAAAGTTGGATTTCGAAAAGCCCATTGGGCTTTGGAAGGCCCAAACCGTGAGGCCCATTAAGCTAGGCCCAAGTTGCTAGGCCCAAGACGCAAAGCCCATTGGGCTATACCGTGAGGCCCAAGATGGAGGCCCAAATCCATGAAATTCAACCCAAGATGGAGGCCCAAATCCATGAAATTCAACCCAAGATGTGAAGGCCCAAGTCCATTGGACTTTTTAGTAAACCCTAACCCATTTAGGGTTGTTGCCGCATGTTTTCTAGAAGGAGGATGAATAGTGACGAAAATAAAACCCTAAAAGGTTTAGGGTTTGTAGTTGCCGCACATAAGAGTTTTATTTCATATTGTTCTCCAAGAGTTTTTCAAGGAATAAAATCAGAAATTATTGGATGTATCTAGACATGATTACGGCATAAAGAAGAGAAGGATTTCTTGGTGACTACTCAAGGAAATCTCGGCCACACAAGGGAATTTTTATGGACGGTTAAGATTGTTCCTAGGGTTCCATGTTCTCCTATAAATAGAGGGCTTCTCAACACAATTCCACACACCATTCCTCATTATAAATTTCGGCAAACACAAGGCTCTAGGCTACCACCTTCCATTCTCTAGTGCAAGGGTTCTCAAGGCTTCAAGGAGGAGGAGAAGGCGTGATCACCATCATCACCAACCATATTTCGACGTCACCATCTTCATCACCAACTTGTCTTCACGGCTTGGATTACTTGTGGTCAAGGATTCAAGGTTTTGTGGTTTCAAGATCTTCAACTTGTTCATATGGTGTATTTCGTTTTAGCCTTTAAATTCATACCTCTTTGTTGCTTGTTTACCTTTGTATTAGTTAACTTTTCATGGATTATGTAAATTTCCAGCTTATTTATATGAGTTTATTTTGTTATTGGATTGAAATTAATTGATTCTCCTAGTAGTTTATGTGAATTTGCTTGTTTGATTTTGTCTTTAACATTGGAATCAAATAAGAAGGATCATGGATAGTTGAGTGGTCTCACTAGGTCGTGCACTTAAATTAACAAGCTTTTTCTTATGCGTTGAACATGTTTTGATTAGCTACCTTTGCATGTTTGATTGTTTAATCTAGGTGTGGTCGCTTAGGTTGAAATTCATAGGAAGATGTTTATTTGGGAGATGTGTGGTGGTCCAACATCTTACATATGTTAATTTCGAATTCATGACTAGGGACTTGGTTAGTTTTCAATTCAATGATTGGTAAATTTGTATACTTGTGGTTGTTGATTATTTGATCTATGTTTCATCGTTCCATTCCATTTAATTTATTCTTTGTAGTTTAGTAAATTAGTTTTCGTAAAACAATTCTTAAACCCCCTTTGATTTCGTGTAACATGTGTAAATACTTTGTTTATATCTTTCCTTAATAATAATTCTTTGTGACATTCTTTGTTAGGTACACCCTCGATCTCCGTTGGAACGATCCCTACTTATTCTATACTTCAATGCTTTTTAGGGTTTTAAATTGATGCTTGCAAAAGCCATATCACTACTACATGTACATATTCAATTATATTGTTATAATATAATGAGTTATATATTTACTTCATTAACCAAAACTTATGTTGAAGGTCCAGAAAAAAAAAGTGCGGGGAAAGACAAGAGGCGTGAATACTGATAAGGTGTTTTTCCAGCTAAATGCTAAAATACTAGTGTAACGATCCGGATCAAAAGTTATCGTTTTACTGTAGAGTTTCACGGCGGATCGTCGGAAGGTTCAATTTTGAGAGTTAAATATTACTTTTAGGGGGTCGTCGAGTTGACTTTTTGTTCGGTATGGAATTTGATTTAACTTTCTTCACGAAAGTTGTAGGGAACGTTAAACCGAGCTCGTAGACATGAAGTACGCAAAAATTGGAGTTCGTATGAAGAAGTTACGATTCACGGAAGTCGGAATTTTAGTTTTGGAGTGAGCTATTTTAGGAAACTTCCATTTTCCGAAGTTTCCATTTTGGTCAGCCCCTTTCTCTCTCCTCTCCCCCGCGTCTCTCTCTCTCTACAGTACCGGCGAGCTTCCGCCGGCGTTTTCTCGCCGATCCGGCCACCTCAGGCCGTGAAATTTGTTCCAAAATCTTCATCTCTTCCTCCTCTTCACATCTATACCCATCTTTTGCCACGATTCTAGCCGTAGGAGGAGAAATCACAACCCAAAAACCACCCAAAAAAATCACATCGGACTGCCATTGTTGCCGGCGCCAATTCCGGCCAAATCGACCCAAGATACCCACTGGGCTTTGAAGCCCTCTTCCACACGAACCTTTTTCCACCGGCCTCACCTCCATTGGCAGCCGGACGGAGGCGGATCGACTAGTTGAAATTTCCGGCCACCGTCGGCTTTCGAGGGAAATTCGTGCATTTCCACTCCGAACTGGACTTCGTGGAAAGTATAAAAGTTGCTCCTTATGCTTTGGTGCACATTGTGGTAAAATTTCTTGACCATCGGTGATGGTTGGTCGGTCAGCGCGTGGGGCCACGCGCAGCCACTTTGGGCGGCGCGTGGCGGCGCATCCGGGGTCTTTTGGAGGTGCATTTCAGCCCATTTATATGTGCTCTTCATTACGATCATTTTAGTATATGGTTTGTAGGAAGTTACCGAAGTTTAAGATTTAATTCGTTTGTTTTCAGGTTAATTTACGTACGAGGTACAATTTACATTATTGCGTGACCGTTGGATGGTCACCGAATTTGACTGAGATATTAAGATAATAATTTGGAGATTGTTGTGCAGTTGGATCGTTAAAATTAGATCTTGTGGCTAATTAAAGTTTGATTACGGTTTGTGGTTCGTTCGATTTATCGAACCGCGACGATCCGACCGTTGGTTGTGCCGCCGAGTATTTTGGATAATTAAATGTGTCGAAGAGTAGAAGAGTAAATATTGAGAAGTCGCGGGTTTCAGAATTTATAGTTGGATTTGGGGAAAACACAAATTTCCCGACGGAAACCCTAATTGAGTTATTGGTCAATTTTCTAATTTATTCGCTCGGTCGTGAAATAATGTTCTAGCGTAATTCGTTTTGTCCAGGAGGACAAGTTGAGTCATCGACCGAGGAGAATTTGTGCTACGCTTGGGGGGTTAGCGGAAAAATCTGTGAGTGGACTTTTATTTTAAATTAGATGTGCATGCAATTCTATTTTTGAAATAATTATTTTCCTCGTATTTAATTTTGGTTTATCATATTTGATTTACGAATAATAAGTCTCGAGCATGGATTTGATTCTCTTATTTCGATTTCCAATTTTATTGGATTTCTGAGTTATGCCAGCTTCATAATTTTTAAAAATATTAGCTCGAGACTTGGCCTATGATTCTTTACGAGAATTTTTCATTATGGGATTTATGGTTCATTGTTCGAGAAATTATTTCATATTTTGATATGAACTGTTAATCACGTGATTTATACGTATTTCTCGAGCACGAGTGTGATTTCAGTGTTATTTCCATATCCGAGAATTGAATTTGTGGATTTTAAATATGCGGATCTATTTTTCCTTCTCGAATTTTATTGAGGCTCGAGATAGAACTTGTAATACCCCAAAAATTTCACTATTATTTTTATAAAATATGTCGTGAAATTTGAAGTGAAATGGTGTGATTTCGTATTTTTAGAGGTTTCCGTCGTAAAACGATAATTACGGTGGTAATTATAAGTTACACAAGGTTAATTAAGGTAACTTTTTATCCGTTGAGAATCTGGGAAAACTTCCTTCATGAAAGTTGTAGACCTCGTCGAATCGAGTTCGTAGGAATTTGGTTCACCAGAAATGGACATCGTATGAAGGAGTTATAGCCCTCGGAAATTTCACAATTTCCTATAAAACAATTTGTTTTCTTTTTTTTCTGGAATTTTTTCTCTCTCCCCGATTCTCTCTCTCTCCCCGTGCTGCCCTCTCTCTCTCTAACTGGGTTTTCCGGCGACCATCACCGGTCACCATTTAATCTCACCGCCCCCACCATTAGATGCAGAGGCTTCCGGCGAGCCAAACCCGCCTGGGTTGGCTGCCAGCCACGGCGGCGTGACGCCGCACGCTCGGAAAGAAAAGGGGCCGACGCTCCCCTCGTCGTCCGGCCACTTTCCGGCCACCCCGGACCACCTACCGTACTGGGTTTTGAAGCCCTCAACCCCTGGAACACGATGGAGCCCTTGGATTTCACCGAAAACCACCGTAGACGGCGGATTGAGCTCGGGAAGTTTTGGATCTAGAACTTACCGACACCGATTCCGGCCACTTCCGCTTCGATCCAGACTTTGAGGTAGTTACTAAACTTGTTGGGATTGTTGAGTTCTACATTCTGGTAAATTTTGGTAGCCATCGGACCACCTTGACCGGCGGCCGGCAGCCAGCTCCGGCGGCGCGTCAGGCCGGTCCGGGAGCAGTTCTTTGCTCCGTTTGGCTTGTTTCGTCGATACGAACAACTTTCGTGTTTTGACTTTTGTCAAATTCGGTCGTTTGACCGATGGTCAATTAACCCGATTTATCGGATCGTACGATTTACGATTCGAGAAATCCGACCGTCAGATGATCATCAAATTTGATCGTGTGGTTAGTATTGATGTTATAAGCATGTTGTACGGTTGGATTGTGGAATTTGAACCGTTTGATCAATGATCAATTAAGCTATGATTATGGATCGTTAGATCCGTGATGATCCGACCGTTGGATCATCACCATTTTTGGATATGATGTTAGGATGCTAGAAATAAGCATGTGGTTGGATTTTGATAGTTTTGGATTTCGTGTGGGACCCGTTGATAAATAGTAGACGTGGGACCCACGTTGACCGACGGTTGACTTTTGGTCAAATGGTCTAGATTAATAGTCCCGATGTCGTAGGAGACATTTGAGGAACATTGAATTATTTTGGAAGTGTATTATGCTAATTGGAAGTTGCATAATCATAGGTGTTTACGAGAGGTAACACGTACGTGCGCATGTCGATTCCTGGTTACTATTTGAAGACGCAGCAGGAATTAGAGGTGAGTGAATCTCACGATGTTTTTATATATATGAATATTAATTCATATTGTGTTGTTTGTGAAAATAAATGATTACATTCATTTAAATGATTTTGTGATATACAATTAAATAAATAATTTAATTGATATATCGGCTTTGTGAAATTGGTGTTAAAACAATATTCTGAAAATTATTCATTTTATTGTTTTGATTTGTGGATTTTGTGGGAACACAACATTTCAAAAATATGATATTGTGTTTGCTTATTTGAATGATTTTGTACAAACGGACTGTCCTGGGGACAAAGTAAATGGGTGAAAAATGGTAGCCCATCAGTTAGAGCTCTAGACTGCATATCCACGTATCCAAGTGTTCTTCGAAAACAAAGATGAACACTTTACGTAATGAAGGAGAATACATTGGTATTCTGGCTTTATTCCGTCGCTAAAGGATACTATGTAATGAAGGAGAATACATTGGTATTCTGGCTTTATCCGTCGTGTGGAATATTAATAAAGGAGGGGAAAAATGGTACTCTCGCTTTATTCGTTCGTGTTGTTTTTGAAATAATGATTTATTAAAAGGAGAAGAAAAATGGTATTCTCGCTTTTAATCATTTGAAGATGAATTTGGTTTTGTGTGAGTAAAGATCGAGGGTTTATATTATTTAACATGCTGGATTACCCTGGTATTAACATACACGTTTATGGGGCGTGTGGGGTTAAAATACGTGTTATGGGACACGTAGGTTCAGTATATTAGATAATACGAATCTTCCGGATTGGAAATGGAAACTTTGGTTTATAAACGATTCTTTGAAAAACAAAAGAATTCAGTTTTGGGTAAATGTGTTTCGGTGTGAGTAAAACTTAGATCACTCATACCAGCTTCGTAAGCTGACCGGGTTTGTTGATATAACCCGGTACACTATTCCACGGTGTAGGGTTTAATCGTGCAGGTTAGGTAAGCTGAGTAGCTTGAAGAATTGGTCGGTAAACAGTTATCGACAGAAGTATTATTGTTTAGACTTCCGCTATTTAACGCTTCGTACTCTGAAGATTTATTTATGTAATAATTGATGTATCAATTTATTGTATAAATATTTGGTATGTAATATTCGGCTCTTGTATTGAGTTTGAATTTACATTGTTGGGCATGGAGTATGTTTGATGTACTCGAATTAAAAGAAAAAAATTCTAGTGCATATTTGTATTTGATATTCCATGTAGTCACGTTCCCGAAATGATTTGTAATTAAGGGCAAAATGCCTTATTAATTGATTTGAAAATCGGGGCGTGACAGAACTATTGCGAGCATTTCTGATTCTATGTTGGGAAAATTTACTATCTGAGGCTTATCAGTTTTGATTGGATATTTGAGGAGATTATTTTTCCTTCCGAGTTATTTTTTTCTCACATGATGAGATTCGTATTAAGCCTCAGTGTTTTATGAGTTGATTTTTGGGGAGAGTTTTGGATATTTTTCCATGAGAGGTTTCGGTGATTTCCCTATATGTGATTTGTCACCATACTATTACCCTTAGCTGCATGCATGCTGGTTTTTCCGCCTTCGTGGCGAGGGGATGGAGTCCCCGGAGCCCATCCGTCTATGTGACGAGGTGATGATTTATCTGTGGTGATAAGCTCACCGGAGCCCAGTGTTCGACTTGCCTTTGTGGCGAGTGAATACGTACGGGAGATAGGGAGACGTTGATTGTGAGTATGGTGTGTTTGCCTCTCCTCCCCACCATTTCCCCAACGTTTTTATCGTTTGGAAGTTATTGATATTATGAGCTCTTGATTTAATTAAGTGCATGCAAACTATTTAATAAGAAATTTTGGAAAAGCATAAATATTATTTTTCTAGAATATTATTTTTGTCCACTCACTCTAACGTTTTATTAAATGTTTTTTCCTGGGCCCTTCGGTTTTAAAATTGCCCAGGTTGCAGATTAGTTGAGGTCGGGCCACTTTACGGACGAGGCATTATTCCATCTTTTCTTCCCTTCCGCTTAATCGACTATTCATTTAAATTTCTAGAAAATCTTGTTGATTTCTTAGTATGCTCTGATATACCAGCTCTTAATGTAAACTGATTTCAAATTTGATTTTGAGTTATTTGGGTTAGAGAACCCATTGGTTTTGTGTTGTTGAAGTTTGTGTTTTATCGTGGCGAGCAAGCAGGCTCAGGAGTTCGGTTGGTGAGTTGGTCTATTCTAGAAGTGTTGAAATTTTGAAATTGCAGGTTTTTTTTGGGTAGTCCATTTTAAGGGAGGTTATGCCAAATTTTTGGTAGAAATTTCCCTTAAGGTGGACTCCGCAGGGCCACCTCGGATTCCAGGGTGGAGTCTGAGGCGGGTCCTGTCAACTAGTCACTTTGACAAAACAGAATGGTAGGCCCACATATCTATATGCAAAAAGTTGGCAAATGAAATTGGCTTCACAGTTCGGAACTATGCACCACTTAATGTGAAAAAATGGAAGAAGATAATACCAACTAATGTGGATAAGTTGATTAAAAGAATAACAGTGAGTGATAAATTGTTCTTAACAAATGGTTACATTGATGTACATTATAAATACAATTAAATATTTTGTTTGACATGAAATTACATATATGCAAAACAAGTTTGACATTGATATGTCTCTCCCTTGGGTTCATAGATATGTAATTACAACGTGTCAGACGATATTCTGTAATTTTCCTTCCAGATTGAATAAGCATTTTGAGAAATTCTCAACAATGGAGGAAGCATTGGCAAACAAACACAATGATGTTAAAACTCATGAAGAATGTGAATTCCTCTGTGCCCATTTTTCTAGTGAAAAATTCCAGGTACAATAATGTTTATTTGTCTACTACTTTTCAACTAATGATCACTTTAAGATAATCAATTAGTTTGCTGAATCAGTTTTGTGTTTTATTTTATCTGTTAATTTAAAGAGAGAAATAGAAATATAAGATCCCTAAACAACCATTTGATTTGTAAACTTTTTAGATTCGTTTAGAGAAGAATGCTATTAATAGGTTGAAGCTGACACATCACCACAAAGCTGGGTCGAAGTCTTTTATGTCTCATCAAAAGCAATTTGTAAAATATTTATAAGTTTTGTTAATGAATATTGTAACATATATATATATATATATATATACAACTGTTAAGGGAATTTGTTTGAATGCAATAGGCAGCACAGACTGGGCTGATGCAAGATACAATTGATCGCTTTGAAACGGAGTACAAAAGCTCTAAAAAAGATTGGGACTTGGGAGCAAAACCAAAATGGGTTAGTAACCTGTTAAATTGATGCATATATTAACACGAACTCTAATAGTTCATATTTAGACAAACTAGTTAAATTGATGCATATATATTGAGCATACAAACATGTGAAATTAATATAAAATTTTCAAATAGGATTTCATTGATTAGGTTTCAAGCAAGAAGACAAATATCCAACTATATATGTCTATTTTATTTTTAGGATGAAATGGTTAAGATGAGGACAGAGACAACTCTTCCTGATGGGACTCGAACAATGACAGATGATGAAATTTATGCAAAGGTACTTGGAGTTAAATCAGGCTACATCAAGGGTTGTGGTTATGACCCTAGGCCTCCACCATCTAGGACCTCTCAATCATCAATAAATGAAATGTCTGAAAAGAACAAAGAGTTAGAAGATAAACTTGAAGAGACCCAAGACCTTATAGAGACTCAACAAGAAAAGATTGCTGGAAAAAATGAGGTGATCCAAGGATTGCAGGAGCAAGCCAATAAATTTGAGGAGTTCATGGCTAACTTTCTTAGACAACAATCATCAAATTAGTTATAATGTAGTATATTTTTCAAATAAGTTAGACATGGACCATTTTGATTTCATTATTGGTTTTAGACTATTTCAATCAGTAGTTATGGTAGAAAACTCTCTGATTGTTATTATTTGATATATATTACTATTTTTATTATTGATTTGACTATTTCAATTAGTTGTCAATATTTCGATTTTATATGGTAGAGAACAATTGGCGACAAAACGCTAGGTCGCTCAACCATCTTTATTGCCTATAATTTCCTCGTAAACAAAAGTAAATTTCTTCATATCACCATAGACCATAGAGCCTACAAAGACAAAAGAAATTTTTTTTGCTATAAACCATAGAACCTACAACGACAAAAGTAACTCGTCATAGACCGTAGAACCTTCAACAATAAAAGAAAATTTCCTCGCTATAAACTATAGAACCTACAAGGACAAAAGTAAAGTTTCTCGCCATAGACCATAGAACCTACAACAACAAAAGTAAATTTTCTCGTTATAGATCATAGAACCTACAACAACAAAAGCAAATTTTCTCGCTATAGACCATACAACCTACAATGACAAAATTAAAGTTCCTCGTCCTTGAGTATCTTTAGTGAGGAATATTTCTCTCCTTAAAAAGCTACATATTAGGACGAAAATATAATTTCATTGTTGAAGATGTTCAACAACGAAAATATTTTCGTCCCAACAAGCGTAGTTTAAATTTCTTATTATTTATAAATTTTAAATTATTATTTATCATTAGCGAGTAAATAATTAGTTTAGCGACAATATCTATTTTGTCAAAAGATATATTTAACGACAATTTTCCAACCCTCAAACTTTTTCAACGAGGAAAAATTATAAGTTTGGGTAAGGAAAGAAATTGTCGCTAAAGAATAATGGCAAGAAAAATTTATTTCATCGCGCAAAGAGTGTCGAACTGATAACCAAAATATTTTCCTCTCGCAAACGTTACGGCGAGGAAATTTAATTTTTCGGCAATGAAATTGATCCTCGCAATAAAGCTTTTTGGTTGTAATGAAATTCACTTCAGGATACACTACTATCGCAATCTGTGTACATGATATAAATCTCATAGAAACCTCGAAAGAGTTGATTGAAACTACTGAACTTCTAAAGAATGAATTCGAGATGAAAGATCTTGGGAAGACATGGTATTGACTCGGCCTGCAGATCGAGCACCGCAAAGGTGGAATCCTAATACATCAGTTGAACTACACCTAGAAGTTGTTGCGACATTTTAGTCATCATAACGCTAAGCCGTCACCTACTCCCATGATCGTTCAAACTCTAGACATTAACAAGGTCGACCGATTTCGTCCTAAGGGAGATGATGAAGTGATATTGAGCCCTGAGTGCCCATATCTAGGTGTGATTGGCGCATTATTATACTTGGTCCAATTTACTAGACCAGATATCATGTTTGTTGTGAATTGTTTAGCTCAACACAGTACTACGCCAACACACTGTACCACTGGAATGCATCAAAGACATTTTCTGTTACCTAGCCTTAAAGGTACTACGGATATGGGCTTGTTCTATCCCTACCCATCATCGAGTGGATCTAGCTCCCTTGACACTCGAAATAACGCAACCCGTGTCGGTTACGCCGATGTTGGTTACTTATCAGACCCGCATAAGGGACGTTTATTCGACTAAAGGTTTATCCCACTGGGTTTACTCTAGCAAGGTTTTATGAGGTATATCTCTTGTGGTTAGTTCCTTCGAGCACTTACATCTCAAGTTGGAGAGTGGATATTTCGAACTCCCAATTTGCGAATTATAGAAATGAAATCTTCTTTTCCCAAAGCTTTCGTAAGAACATCAACTAATTGGTATAAAGAACTCACATGTTTTGTAACAATTGAACCATCTTGAATTTTATCCCTAATGTAGTTAACAACAACGTGTAACGCTGCCCTAATCTCTATGTGTCTAGTTCTTTCATGGAAGACAGGGTTAACAACAATATGTAACGTTACCTTATTATCACAATATAACAAAGCATGTTTAGGATGAACTACACCCAAATTTGTAAGAAGATATTGAAGCCATGTCAACTCACAACAAGCTTCTGTCATTGCTCTATATTCGGCTTCAGCTGAAGAAAGCGAAACAGTTTTCTGTCTTTTTCATCTCCATGAAATCAATGAAGATCTGAGGAAAACACAATAGCCTGTAGTGGATCTTCTAGTGATTGGACAACCGGCCCAATCCGAATTGTAGTAAGCATGCAATCTGAAATCGCTATGTGAAGAGAAGAACAAGCCTTGTCATGGTGCATTCTTGAGATAATGAATCACGCGGAAGGCAGCTTCCACATGAGGTTTACGAGGCTCATGCATAAATATGCTCAATACATGCATTGGATATGTTATATCATGTCTTGAAATAGTAAGGTAAATCAATCTCCCAATCAGCCTTCTATAATGTAAATGGTCTTTAAGCAAACCACCCTTATTAGACCACATTCCATAGAAGAGTCAGCAGAAGTTGCACCCAATAGTCTTGCATCCTTAATGATTTCCAATGCATATTTGCATTGAGAAATAAAAATCCCATTTTTGGAAGGAGATACTTCTATGCCAAGAAATATTTCAAGTCCTCAAGATCCTTGATACGAAGCGACTATGGAGAAACTCTTTGAGTGCATAAATACTGATTAGATCATTGCCTGTAATTAGGATGTCATCCACATATATTAAAAGAGCAGTGAATGACTTCCTTGTTTCCGTGTGAGTAGAGAATAATTGGCTTTGGACTGAATGTATCCTGCTGATTGAATTGCCTCACAGAATTTTGCAAACAATTGATAATAAGCTTGCTTTAAACCATACAGAGACTTATTAAGGTGACAAACCAAATTCTCCCCCTGTCTCCGAAGTCTCGGAGGAGGTGACATAAAAATTTCTTCATTGAGATCACCATGTAAAAAAACATTATTGGCATCTAACTGATGAAGGGACCAATGGCGAGCAGCAGCTAAAGCAATTAAACAACAAACAGAGATAATCTTGGTAGTAGGAGAGAATGTGTCATGATAATCAATACCTTCCATCTCGTGAAACCCTTGGCTACCAAACAAGCTTTGTAGAGTTTAATGGAGCTATCAGAACAATGTTTGATCTTATTAATCCAACGACAGCCAATCAGTGTCTTCCTAGCCGGAAAAGGAGTGAGAGTCCATGTATTATTGTCCTGAAGTGCCTGTAACTCTGACCGCATCGCTTCCTGCCACTCAAGATGAGGGGCAGCTTCGGCATAAGTCTGTGGCTCATATCCTTGCCTAATTTGAGCATTAAAAGAGCGATGCAAGGATGAGTAGTGATGATATGATAAGTAATTTCACAATGGATACCTCATACCTTTGGTGGGACCGAGAGACAAGGAGGACAACGAGTTCGGGGATGGAAGTGTGACCTGCGAACATACATAATTTCGCAATTTAACCGACGGGATCGTTGAGCATGTAGAACGACGAAGAGAAGGTGAAGAAGGTGGTGAAGGTGGTGGAGGTGGTAGAGGTAGAGGAGGCGAGTCGTCAATGAGAGAAGGTGTGGGAGCAGGAGTAGAGGGTTCAACATTCGGCGGAGGGGAATTGGTAGACTCGGCGGTTGACACGAGTAGAGGAGATGGAGAATTGGGAGGGTCGATGGAAGCAGCCTCATTAGGCTCAACTGGTCTAGGAATATTAGACGGGGAAAAGGTATGGGTGGTGTCTAGGTCAAGATAAGGAATTGGGCCATGAAAATTGGGGCAGCGGAAATGGGTTCAACAACGTTAGATTCAAAGGGAAATATTGTTTTATGAAAGATGACGTCCCGACTAGTGAAGACTTTGTGTGGAAAGGTCATAGAGCTTGTAGGCCTTTTGACTAACGAGATAACCTATGAAATTAAATACACTTGATGGCACGAGGAGAAATTTATGAGAAACACGAACATTTGTAGCATAAGCTAGACAACCAAAAACACAAAGATGAAACAAAAAAGGAGCTTTAGAGTAAAGACGTTCAAAAGGGGTTTCAAAAGAAAGAATGAGAGTGGGCAAACGATTGATGATGTGGACAGCGGTAAGAACGCACTCCCCCCAAAACATGGAGGCCTAGGGGAGATTAGCATGAAATTTTAAAGCCCATGCTACCTCTAGAATGTGACGATGTTTGTGTTCCACCGCCCCATTTTGTTGGGGCGTGTAAACACAGGAATGTTGGAAAACAACTCCATGTTCTTTGAAGAAATTTTGAAGAGAAACAAATTCACCACCATTGTCAGTGCGAATGTTTTTAATTTGAGATGTGAATTGGGTAGAGATAAAAGTAAATAATTGTTTTAAAATGGATTGTGATCAAGAATCTTTATGTCGCATTAAAAAAATTGAAGTAAAACGAGAATAAACATTCACAATAGAAAGAAAATAATGAGCACCAGAAAGAGAGGGATGTTTATAACGACCCCAAATGTCACAATGACTAAGATCAAAAGGCCTTACAGACGAAATAGAACTAGTACCAAAAGGGAAACGACTTTTCTTGGCCAATGGACATACATCGCAAGCATTATTAGAATTGGTAGAAATATGTAAAAACTGTTTGGCAATAAAACCTAATCAAGAAGAAGAAACATGGCCTAAACAGCGGTGGATGAAATTGTGAGGTTGCAGGTAGGTTGAATGGTGGAGGTAGGATGAGAGTTGGACAAGGTTCTCTTTTGTCGCCAATGCCACCAAATAATAGAGATCATTATGTTGTTTACCAAAACCAATCATCCTCCTCGTAACCAGATCCTGCAAAATACACCAATAAGGAAAGAATGTCACTAAGCAATTCAAACCCCTTGTAATCCGACTAACGGACATCAAATCAACTTTAAAAGTTGGCACATAAAGCACATCATGCAAATAATATGTAGAACTTAAAGGCAAAGATCTTGTGGAAATAATATGAGCCTTCTCTCTACTAGGAAGCAACACACGTACTAATACATTTAGTGAGGAAACAATATGATCCGTCACGCCGATGTCAATGATCCAACGACGGGACGAGATTTGAGACAAACCGGGTGTGGCGGTTGCTGCATATGGATGAGGAGTTGAACTATTACTTCCCTTGCTATTCAAAACGGCTACAATTTGTTGGAGTTGTGTATCTGAAATACCCGACAATACAGGCTTCAATTCATCCTTGATTGAACCTCCAGAAACTTGATTCGCAGATGATGTACTGCCACGATTTCCATTATTCTTGGAACGATTAAACTTGTGCTTTGGGTGACCTGGTGTATATCCAATCAGCTTATAACGAGTCTAAATGAAATGTCCATCTTCAACACAGTGAATGTAGTGAGGCCGACGACTAGAGGAGCCAACACGGCGGTTAGAGCGGTCGGATCGATTAGTGACAGGACCCACCCCAAAATTCCATCTTGGAAATCCAAGATGGACATGTGGGGCCCACCTTGAGGGAATTTATGTCAAAAATTTGACATAGTCTCCCCTCAAAGTGGACTACCCAAATTTTAAAACACCTGCAAACACCTCCAAAATTCGCAATAACCAACCAACATTCTCTGGAGCCTTCATGCTCATCACAAAAAGTCAACCTCCGTACAAAAATTCAAAAGGGTCACAATCCCATAAATACAAATTTTTCGCATATTTTCTTATAATTATGAACATTATTTTTCCGCGAGATGCTATCGTTCTTATTGATAATTATTATTTGTGGTTCTATTCCTAGGGAGTTTAATTATTTGAGACTTGGTGGATTTTATTAAAATTCTCGAGAGAATGATGATTCTTTTCTACCTTACATTTCTCCTGGTAAGAATTCTGTGTTAAGCCTCTGTGATTTAAGAGTTCATATTAGGGAGAGTTTTTCGATGATTTTATGTATTTGATCATCATCATACTGTTACCCGAAGCTACATGAATGCTTGTTTTTCAGCCTTTGTGGCGAGGGGTGCATCCCCGGAGCCCTTCCGTCTGTGTGACGAGGTGAGTTTTGTCTTTTGTGATAAGCTCACCGATGCCCAGTGTCCACTTTGCCTTCTTGGCGAGAGGATACGTACGAGAGAGTGGAAGATTATTGGTTAGTCTTGTATGGTGAGATTTTCTTCTCCCCAATCTTTTTCCCCTATGTTCTTATCGGAACAAAATTTATGAATATATCTTCTTTACTTAAATGATTTGCATGCATACTGTTTATTTAATCTATATCTATATATATAATGCCAAAACATGAGTTTTGGTAAACATTCAAAAACTCATATTTTGCCCCTCCAATCATACATCAAATAAAATAGAAAATTTAATAATATAAGTGCAAAAGAGTAAATAACATAACTAAAAGATAAATAAAATATAGGAGTGGTCTCACCCACTTGCCCACTTTATTCAATTATAAATCTATTAGTCTTGAACTCTTTATTAACTTCTTTATTCAAAATATTTGAACATTAGTTTTTTATTTAATTGAAAAAATAAAATCATAATTTTGATGGATCCTTAATATTATCAATTTTTAACATTAGAGATCCCTACATCGATTTATTGCACCAGAAATCAGGATATGAATATTTAGGCACATCGAAGACCACAAGATCAATTCACCGTACCAGAAATTAGGACACGAATAATGCGAACGCGCGAGCGGGGCCTTCCGCACGCGCATAGCGCGTGCAGGAAGGCTAGTAAGTAATAAATGGGAAAGTATAACTTTTATTTTCCAAAAATTTATATTTTGTCCACTCACTCTAACGTTTTCTTAAATGCTTTTCTCTAGACCCTTCGTTTTTACTTACCCAAGTTGCAGATTAGTTGAGGTCGGGCCACACCACGCAGTCGAGGTATTAGTTCACCATTGTTTCCCATTTCCTTTGTAGTCTCTTTTTTTAAATTGTATGTAGAAAAATCAGGTTCGTTAATTAGTATGCTCTGATTTACCGAACTTCTGTTGAATTTGAACTCAGGAGATTTAAATTTTGGGTCAGTGACCCCTTGTTTATTTCGTAATTGTGGGAGGATGTGATTTGTGGTGGCGAGCAAGCAGATTCAGAAGTTTGGTTGGATTTGTTAAACCTTATAGAAGTGTTGGTTTTCGTTCACAGGTTTTTGGATAGTCCATTTTTAAGGGAGTTTATGCCGAGTTTTCGGTTGAGATTTCTCTTCAGGTGGGCCCCACTGGTCCACCTCGGATTTCCAGGGTGGAATTCAGGGTGGGTCATGTCGTCCATGAACAACATTGTATGACTCATTAAGCCGCATTAGAAATTGTATCAGCTTTTGACGATCTTGTTGTGCTCCACAAGTGCAGGATGATGAATCAGTATAGGAAGCCAATTCATCCCACAAACCTTTCAACTTGGTATAATAGGCTGCAATAGAGAGTTGATCTTTTATGTGGTGCGTTGCTTTGAGAGAAACACTCACGAAGATCTTCCCAAACCTCACGAGCAATAGTGTAGTAGATCACACTGTCAGAGATATTTGAAGTAAGGGAGTTGATAATTCAAGAATGAACCACGTCGTTGCAACGAGGCCATTCTGCATAATCATAAGGTATAATCTCTGCCAAAGGGGCCTTGTTGGTGAAGAAAAAATCTTTGAGACTTTGACTCACCACAAATATCGGACTGGAGCAGAAGTAGATTAATCACGATCGAGATCCTTCGTCTGACCGTGGAATTATTTGTTTGACTGTTGACTTGTCGTCTTATCGACTTACTAACTCGTTGACTCGTCGACGAGAGAAGGGGGAGTACCTGTAGAAAACCCTTCGATGCCTAAGTCAGTATATTTCTTGGATGAGTATAGAGGACAAGTGTTGATGAGATGTTTTACCTGGACAAGTGTGGATAGAAATAATACTTGGGCTTCAGGAAATGTCTCCTAAACTTAAGCTCCAAGTTTACTTTGCTTGCAATCAACTACTTCGTATCTTGGCTTGCAAGCAATCCTCTCGTGACTTGATCGGCAAGTTCCCCAATTTCTTGGGCCTCATCGAACCGAGCCTCGCCGACTCAACCCATTTATCATACACACTCATTTTCCTTCATAGGCCCGATCCTTTTAATTTTATACTCCCACAACACCCCCAATTTTCTTCTTGGATTTATCATCCTAAGAAAAAATTTAGAACGCCCATTCCAACGATTTCTAGATTTTACCAACTTCTCATGCAAAAAGAATAATCCTCATTCTTTCTTTCTTCTGCCGCCTTAGACCCCATGCAACTCTACATGTCTATCACCGATTAATAGCCAATCTTTCATGCTACCTTATCAACTTTGGCTCTCCTCTTGCGACCGCAAACCCATTCCATCTTTTTCTCTTAAATCTATCAAAACATCGCCTTTTTCCCTCTTAATTGATATCGTGGCTTTCGTGAAGCCATAATCCAGATAAATCATGATCAAGCTTCCTGCCAAGAATTTGTCTCCGACATAAGTGGTACCTCCAAACTACGTTCTTCATATATTTCTTCTTTTTTCGTCACTTTAATTTCTCATCACCATGGCAAACAACTCCTCTCCATCGAGGTCCCAAAGAAAAACTTTCAATCCTGTCGGAGAACCTGATTTTTGGTCTCTAAAGAAATCCCATATCCATAGGATAACGGAGAAATACGCTATCCCCGATTCGGTGAAGATTTCAGCCTTTCCCGCAGAGACCAACATTTACACAAGCGAGGGTGTTCTAGACGACGTCCTTATCTTGTCTCCTCAACATCTTCAATATATCAGAGTTCTCATACATCCCGTATTCCAACTGATGTAGGCGACACTTGGACTTCATCCGTTCCAACTCAACCTAGGCTCATATCTACTTTTATCTGCCTTCCTCACCGTGGGTTGGAAGTGAGGGCTCTCCCTTGGATTGATTGACTTTTTTTACATTCATAATTGCATGAGGACTGGTAGACTAGATCGTTATTTCAATTTCTCCCCATATCCCAAGAAAAAAGTATTTGCAAGGAAACTAAATAATTACCAAGGATAGAAGTCTATACCCCTGATGATTTCGGGTAATTGGATGTCTTCCGAGGTACAACTTTCTCCACCCAGAACTTTTGCCGATCAGCTTGGTATGAGTCCCCTTCCTTTTCTTCTACTCTTTTTTTCTAACACCTTCCTTTGATGTTGCAGCGTTTAAACTTTCTGACGTTTGTTTTTCCCTTGACGCTGATTGCGCTAACTAGTTGGATAATCATCTCGTCGGGCACCACTGTTATCCTTGATTTGTATGTAAATTGCATACAAATTAGGTCTCTAATCACTTTAGTAATGCTAATCCAAATGTCGTTTAGTGTCTCTAATCCTTAAATTGCACCATTGTAGGGTTCACGAGCATTTGATTGATATCGGGAGCAAAGGATGCGATTTGGAGCTTTTTGGACATTTCCAGCAAAAGGATGAAAAGTCAACCCGATGATCAAAAGTCAACTCGCGGTCAACCCCGACTTGAGAGCGTCAACGAGTCAACATAAAGTCCCGGAAGTGAGCCGCGAAAGAATTCCGGAGGTTTGGTCAAAGTCAACCCTTGGTCAAGCTCCGAAGGTTAAAGTCAAGGTCAACGGCAAAGTCAACCGTGTGACTCACCCTCACAAGCCCCCAAATCAGAAAAGGACCACACAAGATATCATGAGGTCACCTTTAGATTATTCCTCCCTTTTATTTCCTTGAGAATTTACCCCATTGCCCTTCATTTAATCTATCTAACCATTAGATTTTTCCCTAGTTGATCCTAGCCCTTCACTCCTCTCTACCCTAGCCTATTTAAACCTAGTTTTTGCCATTTAGATTAATTCCCCACCTCTTCATAGCAGCCCTCACGTAGATCTCACCCAATTCTCTCCCTTCTTCCACTCCCAAACCTTTTCTTTTTTTTGGTGACCCATCAAGATTCATCATCAAAGCCAAAGAGGAGCAAGAGAGCATCCATTGAGCATTCCTCATCTCTACTCTCTCTTTTCCTTATGTCTAGAACTTTATTGTGTAATTTGATGATGTATACTATGATGTTTAGTGAGTAGTTACTCTTGTTGGGGACTAGGGTTGTGTGCCCTAGTCCAATGTGACTTTGTGATGCTTTAATCAATGAATAAAATGTCTTTGTGTTGTATGAATATGTGTGCTTACCTAATTCAATATGTGTAGGTTGCTTGTCTTTAGAATTTACCACTTCTTTGGCATGTTAACTAATCTATCTTGATGAGCTTGTGTGAGATTGGTACCCTTGCATGACTTAGGCAATTGGTAGCATATGTGATGAGTTGTGACTTGTTTGAGTCCCTAGTTTCAATGCTCTTACGCCTCTTAAGCACTATAGGGGATTCGGTATTAGGTAACTTAGAGGAATCCCCTATAACACCTAGAGAGTCCGAATGACCCATAACATGACATTTGAATACCTTAGGAGAACACGGTCCTAGAACCATAACATGGCTAGGATACGGGGCTTGATTCACACACACATTGGCATGATTGAGTTGATTAATGCATTGCTTGTTGCATTGGATTGGAGTTTGCCCGAAAACCCCAACACTTTCTTTATATTGTGCACACTCTACTTTACCTTATTTACTTGCTCGCATTTATTTTGTTGTTTGTTTGTCTTGGCATATCACCATCTTTTTACCTAAAACCAAACTCACCACACTCACACTTCGCACATTGTTCAAACACATTTCACTCACTCTATTTCACACCTAGCCACTCCGCACATTAGCTTTAGACTTGATTACACGAGCTACCGAGGGATTGGGGACCGTCAATCCCTGTGGAACGACATCCCCCCGTCTCAATAGTACTCACCACTCTTTTGCATTGTCAATCCTTCAGAATTTTTTTCATTTGAGGACTTTAAAGATGTCGCCACCATCCGCCCGTCATTCCTGTTTTCTCGTTATCGCCAGCACATTAAACCTTCACTTATAGGAAAAAAGCTTGCACTTTGCATTGCTCAAATCGAGGTCGATTTTTACCATTTTGAATATTCTGGTTCTTTGTTTTTAGATTATCTCGCCGTGAAGGACTCTTTCCGAGAAGTCTCTCCTTGCTTGGACATTTTCGTCGTCGAAGGGGAGGACGAACAACTTCTTGAGGAAGAAGAAGCCATGGCTTCCACAAGAGAGGGTGTGGATGTGAAGGAACTGCCCCAAGAACTACCACCCCCAAGGAAGACCAAAAGGCCAAGGATTGAACGACCCATTATTAACAATGACCCACCGGCATCCGACGTCTTTGAGTGTCCACTTAAAGATAAAACTGGAACTCTAGCGGCCATTTCTTCATGTCCTCGTCCAAAAGATTCCCCCCCCCCCCCCTCCGGCGATGGTCACTCCACAAAGCGTTCCGCACAAAACCCCTCAGGCGGCACCTTCCTCATCGACGATGTCTCCTCCACCAAAAATGGTAAACTTAATGTTTAGGAAACATAATGGCACATACATTACTCCCGATGAATCACTGTTATCTAACGGGGCCGCTGCTAGTGCGATAGCACGCGCTCTTGCTATTCTGAAACCTCCACTAGACGTGGCTCAACAGGACCCTTGCTGATCTCTACAAGGACTTTTGTGCCTCACAACTTGATGTAAGCATTGCTTCCATCCTTGCATCTCCACCATTACTTACCACACACACACACACACACATATATATATATTGGCATATATTTTAATAACTCGCTATATTTTGTTCTGCGTTCAGGCCCTTCTGAATTCTTTCTATCTCGTGCGCAATCTTAACAGCGCCAACTCCAAGCAACAACAGTATATAGACAATGTCAAGCCTCTTGTGGATGAACTAAATCAGACGTGCGAGGCTCAAGGAAAAGAACTTGACGAGCAAGCCATAAGGCTAAAAGACATGTGCCTCTTACTCGGAGAACGAGAACGCGAAATTTTGAAATTGAAGTCCGACCTTGATGCATCTATACGGAAGAAGGACGAAGATTTTGAAAAAAGTGCCGCCGAGATAATCCTCGTGTCAGCTCAGAATTTCCGACTCGGCTGGAACCAAGCCCTAACGAAAGAAGAAGACAGATGCTACGACGACCCAGATTTGTTTGACGCTTATTACGAATTTGCCCCCATGGGTTATCCGCTCATCAAAGACAGGCTTCTTGATGACGTCCCCTCTTTAGACGTTAGTGCTTCCGCATAACCGAACAAAGAAAGGGAGGAGGATGAGGTGTCCGTCAACCGTTCCATCATGAATCGTTCTCGTCGCGGGAAGCATTCAAGGGGGATCATCTCATGGGGAGGTGCATCTCCTGAATGCGACTTTCGATTCTGTTGTTTTTATTTATTTTTCTCGTTGCCATAGATTTTGTTATTACCCCTCTTAAGTAAACCTTACTTGATCTTTTAACAGCTTTTTTTAGATAGTTCAAGCTTAATTCCTAATCATATTGGAAACAAGTTCCCATCAGATGTGATGCCTCGGACCAAGGCTTACCAATGTACTACGCGTTTCGGTGATTTGGTGGATTTTTATTTTCGAGCTTTGATTATTATATTTTAGGGGCCCTCGAGATGACTTTTCATTCGGTAAGGAATTTGATTTACCTTTATTCACGGAAGTTGTTGAGCACGTTAAACCGAGTCCGTGGACATAAAGTAAGTGAAAATCGGACTTAGTATGAGGAAGTTATGGTTCACGGAAGGGAGGTTACTATTTCAGAAATTTGCTATAAATAGGAGTTTCTATTTCGAGAATTTCCAAAAATAGCATAAAACCATTCAAATCTCTCGTGACTTTTCGGCTCCCTCGACCCCTCCGCCTGCTACAGTACCCGCACCTCTTCACTAAAATCTTCTCTCAAAGCCACGACGGCAGTGCTACACTTCTCGGAATCGATTCGTCGTTTTCTGGCCAAATTGGTCGGTCAACCTTGGTGGGTTTTGAAGCTCTCTTCACGGCGAACACAACCATACCAGCCTTGCTCGTCGATTCTTCCTAGATTGGGAGAATTTTGGATTTGAAGTTCTAGGGTTCCGGCGATTTCTAGGCAAATTCGTGGAATTCAAGGCCGATTCAGACTTCGTGGCAGGTATGAAAGTTGTTGCTGGTGTTGTGATGCACATTGTGGTAAAATTTAATGGTCATCGGAGATGGTTGACCGGGCGGTGCGTAGGGCTCACACACAGCCGCTTGTGACGGCGCGTCCGGCCTCGGTTAGTGGTGCATTTTAGCCCATTGGCTTGCACTTTTTGTTACGAGCATGTGTGTATATGAGTTTTTGGAAGTTGTTGAAGTTTTGGAATTAATCCGAATTAATTTAGGTTTGTTTACGTACGTTTCATGTTGTTGTAATCGTTGGATCATCACCAAAGTTGAGTATGATGTTAAGATAATTATTTTGAGAATGTTGTGCGGTTGATTCTTTGGAATTAGGCTAATTGGTTAATTAAAGAATAATTACGAGTTGTGAGTCTGAATAAATTAGTTTACATTCGTTCGATTTATCGAACCGCGACAATCTGACCATTGGAATTGTCGCCAAGTGTTTTTAATAATTAGTTTTGTCGATGAGTAAGTTATTTGGGGTGTTGAGGTTAAGGAATTAGCGTCGGATTTGAAAAGTGGGTTTTATCGAGGGAAAAACCCGGATCGGTTCAACGAAATATTCTTGTGCGTGTTCCATCCGACAAATATTAATAGCTGTTATAATTGGTTTATTCAGGAGGACGTTGAGGAGGATCTTGACAGGCTTCGGAATTAGCAGGATTATCTATGAGTGGAATTTCGTTTTAAAGTTAAATATTGCTTGAAATTCTATGTTATTCAAATAATATTTTATTATTGATTGATTGACAATGGGTTATGATGCCGTGTTGAGAAATGTGAGATTTACACGTTCTAATCATGATTTGTGACATTTGAGAAATAGAAAGAATGTTTGGAGTATGTCTCGCAATATTTGATTGTGTTTGGTATTAGATTGCCATATTTAAGTGTGGTTGATGTTGGATGCATTTGTTTTTATCGTGATTATTTACATGCATGTGCTACCGGTTGTAGGCAGGACCCCCAATGATTTTTACGGGTAGGCAGGACCCCCAATGTTTTCTATGGGTAGGGACTCTCGGTGCATCATTAATGATTGAATAGACATGACTTTTTGATATCATTTCCTTCTTGTTTGTACGTTGTTTAAATGAGTTAATTCTGTCTATAACTGAAAAATTCATTATTGAACTATTTAAAATTTCTTTATTTTGTCCACTCATTCTGACGTTGTTTTCTATGTTTTTCCTCTGGGCTTTTCTGTTTTTCATTGCCCAGTTTGCAGATTAGTTGAGGTCGAGCCACCCACAGAGTTGAGTCATAGATTTTTTCCACTGCTTCCACAGTTTTGAAAGTAGGAAACTCGATTGTCCTACTTTTATCTTTTTCGGTTGTATAATTAGAATTGCTCTGATTTATCAAACTAAATGTTTTCGAAATTGTATTTGGAAGTTTGTATCATTGGGTTGAAAACCCTTGAAGATAATTTTGTTGGAGAATTGAATTTATGTGGTGAGCAAGTAGGCTCGGAAGTGTTGGATGGATATTTTGTCATTTGAAGTGTTAAAATCGTTTTTCACAGTTTTTTTTTTTGGGTAGTCCATTTTTAGGAGAGTCTACGCCGAATTTTTTGTAAGACTTTTCTAAGATAGGCCCCACAGGGCCACTCCGGATTACAGGGTGGAATCTGGGGCGGGTCCTGTCATCAGACCTTACCCACAAATTAGAAATAAAATTGTATGCTTCATGCATGGGAATTAACGTAAATGCATGCACGCATGCGAAGATTAACACATTGTTATCCCTCTTTTGACCAATGGAACACCCTTAATTAATGGATAGCTATATAATGCTTAAGGCCACGCTTTAATCAATGAGACTTCCCGTGACTTTATATCTGGAGCAAACTTTACACTCCCCAGACTTCTATGTTGACCAAACTTGCTGCTACACATATCTCTGGCTTGAGCCAATTCAAATGTCTACACGGATAAGTTTTCCCATACGGATAGATTCAAACTTCTACTAAGATAGTCTCGTCATTCAAATTTAAATTTTCACGATATCAAAGCGAATCTGGACTCTCAATAAATTCTAATTCTAGAGAAACTTTATCTGTCTTATCTCAACCATCGTTTAACTCTTATCTAAAATTTAACCATTTCGAAATCCACATGGAACCTTATCGATTACTTGTTAGCTTACCCTTAGGTTCCTATAAATATGTGTTCCCTGATTTCTACTAACTTGCCAGAGCCTTGCCTTCTCGTACAAATTATGTATCTATCGTAGGTTTTCTTTCTAAAGGCATGAAGCTAATCATGCCTCCCAAAGATAGGCAAGTTCATCTAAACTTCAGCATCAAAGCTGACATTCCTGACAGTGACCGAGCTAACACTACTCCAAACAATCCTGCCATGTGTTCCTATTGTGGTGCTACCACAAATAATCATGTTCCAGATGGCCCTATTCCACCTTTGCGCCGTACAGTCATCCGTGCTCCGGCTAATCCTCAATGCCGAGGAAAATAACTCTCCGCCGTCAATGAGCAGACTTCGAATCTCTCTGAAAAACCTACTTCGATCCCTTTGGACGACTCCCCAGAGTGGTTTGTACGTACTCTTAGTAAATACATGTAGTTATGTTTTATTTCTAAAAATCGTTACCTCATGATTTTTTCTAACTACCTTCTTCCTTCGCAGGTCGAGGTCTCATTCAAGGAAATTTAATGATAGTGCTTGCCAACATCTCGACGAGATGATGGAGCGCTACGAGCAAAAGTACTGTGGTAGAGAGACCAATCCCAGCACCAGCAGACTTCGAAAAAGCTTAAGTTCTGATCTTCTTGGGAGCCCAGATTCAACTCGTTTGTTCTGCATGATTCTTTTGAACATGCGAGGGCGGAGATTCGCGACTTGTGGTCCGAGAATTGGGATTTGAGAAGTGAAGGCCGTCGTTGGCACAGTCAGGTTGATCGCTTCAAAAACGATCTTCAAGAGTGTCATCGTCGTGAGCGGCTTATCGAAGAGGTTCGAACTCTGAGCCGAGAATAGGGGTATCGTAACGGGGTGACCGAGTATCGGCAGCGGATGATTCAAATGTTCCCAAACATTGATCAAGTGTACCTTCCGCACTACGTGGGTCCTGATGGCATTCAACGTTATTGACATTCCTTCTTCCTGTCTGTGATATTTTTCCTCTTCTGTTTTCTTTTCGGGTTGTGATAATGCTATGCTCCAAGCGTGGTACTTGACTTTGTCGAACTTCGTCCGATTTTTGTTTGAACTTATTTGGGTTTATTTGAATGCTTCATTTCGATCCATTTTTAATTCTTGCTTGAAGTTTTGGAAATTTCTAAAGCATGCAAATTTATCTGTCATAAATTGTACTAACCTATTTCGGGTTCTCAGCTGTGCAACGCTATGGAGCTTTTTCAACTGCAAGAAATATTTTCACGGTCAATGCCTTGTCCCCAGTCTTGATATAACGTCCACTGTAAGGGGTGTTTTTAGCAAGAGGTGTTCTTGGGGTCGATACTTCGCCTCAATGTACCGTTACTATGTCGTAACATGGATGGCCTTGGTCATCATAGATGACCGCAGATAATATATATACATTTAGTTTGTAATAGCTCTGACAGAATGTGTATACTTACCTTGTAATAGCTCATCAATTAATTAAATGCCATGAAATTTTCGTACCTTGTGACTTTATCTCTAATTCTTCCATTGTTTATTCTTCCTCCATTGCCCCCTTGTTTTCCTTGCTGCACGAGCTTGAGTGCAGAGAGGAAAACAATTGGAGTCGCTGAGTTGTGTTTGATTGCCCGGTCTTCTTTATTCTTTGTCGCGCTCTCGTCAAGAGGTTGCCTTTTATTGTCTCGTCGAGGGGATGGTAATCTCGTCCAAGGGACGATAGTCTCGTCCAGGGGACGGTGAGGGTGTTCTCGTCCAGGGGACGATATGTTTCATCCAGGGGACGTGTTGTGTTGCTCCCGTTCCTCTCGAGGACGAGGCTTGTATGTGCAAATCTTACTTTACGCGAATTCTTGTAAACAACCTTCCATTTATTTTGAGGCCAACGACCATATGTACATGGTGTTCTCCTCGAGAGTTGTGAATTAAACGACAGAAAGCAAACCACAAAAATTAAACAACAGAAAGAGGTGTCCTCCGCAACCTATTTTTACCTTGGCCCTTGTGCATTGTTTCTGGACATAATATTTCTTCAGATAAACTGCGTTCCAAGGGCGAGGGAGTTGTCGTCCATCTGCTACGCGTCGAATTCTGTATGCTCCCTTACTATATGCTTATACTATTTCGAAGGGTCCTTCCCAAACTGGTTTGAATTTTCCTGCTTCGTGGTCTTTGGTGTCTTCTACAACTCTTTTTAAAACCAACTCACCGACCCTGAACGAACACGACTTGACTCTTTTGTTGAAGTACCTTGCTACTTGACTTTGGTAATTGGCAAGGTGTATCGCGGCTGTTTCTCTTCTTTCTTCCAGTATATCCAAATGTTATGCGATATGTTCATCGTTGTTCCCTTGTTCAACTGTTAAGGTTCTGGTTGTTGGCAACATGACTTCAGTGGGGATAACGGCCTCCATTTCGTATGGTAACGCATATTGACTCTCATTTGTGGGTTTTCTTCGAGTAGTCTTATATGCCCAAAGTACATGTTGTAACTCCTCATGCCACTTCCCCCTTCTACGTTCTAACCTGCACTTCACTCCGTCGAAAATGGTGCAATTTTTTTTCTCAGCCTGGCCATTGCCCTTCGGGTAGCTTCTTGACGAGAATCGCAGAGTTATTCCATTCTTATCGTAGAACGCTCGGAAACGCGTACTGTTGAATTGCGTTCCGTTGTCGCAAATGATGTTTTTTGGAACGCCAAAACGACATACTATATTCCTCTAGACGAATTTTACGACGTCATCGGCGGTAATCGTTGTGTATGACTTTGCTTCCACCTACTTCGTAAAATAATCTGTTGCCAGTATAACGTACTTGAAACCTCCAAGTGCGGTAGGTAATGGGCCCACACCGTCTATTTCCTATTGAGCGAATGGCCCAGGTCCTCTTAGTGTGTTGAGGATTTCTGCGGGTAAATGACTTATGGGGGTGTGTCTCTGGCATTTATCGTACGTCCTTGCATATTGTTCGGCTTCTCGGGAAAGGTATGGCCAGTAATATCCTTGGGTCATTATTTTGTGTGCTAGGATTATTCCCCCCCCCCCCCCATATGAGCTCAGCATAATCCCTCATGGATTTCGGTCAAGACTAATTTTGCTTGAGCGGGGCTTAGACATCGTAGGTGCGGTCCTGAGAACGATCGCTGAAACAGCTCTCCCTCGATCTTCAGATATCTTGCCGCTTTTATTCTGAGTTTTCTGGCTTCGATTGGATTCTCGGGTTGGATTCCGAAGTCGAGGTAGTTGACAATTCTTCCTCGCCAATCGATCGGGACGGACTCAACTATCATGACTCTTTGCGATGGTCTGTTGTCACTGATATTGGGTCTTTCGAGTATCTCTATCTTAGTGATTACAACAGTTTCTATGAGGCTCGATGTTGCCTTAGCTAACTCGTCCGCTCGAGAATTTTCCTCGCGGGGTACGTTGATCAACGATATTTTCTCGAATTCTCTCATCAAGTCTCGCACTAGAGTGCGGTATTTGTACATCCATTCGTCCTTTGCCACATATCGTTCATTTGATAGTTCAACGATAAGTTGGGAATCTGAATATACCGATAAGCGCGGGATGCGTAACTTTTTGGCGAGGTCCAAGTCAGTTACTAGCACTTCATATTCTGCCACGTTGTTAGAGGCTGAGAAGTCTAGGTGTATTGCGCACTCGATCTGGAGATCCTCAAAACTTTGAAGTACAATGCATGTACCTGCTCCTGCAAAGTTGGACGCATCGTCGACGTGCATCTCCCAGATATGATCTTCCCATGGGGTCTCTGCGATGGGTGTTGGGAAATGACACTCCACTAAAAAATTGGCAAATGTTTGCCCCTTCTGAGTTGTGCGAGATGCATATTTAATGTCGAATTCACTTAGCCCAATCGCCCTTGGTCATTCTTCCCGACGAGTCAGGTTTTGAAAGGATAGCTCGAATTGGTAGATTAGTGTACAAAGTTATTTTGTGCCCTTCGAAATATTGTCGTATCTTCCGTTTGGCAGTTACAAGGGCAAGTATTACTTTCTCAGGCGGCAAGTACCTTGTTTTGGCGTCGAGCAAACTGCGTCTCGTGAAAGACACAGCTTCTTGTTGCTGATTCTCTTCCTTAAATAATGCAGCGCTGGTTGCTATTTCCGATATTGCAAGATATAGGTATAAGGGTTCACCTTCATGGGGGATAGCTAGGAAGTTCCGGCTCGACAAATACTGCTTTAGATTTGTGAGGGCCTCAGATTGCTCAAGTTCCCAGAAATTTGTTTGCTTACTTTTGAGTGCGCGAAAAAACGGTTTGCATTTATCCGTTAATCGTGAGATAAAACGGCTTTGTGCAGCTATGCATTCAGTCAATACTTGTATATCTTTCTTTGTCTCAGGCTCGCTGGTTTGTATTATGGCCTCTACCTTTTTTGGGTTGGGCTCAATACCCCTTTTACGGACGATATAACCCAAAAATTGCCCGGAGGACACTCCGAATGCACATTTTGTTGGGTTGAGCTTCATACCGTAGCGTCTTAACACTTCGAATGTTTCCTCGAGGTCGATGATGTGGTCTCGCCAGCTTTTTCTTTTCACCACCATATCGTCGATGTACGCTTCCATAGTTTTTCCCAACTGTTTTTAGAACATTTTGTTCACCAGCCTCTGATAGGTGACTTCGGCATTTTTGAGGCCGACAGGCATAACAGTATAACAGTATAGTCCTTGCTCTGAGATGAAGGCGGTTTTTTCTTGATGTTCTGGTTCCATGGGTATTTGGTTGTAACCGGAATATGCATCCAAGAAGGATAACTGCTCGTAGCAGGCGACGGCGTCGACCATCTAATCGATCTTTGGGAGTGGGTAGTAGTCTTTCGGGCAAGCCTTGTTGAGATTGGTGTAGTCGACGCACACTCGTCACTTCCTGTTCTTCTTTTTTATTACAACAACGTTAGAAATCCAAGGACACCAAACTTCTCTAATAAACCCTACCTCGAGGAGTCGATCGATCTCATCGCTGATGATTTTTCTGGGACGAACCTTCGTTGTCGCTATCAATAAGGTGGGAATTCTAGGTATGTGTTCAACCTGTGACAAGCTATGTGTGGGTCGATCCCGGGCATATCTATGTGGGACCATGCGAACACATCTTGAGTTTTTGCTAGGAATTGTAACAGTTGTGCTTGTTCCACTTCTGTTTGGAGGGTGCCTACCAGAACCTTCATTGTTCCCTCCGAGTCGAGGGACTCTTCACAGGGTGGTTCGGTGGTCATTGGTTCTGGTTCCGGTTCTTCTAGTAGGTCCTCTGCTGATTGATGCACTGTTGAATCTTCTCCTTCTTCCTTCGTCAGGGGAGACTTCTTTATTTCCATGGTGTACAACTCTTTCTACAACATTTGGTCTCCTTGAATAGATATAACGTTTTTTCCATCATTTGAAATAAATTTTAACACTTGGCATCTCGTCGAGGCTTCTGCCTCCATTCGATGTAGCCAATCTCGTCCTAGAATTACATTGTACGCCGACGGTTTGTATATTATAACAAAGTCAACCTCTACCGTCTTTCCCGACATTATTACCAATAGAGGTACCTCGCCAACGGGCTATGTTTCCGAACCTTCAAATGTTGTTAAGGGTGCCCTGCTAGGTTTGACTAGTTTCTTTTCCACCTTGAGTTGTTGGAACGCTTCCAAGAATATGACACCAGCGCTAGCTACTCCCCGCGTCAATCATCACCCTTCTTACGAGATTGTTCGCTATTTGAATTGATATCACCAAGGCATCACAGTGAGGGAACTGGATGCCTATGGTATCTTGCCTTGAGAAGATGATCACTGGGTGGGTCATGGGGGCATGTGGCTTGTTTTGTTGCGACTCCTCTTTCGATCTGGCATACTTTTCGGATCTTCTCCGCTTGTTGGGTTTCTAACCGGAGTCGGACCTCTTCCTCGACCCTTGTGTACGGAGCCTCGTATATGGCTAAAATTTTCCTGATGATTGATTCTGCATTGACTGTTGTAGGTTTTCTAACAGTTTCATTAGTTTCTCTGTCCTCATCGATTCGGTATTGTTGAAGTTTCTCTTTTTTCATTAGTTCCAATATTACCGGTTTTAACGCTTCTCATCTGTTTAAACTGTGTCCACATGCATCGTGTAAGGGGAAATATCTTTCTCTATCCTCCATGTTTGTCGATTCTCGTTAAGGGGGTGGTTTTTTAAAGATTCTTTCATCTTAATGCCTTCTGTAAATGCTGGCTAGGCTCATAGTGAACCATTCTCCAGCGGGATAGTTTCGGGGCCTAGTTTTATCTCGGTTTCTTCCTCCATTTGTCTCGCTACGATCATTTCTCCTCGGATTGCCCTCTCTCTGTCTCGCAGCGACGACGGCGGTAACTCGGGCCTCCTGGGTTTCTCTGGCTCTTTCGATACGAATTTCTCCCTCTACCTTGGTGACGATATCGTCCATGTCCTTTGGTGAGTTCCGTATCAGATTTTCGTACAGGGCTGTACCCGAGAGTAAGCCTTCGCGGAACGCTATCGCCGCATATTGGGGTTCACAGTTGACATATCTCATCTCAGCCTTGAACCTCTCAATAAACACTCATATCTTCTCTCCTACCCTTTGCTTGGTGCTGAATAGGGACGCCATGTCTCTTTTCTGTTTCCTGCTGCAGAAGTATTAGGAGATGAAAACTCGACTCAGCGTGTCAAAGTTTGCGATCGACTAGGGCTTGAGGTCTTGGAACCATGAAGACGCGGGTCCGGTGAGGCTTGAAGGAAAAAGTTTGCATATTAGTTTCTTGTCGGTTGTCTCAATGGACATCAGTTGTTTGTATCCTTTGATGTGATCCAATGGATCTGCAGTCCCGTCGTACTTTTGGAATGTTGGGGTGGTGAATCTCCTTGGCTTCTCTGCCTTCAAGATGTCGTCAGTAAATGGAGATTTCCCCACGTTCCTTGTTATCTATGCAGGGATCTCTCGAGGTCCCGCTTGTATACCTTGCTCAACCATTCTTTTTATCTTTTCCCGCCATTCAGAATTTCTTGACTTCTTGGTTCGACTTGTTCCTGCCCTGTCGGCGTCCCCACTTCTCGTTCCTTCATTAGTCCGCTGACTTCTGTTGCACTCATCCTCAGATGAGTCGCTGTCAGTCTTTTCGTTTTTCTCGTCGAGCCTCCCGACGCTGCTTTTCTTCCTTGAGTTGTTCGAGCTCATCTAAAATTTTATGGATGTCGATGGGAGGTTGGTTTAGATTGACTGTAGAGGGCGTGCGGTGGTTGGGCCGCGTTCCATTGTTGAGTTGTGCACCACCGTTAGATTGTGCGCCACCATTAGCTTGTGCGCCTCCGTCAGCTTGTGCGCCATCGTTGAGGCTGGTGTTGATTCTTATATCTCCTATAAAGTTAATCCCGGATTCATCACTCCCAGTCATGAGTGACAAGAATGGAATTTTGCCTGATCTAGCTCCCACCATTGTTTAAGGGACAGTTTTTCCACAGACGACGCCACTTGTTGGTGAAGAAAAAATCATTGAGACTTTGACTCACCACAAATATTAGACTGGAGCGGGAGTAGACAAATCACGATCGAGATGCTTCGTCTAACCGTGGAATTCTTTGTTTGACCGTTGACTTGTCATCTCATCGACTTACTAACTTGTTGACTCGTCGACGAGAGAAGGGGGGTACCTGCAGAAAACCCTCTGATGCCTAAGTCAGTATATTTCTTTGATGAGTATAGTAGACAAGTATGGATGAGATGTTTTACCTGGACTCTGAACATTCTTTTTATAGATAGCAATAATGCTTGGGCATCAAGAAATGTCTCCTAAACTTAAGCTCCAAGTTTACTTTGCTTGCAAGCAACCACTTCGTGTCTTGGCTTGCAAGCAATCCTCTCGTGACTTGATCGGCAAGTTCTCCAATTTCTTAGGCCTCGTCGAACCGGGCCTCGCCGACTCAACCCATTTATCGTACACACTCATTTTCCTTCATGGGCCCAATCCTTTTAATTTTATACTCCCACAAGCCTTGATGGTGCTATTGACAAAGCTAAGCTTGTTCTTGGCATTCAAACATATTGACATCGCTCTCCGCCAGGTTGCATAGTTGTCCCCATTTAGAGGTTTTGAAACCAATACCAACCCCGGATGATCGACGTGGTGAATGAAAAAAGGATTTGAAGTGTCGGGCTTGCTGCCATCTGAAGAAATGATATTCTCACTCATGATGAAAAACGACGCGAAGGATGTTGCTGCACTAGAAATAGAGTGCGGCGGCTAAGAGATAGGATTAGGGTTTGGTACCTGCTCTGATACCATGAAAAGAAGATATTGGCTAGAATGAATTCTCATTGAATCAATTACAGAGTATTTATACATATGTTTCTTATTGTGCAAGTATTTTATCTCTACAATTAAGGAAGATACAAAGGGAAGAAATCTCCTAATATAATTACATTCCTAATATACAAAGTCAACTTTCCAACAAGGCATCATCATTTCACACATTAATTGAATCATTCACAGCCAGATCAATACAAAAGTAACTTCTTGCTCTCTACACTTCTCTCTTTTTTGTTTTTTTATCTTTCATAGTTTAGTTAATAAACGACTCATTGAGGATATTAAAGCTCTGCTCAATGTCTCTCCGCACATTTCAGTTCATCATGCCTATAGAACAACAATTTTTGTTGCTCATAGATTAGCTAGTTTTAGTTATGAGTCAAACATTCACACTGAGTGGTTTTCTCATGCTCCGAATTCTATTCTGGATGCCCTGATTTACGATTGTAATCGTATCTAGTTTTTAATAAAATTTCTTTAATTTAAAAAAAAAAAAATAGACGGCTCATGATAATTAATATATTTTATTAAATTTGGAAGACAATTGTGATTATTTTTCTAAAAAATAATAAAAAAATTTATAGACAGTAACAACTAACAAGCTTATGCTTACGGAGCCACGTGTTGAGCACAAAGTAACAAGCTTATGCTTGATAGACGCACAAGCCGCAATTCCGCCATGGCTCCCTCTAGGGCCATCGCATTCAAATGCTCTACCTCTCTCGCATTTTCCTTTAAAACTCGCATGGACTCCAAACCCAGAACCCTCCAAAACCCATTTTCTTGTTCAACTTCAGGCGCTGCTCCAAGAGAAGCTCGTACAGGCACTGGCGACACTGCTCAAGGTTCTATCACATTGCAGGAATGGCAGGGTTGGGGCACCAGGTCCCCTGTGCCCGCCTTGGTTACCAAAATCGTTGATGATTTGAAGGTTTTGGAGAAAGATATTGATGCAAAAATGAGCTTTGGTGGTAGTGGTGGCAAACTTCAGGTATGGTATTTCAACAAATTATTCTCTCTCTCGTTTTAAAGTTAAGTTCAACATCAACATGGTTTTAGGGGATTGAAGACTTTTAGTATAAAGTTGAGATGTGTAGTGGAGCACATAACCCCTTTTAGCTGTGTTTGGTGCTCCAGAAAACTGAGGAAAGTATGGAACAAAACGTTGAAATTGATGTTGTATTATATACCTATATTACTTAGAAATTAAGCTTTGGTTTTTATTGACTGATAATTGACATAAGTTGTGGTTTATCTAACAATGAAGGTTTATAGGCACCTTACACAGGTTAAGTGAATGGGTGATCAGGGTGCCTGGACGTGACTAATATATTGTTTCCTAGATTGTTATTGCATTTCTGTTTAGCTCAGAGTGCATGTTTCCTGTACTCTTTTCTGGTTACGATAAAGGAATGATTGATGAATTAGTAAGCTTTTGATATCTTATTTTTTAGGGAGATTTTAAAGTGCAAGAGGATAGAAAACACAGGAAGACATATCAGGCTTTAGGTGATTCTGAACAAAAGCTTCAGTTCTTTTCAGCTCGACAAATAGCATGCCGCTTGCTTGGAAGTAGAGGCTACCTTTGTCAAAAGGTATTGGGTTATTTTGCAAAAATATATGTGCATTTTGGTTTTTAGCTTCTTCCTCCCACTGAGGTAATATTGCTTCATCCTAAATTCCTAATTCCTTAAAAGAGGCGAATATGCCTTTCCATCTCCATTTCATGTTCATCATGTCTTATAGGAATTTTATCACTTTTCAGTGCTGGCTCCCTTTGGAAGATTGTATGTGTTCAAGAGTGGTACAGTGCCCTCTTTGGCCTCGAATGCGGTTCTGGTTATATATGCATCCAAAGGTTGTCACTTTTGTCATTGTATAAACCAGTCTGGTACTTCAAAAAATTTTGAAAAAATTATTGTAATGAACGGTCAGCTTTTTGCAGGATTTCTTACGACAGAATAACACTGGAAAGTTGTTATGGCAAGTATTTGGCACTGAAGCTGCAACTTTGTGCCTCTTTGGCATTGCTGAACAGGAAGAAATAATGTGGGATGCATTTAAGCTTGCAGGTCTATTTGTTTGTTCCTGCTTCTTAAAACTGATAGGCCCAATAATTTGTGGTGCCCTTAAATTGTCGGCCATTTTATTGTGATTCGGGTGTTTTGCGACTTTAAATATTAAACTATTTTTTGGGAAACATAGCACACTTCTCGTATTGTAAGAAATATCTATTATCTTGTGTTTCCACTCTGATAAAACAGATGCTTTCTTTGATTATCTTTTGTAGTCATTGGCTCTTGCAATAGGCACTGCAACTGGATGTTGAAATTTAGTAATTGGTTTTACAGTACCAAGCTAAATTAATGAACTTAAGTTGTCAGTGCTATTTTTATTTGTGGTGTAAAGTTATCAGTGTTATTTTGAGCAGTTAGATTTGGAAGTTTCTTATGTTCTTTGGTTTAGTTTTTATGGATTTTAAACCTGTGGAATCATTAACTTCTTTTTGGAATTTACATTAAAATCAGGAAAAAGCAATGTTTGGTGCCTCTATCCCAACAAAAATGAAGTGTTAAAATCAGTTCAGGATGCCTTTGGCCAAGAATCTTCAGCTGATCCGGAAGGTCCATATACCAAGGTATTATTGTTTTAGTGCTATATTTGTGGGTGGTTCTGTACGAGTGGCATTTGCTAAGTACCGCTCTTGCTAGTCATGTTATTTTAATGGCACATTAAAAAAAAATCCTTTGTAAAGCCGATGTGCCTTCGGTCATCAGTTCATCACATTACATTTCCTGATGAAGTGCCCTAACAAGTGCTTCTTTGGAAAGAAACAAAACAGTTTCTTTTCCCCAAAATCACTTTTATTTGTTTCATCCAAACACTACATAAAACAAATTTAGTTGTCTGAAACTGCTTTTGGCATCCAGAAGCACTCTCATACACAACCTTGGGTCAATTCAGATGTTAGTTGCATCTTACTGACCATGTTAAGAAACCATGAAATTGGCAGTAAGTTTTAGTCTTCAGTTTCTTAACAAGAAATCTCATATGCCTTCATCAAGTTCAACTATATGATAAATTCCAATTTTGACTCCGCTGCACAGATAAATGAAGACAGAACTCTGAATTTCATTTTGATTGATGGAACATGGAACAATTCTGTTGCGATATTCAGTCGTCTGAAGGTACTGTCCATCATTAATTGGTTCTTATGCTTTTCTTACAGGTTTTCACTATCATCTACAAAATATTTGATACGAATTTCTCGTGTGAATTGGAATTTATGTGGCAATTTGAAGATGAACAAATGGACATTTAACAGTATTTGCTCCCTAAAAGCCTCTCTCTGCTGTAGATGACAATAAAGTCAACATGTATACTTGCATGAATCCTCTTTTCCTTTCTATCCTTTGTACTCTGAATAAAAAGGTTATTTTCCCATTTAAAGAAAAAAAAAAAAAAAGGGAAATCATTCTGTTTCATGTGAAAATATATGAAAAAAAGATTAGACGGAAGACGGTAGGGAGGTAATTGGCTATTTATGTACAGTTCATGTGCCAAATTAATCACAAGAATGTATGGGGAGGTTATTGGCTCAAAAGTCAAAACCAATAGTCTGAAGAGTATTTGACACTAAAGCCTGGTTTGTATTAAGAAACTGGTGCTTGTGAGAAGTGAAAAACACCATGATTTAGGAATCTCAGCTCTGTGTATACTTTTTGAGCTCATTGGCCTTCTTGAAAGCAATACTCACCTTAGACACTAGATGGCCATTCTGAACATATGGAAAAACAGCTTATGGCATCCTTTTCTAGGAGGTCAAAAGGGACTTTAGGAAAAGTGGGAAACCTGGCTGAATATGAAAGTGGAATAAAACAACTGAGATTATGCTTCACGGTTCTAATTGGTCAAATTGTGATGGTGTAGTAATATTACTGCCTCATAATTTGGCCATCGGTACACTGACACATTTGCTTTTCTTGCATGAATCTATCAGAAGATGTAGTGATTACCTGGCTGATAAATCCCTTAAACTAATTTATTTTAATGAAAGGATCTCTACGCTGCTCTTTGGGAGTGTTTTTTTTTTTTTTTCATATTACTATTTCTATGTGCAGGATCAAGCAAAGTTAGTATGGGGAGAGAGGGACTTCCCTTGTATTTCCCTGGCCACTGGTGCTTCTGCAATGCATAAACTTCGGTAGAACTAAAACTTCACTTCTGCAGTTTTCTCTACAGAGTCTTTTTTCATTCAGTTCTATTTGTTCTTTTCTTGTTGAGCTCTTTCTTTGCTCTTTCTAATTGTTAACTGATTGTGTCCTATTAATTGCAGGCCCCAACCATCATTGGATCGTACCTGTACAGCAGCAGCAGCTATTGGCGTCCTCTCTGAGCTGCAGCTTCTTCCAGTGTTCAGCTCCTATGGATTTGATAAGCAGGCTGAAGCTGTAGAGGATGCTTTAGTTGTATTATTAGAGGCACTAACAACTAGACGCCTTCGGATGGGCAGGTCCATCAGTCGTAAAGTAAGACATACCAGCAATGTCTGTTAAGGGCTTACCAAGAAAAGTCTAATGGCTTTGCTGGTGCCAGGAGGAAATGATTTAAAAAATGCTGAGGTAATCACACATCATTTTTGAGACCTTATATATGAGTGCACTGTATTTATATTAAGTTTGTTGAATGCGCTTGGCTGACTGATAGTGGCAATTGTGGTCGCACATATACAACATGCAAATACTTGATACAGTAAGATCAGAATCATGTCATACCATATTCCAATTTTCCTATAGCTGACTTCTCTTGTTTGTTCTTCCCCCCCCCCCCCCCCCCCTTCAGTTGCATATTACGTAATTGGTTGTTGCCTAGTAAACATATGTGAAAACTTCTACATCTTGTGTTCTCTTTTTCAAGGTTTCCATATATCAGTTCATATGTGATGGCAAATGAAACTTGAAAATCAGCAACAGAGTGAATAATGTGAGCATGTTCCAATTTCGACTGCCAAGCTGCATCAATTTTTAATTTGATATGATCAACCCCTATACTTCTTTCTAATGGGCCTCTCCACACGCCCTCATGCGCATGCACACGCACGCGCACACTAACAGCTGGGTTTGTTCGTGTGTGTGTGTGTGTGTGTTTTTATTTTATTTTATTTTTTTAAATAGTTGATGCATTTCTCAATACTGCTTGCTTAATAGAAGATTAGATAAATTTAGGTAGATACTTGAGAACACTTGGCATTATTACCAGGTGAAGGCAAATAAGTTGTTGAGTTACCCAAGTCACCTTTCACTTCACAGATGAATATGAATTTGTGGATTATATTTTCGACTGTATTGATAAACTCATAGCAGTAAAAACAGAAAGTTCCCCATTGTTTGAACTGCATGGTCTATTCGGTCTCTTGGATCCATGTCAAGCATGACTACTAGTGCATGTCAATTAAATTAAAAATTCTGGGAAACGAGATGGTGGGAGTGATTATAGCAGCAGTAGCGACGTCATAATTAAAATAGGGCATGTTTAAAGGATGCATAAGTTTGAAACTATGCATAAGTTTAAAGGACGTCATAATTTAAACTATGCTGGGGTATTAATTACGCATATTTCAAGTAGAAGAAGCAGGTAGGGTGGGTATTTGGAGAAGAATAGAACAATGGTTTAGGTGTCCAGAGAAGAAGTGTAGGGAAGAAAGTTTGGTGTGATTGGGTTAGGGTAAGAAGGTTTGGTGCTCGATGGGGTTCAATGCTCGATGGGATGGTTGGGTTCTGAAACTGCACCAACTGGTTCAGTGGTTCGTTGTGGTTTCGGCAAAAATGTTGCTGGTGAGGTGGTTTGGGGCAGCTTGAGGTTTAGATACCACCCTTGACTCTTCATTCACTTTCCACTTTCACTCTGCGACCTCCTTTCACGTATTATCTTAGAGAAAAACTCTTGTCAACCATAATTGAAAAAAAAAAAATAGACCTTTAACATTTACTTATCATGAAGTTAACATTTTAACTGGACAATGCTAAAGTAAATAACCACCCCACCATTTTGTCTCCTATATTTTGCGTGGAATGACTTCCAAGTTCCAACACAACATGCAAAGGGTGCAAACATTGTGAATAAAAAGGTTGGATGGACTCAAAGAAAAAAATAATAGAGAAATTATTAAATAGTCCCGGAATACCATATGTATGTGGTCCAAGACAGTCTGATTGGTTCATGTGTGCTTTACTTTCATTGTGATTAGTGTTTTTTTTTCTCCTTTTTTTGTCTCCTATATCAATGTGTCGCCACCGTAGTTGTCGGGACCATAGTATTTCCGGATCACATAATTAATAATTACTCAAAATAACGTCCCACAGTAATACCTAAAACTGTCATCGGTTGCTTGTGGAATCAAACGTGAATGAGATGAGTTGTTACAAACTGTCATAAATGAGATGAATGCTCTTTTATAGGTAATGTCAATTTTGTAACAACTCAGCAGTACACATTGAGAGCTTCTTCTACTTTCGGAGAGGATTAAAGCAGAGATCGATCTCTAACGAAATCAAATCCCAACCCACCCAAGAACAAACTTGCAATGATTACTTGTTCCTATCAATCATCAAGTCTTCATTTCTTCTACTTCCTAATTCTCTTGGGCTTGGCTTCCACCTCCGCCACCTTCCTTTCCAGTAATTATTTATATCTCTCCAGGTCTGATTCATCAATTTCTACTATTCCTTCCTTGTTAACTAATATTTACTTGGAATTATTTTGCAGATGATGTCTTTGAGCCTCCTCGTGGACGCTCCCTTCTTCAGGCCAAACAAAGTACGTAATATATTATCATTTATATATATTTCACACTCGTCTCGATTTGATAAAGTTTGAGATTCACATAGTATATATCTGGTGCAGGTTGTCCTGTGAACTTTGAGAATCAGAACTACACAATCATAACAAGCAAGTGCAAAGGACCCAGTTACCCACCCAAGATCTGTTGTGATGCTTTCAAGGAATTTGCCTGCCCTTTCGCAGAGGCTATCAGTGACTTAAAAACTGATTGTGCTTCAACCATGTTCAGCTACATAAACATCTATGGCAACTACCCTCCTGGTCTCTTTTCATCACAATGTCGCGAAGGAAAAGAGGGTCTCGATTGTACTGGTATTGCTGCTGAGCCACCAAAACCCAACACAGCTTCGACCACTACGACTCACTTACCACTCGCTGCTGCTTTCCTAGCTACTATTGTCTTTCCATTTCTTCTGAGCTAGCTGCTGCTGCTGCTCACCACTTGGTAACCCAACCCAATCCCAGTTAATTAATTCCTGCTTTGTTTCTCTTCCACCAGATTAATTCCTGCTTTGTTTCTCTTCCACCAGTTTGTATACGAATTCGACTACTTACTCTAATTCTCATTCCATAGGATAAATTGGTTATATACTTGCTAGCTAGACCGCACGCACATTGCTATCTGCTACAATCAAACTGCTATTGCTATCTGCTGAGACATGACTCAAGAGAGAATAGTTTCCTTTCTGGAATAGGTGTTAGTTCCCATAGCTCACAAATAAGATACTCAAAACACCATTGTCCTATAGGAGATCAGCTTATAGGTTGACATTGATGAATCAAAGTAAACCTTGCAGATGGATGAACATGCATTTAACTATCCATCAGGCTTTTATTAATGATTATGATAATTATCGAAATCCACATGTCCAAGGTGAGTAGAAGATTTTGTGAAATTCTAAAAGAGATTGGTGAATCTCAAAAAAATTTATGGGAGCCCAATTTACTAAAGACTAATTAAATATTAATGTTTATTTTTTAGCACTAAAAAAGCACTTCCCTAAAACCCTCGTATGCCCGAACTTCCAAGATTGGTTGCTCATCCTTAAGTATGCACAGACCATGTAGAAGGTTGTTCAATGCTTGAATGAAGAAGCTTCCATTGAGTTGTTATTTGATAACTTCTCTTAAGAAGCCAAGTAGAATCAGATTAATAGGGTTGTCAATGACAACCAAATTGCTCGATAATTCATGATGAGCTTGGAGCTCCAAATGTCGTAACCACCAAAGACATTCTTAATTACAAAGTTGTTCGGAAAAAATAGCCGTTATAGTTGGGCAAAAAACACTATTGCAACGGGTATAATTTCTTATAATTTTTGTGTTTTTTTTTCGGATTTAGGATTAATAAATAATATTTACTTTAAATATAAACCGTTAAAAATTAGGTTGAAAAAAAAGTGGGCCATTAGATTGGAATTATATATAGAATTCTAAAAAAAAAATTACATTAAACCAGGGCCGTCCATTTTGAAAAAGAAGAATCATGGTTGTCCACATTTTTTTATCGTTACGCGTGCGTCTGAATAGGCAGAGTCCAGTCGTCGACTTGAACTTTTCGAGTTTCACTCACGCATTCATGCGTCCCTTGCCCTGGCGATCCCTCTTTAGCGCTTAAGCACCTCTTCGTTGCGTCATCACATCAAGGTAGGCTGCTTGTAGGTTCCATTTGGCACTGGTCTCAGATTAAGACTGAGTTTGGCACTTAATCGAGCCGCAGTCTAAGACTTAGTACACCTTCTCCTCCTTTTTGGAGAGTCCAAAACCCTTTTTTGGAGCCGTTGTAGGACTTGGCTCTCCTTGTTAGAGTTTAATATTACGTAATTTGATTGAGTTCTTAATCGTGTGTTTTATTGATCTTGAACTGAATTTGTAGTTTTAAAATGTAGACTTTCTATGAAATTCAATAATTGATTTTCGTAGACGCACTTATTGAAAAGTGGACAAAAGTAGGAGGTTATATCTGCAAACCCAAAAAGCATGGTCGGTGAAGCTCATCCTTATCTCACCGAAACTCCAACACAATCTTCCTCGTGTTTCTTATTTTTAAATGAGAATGACATAAAAAATCCCCATTTATTATTTCCGGACACGCAAACGGCAAACCCAAACCCAAAATCAAAAACCAAATTCATTCTTTTTCTCCGTTATCGTTCTCTGAATCTCTACTCTCTTCCCCTCGATTTCTTCCTAACTTACTATCTCTAACCTTCCGATCCTTGCAATATGGCTTCCGGATCGTCGGGTCGGGCCAATCCGGGTTCGAAGGGTTTTGATTTCGGGTCCGACGACATTCTCTGCTCGTACGAAGACTTTGGCAGCAACCAGGACTCCTCCAATGGAACTCACAACGACCCAGTCATGGGAACCAATTCCAGCCAGGTACTGAGCACTGATTTCTTTGGAACTCTTTGTATTTAATTAGGGTTCCGATCATGTTAATAAATGGATACTATTTTATTGACTTTTTAGGGCATATTTGTTTTCCAACTTCATGCTTAAAATTTGTGGGGATTAGTCTATCAGTTGTAACTCGATGCTAACAAGGAAGGAAATTTAATTGTAAAAAGCTGAAATTTCTTGTGGTTATAATTGGAATTGAACAGCAGGCTGCTCAGTAGTGTTGCCGCTGCTTCAAATTGATAAGTAAAATTACAAACGCTAGTTTTTTATGCCTTGAAGAGAGTCAATTTTTATGAGTGCTCCTAGATTTGGATTTAGAAAGAACCTATTGAAGAACTAGAGCCTTCGGTTTGGTTTCGTTAATCACCATCCATAATAAGAACTAGAATTTATAGTATAAAAGACTTATCTATGTATTTAACAGGTTATTAGTATATTAATTTTCTCGTGATTGATCTCTTTAAAAGTGTTTGTAAGAACAAGCTCCTTATTTAAATCTAGGAACCAGTGCAAAGGTTATTTCCCGATTTGACTTTAAAATGGCCGAAGAATTAGGTCCCAAATGAAGATGGAGTGGGGAAATTTGCTACTGCCGTGGAAGTTTATGAAATATTATCTATAAGGAAATTGTTAACAAGATTATTTGTCAACCACATGCTATGTTGGAAGCTGACACACCTCTCTAGTTTTCATTTTCCTTGTAGAGTTATGTTTTCCCCAGTTTTATGTATAAGCATTCATAAGAGTCTTAACGTGTCCTGCCATTACCTTGTGAATTGGCCTAGTATACATTCTGTTTGTTAGCTATCTAACCAAACGATTTAGATTAGAAGTATAGTAGAGACTATATTATTTGCTGACTAGTGACTGCTATGTGCTACCTTTAGCAGGATTTTCACAAAAGTAGAATGGCAAGATCACCAATGTACTCTTCTGCTGCCTATGGCCAGCCTGAAGACTCTCTCAACCAAGATGTAATTGCTACTGTTGAAAAGAGTATGAAAAAATATGCTGACAATCTCATGCGCTTTCTTGAAGGAATTAGTTCACGTCTTTCACAGTTGGAATTATATTGCTACAATCTTGATAAGTCAATTGGTGAGATGCGTTCTGATTTAAATCGTGATCATGGGGAGGCAGATTCAAAGCTCAAGTCTCTTGAGAAACATCTTCAAGAAGTGAGTTGCAACTCTTTATCGCGTATTTTAGATTGTTTAGTTATGTGTTCAGAGTGGAATATGATTTATAGGCCTTTTTATTTCTTTAGTGGTGCTTCTACGCACCCATTTACTGCACCGAAAGGTGGTATTTCCATTGTATCCGTAGAAGCTTTCTTAGTTGTCTAAGGATTCTGTGGTAAAATAAAGTAGGAACGGGAGGATGGACCTCTTCTTTTGTCTCAACTCTTTTAGAAATAAGTATTTTGGCAATAGATTCTGCTAATTCATATGAAGTATGAAGCATAGAATGTGTGCTCTTAAAGGTTGGGTTTTGAATGAAAATTTGTACTCCGTGCCTCTTGTTTTAGTTCTTGATTCTACTACTCTGTATCCAAGGACTCTGGATGTTATGAGTCGTTTTTATGAAATGGATAATGGGAGACTCAATCATCCCAGAACTTTGTTGTCTCTCTCGGACTGTTTATTAGTTTTATTTCTTATAGTAGGAATAGTTTTTGCAATCATTGAACTTTTGTGACGCCCATTTCAGGTCCACAGGTCTGTCCAGATCCTAAGAGATAAGCAAGAACTCGCTGAGACTCAAAAAGAATTAGCCAAGCTTCAGCTTGCACAGAAAGGATCTTCTTCATCAATCCATTCCCAATCTAATGAGGAAAGAGCTTCACCACCTACCTCAGATGGTCAAAAGACTGACAACACATCTGAAACACATAACCAGCAATTAGCTCTTGCCTTGCCCCATCAAGTAGCACCACAGCAACAGCCGGTGGCACCTCCCTCACAGGCGCCAGCTCCGAATGTGACTCAACAACAACAATCTTATTATTTACCTCAAACTCAGCTATCAAATCCACCACCCCCACAACAGCATCCTCAGAGTCAATATTTGGCTTCGGATTCTCAGTATCGAACCCCCCAACTACAAGACCCTAGAGTGGCACCACAGCCAACCCAATCTCAAGTAAACCAGACACCACAAGTCCAACCGTTTCCTCAATATCCACAGCAATTACCACAGCAGTTACCTCAGCAGGTATCTCAGCAGGTACCTCAGCAGGTACAGTTTCCGCAACAGCCCTCTATGCAGCCCCAGATGAGGCCCCCATCAACACCTGTATACCCACCTTACCCACCTGGTCAACAGACGAACCCATCTCCTCCAGAGACTCTGCCAAACAGCATGCCAATGCAAGTATCGTATTCGAGTATTCCTCAACCTGGTTCTGGTCGTTCTGATGCTGTGCCTTTCGGATATAGCGGAGCTGGTAGAACAATGGCACAGCAGCCTCCACCTCAGCAGATGAAGGGTGCTTTTGGAGCTCAACAAGGTGATGGGTATGCCACTGCTGGGCCTCACCCTGCACTTCCCCCGGGGAGCACATATATGATGTATGATAGTGAAGGGGGTAGAAATCATTATTCTGCTCAGGTGCCTCATTACAGTCAAGGTGGATATCCTCCAGCAAGTGTCTCTCAGACTCCACAACCAACAACAGCTCCAAGTCATATGGTTCGGAATCCGCAATTTGTTCGTAACCATCCTTACAATGAGTTGATTGATAAGTTGGTGAACATGGGTTTTAGGGGTGATCATGTTGCAAGTGTGATTCAGAGGATGGAGGAAAGTGGCCAAACCATTGATTTTAATGCCGTGATTGACAGGTTGAATGTACATTCATCTGGGGCTCCTCCTCCTCCTCGAGGATGGTCAGGGTAAAAAGATAAGGAAACCTTCCAATTGAGTAACAATCATTGCGTGTGTTTTTTATTACGCATTGAATAAAGTCTGATGATAGGTGTATGGTGTCCTCATATATGGTTTGAGAGATACAAGGATGTTATTGTATATCTGTGACCTCATTTTAAGATGGGTGGTTGTTCTCCTTTGCTTTTTCTTCTATTAGTGTTGGGACCTATTTATAATGAGACTTTCTTACTTGTGCACTATTGTCATATTTAGGAAGTTATGCAGATGTGTATTGGACTGAATTGTTAATTTGTTATAGTAATCAGTCCCAGTGCATCAACTGAGCTACTCTTTTGTTATCATATGAGGAATTCGAAGGGACCTTTAGACTCGTGACATACAATTTGAATTCAAACTCAGGCAGATATAGAGAATACTTGAGATCAATTTCCCATCTTCTCTCCTGACAAAAATCAGATCTTTGTCCTTTAAGGATGTGCTCCCTTGCTGGGCCTGCTTTCCCCTGTGCCCTCATGGCCTTTATGAAGTATTGTTCATGTCCCAAAAAAAACAAAGGATGGGTAAATCCGTAAATGTTTCATGGTTGTCCAGGTTTTGTATATACTATAAGCTTATAAGCATCAGTCGGTGAGCGGTGACCTGTTAGTTATTGGTAAAACCAACAATGTGAATGTCACATATTCGAATCTCAATGTCATTTAGAGATTGGTAGTTAGTTATTGGTAAAACCAACAATGTGAATGTCACATATTCGAATCTCAATGTCATTTAGAGATCGGTAGGGTGAGACAATAAAAAATGTAGTTTATTGTGGACCAAAAAAATATTGGTATAAATCATCCAGGTTGATAAGTTTAGTATGAGGAACAAGTAGAAGCGATAGATTAGAAGTGAAGTGCGAATGGAGATATGTGACGAATTTGCAGTTTGTGGACACGTTGATGTTAAAAGATGGGACCCTCACCCTGTGAATTATTTTTTTAAAGTAATCCTCCAAATAGCCCTTAAAAAACAATCCACACCCTGTCCCTGTGAATTGAGAAGCGCATTAAAACCCAATCAATTCGAAAATTCCATAAGAAGCGCGTTTGACTTTGTAGTAGATCATTCTAAACGTTAGCTTAGCCCTCGTTGCAACGTTAACTTATAATTGTCCAAAGACGTTAACTTAGCATTGGGGTATAGGCCCCACACGCAGCACAGCACAGCACCTACCTTATTATTCAATAGAAACAATTGCGGCTTTGCGAAGTGGGAAAGTCTCAAAAGAAGGAAATTAACATTTTCTTATTTGGAGACACATGGAGTGATGGAGTAACCTTTTTTTTGTTGATGGACAGATGGAGTAGTCTACTTCATCGACTTCGCTTTTCTTGTTTTTGTCCCTTTTTTCTTAGTCCTTACTCGTTTTGCCAAAAAATAACAACGGGAAGTGTGAATTTTACTCCCTATTTTTTTTGGGTTCGTTAGTGAAGATACCACAATTATATATTTACTTATTTGACAAGGTATTCGAGAAGTCGAGATCATATATTTATCTCTTAAGTTATTGATTATAGTTTTCTGTTCTGCAATGATTCCCTATAAACAAATGATCATTTATTTATGCATTGTTCATTTGCATAGCACGTATAAACTAATATTTTTACTGATCTCCATCCTCATAGTTGGAACGATTCTCTTCTTGAATGGCTAGAATCTTTACAAACGACTCAAACTTTTAATTTCTCTGAGTTGTGGACATATTCTTATTACTTGCTACCATATTTGGTATGCTCGGAATCATCTTATTTATCACAATATATATAAAACCCCTATTCAGGTTTGTTATGCAGCAACAACAATGATTACTCAATTTCGATATTTTTCTCATCGTCTAAGGCAGACCCAGTTGACCGGTTCTCCTTGCCTCCTAAGAATATTTAATGGAAGCCTCATGCCCCTCCGTTCTTCAAACTTAACTTTAATGGTTCGATTAAATCTCATCACCAGGCTGCAGCTAGCTTTGTTACTTGAGATGGTAATGGAAATCCTATTTTGGCTTCCGCTACAAATCTTGGCTATGCAAATATTTTGGTCGCAGAGGTGATGACTTTACATGAAGGTCTTCGTTAGACTTTATGTAAAGATTATGATACTATTTATGTCAAGCGTGACTCACAACTTATGATTCAAGTCATCAATGGCAAAATTTATGCTCCCTGGCGAATCAAGTTACTTGTGATTAACATTATGAAGTTGGCTGGTCATTGTGCTCAAATCAGGTTCACTCATGTCCTCAGAAAAGAAAATTTTCTTGCAGATGCTATTACTGATTTAGATCTGATCATGACACTGAAGTTTGGGAGAAGACCTTGTCTCCATTAGTTCTCCAAACTCATCATTTAGACCAGATTGATGTTACTTGCCCAAGGGGCTTTATGTTGTAACTTTCTTTTCCTTTTGAAAAAAAAAACTATATAGTTGTGGTATGTGTAGCCATATGAATTTCTTGATCCTCAAACAACTGTTTCTTTCATTATCTAAAATGTTTTCAGTTTAGACCTTGATTTTCAAGTTAAATGATACTTTTTTAGCTTGTGCAACTTAAAAAGATAAATTTAAAGGTCACCTTAGTGTCGCTTAATTATATTAATTTGAATTTAATGTCACATAATTAGCTAAAATCAAGTAGTAATTGCATTCGACCTCTACTCTGTATGTTTTTAGAGACAAAAGCAACAACCTTCTCTCTAGAAACAAAATCCATTTATAGACTTATAGTCTCTCCTCCTCCCCCCTCTCCAAACCAGATTCAACAACTTCTTAGGGGATACCATCTTCTTTTATTTGAGGTTTTTTCTTCAAAAAAATACTTTTCCAAATTTACTTTTCTGAAATTGATAAACTGAAAACGGAGAAGTCGTCCTCCTCGGCTATGTCCATGATTTGGTCCCATAAAATAACATAAACACATTTGAGTGAGGGAATCGTCTACGGTACATTAATGTAACGATAGTACGATACAACACGAGTAAACTAGATACAGAGGTAGACTGGCTTCATGCATTGGTAAACTAGTTTGACCTGATCTCGATCTAGTCTACGACTGTAGGAAACTGGCGGTCTATTGCTGTAGAGAGCTAGTCTACACCGATGTGTTAATGTACTTAGAATATTCTTTGAGATTAATACGACTTTCTGTTGAAAGTAAAAGAAAAAGAAAAAAGCTTATTATTAGGATTTGGTTATTTCTTTTGGTGGAAAAATGGTCTGAAAGCTGCTGTTATGACTGTCCTGGGAGTATGTGACCATGTCCATATCCAACGCTAGATACCGAAGTTGAAAATTTGGACGTATTTGCCACTGTGTCCAGAAAGAAAAAGAAAAAGAAGAAAAATGCCAAGGAAGGAAATTTTCAAAATAGACGGCAAGGGGTGAAACAGAAAGAAAAGAGGGAAGGAAACGGCGTTAACCTTTCGCTTTCTCTCATTTTCTTCCTTGTTTCTCCTCCTGAACCCGACCAGCTGTCCCTTCTTTCTCTCTTTCATCAGAATCTTTCTCTTCTGCTTCTTCATCTTCTTCACCAAAAACCAGAAACCTAAAATACACGCTACCTCCGGGTGGTTCCATCCTTGATGCCATGAGTATCCGGCAGGGTACTCCTCCGGCCCATTTGCCCGACCCGGAATCTGAGCCCTACAACATAATCCCCGTCCACAATCTACTCGCCGACCACCCCTCTCTCCGCTTCCCCGAGGTCCGCGCCGCCGCCGCTTCCCTACGCGCCGTCGGAAACCTCCGGAGGCCGCCGTACGCACAATGGCGTTCCCACATGGACCTCCTGGACTGGCTGGCCTTGTTCTTCGGCTTCCAATACGACAACGTTCGGAATCAGAGGGAGCACATCGTTCTCCACTTGGCCAACGCCCAGATGCGCCTCACTCCTCCCCCCGACAACATCGACACTCTAGACGGCACCGTTTTGCGCAAGTTCCGAAAGAAGCTGCTCCTCAATTACACCAACTGGTGCTCCTATTTGGGCAAGAAATCCAACATCTGGATCTCCGACCACCGCCGCGACGCCGCCTCCGACCAACGCCGCGAGCTCCTCTACGTCTGCCTCTACCTCTTGATCTGGGGCGAGGCTGCTAATCTCAGGTTTGTGCCCGAGTGTTTATGCTATATATTTCATAACATGGCCATGGAGTTGAATAAGATCCTGGAGGATTATATTGATGAGAGTACGGGTCAGCCCGTGATGCCCTCCGTTTCAGGCGAGAATGCTTTCTTGAATTGTGTTGTCAAGCCCATTTATGAGACTATTAGGGCTGAGGTTGAGGGTAGCAAGAATGGGACTGCCCCCCATAGTGTTTGGAGGAACTATGATGATATTAATGAGTATTTTTGGAGCAAGCGGTGTTTCGACAAGCTCAAGTGGCCTCTTGATGTTGGGAGTACCTTCTTTGTTACTAATAGTAAGAGTAGGCATGTCGGTAAGACTGGCTTTGTGGAGCAGAGGTCCTTCTGGAACTTGTTTAGGAGCTTTGACAAGCTTTGGATCATGTTGTTTTTGTTCCTTCAGGCAGCTATTATAGTTGCTTGGGAGGAGAGGGAGTACCCATGGCAGGCCTTGGAGGAGAGGGAAGTCCAGGTCAAGGTTCTCACTCTCTTTTTCACTTGGACTGGTTTGAGGTTTTTGCAGTCCATACTTGATGTGGGGATGCAGTATAGTTTGGTTTCCAGGGAGACTTCGGGGCTCGGAGTCAGGATGGTCTTGAAGAGCATTGCTGCTGCAGCCTGGATCGTTGTTTTTGGGGTCTTTTATGGGAGGATATGGTCCCAGCGAAATCTTGATAAGCGGTGGTCTGCCGAGGCAGACAGGCGGGTCGTGCAATTTCTTGTGGTGGCATTGGTTTTCATCATTCCAGAGCTTTTGGCTGTAGCCCTTTTTATTCTTCCTTGGATTCGCAATTTTATTGAGAACACAAACTGGAGGATATTTTACTCCTTATCGTGGTGGTTTCAGAGCAGAACTTTTGTTGGCCGTGGCTTGAGGGAAGGCCTCGTGGACAATATCAAGTACACTTTGTTCTGGATTTTGGTGCTTTCTACCAAGTTTTCTTTCAGTTACTTCATGCTCATTAAACCCATGATTGTTCCATCTAAAGCACTCGTAAAACTTGATAATGTGAACTATGAGTGGTATCAGTTTTTCAGTAACAGCAACAAAATGGCAGTGGGATTGTTGTGGCTTCCTGTTGTTTTGATATACCTCATGGACTTGCAGATCTGGTATGCGATCTACTCCTCATTTTGGGGGGCATTAGTCGGGTTGCTTGCACATTTGGGTGAGATTCGGAATATCCAACAATTGAGGCTGAGATTCCAGTTCTTTGCAAGTGCAATTCAGTTTAATCTCATGCCAGAAGAGCAGATGTTAAATGCAAGGGGGACACTGAGGAGTAAGTTTAATGACGCTATCCACAGGTTGAAGCTGAGGTATGGGTTTGGACGGCCTTATAATAAGCTTGAATCCAACCAGATTGAGGCAACCAAGTTTGCTTTGATATGGAATGAGATAATATTGATCTTCAGGGAAGAAGATATAATTTCTGACTGCGAGGTTGAGTTGTTGGAGCTACCACAGAATTCTTGGAATGTCAGGGTCATTCGCTGGCCTTGTTTTCTTCTGTGCAATGAACTGCTGCTTGCACTTAGTCAGGCCAAAGAGTTGGTAGATGCTCCTGACAAGTGGCTCTGGTATAAGATTTGCAAGAATGAGTACAGGCGCTGCGCTGTGATAGAAGCTTATGATTGTGTCAAGCACTTGCTACTTGCCATTATAAAAGTCAACACAGAAGAGCATTCAATTGTGACAGTCTTGTTTCAGGAAATTGATCACTCTATTCAGATTGAGAAGTTCACAAAAACATTTAAAACCACTGCCCTTCCACAATTCCATGCCAAGTTGATCAAACTTGTTGAGCTATTGAACAAACCTACGAAAGATACAAACCAGGTGGTGAATACCCTGCAGGCTCTTTATGAGATTGCCATTCGAGATTTTTTCAAGGAGAAAAGAAGTACTGAACAGCTCATGGAGGACGGTTTGGCTCTTCGTAATCCATCTTCTGCTGCAGGGCTGCTTTTTGAAAATGCTTGTGAGTTTCCTGATCCTAATGATGGATCCTTCTATCGGCAGGTTCGGCGCCTGCACACTATACTTACCTCTCGGGATTCGATGCAGAATACTCCGGTTAACCTTGAGGCGAGACGCAGAATTGCCTTTTTTAGTAACTCCCTATTTATGAACATACCCCATGCTCCACAGGTTGAGAAAATGATGGCTTTCAGTGTTCTGACCCCTTACTACAGTGAAGAAGTATTGTACGGCAAAGAACAACTGCGTACTGAGAATGAAGATGGGATTTCTACCCTGTACTATTTACAAACAATTTATGTTGATGAGTGGAAAAATTTCATGGAGAGGATGCGTCGAGAAGGAATAGTGAACGATGATGAGATATGGACAACTAAGTTGAGGGAACTCAGGCTTTGGGCATCTTACAGAGGACAGACACTTACTCGAACCGTAAGGGGGATGATGTATTATTTTCGGGCTCTTAAGATGTTGGCTTTTCTGGATTCTGCATCAGAGATGGACATTCGGGAAGGATCACAAGAACTTGGTTCCATGATGCGAGACATTGGTTTGGATGGTTTGACCTCGGAGAGGTCACCTTCTTCCAGGAGTTTAAGTAGAACGAGCAGTTGTGTGAACTCGTTGTACAAAGGTCATGAAGTTGGAACTGCTTTGATGAAATATACATATGTGGTTGCATGCCAGATATATGGAACACAAAAGGCGAAGAAAGATCCCCATGCTGATGAAATTTTGTATCTGATGAAAACCAATGAAGCACTTCGAATTGCCTACGTTGATGAGGTTTCAACTGGCAGGGATGAGAAGGAATATTATTCTGTTCTTGTCAAGTATGACCATCAATTAGAGAAAGAAGTGGAAATCTATCGCATTAAGTTGCCTGGTCCCTTGAAGCTCGGAGAGGGGAAACCAGAGAATCAAAATCATGCCATTATCTTCACTCGTGGTGATGCAGTTCAGACCATCGATATGAACCAAGACAATTATTTTGAGGAGGCACTCAAAATACGGAATCTATTGGAAGAATTCAGGCGCTATTATGGTATCCGGAAGCCTACGATCTTGGGAGTTAGGGAGCATGTCTTTACTGGTTCTGTCTCATCACTTGCTTGGTTTATGTCAGCACAGGAAACAAGTTTTGTCACCTTGGGACAGCGGGTCTTGGCGAACCCCTTGAAAGTTCGAATGCATTATGGTCATCCAGATGTCTTTGACCGGTTTTGGTTCTTAACACGAGGTGGCATCAGTAAAGCTTCCAGGGTGATTAACATCAGTGAAGACATTTTTGCTGGCTTTAACTGCACTTTGCGTGGAGGCAACGTCACCCACCATGAATACATCCAAGTTGGCAAGGGAAGGGATGTTGGGTTCAACCAAATCTCCATGTTTGAGGCCAAGGTTGCTAGTGGGAACGGGGAGCAAGTTCTGAGCAGAGATGTGTATAGGTTGGGCCATAGGCTGGATTTCTTGCGGATGCTGTCATTCTTTTATACTACAGTGGGCTTCTTTTTCAACACAATGATGGTGATTTTAACCGTGTATGCGTTTCTATGGGGCCGACTTTATCTGGCTCTTAGTGGTATTGAAGGTTCTATATTGGGGGATGATACCAGTAACAGAGCACTTGGTACAGTCTTGAATCAGCAGTTTATTATCCAGCTCGGTCTGTTCACTGCCCTTCCAATGATAGTGGAGAATTCTCTTGAGCATGGGTTTCTCCCAGCTATCTGGGATTTCTTGACAATGCAGCTCCAGCTTTCTTCAGTTTTCTACACATTCTCAATGGGAACTCGTACCCACTTTTTTGGGAGAACCATTCTTCATGGTGGGGCAAAATATCGAGCGACTGGACGTGGATTTGTTGTGCAGCACAAGAGTTTTGCTGAAAATTATAGACTCTATGCTCGTAGCCATTTTGTGAAAGCAATTGAACTTGGTTTGATACTTACTGTTTATGCAGCATACAGTCCCGTGGCTAAGGACACATTTATTTACATAGCAATGACCATCACAAGTTGGTTTATGGTTTTGTCCTGGTTTATGGCTCCCTTCGTTTTCAATCCTTCTGGCTTTGATTGGTTGAAGGCTGTTGATGATTTTGATGACTTTATGAACTGGATTTGGTATCGTGGCAGTGTGTTTGCTAAAGCTGAACAGAGCTGGGAAAGATGGTGGTATGAAGAGCAGGATCATCTAAGGACAACTGGCCTGTGGGGAAAGTTTCTGGAGATAATTTTAGACCTCCGCTTCTTCTTTTTCCAGTATGGGATCGTATACCAGCTTGGTATTGCTGATAACAGTAAAAGTATTCTTGTTTACTTGTTGTCTTGGATCTATGTGTTCCTGGCTTTTGGCATTTTTATCGTAATAGTGTATGCTCGGGTAAAATATGCAGCAAAAGATCACATATACTACCGATTGGTCCAATTTCTTGTCATTAAACTTGCACTACTCGTAATAATTGCCCTGTTGGAATTCACAAAGTTCAAATTCATGGATATATTCACCAGTCTTCTGGCATTCATCCCCACGGGTTGGGGTTTGATATTGATAGCACAAGTATTCCGGCCCTTACTACAGCGCACTATACTTTGGGAGATTGTTGTTTCTGTGGCTCGACTATATGATATATTGTTCGGGGTGATTGTATTGGCTCCTGTGGCAGTATTATCATGGTTTCCTGGTTTCCAATCTATGCAGACTAGGATATTGTTTAATGACGCATTCAGCAGGGGTCTTCGTATATTCCAGATTGTTACAGGAAAAAAGAAGTCTAAGACAGAGTCGTGATTGAAGGTAAATTTAACCATTGATCTTTTGAATGTTTATTATCTCCTTTCTATTATTATGCCTCTTCACAGCGTGCCAAACAAAACTAGTCACGCTAAGCATCATGCAGTTAATTGATAATTACTGTTATTATGTTAAGTAAGGCACAGTGCATAGTCTATGTAATTAGGTGGAAAAAGCTGCGCTATGTTTACCTGATTAATTTAAAAAATTATTTTTATCCTAATTTTATATCTAGGTCATGCTCTGCCTGCTTCAATATATTTCCTCTTAGTCATTGCATCTGATGTCTCATTTTTTAATTCTTACCCATTAGTCTGGTTTGACATAGTAAATTGGTTTGCATTTGGAATTCCGGGAAGTAGTTGATGAATTAGGTTGAACTTGCATAAATGCAAGGTTCTTGCACTGCAGCATTTATTTTTAAACTAATGTGGCATCAGCTTGATGGGATAGTATATTATGTAACTGGAATTATGAACTGCTAGCCCAGGAATAACCATGTAACTGTTTAACTGCCAAGCTTTTAATGCTGGTTGTCACATTAGTGAGCATTTTAACTAATCATAAGTTGATTATCTTAATGATGCCCAAATAGTTTGACATATACCCTTGAAAAACAGTATGGATCTGGGAAAGATATTATTAGTTTAGTGCAGGAATGCTACATTATGTTGGAATACTTGGGTATTTGTAAGTTTGAAGTGTATAGAATATACTGATAAAGTTGAGTGTATGTGCGCGTTGGTTGAGGATCTTGGACTAGTTACTTTTTGGGATGCTTGGCTTCTGTTTTTTTTTTTGGGTAAATTTTATGTATATGCTCAAAGTTTCACGGATCCCTTGTGGTGTTATAATAACGCCTTAGATTTTAGATGTTTTGTTGGGAAGCCCGTATTTAAGCTTTATTGAAACTGTCTTTTGGTTTAACTATTCTTATTTGATCACCGAGTATGCATGTGTTTGTGTGAATTTTCAACGTTACTAAGAGGACTGCATATATTTTTTGCAGGTTTGATGTTGTAAATCTCTAGAGGTTGAGAGGTTAGATTTCGATTTTGAATTGTGGAGGCTTTTGTGTATGTTTGAGGAGGGTATGATTGATTCACATTTGTGGCGGATCATTTGTTCGGGCTGGCTGGCTGGTTGATCTTCCCAATTCGTTGCTTGTGTAATTAGTTCTCATTCATAGATATGATATATATCTGATGTTGAACTGGGGAGCTTTTAGCATTATGCATGTCAAGAGCATACAATCTTTTTTTGCGTTGTCTATATTGACTATAGATTAGTCTGGTAGTTACTTGAGATTGTTGCGACATTTTTTATTCTTTTTGTCAGAAATGCAGCTTGGCATTCAGAGTCGGTAGTTTTCTTGTTGATTTAATTGCTATTCTTTTATTCTTGATCTACAACGCAAATCAATTATTATTGTTTTGTTTTAGCACCAAACACATTCTAAACAGGTTTTGACTATGGTGATTAGGTAGTTGGCTCTTTGTTGTGCTTTCTCCTTTTCTTCTTTAGATTTAAGTTATGAATAGGTGATAATACCACCAAGAGTTTTGGGTTTCTGCTGCAATCTCTTCACTCTGGAACAGGTAAAGATTGCTCGTCTTTGATTGAACAAGATAAACTTGTGTTTGGCGTAACTGAATATACTTGTTGCACAGTTGCATTGGTAGAAAATCTTGTTCTGGTGGGCAAAATACTCCATGTCTTGGACCTCGGGAGCCAATTTTCATTTTTGTTACTATTGTTCTCCCACATCATGCTTTTGACATTTTTTAATCTTCGTTTGTGGATAGTTTTTGAAATGAAGCAATACCATATCATTATTATTAGCATATACAAAGTTCTAAGGTGCATTAATGTATTGATATATCAAGTAGACTAGTTCGATACAGAGGTAGACTATTGTACAACATTGGTCTATTAATCCGTTATTTTTGCACATGCTTGGTGGGTAAAGAATGTAGGAATGAGATTCTGCACAGTGAATGCAAACAAACAATACTAGATTCACAAAATTAATTTAAAGGTAAGAGCCTAAGAGGTTCAATAACTACTCATCGCAAAGTGGAACAGCGTTGCTAGACCGTTTTCCGTTGGACATGGGCCACATACGACGGTCACGGCCAGCTGAAGTTGAAACTTGAAAGCTCCTGTAAAATAAATTATTAATTATCGGGACAATATTTTATACTTTTGTTTTTTATTTGTGCGGACAATATTTATACATAGGCTTGTGGTAGACTTCTATCCACGTTTGGGCTACTACGACTATGATAACATGATTATTTATTTTATTTTTTATTCATGGGTTTCATTATCAAAAATAAATTGGGTGTGGTACCTCTTTTAATTTTTTGCTAGACAATGTTTTTGACGAGGTCATTATAAATCTCTATTTTTTTTTAATAAATAGAGAATTAAACGATATTAACTTTTTAGTAACAACCACAATTTGGGCGGCTATGTGGTTGCTGTGGGTGCTTCAGATGGTGGCTGTGAGGCTTCTGCGACTGAAGATGACAGTAGACTTGATGATGGGCTAGGGCTTTTACATTATGGTTTATTGCTTTTGGGCTTGCCGGGAGAGTTCTATTGTTGGGCTTTTTATTTTATTGGGTTACTTCGGGCTACTAAGCCTGTAGGCATCCCCGGGGATACCCTCTTTGCATAGGGCAGTCTTTGGGATTAAGAATAAATTGGGGCTCAAATTGAAATTTGTTTCGTTTGAGTCCCGGTGTGTCAGGTTACTGGTTACTTTGATCTTAGCGCTATCTAAGGCAAACTTACTTAGGTTACTTCGGTTGCCTAGACAGTGACTTAATTTTGTCGGGCCCACTGCGGATATGTCACTGTGTATTTTTGACTCTCACTACCGATTAATGGAATTGACACCCCAATTTGATCAAAAAAAATTTGGGGCACCAAGCGTCCACCCACAATTCAAAAAAAAAAGGGTCATTATTTTTGGGAGCCTACGGCATTCTTCTACACATTTATCTATACCGCATAAAGGGGAATAGCTAATAGTTAGGACTCATAAGAAATTTCTAATCCACTCATCAGAAAAGCCTTTCCCGCATTAAGCACTAATATATTTTTAACGTCTAATTAGATGGGGTAATCATTCAAAAATTAAGAACAGAAGCTCGTTACTTTTTATTTCCCTATAATTGGAACCTTATAGTAAGGCTCTACCCATTTATTTACTCGACCCCCCAAAAGATTCTTTTAAAAAAATTGTTAGACACCACGAATTTAAACAATTCGTTATGTATGGATGATGAGATTCCATTGATACAGAGCCAATTCCAATAGACTTATTGGACGGTCCCATTGGCGTGCATCCAGTAGGAATTGAACCTACGAATTCGCCAATTATGAGTTGGGCGCTTTAACCATTCATGCTTGAACATGAATAACTCCCTTTGGTATTCTACGCGCATTCTTACGTGAACCAATACGTCTATTTCTACGTGAACCAATTTTTGGTATAGGTTTTGCCATATTTTATCATCTCATAAATATAAGTCAGAGATATATGGATATATCCATTTCAATATTTGTCCATCTGTAATGGAAATTACATTAGTAGGAATATAAGCCAAAACATCTCCCGATTGGGTCTCCACTAACCTGTGCTCGAGAGATAGTTGTCCATATACTGATAAGGGATGTATGGATTCTCGAGAAGAGAGGAGCCATGGTGGTCCGTCCCGGACCGCCCGGATCCCACGAGTGAATAGAAAGTTGGATCAAGACAATTGGCTGAATCCCGTGAAACCATTTCATAGAAGTTCATTGATATCTTCTTTTTCTAAAGCAAATCGACTTCGATTCTTGAATAATCCACATCACACCTCCCGTCCCTTCATTTATACAATTTATCAATAAAGATAAAAATTACAATGAAAATTTGGGGGACATAAATCTTACCCAATGTAATAAGCATTGCACAATGTAAATCTTACAATGAAAAATAACTGAAATCTAATATTTCCTTCACGAATTAACTAGCATTGCACAAACTTATCCCCCATTGTTGCAAACCTCTCTCTCTCTCTCTCTCTAACATTCATAATCTAAACTCATAAGCTAATAAGCTAAATATTGTAACTCCTCCACATACGCTTGAACTTTTCAAATCTCCATTTAGAGGAAAGCCAGCTTCCTATGTTATAGAATCAAATGCTGAGTCCGAGTTTATGACATGGGCGAAGGTTACTTGCAATAACACCACCATTGGTTTTAGAGTGTGTGATGATCAAAATCACAAGTGTGCTGATAAATTATGCCATTATCTAGAAGAACTTTTCATGGAAGAAAATTCACTACCATTATCAAAATGGATATTTTTGATCATGCGATTAACTTGATTAGCAACGAATGCAAAAAAGGATTTAAGAAGATTTTGAGTGTCAAATTTAAATCTCATCAAATATACACAAGTGTAATGTGTAAAATCATCCACAATGGTAAAAAATTAACGTGTTCCAATACAGGGGCGGATCCACACCTACTCCCTCACAGATTAGTCTCTCTCCCTCCTCACTTCCCCCCACCAAAAACTTTTGGTATAGGCCTCCCCCCCCCTCCTCCCCCCCCCCAACACACACACAGAAAAAAGAAGAAGAAGTTTAGTCTCTCTCTTCCACAGCTCCACGCCTCCCGTCCCTCACATCCTTAGCTCTACGCCTCTAGTCCCTCACTTCCTCAGCTCCACGCCTCTAGTCCCTCTATCCCTCCTTGAGTCTGGGCAGTGGGGTTGTGGGCAGTGGTCCTTGTTCAATTGTTCTTCCTCCTTCAATCCTCCCCTCATGATCATTAATTCAATTGATCAATTCTTCGATCAAGACCTCAATTTGATGAATGCAAGTATATATATAATTTTTGATTTCAAATTGCCCAATTGGTTTAGCAGTCCGGAAATTGGTTTAGCATCAAAGCATTCATTTTGATTTTTTGATCCAACTGGTTATTTTGTCATGTAGTAATTTGCTTAATGATGCTTTTGCACGTTTTTATGAGGTTCGCTCAATGGCAAAAAAAATTTTTAAAATTTTTTTGCCTTATGGCAAAAAATTTGACCCTTTAGAAGTTAGCCCCCCCCACCCCCACTTTTTGAATTCTGGATCCGCCACTGTTCCAAAATGAGAAGCAACCTTATGGGGTTTCTAATTCCCAAACGTAACAATAAATTAGTTTAAAAAGTTTAACATTGAAAATATTGTTCGGTTGAAAGGTAACATGTGATGTTTAGAGCAAATGCACTCATATGCCAAGGGCAATTGCCAATTTGCTAGACCAATTGGCAGTTTGCCAATTCACTATTCATCCAAATTAGTAATTGCTTTAGTTTTCAAATGCACTCATCAAAAACACTTCTGATGCTAATACATTATTTGAACTTTTAATTTTGATTAAACAAATTTTTTTGATTGAAAAATTTCAACTAAGGGCTGAGATCAACTGTTAAATAAAAAAAGCATCCAGCCCACAAACATAATTAATATTGTTCTGCTAGTGGCTCCACGTGCTTGTAGGGACCACGAATTGGTGAGCCAAATTCCCTTGCCAAGAATTGGCCACTGAATTGATCATACCACATGGGGGCCACTAATTAGTCAGCTCAATTTTTAACCGGTGAATTGATGTTTTCTCCCTCACAATTGGATTGACATGCATTTTGGTTCACCGGTTGCACATGCTTTTAGCCAAAGAACAATAATCACATTTCATGTTACAATCATCAAATGCGTACAAAACACATAGTTAAATGATTACATAGCTAACGGATTTTTTTGTGTGTGATCAAATCAGCCAATTTCATAAAAGAAACTTCAATATTACATAAAAAACTTCCATTTGAGTTGGAGAACGATGAGTAGAACCCGCCTTCTCATTCACCGATAATAATTTATTGAAATCTCTTATGCATACCTAGAGATAAGAATCAGAACCAGCAAGTCTGCGTAAAAGTTTCCAAGAATGGACTCATTGTCCACTATCTGAATTGCCATAGAACCCCGTAAATCGAAAAGAATGAAGATTCGGGAGAGTTACTAGACTGTCAATTGAGGAAGAAAAAAAAATATATACTTGCCAATCGATTAGCCATATTAACACCAAAGCACCTCCTAGACCTTCTCGCTTAACAACAATAAAATTGTAACCACCCAAATCTTTACAAGTTTTCATCATCTGATTCACTTGCTTCTGGAAAAGTCATCATCATTCATTGTATTGGAGCTGTGTGTTTGACCATAACGGATCACTAGGAAACTCTGATTTGGAGTATGCATATGGTTACAAGGGCATGCAAATATGTAATACGCTGATTTCCGGCGACCTCCTCTCTAGTATCTTCTTCAGAATCAGTGTTAGCTACTTTCCGGCTACTAATTTTAGTACAAAAAGTCCGTCTCTTTTTTGTTTTGAGAAAATCATTATAACGTTGATCACAATGCTTCTTTTAGGACTCTAGTTACATCACAATCTGGACAAATATGCCCAATCCGTCCAGTTCCTTAACACAACTTTGGTAGTTTTCATAACGGAATTCAATCAGTTCCGTTTCACCATTTGGCAACAGCAACTTTGTACCTCTACATAGCGGTTGTTCAACATTCAGACACACTCGGACACGTACAAATTTTCCTAATATCTCACCATTATCGTTGTGGGAAAATTTCAAATGAATGAGGTCTTTTTTTTTCCTGATCAAATTTGAAGGTGAGATTGTGATAGAGTGAGTGAGAGTGAGAGAATGAGAATGACTCGAAGTCTTGGTATCCGTTCGGGTTGATGTCCCTGGTTTTATGTTCTTTGTGTCGTTGGTTTGGTATCCGACCCGAAAAACCAGTGTGAGTCGGTTGGTTTTTCATCATTCGGTTGGTTTATACCAACTTTTAACTGTTTCAATGAGAAAAATAAGGGTAAATTCCTTATATGGTACTTGACGTATTGCTACTTGACAATTTGATACCTAGTCAATAAAAGAGGACAACTTGGTACTCGAAGTGTTAGACCATTTGGTACTTCCATCCATTTTTCAGTTAAATGTAAGTGCATTATTGTCATTTCAAGCTTATTTTATGAAAAAAAAGTATTATTTAATTTTCTGGGTATCTGTATTAATTAAGAGAACAACCCACCAAATGCCCTTGGTTGATTAAATTGCTTCAATTTTTTTTTTTTTGTGAAAATTAAATTGCTTCAATTGAAAAATATATCAACCAAGGGTGAAATAGTAAAATAATCAATATTTTTTCAAGAAAAGAGTAAAGAAAAAATAAAATAGAAAACTGCTTTTGCAGTGTTATCGATCACACGTTCAGTGCAAAACTAAAACTGCTTCAGCAGTTATCATTCTCCCATCAAGTTGAAAACCCTAGGTCCAATCCAAGAAGCATTTTCCCCATTTTTCAATATTTGACACTCAGAATCAATGGACATGAAAGAAGAAATCAACTCAAATCGAAAAGGTAAACACTCTTTATCTAGAAAAATAAGGTTATCGTGTTGTGCGGAAGCGTAACAAACAAGATATTAATATGAGTGTTGCTACCATTTCATATCTGTCCCGGTACAGACCCCGTGATGAGTCAGGAGTAGCCCACCATCGCTGAACAGCCCACCTCTAGGCCCGATATCACGCCCCAGCGGCATCTACCCACTCGGTAGGGATCCCCTACCGAGTGTACTGCCTTGACAATGCCCCAGCGGCCCAGGCAACGCCCCAGCGGCATCTCTCCACTCGGTAGGGATCCCCTACCGAGCCTACCAGCAAAGCCCTGGCGGTACCTCAGCGGTTCCAGCAATACCAGGCCGGGTGTACCGACAACAAGTCTTCCTCTCGGCTTTACAGGGACATCTCTCGACCAGGTACCGAGGACACACAGTCCAATCGGTACTGGCACAGCCACCTGTCAACACGTGCTTGTCCACTACCTCGCGGATCGCACTAAGCTGAACACCCATACCGCACTAGGCACCGCCGGCCCTCGATGCGCGTGTCGAGGTAGTGGATTATAGAGTATTCCCTTGTGTCAAGGGACCAGAGAAGCTTGTCTCCGACCTCAACTCATATATAAGGAGTCTTCACTCTTTATTCAAGTAAGTTCTCTCCGATCCTAGAAACACTCTGCTCAGATCCTCACGGGACTAACTTGAGCGTCGGAGGGCCTTCGGTCGGTGCACGCCGACCTCCCCCTGACCTCTATCTTTTGCCTCCAGGTACTCAAGTGCACCCCAGGTGCGTCCCTACCGAGCAGCTGGGAAACGGCAGAAACATTTGGCGCCGTCTGTGGGAACAATTTCCACCACTTCATAACAAAAGCACCCTCACCCAGTGAGGTACTCTACCAGTCAAGCTATGACCAAATCAGCCGGCGATGGCTCACAGCCCGCCAAGCAAAGCAAGAAGTCCAAGTCGTCGAAGGACGCACCAACTATCGCCGGCCTTGAACCTCTCCTCGAGGAAACGCAGGTAGCAGTCCACTCCACCGAGTCAGAGACACCCGAGTCTCACCAGATCGAGTCCTCGATGATGGCCAGGCTGGAAGCCATGATCCGGGACCTCCAGGAGAGCAACGAACGACTGCGCTGTGATCAGCTCGCGGCACAAAAAGCCAGCGCCCGAGAGATCAGCCTGCTCAGGGAGCAGCTTAGCCATGAGCATACGCCCAACCACTCGATCTCGATGCAGCCGAGGACCGAGACCCCTCTAAAATCGGCAGAACCCTTGCCAGCCAAGCCAGGGCGTGTGACCAGTCACCCCCGACCGGAGACCCCGACGCTCAAAGTTTCGTTTCTTGATGCCGGGGGAGTGGTCCACTTCCCGGACGAGGACGGGACCGAAGATCATGGTGTACAACCCACGAGCACACCCGCCGTCGGTACCGGATCGGGCGCAGGAGACGAAGGCACATTGGTCAACCTCTTCCGGGAGCTCAGTGACCGCCTCAGAAGGATCGAGACCGGCGGTGCCAAAAGCGCACCCAGTCTCGGCATAGCGAAAAAGCCAGTTGGTCCATTTACCAGGAGGATCCATGAGCACAACTGGGATTTCAAGAACCTGAGGATGGACTCCTATACCGGTAAGGAGGACCCGGTAATGCACGTGATCGCCTTCCAGTCTGCATATAACGGCAAGGGCTATACCGATGAGGATTGGTGCCACGCCTTTGTCAACACCCTGACTCAGGAGGCCATGTTGTGGTTCTATCAACTAGAGCCGGAGTCGATAGACAGCTACGAGCAACTAGTCGAAGCTTTCACCACCGAATATGCCACGAAGTCCAGCTTCTTCTATTCGGTGGGAGAACTCACCGGTTTTCAGCAAGCCAACGGGGAACGACTAGCGGACTACATGGAACGGTTCAAGGCCGCCTACCGGCGCTGTACCTCCAAGGACGATGTTCGTGCAGCCCAGATCTTCTGGGATGGCCTGCAACCGGATGAGTTCCTCAGGAAGGTCAATGCCACGAACGCTGTCCTCACCTACACTGAGCTCATGAACCGAGCGGGGCAGTACGCCCGGAGTTACTATTTAACCTACAAGAGAAAATCTCAGCTCAACGCGATGCACAAGGCTAGCAAAGCCTCCACAACCACAGCGGATCCCATAGGGGATAAGCGCAAACAAGAGCAAGGTGGTGACTCGCGGCTGGACGACTCTCGGCAAGGTGATAAGCGCAGCAAGTTCAACTCCTACCAAGGGGGCAATCGCAACAACAGTTGGGGGAACCGCGAGAATAACCGGAAGTACGATCCTCCTAACCGGGAGCAGAATCTCCGGCACCAGGCTCCCCAGAGCCACCAACATCGACCGGTGTATCAGGTCGATCCTGGCTATAGCAAGCCCGGGGAACGGTTGTACTCTAACCAGCAGGAACAAGGGCAGTACTCTGGCTACTCCGCCCGCGGGGAGATCCAAGCCCATCCAAATCAGTGGCCATACAGCCAACCCGCCGGTATCAACCAGGTAGACGATTCAAGCCAAGGATGGACCGAGACCGGGTATAACCGGCACCCCAAGAAGAAAAATCCCTGGAGGCACAACCGCCTCAAAAAGTCCAATAAGCAGGGCGGTACCGGCGACAATTTGCCGGTCTGTACGATATTCAACAAACCCTTGGAAGACATCTACAAGGAAAATCCCCAACTCTTCCCCCAGCAATGGAAGAGACCACCATATGCCGGCAACCGGACCAACACCGGTTAATTCTGCACCCACCATCAGTCCGGGACACATAGCACCGAAGAGTGCCAGACCCTCCGGGACGTGGCCGAGCAGCTGTACCGAGACGGGAAGCTTGCCCAGTACACCGGCCAAGATAGTCAAGGTTACCGGAAGGAAATCTTCACCATCAGTGGAGGGCCGACCCTTTTCGGTACCTCACGATCTGAGCACAAGTCCCATGTGAAGGAGGCTAAGCAGCACCTACAATGCTTCTCTGTACAGTCTGCACCGCCACAGAAAAAGCACAAGCGGGACCCCTGGAAGATAGAATTCTCCGGCGAGGAAGAAGCCGGTATCGTGACCCCCCACGACGATCCTCTCGTGATCTCGGCCAAGGTTCACACGGACCTAATGCACAAGGTGCTGGTGGACGGCGGTAGTTCCGCAAATGTCATCTTCAAGAGTGCATACCTCAAGCTGGACATACCGCTCGAAAACATATCGAGGATGGTGAATCCGCTAATAAGCTTCTCGGGAGACCTGGTTCAGCCTCTCGGCAGCATCTGGCTCAACGTCGAGGTCGGTCAGTACCCCAGGTCTCGAAAAGTATCTGCCCACATGCTGGTGGTAGATTGCGAATCCTCCTACAACTTCATTCTCGGTAGGCCAATCCTCTGTCAGATTAAGGCTTGTGTGTGCTACTATTTACTCATGCTCAAATTCCCTACTCCCGCGGGAGTCGCCTCCATCAGGGGAAGCCAGCCAATGGCCAGGTCATGCTATGCTCAGGAAACTAAGTCACGACGTCTCTACCGGGACGTATGCAATGTCACTACCGGTGACAGAGCAGCAACGGCCGACAGGCCGGATGACCCTCGGGAAGGAGCAGTGACCCCAAGAGGAGGTAGAGCACATCGCCCTGTTCCCTGAACAGCCGGACAGAGTTGTCAAGATCGGTACCGGTCTACCGGTAACTCTCCGGGATGATTTGATCAAACTCCTGAGGAACAACACCTCAGTCTTCGCCTGGTCCTTTGCAGACATGCCCGGTATCTCCACCACCATTATCTCCCACAAACTCGGGATAGATCCCGCCTACCGGCCGATACGACAAAAGAGAAGAGTAAGAGACCAGGAGCGATATGAGGCCATGAAAGCAGAAGTTGACAAACTCCTGAGCATCGGTTTCATCCGCTGTTCAGTACCCTCGATGGTTGTCAAACCCGGTGCTGGTAAGGAAGCCTAACGGGAAGTGGCGAATGTGCATCGACTTCACCGATCTCAATCGGGCATGCCCCAAAGACAGTTTTCCCTTACCGAGGATCGACCAGCTGGTGAACTCCACAGCCGGGCACGAGGCCCTCAGCTTCATGGATGCCTACTCAGGCTACAACCAGGTCAAACTTGATCCCGAAGACCAGAAGCACACTTCCTTCATGACCAACCAGGGCCTCTACTGCTACAACGTCTTGCCCTTCGGGCTGAAGAACGCCGGCGCCACATACCAGCGGTTAGTCAACCGCATGTTCTCCAGGAAAATTGGCAAAACCATGGAAGTTTACGTGGACGACATGCTCGTCAAGAGTGTAAAGCAAAGTGATCATCTTACCGACCTGCAAGAGACCTTCTCCATCCTTCAAGACTATGGGATGAAACTCAATCTCGAGAAGTGTGTCTTCTGTGTCGGTGAGGGTAAGTTCCTCGGTTTCATGGTCAGCCACCGGGGTATCGAAGCTAACCCCGAGAAAATTCGAGCCATCCTAGATTTAAAGTCTCCCAAAACCTTCAAGGATGTCCAAAGCCTTAACGGCAGAATCACAGCTCTCTCTCGGTTCATATCACGGTCTACCGACCGGTGTGCTCCCTTCTTCAAAATACTAAAAACCGGGAAGAGATTCGAGGGCTGGACCACCGAGTGCGAACAAGCCTTCACAGCTCTAAAAGGATACTTAGCAGCAGCTCCGCTACTCAGCAGACCAGTGTTGGGAGAGCCACTGTTCCTATACCTATCGGTATCCAGGACGGCAGTGTAATACCCCGAAAAATTTCCGATTTATTTTTATAAAATAATTCGTGAAATTTGAAGTGAAATTGTGTGATTTCATATTTTTAGAGGTTTTCTTCGTAAAACGATAATTACGGTGGTAATTATAAGTTACACAAGGTTAATTAAGGTAACTTTTTATCTGTTAAGAATTTGGGAAAACTTCCTTCATGAAAGTTGTAGACCTCGTCGAATCGAGTTCGTAGGAATTTGGTTCACCGAAAACGGAGTTCGTATGAAGAAGTTATGGCCGTCGGAAGTTTGACGAATTTCTATAAATAGAATGTTGGGATTTACTGTTCACCCAAAAATCAGAATTAATCCCAGAAACGTACTGTTCCCGCCGTGAACAGTAACCAGAAACTTCCTCCGGTGATTTCTCCCTCCTCCGGCCACCAATTTGCGTGAGACTTGTCCCAATCTCTTTGTCTTTTCATACTCTTCGATTCTATACTAGTTTCATTCATTGATTTTCAGTATAGAAAGAGAAATCAAGAAAAGAAAAAGGGGAAAAACGCTGCCGAACTGTTCATCAGTTTCTGGGCAAGTTTCCGGCCAAATCGTGCCACCTTACCTACTGGGCTTTGTAGCACTTGCCAGGGGCTTTCCAACAACATAAAATTTGCCTCAATTGGACTTCGGACGGTGGAGAATTTCAAATTTGAAGTTTTGGGATCTAGAACTTACCGACACCGATTCCGGCCACTTGCACTCCGATCCAGACCTTGAGGTAGTTACTAAACTTGTTGGGATTGTTGAGATGTACATGCTGGTAAAATTTGGTGTCAATCGGAGAACTTTTGTCCGGCGTCTGACCACCGCCGGCGGCGGCGCGTGAGCGGCGCGTCCGGCCGATCCAGGAGCATTTCTTTGCTCCGTTGTGCTTAGTTCGTCGATACGAACAACTTTCGTGTTTAGAGTTTTGTCAAATTCGGTCGTTTGATCAATGATCAATGATCAATTAAGCGATATTTATGGATCGTTAGATTCGTGATGATCCGACCGTTGGATCATCACCAATTTTGGATATGATGTTAGGATGCTAGAAATAAGCATACTGTTGGATTTTGGAAGTTTCGGATTTTGTGTGGGACCCGTTGATGATTAGTAGACGTGAGACCCACGTTGACCGACGGTTGACTTTTGGTCAAACTGTCCCGAATTATGGTTATTAATGTCTAAGAGACATTTGAGGAATGATTGAAGTGATTGGATTTTAGAATCATCAATTTGGAAACTATGATATGCTAAGTGGAAAATTGCATGTTCATAGGTAATTGTGGAATCATAGAAGCTTTTGGCTAGCATTGTCGATTCCTGGGTATTATTTGAAGACGCAGCAGGAATTAGAGGTGAGTGAATCTCACGATATTTTATATATGAATATTAATTCATATTGTGTTGTCTGCGAAAATAAATAATTATATTTATTTAAATGATTTTGCGATATATAAATTAAATACAGTTTTTAATTTGATATATCAGCATGTGTGATTTTGTGTTAAAACAATAATTGAAATTATTCATTTTATTGTTTTGATTGGTGGACTTTGTGGGAAACAATATTTCAAAATTATGATATTGTGTTTGCCTACTTGAATGTTTTTGTAGCCAATGGGTGAAGGTTAGAGCTTTAGACTGTGTAGCCAATGGGTGAAGGTTAGAGCTCTAGACTGTGTAGCCAATGGTGAAGGTTAGAGCTTTAGACTGTGTAGCCAATGGGTGAAGGTTAGAGTTCTAGACTGTGTAGCCATGTATTCATTGAAAACAAAGATGAATACTTTATGTAATAAAGGAGAAGAAAAATGGTATTCTCGCTTTATCTTGATGTATTAAAAGGAGAAGAAAAATGGTATTCTCGCTTTTAATCATTTGGAGTTGATTATTGGTTTTGTTGAGTATGATTTGAGATTGCTTCTTAATATTAAATGAAGCATTGATTTAAATGAATTACAATTCTTGAACAATATTGAATTGTATTTAGAAGTTTTTACTTCTTTAAAAATTGAAGTAATTATTATGAGGATTTACTTTTCTTAAAAAGAAAGAAATCATAATTTTGGGAAACGATTTTGGGGAAGGTTTATATTGTTTAATATTCTGAATTACCCTGAGATTAACATACACGTTTATGGGACGTGTGAGGTTAAAATACGTGGTATGGGACGCGTAGGTTCAGTATATTCTATAATATGAATTTTCGGGATTGGAATTATATTTGAAGAATATAAATTACATATATATTGTTTTAAACAAAATATATATATGTATATTTTTGTTAAATGTTTTAGGGTGAGTAAACTTAGATCACTCATACCGGCTTCATAAGCTGACCGGGTTTGTTGATATAACCCGGTACACTATTCCACGGTGTAGGGGTTATACCTGCAGGTTAGGATAACCAGGAGTAAGCAAGGCTGCATACATTTGTTGGTTTATAGACTTCCGCTGTTTGTGATAAACTCTGTTGGATTAATTACTTAATATTTTGTAACATCAATTTATTATGTAATTTATGGTATGTAATGTTTGACTCTAAAGAACGGGTCAACATTTACATACGTTGGGCATGGAGTATGTGTTGTTGTACTTGAATTAAAAGGAAAAAAAAAAATTCTTGTGCATATTTGTATTTGATTCCATGTCGTCACGTTTCCGAATTGATTGTAATTAAGGGCAAAATGCCTTATTAATTGATTGGAAAATCGGGGCGTGACAGGCAGTCAGCTCAATCCTGGTCAGGAGCAACAACAAAGAAGACTTACCGGTGGACTATGCGAGCAAATCTCTACTGGATACCGAGACTCGGTATCCGGAGATAGAACAGCTCGTTTTAGCACTCATGGTCTCGGCCAGGAAACTCCGCCCTTACTTCCAATCTCACCCCATTGTCGTCTTGACAGACCATCCACTACGGCTAATTTTGCAAAAACCTGAGGCATCGGGGAGACTCACGAAGTGGAGCATTGAACTCAGCGAGTTTGATATAGCCTACCGGCCCAGACCGACAATCAAAGCACAAGTGCTAGCAGACTTCGTCTCTGAGTTTACACCCGAACATGCAAACACCAATCAACAGCCATCGGTAGAGAAAACAACTCCCTCCGAGGACGCCCTAACTACCGTTGGTGGGCAGCCGTTTGATCCATCCATACCGGTCTGGCAGTTGTACGTGGACGGCGCCTCAAACGCCCATGGAAGCGGGGCAGGACTCGTCCTCATTACCCCACATAAGGAGAGCCCCGACACATCTCACTTGGAGTGCGCCCTCCGGTTTAATTTCAAAGCTTCCAACAATGAAGCCGAGTACGAAGCACTTCTGTCAGGCCTCCGGCTAGCCGGCGATATGGGAGCCAAACAACTCCAAGTCTTCAGTGACTCTCAGCTCATTGTCAACCAGGTCACGGGGGACTACCAAGCAAAAGACCCCACTATGTGCCGGTACGTGACCTTGGTAAAAGACCTCACACTTGGGTTCTCGTGTTTCAAATTAACAAAGGTACCGAGGGTTGAGAACCAACGGGCTGACGCTCTAGCCAGAATAGCTTCTGCTATCGACCCCAACCCGGGGGACTCGGTACCCATCATCATGCTAGAACACCGCAATACCGAGACGACACCCGTCGAGGTAAACAACTTACGTCTCGAAGAAGCAAACTGGATGACCCCAATCCTAGAGTATTTGCGGGATGGCTCCCTCCCGAGAAATAATGATGGGGCAAAGAAAATAAGATTCTGGTCCTCCCGGTACCTCATCATCAATAATCATCTGTACCGACGTGCCCACTCAATGCCATACCTACGATGCCTCGGACCCGCCGAGTCCCGGGAGGCGATCAGAGAGATACATGAGGGCATATGCGGCCACCACCCGGGAGGAAGAGCAATGGCTCACAAGCTTGTTAGACTTGGGTACTACTGGCCGACCCTCCTCCGGGACGCCGTGTCATTTACCAGGCAATGCAAATCATGCCAGTTCAACGCACCGAATGTGCCGAAGCCATCCCAGCCATTGGAGACGATGGTCAACCCATGCCCATTCGCCCAATGGGGTTTAGACCTAATCGGGCCAATGCCAAAGGGTACCGGCGGTGTTGAATATGTGGTTGTCGCCACCGACTACTCCACCAAATGGACAGAGGCCAAGGCCCTAAAATCCATCACTTCCCAGCAAATTGAAACATTCATCTGGGAAAACATCATCTGCCGCTTCGGTGTCCCTCAAATCATTGTCACCGACAACGGAAGACAATTCGACTCCAACTCCTTCAGGGAATTCTGCCATTGCAAGGGCATCACCCTTCACTTCGCATCGGTAGCCCACCCCCAGACCAACGGTCAAGTGGAGGCAGTAAATAAAATCCTGAAGAGGACAATCAGGACCAAGCTAGGCGAAAAGAAAGGCGCATGGCCTGAATTGCTACCGGAGGTACTTTGGGCATACCGCACCTCATATAAGGCTGCCACCGGGGAAACTCCATTCTCCCTCGCTTTCGGTGCATAAGCGGTAGTACCGGTTGAGATCAATTCCACAACCCACATGATCGACACTTTCGATCCGAACGAAAATGAAGAGCAGTTGTGCCTCAACCGTGATCTACTAGAGGAACGTCGGGAACAAGCCAACCTCCGGAATGCAGAACACAAGAACAGGCTCAAACGCAAGTTTGACGCAAAGGCAAAGGTCCGGTACCTCAAGCTGGGCGACTGGGCACTGTGCCGGGTACGATTAAGTACGAAAGACTCTGCAGCCATGACGTTCAACCAAAAGTGGGAAGGCCCCTACCGGGTAGTTGAGGTTGTCAAGCCTGGTACCTACCGGTTAATGGACTCCAACGGGTACACACTCCCACACCCATGGAACATTGAGCACCTCCGCTACTACTACCTGTAGATCGTGCCCATGGACATACCGGACCACACCGGTAAAAGGGCACGCACCCCCTAAGGAAAATTTTCAGTACAACGGGATGGTCGAGCAGCACTCCCACCGGTACTCTTGTAAAAGCCCGGTTATAAACCGGCCAGGAGCAACGCCTCTTGTTCACAATATCAAATTAGAATCACTTACCACCGGTAAGTTTAACTCACTAAGCTATGAAATATTGCCACCCAACGGGGGACGCCTAGGGAAAGGGAGTGAAACTCTTCCAAGTCATGTGGCCGGTACCAGCGACCCCCATGCATAAGTTTTTTATAGACATGCCGCGTGTCCCAGCGACTCCCATGTGAAATTCCCAAAACATGTGGCCGGTACCAGCGACCCCCATGTAAAACTCTTATAAGTCATGTGGCCGGTACCAGCGGCCTCCATGCATAAGTTTTCCCCTTTTATTAAAGCATGTGGCCGGTACCAGCGACCCCCATGTAAAAAACTTGTCCAAGTCATGTGGCCGGTACAAGCGACCCCCCATGCATCAATTTTCCCCCTTTTTATCATAACATGCAGCGTGTCCCAGCGACTCCCATGTATACATCAACGTTATCGGTATCAATTACCCACGTGAGATGCACATAAAGAGGAGATCCATACCGGAAGACAGACTGACAAATCCAGTCCTCCCGAGTAAACACTTGAAATATTCATAAAATGCAATTTTATAAAAGAAGGCGAAACACGCCATTATCCAACATGACATAAAAGCCTTATGGCCAACAATACTAGCTCGCGAGCGAGCAATCCCTACCGGGACAATTGTTCAAAAATGGGTCGAAAGTGAACCCACAAAAAAAAAGAGAAAGAAAGAGATTACAAGGCCCTTGGCCTATAATACCCACGCAGGGGGACTTCACTCTTCCTGCTGCTGCTGCTCCGGTTGGCCAGAGGTACCGGTGGCTTCATCGATCTCCTTCAGGATGAACTTGTGCTCGTCATCAACGAAGTCGTCGGTAACGACGGGCACAGGGAGTTGACTCCAGTCCTGCTCCGGGAAGGCATCCTTAATCTTCCCGAGGATATAGACACCTCCGTCGATGTAAGCCGTGGCCTGCTCCACAGCACGCTCACGATCGCGCCGGTAGGCCATCACAGCCTCCTCCTTGGCCTTCCTAAGAGCTTCCTCCAGCCGCTTGTCAAAATCGACTTCAATCCTGGCAACCTCAGAGGCCACGGCAACCTTGGCCTCCTCCTCCGCCTCCTGAACGAGCCTACCGGCATCCTCCTTGACTCTGGCAAGCTCAGCCTCGGCCAGCCCGTTGGCCTTCTCCAAGTTGAAGCATGCGTCCTGTAGACTGGCAACTTCGGCCCCGGTATTCTGAAGCTCTGACCAGTACCGGCGCTCCAGCATCAGCTCCTCACATGCCAGCTGCAGTACCGCCAACAATAAATAAATACAAAAAAAAGGAAGAGAATACATGTACATAAGCTACATGCATGACAACGGTACCTTTTGCTTGCACTGGAAGAGCAAGTCCCTCTGTTGCTTCATTGTCATGTTCGGGAAATCGGCCAACTGAGACGACGGGAGAGGGTCCACCAAGGCTTTCCTCGCACAACCCAGGAACAGCTTGGCGTTCTCTGACTCGACCGCCTTACCGAAGAGGGAAGCAAACTCGGTAATGCGGGTGGCCAATTGAGTACCGGCACCCTCGACCGGCCCGTCAACAGGAGCGTCCGCCACCGACACCTTCTGCCTCTTGCGGTGCTCCCTCACCTGTTCAGTAAACTACAAAAGTGTAAGTACCGGCAAGAAAAGCAAGGATCACAAGAAAGATAAAGCATCGGGTTTACCTCATCCCGGGCAGTCCTCTTCAAGGACGCCGTAGCAACCTCTGCCGAGGTCTCAGCAACCTCAGCAGCCTCAGGGACCCCGGAGTCCTCCTCCTCCACATCAGCCTCAGAAGTGGCACGCACTCGTTTGGCTTTCTTCTTCTTCCTCTTTCCGGCAGCATCAATAGCAGCACCGGTAGCCTCAACAGGAGCACCGGCTGCCTCAACAGGAGCACCGGCTCTAATACCCCGAAATTTCATCATTTGGTAATTAGAATTATTAAATAATCAATTGTATAATTTATGGATTGGTGGTGGTTTGAATTGATTATTTACCCAGAAAAAGGTTAATTGTCGAGAAGTCAAAGTTGACTTTTTATTCGTCGATTTCCTCAGAAAATGTGTTTCACAAAAATCGTAGGCTTCGTCGATACGAGTTCGTAGACACGAAGTTTGCTTAAATCGGAGTTCGTATGAAGAAGTTATGATGTAAGGAATTCGAGTTACTATTTGAGAAATTTCCTTACTATTTAGGAAAGTTACTGTTTCGGAAAGTTACTATTTGGGAAACTTCCTTACTGTTTAGGAAAGTTACTGTTGAGAAGTTTCTTTACTGTTTGGGAAGTTACTGTTGGGAGGGTTACTATTTGGAAGGAAGCTTCCGGAAGGAAGCCTATTTCTTCCTTCTTTCTATTTCATTTTCTCTCCCTCTCTCACTCTTTCATTTTTTCTCTTCCTCTCTCCGTGCAAAGTCTCTGCTTACATGGTGTTTTCTCCTCCGGCTACCGGCGGCCATCAAAATCTATTGGGCTTTGAAGCTCTCGATCCCAGCAACCTCTCGGTACTCACGGATTTCCAAATCGACCACCGTAGGAGGCGGAATCTCGACGGGAAGTTCTGAACTTCGGAGCTTGCGGCGACGATATCTCCTTATCTGTTGGGATTTGATCTTCGAGGTAGTTACAAAACTTGATCCTTGTGTTGTATAGAATATGTTGGTAAAATTTGGTAGCCATCGGAGATACTTGACGGCGGCACTGCACCGCCACTGGTGGTGGTGCATGGCGGCGAGTGGCGGCCCGCATGGCCAAAACTTTACGTCCAAAATTTCGTACTCGTCAATACGAGCGCGTCGGTATGTTCGAATTTCAGAAATTCGAACGTTTGGTTAATCATTGTTTAATTACAAGTCGGATGATACTATTCACGATTTGTGATGTTGTGACCTTTAGATCGTCACCAAACTTGAATATATTGCTAGGATGATAGTTACAAGCATGCTGTATAAATAGATCGTTAAAATCTGATCGTTTGTTTCATTATTGTTTAATTACAAATCTTAAACATACGTGATACGATCTGTGGTGATCCAACCGTTGGATCGCCACCATTTTTGAGTATGTTGTTAAGTTGCTAGAAATAAGCATGTGGGTGAAGTTTGGAATTTTAGAGTTGCGATGGAAATCAATCGTAGAAATGTGATGTGGGACCTACGTTGACCGACAGTTGACTTTTGGTCAAACGGTCGGGAATTAGAGTTTTTGATGTCTTGGGGACATCCGGAGTATATTTAGAGTATCCGGAGATATTGTGATATTTCGGAGTAGAAGGTGTTAATTTTGAACTATGATATGCTAAATGGAAAATTGCATGTTCATAGGTATTTTCGGGATTCAGTAGCTCAAGTTTATCTTGTCGATTACCCGGTTATTTTTAAAAAAGACGCAGCGGGATTTCGAGGTGAGTAAATCTCACAGTTATATTGTGACACTAATGTGAATTGTGTGGTGGCCTAAATTTCAGTAATAAAATGTTAATCATACTTTTATAATTAAATAAATATTTTAAATTTATGAACTTGATCGACTACGGTTCATGGGTAAGTAAAACCCGATTTATAATTAAATGCTTTCAAAACTGAGATTTATAAAGAAAAATCATTATTTATGATTTATTGATGTTGGAATGTCATTGATCACAAATTGATGCATGATGATATATGTTGTTATAACTGTGTGGTATGAGTTATTTGTTTTGTGGAAAAACATTACAAATTATGATTGGAAAATCTGAAATTGTTTATGGAATCGTGGAAGTATTGAAAAGTGAGGCCAAACGTACCTCATTCAGTTAGAGCTCTAGTCTGTCGCCATAAGTACTATCGCCAAAGTGGTGGTGAAAGGTAGTACGCACTACTGCCAAATTAAGTGGTGAAAAGTAGTGTTATTTGAAAGGAAATAAGTATTCTCGCGTCTATTGTCCAAAAGTAACATTATGAATATTTCAAAAGAAATAGATGGAAATAGTGTGATGTTATACATTTCGAAATGATTTGTTATGACTCGACAATCCTTTAAAAATAAAAGAATTGTGATTGATTGTTGGATTATATAATTGCGATATTATGCATGATACTAAATAAGTGCATGTGATTGTTAATATGATTGTGAATTGGAGTAAGGAACATGATTTACTTATACAAGCTTTATAAGCTTACCGGGTGTGTTTATACCCGGTGCACCATTCAATGGTGTAGCGGTTGATCGTGCAGGTGAGAGGAACGAAGAGTGAAGTTAAGGATTTCGTAGCAGTCTGGATTAGTGTGGGTGTGTTTCCAGCTGCATAAGTTTATTATTTCAGACTTCCGCTGTTAAATAAACTCTGAATGAGCATTTACTTAATATTGTGATATTTCATTTTATTATGTAAATTTGTGGAATGTAATATTTGACTCTAAAGAACGAGTCTATATTTACATTGTTGGCTTGGAATGTGTGTTGTGCATTTGGAATAAAAAAAAAAAAATTCCTGTGCAATTTATTATTGGATTCCAGGCTTCGCGTCCCAGATCGTTATTGTTAATAACAAAATGATGTTATTTCATTTGAGGGAAAATCTGGGGCGTGACAGTTTGGTATCAGAGCTAAGGAATGCTCTGTAGAAGAGAGTGAGCTTGGGTAGCTCAGTTGGAATTGAGTGGGAACTTAGGGTAGCTTGTTGTGTTGCAGTTTCATAAGGAAAAAGAAACTTCTGGACTAAACTTATTGGTTGTTGTTAGGATTATGCTCATTTGAACTGTATCCTAAAGTTTGTTGTTGGTATAGTTGTGTAGTTCTTTGAGCTTAGAGTAGCTCAATTTTTGGGACGTTTGAATTGAACTTTTGAGAAGTTATTGAGGATTAAAAAAAAACCTCGGGATTAAATTCTGGTGTGATTCAAGGTGAATTTTAGATTCTAGAGAATCAAACTCTGTATCTTGTTGGTTGTTTGAGGTTGTTATAGTCATAAAGTTTGACATGTACCTGTATTTGAAATTTATACAGGTTTGTGATTATGTGTTGCTATGTATTTGAGTTAATGGATTCCTTAAGTTGTGGAATCCAGGTAAGGAAAGAAACCTTACACTTTGAGGATGATATTATAGAGTTTGTGGTGGAAGTATCACCTTTTGTAACCGTAACCATTGGTTGGGATACAAGAGGATCCAACCGATAGCCTAGGTTGGCTAAGGAGAATTGTTGATTGTGACCGGTTTTGCTTCAGGGTGATGTTGACTTCTTGTTTATCGATCAAAGAATTGATAAACTATAAATGTGTTTTGAGGTGATCTCTTATGCTAAGAAGAGAAAGAGAATATGTTTAGAGTTAAAATTTATAATACATCTCTCTATCTCTCCACTTTTTGAGTAATTTAATGTTTCTGTTCTTCACGTTCTTTTTAGCTATCTTTTAGAGCTCAACAAATCAGAGATAGCTTGAATTAAGTGAATTTTAAGAAATCCCAAAGGTATTAGTACTTTTGAAGTTGAAGTCGTAGTTAAACTAGGTTAATGAGAAAATAGCTGGAAGGGTACCAAGTTTAAATTGGGAAGTGTATTTTTCTCATTAAGATTGCCTCCTTTATAAGAGTAGAATTTACATAGCAAAAGTATCCATAAATAAAGTATTATGAGTAGTTACAACCATATATACAATAATAGTAAGTAGCAGTTGATCAATATCTTCAAGTTTGGAGAGTTGAAAATCTCGAGATATTGATGCAAGATTTGGTGTGACCAAGAAACTCAATGATTCTTCAACAAAAGCATGGCTTGAAAAGATGAGGACTTTGTTCATCATAAAAGCCGGGTCACATCTTCATCCTGAATAAAACTCGACTAAGGGACATCGGAACTCCCGACTACGAAACCAAGAGAGTAGGAAGGCATAGAGAAAGATGATGAAAGAGATAAGGGCATCTCACCAAGAGTAGTCGACTTACCACAATAGGGGCAGGTGGTATTGTCAAGGGCTTCCTTGTAGCGACTAAGCTCAGCACAAAGCCTACTATTCTCCTCTCTTAAAGCCAAGATTACAGGTCCTTCAATTTTGGCTTTCTCTTGGGCACGCTTTCCCTTAAACCAGTTTTTAATTCTCTTAGGCGTTAACCCTGTATAGGAACTCAGATCCCTTATCTGCTTGCTATTTGGGAGTTGGCACACCTCGAACAAATCCCTCAACACTTGGATTTTGCTTTCCTCATGGAATATTTTTGCAATGCGCGATTCGGAAGTATCTAGCCCTGCTCCAAAGAGAGTACCATAAGGTGCATCAGATGTCGTTGCAGTGCTTGGTAGCTGTGGAATTTCGGACACGTTTGGCTGAGACGTTTCTGCCAAATCACCGGACTTTTTACCTTGATCAAAAATAGCAGCTAATTCATTAAACATGTTTTGCAAGATCTTTTGAGAAATTTTTGCTCGATTCCTTATCGGTGGCGAGAGTTTGGACATATAGGGGATTCGCCCTCAACTGTTACCAGCATAACAAACAACCCGCGTGATTTGCGGAAGGTGAAAGTGATAAAGGGAAAGGTAAAATGATAAAGTAGCACTCAATTATTGAAGGATATCGTAAGGTGAAAGGTACGCCTCATGAAACTAGAGTTTTTGTAGAAAGTTTAGAATCCAGATTTTATTTGAATTATTAAGAGTAGGTTTTGACAATATTTACTACCTTTGGAAATTCAGTAATTCATAGCCAAGTATGTGAGCTACTATCCATAAACTTAGTTGAGGTATAAGTTTCCATAAGCTTTAGTATAGAGTGATAATGTGAGATATTTCAAGCTAGGAATGATTTGGAAGATGCAAGTAATAATATGTGTGAGATTTTGATCTAGACTTTGAGGTTTGATTTAATTTTCTTTAGAGTCGATAAATTACTCAACATTGGATTGATAGATTTATATTATCGAGGATTGTGGTTAGGTATATACAATTTTAATCCATAAATTATACTTGGTGGTTTTATGTCGTAATTGAAATTATGGGAAATCGAAATATATTTGAGGATTACTTTTGATGGACCACCTGGAGCTTAGGATTAGGTATGAAAAGTTGTTATGAGGAGATATTTATGATTCATTTTCAAGGAATTTTATAATTAAGATAGACCTGAACTATGAGATTTGAAGGAGACTTGGTTATATATTAAGGGTTTTATTGAGTAGTATGTTATTAATTTTTGGATTAATTAGGCTTAAATTCTTGGTGGATATGTGAAGATACAATAATTGTTGATAAGATAATATATGGATATCAGAACATACAATAAGCTAGTAACATTGATGATTAATTAAGTCTGGTCGTATTAATTAAGTTCGAGGTTATAGACTATAGAGAGTTACCAACCGATATGATTTGAGAAGAGAAAATAGATTTTTGAGAATGGTTTATAATAGTGATTTTACTAAGGGGACATTTTTATTAGAGATTTGAAGTTCTTTGATAGGTAATGAATATAAGTACGGAAGTTTTGGACTTTTGGTGATTGTTTTGAGAAATGAGATTATTTTGGGTAAGTAATTCATAGGTGTGAATTGAAGAAGGAAAATCTATACTTGGAGAGCAAGTTAGAATCAATTCGAACTTTTGAAGATAAATGGATGCATTTATTGTGACTTACTTGGAGGATTATTATTTTTGATGAGAAGTGCTAGCTGAAGCTTTTCTGACCTAGTCGATTATTTCATAAAAACTGCACCAATGTGTTTATTATTTGATGACGTAGTCTTCTGATGAATTGTTGTAGACATCTTATAGAAACTCTCAGAGTTAGAATCACCTGAAAACCATATTTTCATATTTAGTTATGATTTTTACCAGATGCGTAGAGCACAAGGAGAAAGGGAATTAAGCTTGTAGGGCTAGCATAATCTGATTACTTGACTTAATCCCAGATGAATCACACTTTGGAGATAGAGAATTCTTAGGTCCTGACGTTGTGCAAGAAACTACAGAGAATATCTCTATTATTAGAGAAAGGATTCAGACAGCACAAAGTAGACAGAAGAGTTATGCTGATCTAAAGAGGAGACACATTGAATTTGAGGTTGGTGACTTTGTGTTCTTGAAGATCTCACCAATGAAAGGAGTGGTGAGGTTTGGGAAGAAAAAGAGAAAGTTATCGCCACGATATATTTATTAGACCATTCGAAATTCTGGAAAGACTTGGAGATCTGGCATATAGACTTGCCTTACCACATGATATGTCAGGTGTTCATAATGTTTTTCACGTGTCCATGCTAAGGAGGTACATTCAAGATGAATCTCACGTGATTGATCATGGTACTGTTAAGGTGAATGCTGATGCAACCTATGTTGTTGAACCTGTTGGAATCTTGGGCAAAACAACAAAGCAGCTTCGGACGAAGAGTGTTGACTTGGTCAAAGTCTTGTGGAGTCATCATGATGAAGGTGATGCTTCTTGGGAATTGGAGTCGGATATGAGGACAAAATATTCTCAATTGTTTGTTGATTAGTGTGCTTAAATTTCGGGACGAAATTTCTTTAAGGATGGTAGAATGTAATACCCCGAAATTTCATCATTTGGTAATTAGAATTATTAAATAATCAATTGTATAATTTATGGATTGGTGGTGGTTTGAATTGATTATTTACCCAGAAAAAGGTTAATTGTCGAGAAGTCAAAGTTGACTTTTTATTCGTCGATTTCCTCAAAAAATGTGTTTCACGAAAATCGTAGGCTTCGTCGATACGAGTTCGTAGACACGAAGTTTGCTTAAATCGGAGTTCGTATGAAGAAGTTATGATGTAAGGAATTCGAGTTACTATTTGAGAAATTTCCTTACTATTTAGGAAAGTTACTGTTTCGGAAAGTTACTATTTGGGAAACTTCCTTACTGTTTAGGAAAGTTACTGTTGAGAAGTTTCTTTACTGTTTGGGAAGTTACTGTTGGGAGGGTTACTATTTGGAAGGAAGCTTCCGGAAGGAAGCCTATTTCTTCCTTCTTTCTATTTCATTTTCTCTCCCTCTCTCACTCTTTCATTTTTTCTCTTCCTCTCTCCGTGCAAAGTCTCTGCTTACATGGTGTTTTCTCCTCCGGCTACCGGCGGCCATCAAAATCTATTGGGCTTTGAAGCTCTCGATCCCAGCAACCTCTCGGTACTCACGGATTTCCAAATCGACCACCGTAGGAGGCGGAATCTCGACGGGAAGTTCTGAACTTCGGAGCTTGCGGCGACGATATCTCCTTATCTGTTGGGATTTGATCTTCGAGGTAGTTACAAAACTTGATCCTTGTGTTGTATAGAATATGTTGGTAAAATTTGGTAGCCATCGGAGATACTTGACGGCGGCACTGCACCGCCACTGGTGGTGGTGCATGGCGGCGAGTGGCGGCCCGCATGGCCAAAACTTTACGTCCAAAATTTCGTACTCGTCAATACGAGCGCGTCGGTATGTTCGAATTTCAGAAATTCGAACGTTTGGTTAATCATTGTTTAATTACAAGTCGGATGATACTATTCACGATTTGTGATGTTGTGACCTTTAGATCGTCACCAAACTTGAATATATTGCTAGGATGATAGTTACAAGCATGCTGTATAAATAGATCGTTAAAATCTGATCGTTTGTTTCATTATTGTTTAATTACAAATCTTAAACATACGTGATACGATCTGTGGTGATCCAACCGTTGGATCGCCACCATTTTTGAGTATGTTGTTAAGTTGCTAGAAATAAGCATGTGGGTGAAGTTTGGAATTTTAGAGTTGCGATGGAAATCAATCGTAGAAATGTGATGTGGGACCTACGTTGACCGACAGTTGACTTTTGGTCAAACGGTCGGGAATTAGAGTTTTTGATGTCTTGGGGACATCCGGAGTATATTTAGAGTATCCGGAGATATTGTGATATTTCGGAGTAGAAGGTGTTAATTTTGAACTATGATATGCTAAATGGAAAATTGCATGTTCATAGGTATTTTCGGGATTCAGTAGCTCAAGTTTATCTTGTCGATTACCCGGTTATTTTTAAAAAAGACGCAGCGGGATTTCGAGGTGAGTAAATCTCACAGTTATATTGTGACACTAATGTGAATTGTGTGGTGGCCTAAATTTCAGTAATAAAATGTTAATCATACTTTTATAATTAAATAAATGTTTTAAATTTATGAACTTGATCGACTACGGTTCATGGGTAAGTAAAACCCGATTTATAATTAAATGCTTTCAAAACTGAGATTTATAAAGAAAAATCATTATTTATGATTTATTGATGTTGGAATGTCATTGATCACAAATTGATGCATGATGATATATGTTGTTATAACTGTGTGGTATGAGTTATTTGTTTTGTGGAAAAACATTACAAATTATGATTGGAAAATCTGAAATTGTTTATGGAATCGTGGAAGTATTGAAAAGTGAGGCCAAACGTACCTCATTCAGTTAGAGCTCTAGTCTGTCGCCATAAGTATTATCGCCAAAGTGGTGGTGAAAGGTAGTACGCACTACTGCCAAATTAAGTGGTGAAAAGTAGTGTTATTTGAAAGGAAATAAGTATTCTCGCGTCTATTGTCCAAAAGTAACATTATGAATATTTCAAAAGAAATAGATGGAAATAGTGTGATGTTATACATTTCGAAATGATTTGTTATGACTCGACAATCCTTTAAAAATAAAAGAATTGTGATTGATTGTTGGATTATATAATTGCGATATTATGCATGATACTAAATAAGTGCATGTGATTGTTAATATGATTGTGAATTGGAGTAAGGAACATGATTTACTCATACAAGCTTTATAAGCTTACCGGGTGTGTTTATTCCCGGTGCACCATTCAATGGTGTAGCGGTTGATCGTGCAGGTGAGAGGAACGAAGAGTGAAGTTAAGGATTTCGTAGCAGTCTGGATTAGTGTGGGTGTGTTTCCAGCTGCATAAGTTTATTATTTCAGACTTCCGCTGTTAAATAAACTCTGAATGAGCATTTACTTAATATTGTGATATTTCATTTTATTATGTAAACTTGTGGAATGTAATATTTGACTCTAAAGAACGAGTCTATATTTACATTGTTGGCTTGGAATGTGTGTTGTGCATTTGGAATAAAAAAAAAAAATTCCTGTGCAATTTATTATTGGATTCCAGGCTTCGCGTCCCAGATCGTTATTGTTAATAACAAAATGATGTTATTTCATTTGAGGGAAAATATGGGGCGTGACACCGGCAGTCTCCGCAGCAACCAGCTGGGCCTCGGGAAGTGGGTCTTCACCCACGGCCTTCTTCAGCTGGTAGAAATCCCTGCGCTCCCGAACCATGCTTAGATCGTCCGAAAGTCGACGGTACCGACGGAATTGAGGCAAGACTGCAAAGCACAATACCGAAATGAGACCAAAATATATAAACGTACATGTACAAGTGTGTTACCGGGAGGAACTTACAGGGACACGGGATGGGAGCTAGGCCCGAGAAATGAAGCGAGTACCGGTTGAGTAGAACGGTGGACCTCCTCAGGACTATCGAGATATTCTCCCGAATCCACTCAATTTCTTCCTCCTGCTTCTCGGTAAGCTTCCTCCAAGACTGGTCAACTGCACAAAAAAGGGGGGAAAAGTATTAGTACCGAGCAACAAAAAGGGTGCACAACCACACAAAATGCGAACTCGGGAAGGCTATCAACCAGGGGCGTCTCTAAAGCCACAGGGCACCCTCTTCACCGGTGGGTCAGACCCTTCAGGAAACTCCCATTGACCACCAACAAAGAAGTATCTGTGCTTCCAGGTCTGCTGGGAGGTAGGATTCCCAAACACCAACGGGTCCCTGATAATCTCGGGACTCCCGAGTTCATGGGACTCAATATCGGCCTCACCGGCCATCCCCTCCCGAGCCAAGGCACTCTTCTTAAGGCAGCACCGGGTCACCCTCTTATACTTGTGCACAAAGTTTATCAACTCAGTATCTCGGGGGCACTCGGCGCATTGCTTCCCTACCGACTTGGCTTTATACCAACCCTTATCGGTTTTGGAGTGCTGCTCTAAGGTCCACTGGCTAAAGAAAACCGCCAAGTCTGGCTCACCGAAACCACAGTGACGGTACAGGGTGTATAGCGCGTCGAGACACCGCCAGGTGTTAGGATTCAGCTGAGCAATGGCAAGGCCAACCTCGGCCAGGAACCTCTGTTGGTACGATGGCAACGGAATCCGTAAACCCTCCCCAAAGAAGAACGGGTGTACCAAGGTTTCACCCGGTACTGAAGAAGCGCTCCTCAGTTCCCCCTTCTCCGGTAGGCGCATGGTTACCGAGTCCGGAATATTGAAAGCCTTCCTCAGGGCCACCAGATCAACCTCAGTAGGGCACTAAGCTTCAGGCGGTCTACCGCAAACTCCATAGGTACCGATTCGTTCGGTACCTCCCCTTCAGCAGTCTCCGCCCCGGACCGAGGCTCCCCACCGTCCCCCACTTCGGTGGCTGGCGCCAAACTACTACTACCGGGAATAAACTCGCCCTCCTTGATCATATTCAACGGCTCTATGTCTTCGCCGGTAGTGATGCCCCTCGTCACCGTCTCAAACATGCTTGCAATACGGACGGCGTCGGTACCAGATGAGCAGGACCGAGTCTCGCTGCTACTACTCTCGGTACTAGAGGCCACGTCGACAATCTCCACCGAGGGAGACCTCTCTGGCTCTTCACCAGAGAAGGCATTGCCGCTCCCTACACTCTGGCTTTCTGAATCAGACATCTGCAAGACATAAACTAAGTTCCTTACCGGAACGACAATCCTATGCCTATGCAACCTAGCTCGGTACTAAGGCCGGACACCGGTACGTAAACTACGTTACAAAAGCAGCAAAACGCAAAAGCAACACAGAGTTCTCGGTACTTACACTGTAAAGCGTCGAAAGTCGAAGAAGCAGTTGATCCAAATACACGCTACCGGCAACAAGCTCTCACTCTCTCTACCGACAGGTTATAGAGCTCTGGATTGAGAAAGTCAAGAATGAGGAGAAGTGAACTCTCTTCACCCCTATATATATAGCGGGACTCGAGCCATCTGCACCGTACGACACCAACCGTCGCTTCACAGGATGGCGACACGTGTCAATGTAACGGTTGAATTTCCCATGCAGTTTTAAGTCGCCCAAGGGGCGACACGTATCACCCCACTACCTCGGCAGTTACGCCGAGAATACCAACAGGCCAGACCTTGGAAATTCTCCCAAAACTCGGAGCGGTTACAACCCCCTACCGGGAGGAACCCCTTGTTCGGGGACTTGGGGGACTACATGGGACGACCCTAAGCGCCTCGGCTACCCCACCGACACTTGGCTACGTCCTGATATGAACTTCTGGACTAAGTCCCCGACCAAGCAGTTCCTCTTGCTCGGGACTTGGGGGACTTCTGTTGCTACCATTTCATATCTGTCCCGGTACAGACCCCGTGACGGGTCAGGAGTAGCCCACCATCGCTGAACAGCCCACCTCTGGGCCCGATATCACGCCCCAGCGGCATCTACCCACTCGGTAGGGATCCTCTACCGAGTGTACTGCCTTGACAATGCCCCAGCGGCCCAGGCAATGCCCCAGCGGCATCTACCCACTCGGTAGGGATCCCCTACCAAGTGCACTGCCTTGACAATGCCCCAGCGGCATCTCTCCACTCGGTAGGGATCCCTTACCGAGCCTACCAGCAAAGCCCTGGCGGTACCCTAGCGGTTCCAGCAATACCAGGCCGGGTGTACCGACAACAAGTCTTCCTCTCGGCTTTACAGGGACATCTCTCGACCAGGTATAAGGACACACAGTCCAATCGGTACTGGCACAGCCACCTGTCAACACGTGCTTGTCCACTACCTCGCTGATCGCACTAAGCTGAACACCCATACCGCACTAGGCACCGCCGACCCTCGATGCGCGTGTCGAGATAGTGGATTATAGAGTATTCCCTTGTGTCAAGGGATGTCCCCCACGCCAGAGAAGCTTGTCTCCGACCTCAACTCATATATAAGGAGTCTTCACTCTTTATTCAAGTAAGTTCTCTCCGATCCTAGAAACACTCTGCTCAGATCCTCACGGGACTAACTTGAGCGTCGGAGGGCCTTTGGTCGGTGCACGCCGATCTCCCCCTGACCTCTATCTTTTGCCTCCAGGTACTCAAGTCCACCCCAGGTGCGTCCCTACCGAGCAGCTGGGAAACGGCAGAAACAATGAGCTAAATGGGTAAACGAGAAAAATAATCACAAACAAATAACACAATATTTATAGTGGTTCACTCAATCGGTGTGATTGAGCTACGTCCACTTTCGGAGCCGGCAAAGAATTCCACTATGATCAAATTTGAGAAATACACAAATAGAGTTTATGAATAAAACTCTATACTACCCCAAACCCAATACACCCAATTCTACGAAGAGGGAAAAACAATATTTGACACTCAGAATCAATGGACATGAAAGAAGAAATCAACTCAAATCGAAAAGGTAAACACTCTTTATCTAGCAAAATAAGGTTATCGTGTTGTGCGGAAGCGTAACAAACAAGATATTGATATGAGCTAAATGGGTAAACGAGAAAAATAATCACAAACAAATAACACAATATTTATAGTGGTTCACTCAATCGGTGTGATTGAGCTACGTCCACTTTCGGAGCCGGCAAAGAATTCCACTATGATCAAATTTGAGAAATACACAAATAGAGTTTATGAATAAAATTCTATACTACCCCAAACCCAATACACCCAATTCTACGAAGAGGGAAAAACAAACAAAGAGGTAGACACACTTACAAAGAGAACAATAGAGCAGTTGCACCCAAATACAAGCCAACAGAAAAATACAGCACACTCACAGTACTCACTCAAAGTGTTTTTCTCTCTTGCATGTTTTCTCTTCACACTTGGGACGTGTGCTGCTTCTGTATGCAACTCTCACTCTCCACTCTCTAATCAATCCTCTCTTCACCTTCATGCAGCAAATATACAGTATATATAACCCAAATGCATGGCTTGCATGCTTTTCCTTTATGCTTTCCACCAGTCACGAATCATCACACACATGTATATACAACTCACATATGTGTGCATACCTCACATGCATAGATAACTTTCATGTGCTTTACTTTCGGCTGGTTGCATACCTCACATGCATAGATAACTTTCATTTGCTTTACTTTTGGCTGGTTAGTGGAGCCAATCATTCAACAATCTCCACCTTGACTTCACTTGACGAAATTCTTCAATATAGAATATCATAAACCGATTGCCGCTCCGGCATCCCCGTAGGGAATTCAAATGCTACGAACACCAATCAAGTTCAAGCAATGCCTGAACTTGTTCAATGGAACTGGCTTAGTCAACATATCAGCAGGGTTGTCTTCAGTTCCAATTTTCCGAAGATGAATATCACCATCCTCCACCATTTGACGAATCTTGTGAAATTTCACCTTGATGTGCTTAGTACGAGAATGAGTAACCTGGTTTTCTGCTAAATGAATAGCACTCTGACAGTCACAGTAGACATCCACATAATCTTGAATTATTCCCAGATCCTCAAGCAAACCACGAAGCCAAACCGCTTCTTTTGCACCTTCTGTTACTGCCATGTATTCAGCCTCTGTAGTCGACAATGCAATTGTAGATTGCAGATTCGACTTCCAACTCACCGGCCCACTAGTAAGAGTAAACACGTAAACTGTTGTAGACCGACACTTATCCAAATCACCTGCGTAATCAGAATCCACATATCCGACAACACATTGACTCGTCATATCCCGCTGAAAAACCAATCCAACATCCACAGTACCAAGAATATACCGTAGAATCCATTTCACTGCTTGCCAATGACTTTTACCTGGATTATGCATATATCTGCTCACCACGCTTAAAGCCTGTGAAATGTCAGGTCTAGTACACACCATACAATACATCAAGCTACCAACAACACTAGCATAAGGAACTTTAGCCATATAATTGAACTCATCATCTGTGCTAGGAGACATAGTAGATTTAAGCTTGAAATGAGAGGCAAGTGGTGTACTTACAGGTTTAGTGCCATCATTCATGCCAAACCGATGTAGTACCTTCTTCAAATATTGTTTCTGTGACAAACAAATCTTGCATTTTGATCTATCTCTTTCAATTTCCATGCCTAAAATCTTCTTGGCTTCTCCCAAGTCTTTCATATCAAAATCACAACTCAATTGCGATTTTAATTTTTCAATCTCCATTTTACTCTTAGATGCTATAAGCATATCATCAACATATAAGAGCAAATATATAAAGTTCTCATCATGTAGCTTACGAAAATAAACACAAGGATCATAAAGACTCCTAGTGTAATTCTGACCAAACATAAATCTATCAAACTGCTTTATACCACTGTCTTGGAGACTGTTTCAAGCCATACAATGATTTATGCAGTTTACAAACCCATTTTTCCTTACCAGCAATTTTAAATCCCTCTGGCTGAGTCATATAGATCTCCTCATTTAATTCACCATGTAAAAATGCAGTTTTGACATCAAGCTGCGCTAACTCAAGATCAAACTGTGCAACCAAAGCTAGCAAAATACGAATAGAAGAATGCTTTACAACTGGAGAAAATACCTCATTATAATCGATTCCTTCTTTCTGAGCATAGTATTTTGCTACCATTCTAGCTTTGTATCGAGATCCTTCCTTTTTAGCAAACACCCATTTGCAACCAATTGCTCTCTTTCCATGTGGTAATGGCACCAACTCCCACGTCTTGTTCTTATGAAGAGACTTCATCTCTTCATCCATAGCTTTTCTCCATTCTACGCTATCTGCATGTATCACAGCTTCTTCATAGGTAGAAGGAATTTCTTCTTCAGTCACTGGAAGTGCATAAGTCACCATATCACTTAACCATGCTGGCTTTGGAGCTTTTCTTTTACCCTTTGTTGTTGCAATAGGTCCATCTTGCTGTGTAGGCTCTTGGGTTGGAGCCTCTTCTTCAATAATCACGTCCTCTGTATTTGAATCATCTGAATCAATAGTAGGACTCTCTGGATCAACTGGAGCTTCATCAATATTTTTCTTGTGCTCCACCTTCTTCGAACCCTCTATGGTCTGCACTTGGGAATCTCTCTGCTTATTTTGATCAACCATAACAACCTCATCAAATGTCACGTCTCTGCTTACCACGACTTTTCTCACATCTGGACACCATAGCCTGTATCCCTTCACACCATCATTGAATCCCAAGAAAACAGCTTTCTTGGCCCTTGGATCAAGCTTGCTTTCACTGACATGAAAATAAGCAGGACAACCAAAAATATGTAAGTAATGATAATCAGTAGCAGGTTTTCTAGACCATACCTCTATAGGCGTTTTGCCTTCATTTGCAGCAGTAGGCAACCTGTAGATGAGATGGCCCGCATATGTAACTGCCTCAGCCCAAAACTCTTTGCCTAATCCAGCATTAGAGAACATACACCGAACTTTCTCCAGCAAAGTCTGATTCATGCGTTCCGCCACCCCATTCTGCTGCGGTGTCTCTCTCACTGTGAAGTGTCTCACAATACCCTCATCTTGACATAATTTCAAGAATGGATCAGACTTGTATTCACCACCATTGTCTGACCTGAGCCTCTTAATTTTTCGACCGGTCTGAGTCTCAGTCATTTTCTTCCACTTCACAAATATATCTAGGACTTCATCTTTATGCTTCATGGTGTACACTCATATTCTTCTAGAGAAGTCATCAACAAAAGAGACAAAATAATATTTACCTCCCAAAGATGCAGTTTTGGTAGGTCCCCATACATCGGTGTGAACATAATCTAGAGTACCTTTAGTCTGATGAACTGCGGTGCCAAACTTCACTCTAGTCTGCTTTCCCAAAACACAGTGTTCACAAAATTCCAACTTGCCTGTCTTTGCACCTTTCAACAAGCCTTGCTTCACTAATCCTTGCAGTGCTTTCTCACCAGCATGTCCGAGACGCATGTGCCATAATTTTGTGGTGTCTGCATCTTCCGTAGTCTCAGATACTGTTGTTTCACCTGTCACTATACTTCCTTGCATAAAATATAAGTTTCTAAATCTTTCACCTTTCATCACCACAAGTGAACCAGAGACAACTTTAGCAACTCCATTTTTTAAAATAATTGTACATCCCTTCGATTCTAAAGTACCCAAAGAAATAAGATTTTTCTTTAAGTTAGGAACATACCAAACATTTGTTAGCTCCCTGACTGCTCCATCATGCATCTTGAGAAGAATTGTGCCAATCCCTTGTGTTCTGCAAGGACTATTATCTCCCATCAACACTACTCCACCATTCAATTCCTTGAAAGTAGAGAACCACTCTCTGTTGGGACACATATGATGAGAACATCCTGAGTCCATGATCCACTTCTCAGAACAGCCAGTTTCAGATGAACTAGCCAAGGCAAATTCAATCTCATCTGCTTCAAAATCCTCAAAGGCCGATGAACAGTTTAGAGCGAAACCAAAATCATCATCATCTCTTGCAACGTTCACTTCAGGACCCTTGTCCCGAGTCTTCAGCTTTGGACAGTCTTTCTTCCAATGCCCTTTCTGGCGACAAAAGGCACACTCATCTTTTGCAAGAAATTTTCCTCTTGACTTGGAACGAGATTTACCTCGTTTTCCACCAGGCTTCTGTTCTGCCCCTTACTACAAGTGCATCACTTGGCCTTGCATTAAATTGCTTGTCCTTTTTCCGGCACTCATTATTCAACAAAGCATTAGACACATCATCAAATTTCACAACAGTTTTTCCATACAACAATGTTGTGATCAAATGCTCATACTCGTCAGGAAGAGAATTTAGCAAACATAAAGCTTTATCCTCATCACTAATTTTCACTTCTAAATTAGTCAAATCTGCAAGTATCCTATTGAAATCACTGATGTGTTCAGACATAGAAATACCTTGTCGAAACTGAAATCGGAAGAGCCTCCTTTTTAAGTGAAGCCGGTTTTCAGGACTCTTGAACATATACTGATCTTCCAATTTCTTCCACAAGTCTTTTGCCGAAGTTTCTTTCATGACAAAGAATTTCTGATCTTTGGCAAGGCACAATCTGATGGAACCACAAACCCACCTATTAATCTTCGCCCACTCCGCATCTTTCATATCTTCAGGTTTGTCATCAAGAGCTATATCCAATTCTTGTTGACACAAGACATCCATCATCTCACACTGCCACATGCCAAAATTGTTAGTACCATTAAATTTTTCAACTTCAAATTTGGCATTACCGATTGATGGCCGAGTAGTTGATGACGAACCCGAACTCGAACTTTTCTCCTTGTCTCCCATTGAACTTAATCAATAAATTCAACTCCAAAATCAGAACCTGGCTCTGATACCATTTTGTTGTGCGGAAGCGTAACAAACAAGATATTGATATGAGCTAAATGGGTAAACGAGAAAAATAATCACAAACAAATAACACAATATTTATAGTGGTTCACTCAATCGGTGTGATTGAGTTACGTCCACTTTCGGAGCCGGCAAAGAATTCCACTATGATCAAATTTGAGAAATACACAAATAGAGTTTATGAATAAAACTCATACTACCCCAAACCCAATACACCCAATTCTACGAAGAGGGAAAAACAAACAAAGAGGTAGACACACTTACAAAGAGAACAATAGTGCAGTTGCACCCAAATACAAGCCAATAGAAAAATACAACACACTCACAGTACTCACTCAAAGTGTTTTTCTCTCTTGCATGCATGTTTTCTCTTCACACTTGGGACGTGCGCTGCTTCTGTATGCAGCTCTCACTCTCCACTCTCTAATCAATCCTCTCTTCGATCACCTTCATGCAGCAAATATACTAATGTATATATAACCCAAATGCATGGCTTGCATGCTTTTTCTTTATGCTTTCCACCAGTCATGAATCATCACACACATGTATATACAACTCACATATGTGTGCATACCTCACATGCATAGATAACTTTCATATGCTTTACTTTCGGCTGGTTGCATACCTCACATGCATAGATAACTTTCATTTGCTTTACTTTTGGCTGGTTAGTGGAGCCAATCATTCAACATATCGATCTTATAAGGTTATCGATCGATCCAATCTTCATTGATTTTTTTTTTAATCTTCCTAAGTTCCCATTACAATTTGCTGCTAAAAATTGAGTTCTTAATCCTACCTCCTCTTAATTAGGTGTTGTATCGGAAAAATGCATCATGAAGGTATAGATTCTTCTTCATGGGTTATCTTTTAATAGAAGTCAGTTCTATTATTTTTTTTAAACCAGAGGGCTTTCATTCTTTCAAACAATTCGCCTAACATAATAGGTTGATATATTTTGTGATATTGAATAATAGTTGTTATGAGAACGAATCACTAACATTGTTTTTTTCATTTCCGGCCTTATATTATAGATTGCTCCCTTTCTTTCTGTATAGCTGCTATGCTCATTAGGTATGTAATTGATTATTTGAGTTGGCATTATCACTGCAGTTGGGTTTTTACTCTACGTGTGAAGTTGTCACTTTATTTGCTATACTTATAAGTCGTAATTTTGCTTTGTTTAAAATCAAGAATCATCCATGGGATTTCTTTTCTATGCTAGGCAATAAGGAATTAGTGGCTATGTTTACTGATTTTTGTTGGTTAATTTGAATTATGTATGCAGGTAGTGGAAGTTAAAAAGTACTGAAGCATCAAAGAGTGACCGATGTGATTTGAAGATTGTTTAGGTATTCAAATCAGACTTCTCCTCCATCTCTTTTGCACTTTTTGATGTCTGCTTATCTCTCTTTATGGTATTCAAATCTGAAGAATCTCATGAATGGCACCTCCATGTTCTTGGTTTTCATTTCAGGCCCAGTATTTTTCCGGTTATAGTTCTAAATTCAAAAGAACTTCGAAAGAGAGTCGCATATATTTGATATTTGATGTTTGAATTTTTTTTTCTGTAGTTAGAAAGAGGAAGAAAGAATGTAGGAAAAGCATAACAATCACCGGACAAACCCGTCTGCTCAATCAGGTAACTTATCTCTTTGCACGTGTGTTGATTTGTGAACATCACTGTGGAAATAAAAGATATGGTTTTGGGTGTGTTTATCATTTTGAAAAAAAAAAAGTTCCAAAGTCCCTACTGACAATCAATCTCTCCAACTCCTAAGGTTAGAACTCCTTATTGTTATCTAGATGATCATTAGACAAAGGAAACAAATGAACTCTTATATATATATATATATATATTTCTTAATCTCAGAAGATTCTATGCTTATTTTTCTATGAAAATACGATGAAACAGACAAATGCTTTGTCTTTTGTTTTTTTTCTTATAACTACAGATAGAAAAGAGCAAGGGAAAGTAAAGTGAGGGATGATAAGTGGAGTAAGGAGTGGTTTATAAAATGAAAAAGGAAATAACAATTCAAATAGGCATCCATTGAATCATTCGGAGAGAATGATAAAGGAATGAAAAATTTTACCGAAAATTAATACGATATATTGAATATGTTATCTACTGAATTACAGAACATAGGTTGAGGTTGGGTAGTTGAACAAATCAAGGTTTGTTTCAGTCTTCATCTCACATGCCTCATAATTTTTAATTTCTATTTTCCATGCGATGCAGATGCAGTAGATGATGCTGCAGGTATAGTTGGTTTTGACATGGACTTGGTGCCTATAACAACACATTCAGTGGTGCATGCAAAATTGAACAAAGAAGATGGAGGAAGGAAAGCTAATGCAACTATGTACTTTAATAGAAACTTTACTTTATCTCATAGCTACAAGGCCAGCTATAATGTTTGAGCAACAAGTTTGCTCTCATGATTTATGAATAGTCCAAGCAATTTTCATCTTAGTGCAGAAAAAAAAAGTGTCGAGATATTAGGCACCATAAGCTATGGAATCATGTATTATTCCAAGATAAAAGTTGATTGGTAATTGTGATGGTGACTGGGGTGAATTGTCTAGATGACATGAAAAGGGCCTCTGGCTTTGCCTTTTCACTGGACATAATTTCATGGGCTTCCAAGAACAACAGTTTGTTGCTCATTCTACTGCCAAAGCAGCATATGTGCCTGCTGCATTGCTGATATGTTAACAAAGGCAGTTCCAACATAGACATTTCAGCAGCTAACAAAAGCTTTTGGATCGAGTTCAAAGCCTAGGAGTATGCTACAAATTACAAATTAATGTGCTGTCAAAAATAATGTGTTACGTGAAAAGAGGAGTGGTTTATAAATGAAAAAAGGAAAAAAAAAAATGAAAGGAATAGAATGGAAAATCTTACTGAAAGTACGATTAAATATGTTATCTCTACATCTCACAAGCCTCATAATTTTTAATTTATGTTTTTCATACGAACATTCTTTTTCTTATCTTTTCCCTTTGCTCAGACTGCTCATGTTGACTAAGCATAAGAGACACACCTCCCAGAGCAACATTTATCTTCTTGATAAAGGAGGAAGTTTCGGCATGTTATGATTATGTTTCCTCTCAATTAAATCTTTGATTGGGTTTATATTGCAGTGAACTAATTTGATTGGTATTGGTCTTTTTGATTCGTTCTTTATTTTTTGATTTACTAGCTTTGATCAAAACAACGATAATGGAGAAATTACTTGATTCACTGATACTTAATAACCAGAAAATTAGTGGATATGAGATTTTTGGTTCTAAATCGGTTTGAACAGTTTTTCACTTTCCCAGATTGAGATTAGTATCAAATATGGATAGGTTTGAATATTCAAGTAGGATCTTTTGTTCCAAAATGAGCTACCGAAAATAATTAAACGCACGCGCGAGCGCAGCCCTTCCGCACGCGCGTATGCGCGTGCAGAAAGGCTAGTATAGAGTATTAATTAAAGTTTTATTTAAATTAGTTCATATTTTTATCACAAGAGAATTAATTAATTTTTTATTCTTTTTTGATAGAATCGAATTTTTATTTAGTATTATTGGGAACATTTATTTATTATTTTGGAAACATTTTTATTTTAAAATGAGTAGAAAATCAAAAGAGCATTTATTTTTTAAACAATAAAATCAAGGAAAAATAGTAATATACACTTTAGAAGAAATAAAATAAAAAGTGCTCACAATAAATATGATTTTTTTTGGCTAAGACAATTTTGTCTTTGAGAATGAATGAAAAATAACAATTTTACTCTTGTATTTAACGAAAAAAACGAATAAAAGTACTAAATGATCTAACTAAATTGTCTAATTATCAATACGTTAGATGGGAATTTATCCGAAAAATAATGAGTTGCTTCTTTGTATCATTGTCTGTCATGTTTGAACGCCTATCCATCAGCCGACATAAAGTTTTTTTTTTTGTTATAAGCCGACATAGAGTTTTGATCCTTAACGATTAAGTAATCTCCACATCAAATCACAGATTTTTTTTTTGAAGGAATCAAATCACAGATTGAATCCAGACAAAAAGAAAAAAAAAATGACGAGTCAATCCGATACCCCATCCACTACCTTACACGTAATACGTAACACGTACGTACCTAAGATATACTTAACCCGCTTCAAATCCGACCCAACAAGAAGAAGAAGTAACCGCCGGACAAGTCACAGCCACCGTAAATAACGGACAAGACTACTGACATTTCAATTCGAAGAAGATGGAGAAACCACTGCTCGGTGGTGAAAGCAGTAATGGTCGACGCGGAGATAGGTCGGCCGGCTTCAAACGCCGCTCCGATGCCATCACATTCGGCTCTCCTTATCAGAAAGCAGCTGCGCTCGTCGATTTGGTTTCTCTCTCTCTCTCTCTCTCTCTCTCTCTCTCTCTCTCATTTCCCTAAACCCTCATTCACATTTCTTTACCCTTCAGTAGCGAATAAGGTTGAAAATGCAATTTGCAGGCGGAAGATGGCATTGGCTTACCTGAGCAGATACTTGATCTGTCATCTTTTCAAAGTTCTGCGAAGTACTACTTCCTTTATGTTCGATTTAACTTCGTTTGGGCCCTCGTCTACTTTGCACTCTTAATTTTGAATTTCCTTGAGGTTCGTAGTAATGCTTATTTGTTCAATTCAACTATATATCCCCTAGGCTCCTTCCTACCTTATATTCACACTCTGATTTTGCTCAATTTTGTGCAGAAACCTCTGTGGTGTGCCAGGTATACTGATGATCCTTGCACTAGCAGGGATTACTACTATCTTGGGCAATTGCCATACTTAACTGCTGCAGAATCGCTTATTTATGAGGTACATAACAAATCTATGTGTGTTTTAGTATCATACCCTTTCACCACTCAATGTTTCTTTTAGTGATTGCAATTATTTCTTTACCGCCGCGGAGCTTTATGAGTGTACTAACTTCAGACCTGATTAAATTGCTTACAATAAAGGTGGAAATGAATTTCTTGCTTACATGTTTCATCATTATAACCACAAAGGGCTGTAAGATTATGCACACCATAAAGGAATTTCTTGCTCAGATGTTTTTCCCTTCTTCCGAAACTATGAATAGACTCCAGAATCAGTGATTATATAATACTTACTGCTTGGTTTATAAGATACTTTTCATTTCTTCCCACATTTGTGATGCATCTATTATATGGACTTGATTGAATGGTCTTGATAAGTAATATCCCCTAGGGGGTATTACAATGCATCTATTACATGGCCTTGATTGAATGGACTTGATGCATCTATCATTTCATTACAGAAGGCACCAAGAGGTACTACTGTATTCTCCATACACAAGCTTTAGATGAGAGAATTAAAATTCATAAACCCTATTAAGTAATGCATTTTCCCTTTGTACTGATATTTTTTTTAGTACAGGGTGATTAGTGCTAAGAAAGACTGATATTAGAAGATTCCTAGGGTTCACTTGAACATCTAGGATTCACTGATGAGATTTATATTTCATTACATAACTAAGTTTTCTAGGAAATTTTTATAAGTTTCCCATCTTTTCTTCTTCTTTATTTTTATTTTTATTTTTTGATTATTTCATTTTTGTTTTTTTTTTCTTTGTTGTCTGCAGGGCGTAACACTCATTGTACTCTTGGTGCATACTTTCTTTCCAGTTTCATATGTGGGGTTCCATCTGTATTGGAAAAGTCCTCTTAATAAATTTAAGGTAGGTGTTTTGCTTCGGCGTTATATTTGGCTGGAGACATCTTGGTCTTATAAAACCTTTCATGTGAATCAAAATGGTCTTTTTAGTGGTTGTGGGCACTCTTGCACAGATCCAAATAATCTCCTGTCAACTCTTATATATATATATATATATATTTTAATGTTTTTTTTTTTCTGCTTCTTGTAAAATTTTATTCTTTGTTTTGATGGCTGCTCGGTGTTTTCCTCATTGGGAATGCAATATAGTCCAAGAAGGAATTTACATGAAGATTTGGAAGTGTTTATGTTTTTCTTGTTTCATCATGTGAGGTATCTTTTTTTTTTTTTGAGAATAAGATGTGAGGTATCTTGAATATGCTTTTCTTTGTTATAAACGGAATAAAACTATGCTCCATGATTCTAGTTACGTACAGTTAGGAATCAGTTATCTTCTAAGAAAAGGAAATAATCTCAGAACCATCAAGCAAAATATCCGTGAAATTTTTTTTTTGGCCTTTTAAAAGTTTCTTTATGATGATATGTGCCTATTTTTCAGTGGCCACACTAATAGGAATAATGTAAACTGCCTCGTCATTTTTAGACGTGAAGACTATGTATGACTATTGATACCTTGAAGCCTTGAACATTATATGTAGTGGGGAATATAGAGCAGCTTCTGGTATACAAATAAATCTGTTAAAGGTTTAAATAAATATTTGATAGCATTTGGATATTTTTGTTTTATGTAGTCTCGTAATTAATTCAATTTAAATTTTTTTATTTTTTTTTTCAGGTCATTTGCCTTTTAATTTTGGTTGCTGATTTGCTGGCTTATGTTCTCTATTTGTCTCCAGTTGCCTTTGATTCTCTCCCTTTCCGGATTTCCCCATATATCAGAGTTATCTTTTTTATCTTGAACTTTAGGTATTGTGTGATAAACCCAATTCCTGTGCTTATTCATTGCGAAGCAAATCATATACAGATGCCGTAAATAAGTCAGTATGGGGTTTCTGTCAAATTCAGTAGAAAAAGTGTTGAGGAGAATGGAGGTTTTTTTGTAATTTTTTTTTATCTTTTACAATGCAACCGTCTTAGTTATATGTTTAGTTTATCAATTTGAGAAAAGAGAATCATGCTACCATGACCATCATTATTTGTTGTTTACTTATTCATAAGAAAGTTGCTTATATCAATTTCAGCAAGGAAGATGATATATGGTACTGCAATCAGACTGAAAGTAATCATTTAGTTGAAGTATAACATTAGATTCATATTTTGTATAATCTAGCTCTTTGGTGGTAGTGTCGATTGGTTTACCACTAGTTCCAAAAGTTTAAGCTTGTTAGGATGTGGGCTAGATTATTTACATTCTAAGACCCCCGTTACATGTGGGTGTCTCTCCACTATTACAGTCCATGTGGAATTAACTTATTTGGGTGCTACTGGGATTCAACTCAAAGTCTCCTTCTTTGATCATTAAAGGTGGTTGGTTACCCCTATTTTCAAATGGTTAGGCTATTAGGATGTGCGCCAACAGTTATCGTACGTACTAACAAGGTGTTTTTTTGGTCTTCTTAGGAAACATACCATGTTATGTCTTACTCATGGCAAAGATAGTAATTTCTAGTGCCACATTAGATACAAATGACTGTTTTGTTTTTTTTATTGTCTCCTGATATTTGGTCATCTCTAGACTTTTGCCCTATTCAAAACATGCATGCTCATAAGTGCAGCTAGTGCTGCATGGAGTCATATGCATTTACTGACTTTGTTCTTGTGGAGAAAAACGCCCCTTCCACTTAATTATATAAAAGTGGGGACTATGTTAATCTAATTGCTGTTATTGATTAAGTTCTCAAGGCAGAATAGCCTACAGACTGATCAATTGTTTCTTTTAAGCCATCGATGATGCTATATGGGTGCATAATTTGGGCAGTGAAACTCACAACATGCTAGAGGAAAATATAAACTGGTTATATATTTGTGCCCATCTTATGTTGTTTTTAAAATTAAAAACATTTTAAGCTTACTTGGTTTCATATTGTTTATCCTAGTTTAATGACATTATTACAATTAATTTGTTTTTTCTTTTCCTAATTTCTTTCATTAATAGGGAATTACGATCGTGCATACTCATCTTGGCTGGAATGTTTGGAACATACTTGAACGTCTTGGTTTGTTAACTATCCCTTGGTGTGCCTTAATTTAAATTGGTTATGTATTCTCATTATGGTTTTTGATAGTTTTAAAATGCTTTGGCGGATTGTAAGGTTTCTGTGATTGCATACTTCCATTTGCTTCTGTTTCAGTTTCATTGTTTTCAGTATCACAATCTCTGCTTTTGACATTTTCACTGTTTATTTTCTTCAATTGCAGGCTTTAGGGCTTTTATTTCTTCTGTTTGCTAGTTGGCTGGCTTATGTCATATTTGAAGATACCCAACAGGGGACAATAGTCTTTACTTCATATGGTACCACATTGTATCAGATGTTTGTTTTGTTCACCACGTCCAACAATCCAGATGTTTGGATACCGGCCTACAAGTTAGTGTGGCCTTGAAGATTGATTGACATACTTTATTTTTCTTTCTCATGTTTCTAGTTTCAGCAAGTAAATTTAAGTCATTTTGCCACTTCTAGGCGGATTACTTTTTATTCTTGAGCTTATTGACTTTTTCACTCATACCACTGTTTCATTTTATCTTCCAGTCTTTTTTTTTTCTTTGCATATCAGAAATAGAACAAGTTAAAGTTTTGTTGATGTTTTTATATAACAGAATTTAAACTCGTATTCCTTTCATGTGATCTTTTTATCAATATGTAATGAAATTCTATTTGTTTTTTAGGGCTTCACGTTGGTATTGCTTGTTTTTTGTTATCTACATTCTGCTAGGAGTCTACTTTGTCACGAATTTGATCCTTGCCGTTGTATATGACAGCTTCAAAAATCAGGTGTGGTTCGTTTTTGTGTTATGCCGTTTCATCCATGTGATTAGTTCACAAGAAAATAGCATGGATGAAACCGTTATACTTATATTTAGTTGCCACATGTTCAGTGCTGATATATGTTATAGTACACTAACACTATTTGATGGATTATTTTTCCAATTTTCAAGAATGAAATTGGTTTTGCATGCTTACATCTCATTTATTTTGTAGCTTGTAAAGCAAGTTTCTGAGATGGACCAGATGAGGAAAACTATACTGAAGAAAGCCTTTAATTTAATTGATAAAAATGTAAGTAATGGTGTTTCTTACTTATTAGATCTTCATAATGATCCTTTCTATTAAGACTTGCCTAATCTATTCCATAGAGAGATAAGAGATATGAGAATTGTCGCTATCTTTCATACTTATCCCCTTTTTTAAGAGGAGCGATTTTGGAACTCCACTTTTAAGTTTTAACTACTAAAAAGTGGAGTGCAAGTGTTACAATATGTTGATTTGCCTCCCAAGTGCCAAAATCACTTGCCTATTTTATTCTGTTGAGTGTTTTAAGTTTTAGGTTATTTTGTGCTCGACAGAATGCTGGATATATCAATAAGGATCAGTGCATTAAACTTTTTGAGGAGCTAAACAAATACAGGTATTAATCAGTCTCTTCAACATGTTGTCAATGTGATGTTCAACGTATGGTTTTGGGTCCATTTGCTTGAATATGAAAGTGGGTACTCTGAGTAGGCAGATGCATTGTGAAGTAGCTGATTGAGAATTTTCTGTCAAGCTTTTTTTGTGACTGGATGACACTTTGAGTTCCTACGTAGCATTCAGTTGCACTCTCTTAAGTCTTAACTGCTTCAAATTCTCTACTTGCAATACTTTGAGTTGCTCTGACTATATGAAAGACGTTCAAATTTTGTACTTTTCTCTCTTATCGATATTATTGTTTTTTCTTTCCATGGAATCTTTGATCAATAATTTATGGCTGGTCAGGAAATGGATTGATATCAGAACTAAATATCACGTCCGTTTATTTTTCCATCTGTTGTACTTGTTAATATTATTATTATTTTTAACATAAAAAAAATTATTGATAAAAAGAAAGGAGGTCCTGAGTTCGACTCACGGACTAGTTGTTTTGTATTGTTGGTTGTTAGGTGATCAAAATAGATGTGTACTTTCAGTCCACAAAAGAAAAGGGTCTGATAAAGCAGAAGAAAGCAATAAGAGAAACTAGGAAACACTATACCACCCTACTCAAGACAAAACCCTACACGAAAGCTGCCTTCCAATATAACAGAAAATAAGAAAGGTTGATGACCACCAAAGCAGATGCCCACCTGACAGAGTGCCAGACCAAAATCTTACTCTTCTCCACAGCTCCTCCACACCTGCACCTATGTGGTTTTCAAAAATTCTTCTATTTCTTTCCATCCAAAGCACCCAAATGATAGCCAGCACACTACATTCCCGAAGAAACTTTAGCTCTCTTCCCTCTGCCAAAATAAAATTGTGCCCCAGTGAGGAGAGAAGCAGCAAGTTGGTCTCCTTTGGTGAGCATATCGAAAGTGACCCATGCTCCACCGAACAGTCTAAAACTTTAACTTTTAGCGGAACCTTAGCTTGCCATATAAAACTTGCAGGAGAGAATACTAGATCTGAATTTACATCAATCAGGAATTCGTAAAAAGAATTACAAGAAAAGGTGCTAGAAGGCTCCATCTGCTAACTCCTCTCATCCATTTTTGAGCCCACCAAACTAACTTCTTCTAATAACACCAGTAAAGATGATAATTCACTTACCTCCTCATTGTTAATATTTCTTTTAAAACCAAAATTCTAATTTCACTGGGAAAGTATTTGCTGTAGCAAGCCTTTTGACTGCCCTCTTCTTTCTCCCGACCATCTGCTAAAACTTCAATCTGTTTGTAATAGCAAGCTTTTTCTAGATTTTCCTTAGAAATCTCGCCTCCAACAGTGATTGGAGTATCGATAGTCCTCACTAACATCAGTAAGTTGAATATCCATCTTTACTATACGCACTATTGGTTGCAGTAGTTGACATATCCCACTCTACTCCTGTGTTTGTAAAATATATCTATGACTTAACTGCTAGTTTGTGATATGGATCTTCTGAAAATTAACTATCCCTTATTTTTAATTTTTTCAGGACTTTGCCAAAAATATCAAGAGAAGAATTTGAGCTGATATTTAATGAGCTGGATGACAGTGGGGACTTCAAGGTAGATTAGTTTCTTTTAGGCATATAATTATACTAGTTTTTAGTATCAATGATTTTCTTTTTCATCACCTAGATTGACTTTATTGATTTTGTTTCTTGTTTTTATTATTATTTTTTAACTTTCTGTTGTATTTGTTATATTCTGTTTAGGTGGTGATTGGCTGGTCTTTTTGTTTTTGGTGTTGTTTTGGGTTTTTAGTGTTTTCTTTTTAAGTTAAATTTTAAGGGTAATCGTGGAATTTTTTAGAGATAATTCTTTGGGATTGCAGCATTAATCATATCTACAGGGAGTGTAATGTTGCTGCTAATGGCCTTGCCCATATTGGGTACTCTTATGGACTTGGGACGGGACAGTTCTCCTTCTGGCTTGCTGGACATATTAGAAGATGATTTTAATGGCCGCTCTAGGCCTCATATTGTAGTGTTATTTAATTGGTTTCTTTTTGGGGCATAGCCCCTTCCTTTCACCAAAAAAAACAAAAAAGTAAAAAAAAAGCCCCACCCATTCTATTAAATCTAAAAGTATGCTGCTGACATGTGTGTTTAACGTATGTCTTTGTCGGTAGTTTTCTTTCAATTTTTTAAACAAAGAACTTTTCTTTATTACATGCTCAGGCTAAAATTAATTATTGATTTATGTATATTCCATTGGTTGATTTATTAACATTATCATTTGTTGACTCTGCATCCGCCGATTTGTTTGCTACTTTGCTGGATTACTATCTGATTTACCTGCAGATCAACTTGGAAGAATTCACTGACCTCTGCAACACCATTGCCCTAAGATTCCAGAAGGAGGATACTGTAAGTCGAAGTTTCTTTAGATCCGAAACATAAGAAAGTTATTATACTTATAATTGATGAATGCAGCTTTCAAACTGAAATTTGATGCTGCGCATTTTGGTTGCAGCCATCTTGGTTTGAAAAGTGCCCTTCATTTTACCATTCTCCCTTCTCCGAGAAGTTGAAGGCCTTTATTCGGAGCCCCAAATTCGGATACATAATATCCTTCATACTCATAATTAATCTGTTTGCTGTTATTGTTGAAACAACGGTAAGGCTTGAAATTTGATAGGTTACACAAGGCTTGAAATTTGATACATTAAACAATTGCTATGCTGGAAATCAGAGTTTAAAGATACATTTAAAATATTTATTTCTTAAAAGTATGAGAAATTCTCTCCTTTACCTTTTGATTTGGTCTGATGTCATCTTTCATATTTAACATAGTGTTCAATAGATTGTTAACTACTTGTAAACCACTGTAGAATTGAAGATTTCATGGTTCGTTAAAATTGCTGTTATTACTCAAATTTTGTCTTTGATTTTGATGTGTGTTAATCTTAAGTTCTGTTTGGTTTCAGCTTGATATAGAAAACAATAGTGGTCAGAAGGTATGGCAAGAAATGGAGTTTGTCCTTGGTAAGGGCTTATATTTGAATATTAATTTTTTGGATTGTTTCTTTATACGTATAAAGAAAAATGATAATGCATATAATTTCCAAACCACACTTATTTGGTTTTGGAAGATGTTTATAGTCCGCTCTGAAGTTCTTACACTCTTGGCTGGATATTATTATATATGTAAAAGTAAGGAAATCGTTTTTCAACTAGTTAGAGTAGTTTAATTTCCACGTGTAGGTTCAAATGAATAATTGCATTATATCATTTTGTCCGTGATGATTATGTACGTTGTCCTTTACTTTCTGTCCGCCTTTCGTTGATGTCTGTTATTGACAACTAATGTTGAGGTACTCAGCTTTAAATTGTTTATAAGTGGTTTGCTTTCTATCCCACAGGGTGGGTCTATGTACTGGAAATGGCTCTGAAAATCTACTCATTTGGATTTCAGAACTATTGGAGGGATGGCCAAAATCAGTTTGATTTTCTGGTCACATGGATAATAGGTAACTGGTCTACACAATCACATCCCAAGTTTTGCTTCAGTTTATTTTGCTTTAATCTATTTAGGAATAAACATGTTCTGAATTGCTTCAACTGCATTCACAATTCACAATTCACTGGTTTAACATCTTGTAATTTCTTTTATGTGCTCATTCTCTTGAAAAGATGATTTATTAACTACTAGAATAAAATAGAAAGTTGTAGACAAGAAAGTGTATTGTTAATTAATAATTGGACCAAAAAGGTTCTTGGGAGGGAGACCCATCTGCATTCAATCCAAACTCATAAAGGAAGCACCACTCATTATGACAAATCCGCATGGCATAAACATGACATCTGGACACCTGGTACCATTATTACACATAATTCATAAGATTCATTATTTTTCGTTGTTTATTAAATTAATAGTTATCGACATATTGTTCGATGATTTTATCAAATTGCATTCTATAACTTGCAAGTTTAAATTTACTATATGTTGTAACTTTTCGTTGACAACTGACTATGACATCTGCAGTTATTGGAGAAACACTAACTTTTGCGGCTCCATCAGGACTAACTTTCCTTTCAAATGGAGAATGGTAGGGGTTGTCAAATTCTTATACCTTGCATATGTATTAAGTTATATTTCCACTATGTAATGGTCCTAATTTTTCTTTCTGTCAAATTAATATCTTCTAAATTCCATGATCTATTCATCTCAAGATTATTTGTCTGCACAATGAATTAACTTGTACTTCATTCAACTAGATTGTTTATCAGGGCCTGTACTCTAAAATAGTCACAATTAGATTTATAACCTAGTTTTTCAGTCCAATTTTTTTTCCTGTATTGTGGACCGTAACAGTAATATCCTTCTAGTACAAATATCAGGATAGCATATATACATATATCTATGTATTTTTAAATAATTAAGACTTAATATCACGAGTCATGACCAAACTGTTGGTTCTTGTGTAGCTATTTTATTGTAAATTTGTAATCAATTCTTGTGAGTACTTCTGTGTTAAAAAAAAAAAACAGATGTAATTGCATTGCTGCCTTTCTTGTTAACAGGATTCGCTACCTTCTCATTGCAAGAATGTTACGATTGATTAGGCTCTTGATGCATGTCCGGCGTTGCCGGGCCTTTATTGCCACATTCTTAACTCTCATACCAAGTTTGATGCCATACCTTGGGACCATATTTTGTGTCATGTGCATCTATTGTTCACTTGGTGTACAGGTAACACAAAGTTCTCTTCCGCTGCTCGTCTATTGTTCCATATCCTGTATACTAATAGTATTTTGAATGTATAAAAAACGAAAATAAAAAGTAGATCCTCTCTCATACCATCTTGCTTTTCATTAGAAGCAATATATTTACTTTGATGGCTTAGGAAAAGTTCAAGAATGATTGGAAGAACTTGTTTACTCTATTTTCTGTATATATGTTGTCCAAGTTTTTTGTTGGGAGAAGTGTGACAAACTTGTACAATATTTCACCATTTCAGATACATAATGTGGGCATATTTTTTCAATCCTTCAATTCCTAGTTCAAAGGTTCCATGTCATATAAGGCAGATAGTGGTTGGGATCCATTTATAATTAAACATTAATTCATAATATATGCCTTTTAAAAAACTCTCTAAGGCACCCTATTGCTCATCTTACAACATTATGTAAGCATTTAATTTCTATTTTATTTGCAGATCTTCGGCGGGATTGTTAATGATGGAAATGCCAATTTGGAAGCAACAGATCTTTCTGCCAGCGAGTATCCTTTTTATTTTTTGGAATTTTTATTGGATCAGTGGTCATTTATAGATGACTGGAGTGCTCTAGCCTTCTTAAAGATTACAAGTGATTCAACATCATATACGATATTGCTAATCTGGCATTATTTACTCCTTATTATTTGATAGGAAACAGATTGCTCAATTTCAATTGTTACAAACATGAAGTACAGTAGTGGACAAGAGGTCTGAAATGTAGGAAAAATTAAGCATATTATCTCCAATAAAAGCAATAGTCTATAAATTTCCCTGATTATGAAAATTAAGGCTGATAAGTCATTTAACTTCATTTCCACGTAATAATGTTATGATGTGTAAGTACAGCTAAGTTTCCATGTTAAATGTCAATTCGCTGAAGTTTCTTGACAAAATCAGCTATCTACTTTTCAATTTCAATGATTATCCAAATGGGATGGTGACACTTTTCAATTTACTAGTCATGGGAAACTGGCAAATTTGGATGCAGGTATACTTTTCTATATTGTGTTTTATATTTGTCACATCCATTATCATGTTTTATTTCAGATGTCTAGTACACCAAGGAAAGTTCCCTTGTTCAAATCTCTGTTAAGCACGCTTTTATGTTGGATGTCTAGTACTCATCCTTGTGTTTATCCTCTACTGTATTGTGTTTACTTTATACTTTAGCTTTACAAATTTTTGTATAGTTCTTCTGCACATGCGCTATCCACCTTTTGTTTGTTTTTGTTTTGTTTTTTTGTTTTTTTTCGTTTGTATTTGTTTTTGGTATATCTGACTGATACAGAGGTAGTAGTAGTGTGCCTTTTGTTTTCTTTTGGTATATCTGACTGATACAGAGGTAGTAGTAGTGTACCACATTGAAGTGAAGAGGAGTAAACTTAAAATATTTGTCAATACTATACCAGAGTTTTTTAAACAATGCCTTGATATATTTTATCTTTTCTAAAATACTTTTATGTTATCTCCTTTCTGTATTAGTTGACACTGCCAGAGGTTCCCATCAAAATACATTCTTGTAATTTTGTTAGGAAAACATGAACAGTATTTTAAGTGATTTTAACTTTCCCACATATGCTTCATGAAATAGCTTCATGATGGCTATTTCTTTGGGTCTGTTGGATGGAACGAAACAAGAGGACTTTTGAAGATGTGAGGGCGGATGAGCTCGATCATATGTGGGATTGAGTTCGTTTCTGGGCGTCCTTATGGAGTTATGGGCATCAGTTTCTTCTGATTTTAGGGATTGGTCTTTTTCTGCTATTTTCTCAAATTGGAGAGCTGTTGTAGTTTAGTTCTTTATTTTGAGCAGTTCTTGCTTGTGCTTTCCCAGTTTTAACCTCTGTTTAGTGGATTTCTTATCCACTGCTGTGTATCTTCCCGTTCTTTTTAATGAATTTTAGTTTCCTATAAAAAAAGAAGAAGATGAAGTAGCTTCTTTTGCATTTCTTGAACCCCCATGGACCCGATTCTAAAATTCAGACTTTTTATAGCTGATCAGGAACAACATTTTAAGCAATTGAAATGGAAACGAGTTTTTGAATCATATTTGTATTTAATCTGATAATGCAACGAGTTAAAGATGAAAGCAGTGGCGGATCTACATGTTGGGCTGTATGGGCTGCAGCCCACCCCAAAATCTCTTTAGAATTTAATATATAACCAAAAGCACCTAGTTGTATTAAATATGCTTCAGTTCAGTTGGTGAAGTTGCTGCGCAGCTTCTTTCCTTGTTACTGGTTCGACTCCCCTTTAATCCAAATTTGGCCTCTCTTTTTTTGCTTTCGCCCATTTTCTTCCCTTTTTGTTTGAGTTACAGATTTTTCTTCTCTTTTTTCCAAATTTTCTTCTTTAAAAACAAAGATATACTCCTTTATTTTCTCTAATACATCCTTTAGGCTTAGTATTCCTTGCAAATTTTCTCTTTTATTTAATTTTCGAGGTCTCAAAATTCTGAGAATCGGCATTAGTTTAGTCCACTCTAGTTTTATATCCTGGATCCGCCCCTGGATGAATGAATTGTATTACTATAAAGATGAAATATTTGTTATTACTATTTGATGTCACAATTGTTATGTGGTTTACCATTTCAGGGTTACAAGGATTTAACAGGAACTTCTTGGAGCCTCTTATATTTCATCAGTTTCTATCTTATAACCGTCTTACTTCTATTGAATTTGGTAAGTTACTAAAATGCTACTTCAATAATTTATTACTTAATATGATGCTGCTGACACACAATTAACATAACAGGCTACTATTACATGCCTGCATGTACATATACTCGTGTGACTTCTTTCATGTATAAAGACGGGATCTTGTATGGATGTCTGCAAGTTCAACTTGCAAAATTACCTGCACAGTTTAAGTGGCAAATGTAGTTTTTGTGTGTGTGCATATGTGGAACAGACAGCTTGGGAAGCTGTCATTTTTAGGGTTTAGGGAGAGAATCTATAGTCAAAAGGAATTCTGTTAGTTTCTCAGTATTATGTCTAAGGGTGCTGAATCTTTCTCCGTACAATTCTTTTGTTTATATAATGTTTTTGCATCAGTATAATATTCTATATAAGGTTTGGTAACCATTTTTTGTATATCTCAACTATAAGTTAACAAATGTTTTATACTATTAAGGAAATTACTTTTTAATAATTATTAGCTAACACGATATTTTGGAAATAGTTTTATCTTGACTTTCTTAGGAATACAAATCGGAAGCGGTGTTACACACTGTTTCTATCTTGTCCTTGGGATAACATTCTCCTTCCTAAAGAAATTACAGGAAGTAAGCAAGGTTTTCTTTTATGTAATTTCAGGTTGTAGCTTTTGTCTTGGAGGCTTTCTTTGCTGAAATGGAGCTCGAGTCATCAGAATTATGTGAAGAACATGAGGAGGTCAGTATCTTCTGTGAACTTCTTTTCTGATTTGAAAATGGAAGTTATACTGTGACTTTAAGAAAATATCTTATGCCTTTTCCTTTAATCTTCTTATAAAATACAACCTGTAATGCTTAGCATCCGTTCTGTCATCTGAAATATCTAGATTGATAAGGCATGCGAAAGCAGGATTAAGAGATGAACTCTTAGAAAGTATTTAGGAGTTTTTGGTAGCTGTTCGTATGAGTCTGTTTCCCTGCTCTCAGCATGATTGGGGCTCTTTCTCAACACATCTATCAAATGTGTAACATGGTTGCGCATCCCATATGTTTGAAAATGTAAAACCAATTTAGTTTCTAGTGTCGGCTTATTACTTGCACATAGTGATTTTGCTCAGAAAGTATATTTTTCCAAGTTGGGCATACTTGAATGCTTTATGTAACATCTAGCTAATTTGTTTTGAATTGCTTCAACTTTACTGTTATGCTTTTTATAAAATTTGGGCCTAAGTAGCACGAATTGCTTTAACTTTACTGGTACGCTTGTTATAAAATGTGGGCTTAAGTAGCACAAGATAGTTTTGCACCATGATCTAGCTTTTATAGTCAGTCTATCCTTGAATGATTTCTAAGCGTTGTGAGATTTGATCTGATGCCAACCCAAAATCAAAGTTGGAACCTTGGAGCCATTCTTTCTTTGACTAATGCTAGTTTTATCATGGAGACATCACAATAGATCTCCCACCATAATAAACTCAGTGCTCAATAAATTATCACGTTTAATTTTATCTCACTGTATTAATTTAGGAAGTGGAAGGAGTAAAAGACCGACGTCGATCTGTGGGGTATGTATTTCTTGCTAATGGTGGCTGTGTAAAGTTGTTACCCGCTTCTATTCCTTGGTACAGATAGTTTAAACTCACATGTTGGTTCTTGTATAGCTCAAAATCACAGAGCCAGAGAGTTGATGCTCTTCTCCACCATATGTTGAGTGCAGAGCTAAATCAAACACAGTCCTCAAGTGCATAGCTTCTCTTATTTTCCATGATGGTAATGAATGAATGATTTTTTTCTCGTGTCTTACCTTTGACTGCTCAGATATTTCAAGTCCTTCAAAACTTTCTCGTACAACAGCTAAGTTTGAGTATGAATGGCAACTATTCTGCACAAAAATTGACATTTTCTCAATTTTCTCTCCCCGCCTCTTGTTGGGGCTTAATCAGTGGTTTCTTGTGTAACCAAAAGTTATGGACTTGCATCGCAGCTGTTAGATAATAGATAGATGGCTGAGATGTAAGTCCTTAAAGTCACTATTAAAGGGTTTCTCGGGGATGGGAGGTCAAATCTGTAATGAATAACGTATAATTAATCAGGTTCTGAAACACCAAGTGTTCGTAATTTTGAAGTATATTATTTATATGTGAAGTCTCCTAATGGCCTGCTTGACATGCTACCTTGCAGGTTTCAAAATCAACATGAAGGAAGCCTACATGCATGCATATGTATTTATGGTACGTACATTATATGTATGACTTTCTCAGAGTTCTTCGCTAGAGCTTAGCCATTGGTTTCTTAACTTGCATTTCAACTGTTATATCACTGAGGTATAATGTCCTTAAAATCTTGATTAGATTGCCACTGTATATGAGTGTGCGTACGCACATACATCAGCAATTTCCAACTGCAATGACTGATATACATAGATAACAGATGTTACCATCTCTGGTCAGATACCTAAAATCCCATCAATGGCACACATTCATATAAGAAACCATTGATCAACGGTACCGATTACAGTTTGCCAAGAACATGAGAAGTTTTTTCTTGCTTATTCATATGCAATGTCTGTGATAAACCTGGTTCTCTGTTGTACTCTTTCATTTTACGAATAACAGTTTTGTTTCTAATCAGTAAAAACCCAAATAGAGACCGGTTGATTAGGATTGGAATTCAAACAGGAAAAAGCCAAAATTGAGATTTTGTTTGTAAAATTGTGGTTTTTGAAATTAAGGTCGTGCAAAATGCATCAGATTATCAAACTTAGCCTCACCCAGAGTTCATGAATTTAGCCCAATACAAGTTAAGACCAAAAAGCCAGTGGTGTTCAAGATATCTAGGACAAGCGCCGCCCAGGCAAAAGGTTGCCCATGCTCGGTACATATTAAAATCTCCAAGCATGGGTTGCCGGCCGTGTAGGAGCTATTGCAGAATACGAGAACATGGGAAACATATTATGGATATTCTGAAAATCAGAGCTTTTCAACAATGATCCTCCAGGTGCGGGATACCATTGTTGAAAGTTCAAGTTCGGTAACAAAATGGAACTGGACAACACCTGATGTTTTTTCGATATCATGATTTAGTTGAGCTGTGGCATAGATTGATATTTGAGTTGATGTGCTTTGCTTATAGTGACTTTAGTTGAGCTGTGGCATAGATTGATATTTGAGTTGATGTGCTTTGCTTATAGTGACTTTTATTTTAGACATTCCATGAGTTGGCTAGGTGTGATCCTTTTGACTTATATTTTGGGTTTGTGTGCTTCTGGGTAGGTTCTGTTAGTGACTTGGTGGAACTACAAAAAAAGAGTGCAAGAAATATAAAGAAGGTGAAGATTTGTCAGATTGTCCAGTTGGTCTGCAAATTGAGAGTAGAGGATTCGCTGGTAAGGAGTATAGTTGTTCATAGACTATACTCTGGCGTGAAGGTTCAATTCACTTTTCCCTCTTGGGCAGGCAATAGAAAATTAGCGATTGTACCATATGCAGTCTATTTTCTGGTAATTTATTTTCAATTACAATTTTTTTATTTCTTATTTTTGGTTCAAACTTACAAAATTTTCTACGGGTACATTCTTGATCATATTTCTAATTTTAATTGTTCATAATTAGAATTACTTAATGGAAAGGGCGTTTATCCACGGTAGATTCTCTTGTACCAATTTCATATACTTAATTTTTCATATAATTTAATCCAAAGACTTTTTTGAACCAACTTTATATGTATTTATACTCAATCCGAGTCTTTTCTGTTTTCTTAAGTTTTGTATTTTAAACCATTTTCCACTTGTTGGTGAGCTGTGACCTGTTATTTGTAAAATTAGCAATGGAGGTCTTGAGTTTCATTTTCACCGGCATATGGAAAAGGGTGGGGTGGGGAAGAATAAAAATCAGTTTCCGATTTTCATAGTGGTCATGATAATATGAAAAAAAATTTGAAATATGTTTCATGTTGCTAATTGTACTCCTCTACATTATTATAATAGTGACTTTGTTTAAAAAAAAAAAACTTGGCACAAAAAAAAAATCTAGAAAACCGTAGTGGTTTGCTAGGGTTCGAATTGGGGTTTTGGTAGCAATTCATTGATAGCTTCTAGCAACGATGACAATAAGGTTGGCCTCGGCACCGACTCTGGAGGAAGGGGTTGACACTATTGACCTTGGAAATCTCCAAGAAAGAGAGATGGTGGTTGTCTCCAATTCATGGTTGGAAAGGCCAAACACTAGTAAAGCCTTCAATTCTCACTCGTTCATGGGCACCTTTTGATCCATGTGACGCTTGAATGGACGTTTCACTATTAAGAAAGGACCGAAGGTCGCTTAAGATCAGTTCCAGTTGTGTGTCTCCGGTGTCTCCGACGGAGATCATAATCTTGGGTTCAAATATGAACACCTAGTATAGTAGTGTTATCCCTTGAACCATGTCGGAGCACACTAATTCCTCTCTAGTTCAACCGACGCACCGGCAAGGGGAGCAGCGCTTCTTCCTCTACTGGTGGTTATGGTCCAGGCTTGGTGGCTCAGCCAGCAATGGTGTTTCGTGCAAATGTTACTTAGGCCCTCTCAAGAATCAATTTGCTGTCTCGGTGCTCTTGCTCTGATCATTAACGAGATTGCTTTCTTACCATAAATTTTGAGATACACATATGTCATAGATCACGAATCAGTAAAGTCTCTTCAAAGCCTTGGAGTGAGCACAGTTGCCTTCCGCTTTGCTTTGCGGCAATGACTGAAAGTACCGATCTAATAATTCTGGAGCCAAAGTTCGCCTCCCATGCAGTCAATTAGTTGGTGTCGCTTAACTTTCCTTGTGATTCAATTTGCTATTGAGATTCTACCTGGGACGGACGGAGCCTATGGTTCTCGTCTCATAAAACTTATTCTACAAAAGCTTTCTTAAAAGTAGTAGCCCCATAATATTCATTTCAAGTAGAGCAAAGTCTAGCTGAAAATCATTCATCCACGTCATCCTAGTATAATACATGGACATGGAATCCCAAGAGAAATAGAAATGAAAAAAAAAAAAAAATACCCAATTCCAGAATAGCAGTTTACAGCAGAACACCAAAAATACCATATGCCGGTCAGGTCCTAGAAATTCAAATCCATTCCGCCATGCTAATGCATCTTTAATTCTCTTATTTACCTTCCCAATCCCATCAAGTCAGCTAGTCAGATGTGTTTTTAGGCTGCACCTCGAAACTGCTCACAATCTGTTGATCCATTTCTGGTGAAATTTGTAACAAGCATATTCATCATCCTAGCCACAGATGACCTAAATTCTCTTGAGCCACTACTTTCAACTCCATTCTGCGCTCCATCTCCAATAGCAGACCCTACCAAAGTACCCTCAGAATATGCCTTGCATGCTGCCAGAATATTATGTGCACGATTGCGAAAATGACCCAACACAAAGTCCTCAAAATACTGCAACCAAAGTCATTTGCTTAGGACATAGTATAACAAACATAAGATACAAGTGATAAAAACCCCCAAAAAGATAAAAATATTAAAAATAAAAGCTTTAATATTCTCCGATTAAAAACAGTTCTGCGTGACTTTTCAGTTCAAGAAAACTATCCCTTAAACTTAAATTCATTACGGAACTAATATTTTCTTGCAACACCTAGTAAATCCCAAAAGGAACCCAAAGCTCCAAATCCATTGGAAAATGGTAGAGCAACACTCTGCCTCCTAGAAATATTACCCTTCCTAATAGCATCCCTTCTCCTTCCTTGGGAAACTAAGGTGCTTAGGTAGCGTTTGTTTCACAGAATAAGATTCCAGGGGCCAGAATCCTGCGAAAGAAACGCTAACAAAATAGTATGCCAACAGTGACTGCTTATTCCATGCCAGAAACCAAAAAAAACAAACTGCTTATTCCACGCCAGAAACCAAAAAACACATAGAAGTAAAGCTATTGTGCTAAACAGCTCAAACTTGAATAGAAACCAGAAACAAAGGTCTCTTCAATTTCGTGTATCAATCCTCCAACAAAAAAAGACATGACCATGTTTACGCAGATAGATGATAAAAATGAAGTCTACCAGAGATGGTTGTTGTAATCATACCTTAGGTGGCCTCCTTAGTGTATACATCATTGTCTTCAGAGACAAAATAAAGACATCCTCACTGTACTTCTTGGATCTTTTTTGCCCATCTACTCCAGTAAATTGTGTCTCATACCCAGGCTCATTGAAGAAGGGATCTGCATTCAGAATAAGAGCTTGTATAGAGACCAAAACTTGCAGCATTGTAGATTCCCCAGGTATCCAGTTTTCTCTCTGTTTACCGCTCCAAGTACCTAAAAGACTGAGACAAACTTTCCCACATTCATACAAATTTGGATTTAGCCGAAGACCACCCGAATAGTAGTAAACCATCTGAATGAAGAAATTGCCAAATTAATCTCTGCAGATGTATACAATAAATGTAAGTACACTGGAACCAAATACGTACCGGTGGTGCATTAGGATAGTTAGTGGGGAAGAGACAATCAAAGACAAAAAGACCATCATGGTAGGGAGTGCCTGGAGGTCCTATCATGACTGCCCGTAGAAGCTCCATTCTTGCTTCATAAACCCGAACAAATATAGTGTCTGTAGAAGGGAAATTAAAATGAGAGAGGAAGCCAGGCAACATCCTACACTTATGCAAGAAAGGGACTGATTCCCCAAAATAGGTGAAGTTTCTAATGGGAAACGGGGATAGCACAGGGAGATACAACTTAAAACATTACCAAATAATTCGAAAACTGGTATAGCATACTTGCAACAATATAAAAGGCCATTTGTTTTCAGTATTGCTTACATTTCAGTTCATAGTTCAAACAAAATCAAACACAGTCCACACAAATTTAAACACAGTTCAAACAAAATCAGACAATATGGCTCCAAATGTTCCCATCAATCCTAAAGATCAAATAGCAGCATGGTTAATCCTTATACACAGTGGTAGAACTGACCTGGTAAGTCCTTCTCCAAAATTTTCCACTCTTCCTGAATTCTCTTAGCCCAATTCTTGGGTGGCTATCAAGAAACAGAGCACAAATTAGTTCACAACTTCAAATTAACTCATGCCTGTGCAGCTGTACATTGTTATATATGTGAGGTGTGTGTTGCTCATGTGTTTGCATTAATGCCTGATTGCCTGTGGACAACAGGACATGCATAAACAACCAGAGCAACCCAGACAGAGGGAAAGACAGATGCTAACACTTGCACACATGCTCACAAAATATCTATTCGGGAGGGATTGGTGTGAAGAACAGTCAAGTAATTAAAGTCACCTGCTCATCTGAAAATCCCATGCGGCTATAGTGATGATCCGAGAAATCCTCCACAACATCAAATTGCTTAAATTGTTGAAATCTTTGCATGAGATTATCATCATTGCTGTCTTCTACCTTCTTACTAGAACTTGATTCGGAAGGAGCAGCTGAACTACATGAAGCAGCTGAACTACATGAAGCAGATGGATTCAGATCAGTTGCAGGTGGTGCATCTGAAATAGTTAACGTCTTAGTGGATGATAAGTTTTCACTTGGGGAAGGATCCTTCAACCAGGGAACTGGAGCTTCTACCCCAGGAGGCAAATCCACATTATCAAATTGAGATTCCAGAGTCAAATAATCGTTATCAGACAAATAAACATCATCGTCATCATAATCATATTCATCATCTTCATCATCATCACAATCATCTTCAATGTTCATTTCATCGTCATCATTACATGACGAATCATTGGAACTTTTGACAGCATTTGAATTGATTGATCCTGAACTCTTGAGGGGCTCAAAACTATCTACTGATCCTGCTAAACTAACAGAGCTCCCAGGATCGCAGTCCTACAGAAAGAAGAACAAATTACAACCAAGGCGGGCACATCAAAGATTAAGCAAATGGAACCTTCACCCAAATTACAATCGTCTAGAATATAATTAGTCAAAATAACAGCTTTTCACTTATCTTCCATTTAATATATCAAAAGTAAAAAATATGTCGCTTGACATGCAGGTTAACTTTAATACAAAACATTGTTCTTTGCTGAAAAACAAGTTCCATAAGAGGGAAAAGGATTTCGAGTAGCTGAAATTGTTTGATAGCTATCATTGCTGAATTCTTAAAATATATAACCTTTACACATTCACATATGGATGAAAATTTCTTCTTTTCTTGACAATGTGTGTTGTATGTGTACATTTGAGTTTTCATATTTTACAAAAACGCAATATACAACAATACTGATGGTTGGTGATACCAAGACAACCAGTAATAGTAAAAAACACAAAAGTGGCAACATTAGTAGCAAATAGAAACACCAAGAGAATTAACAATTACTTGACCAAATAGCAAGCCCTCAAATTCCCAGAGAGGTCAGAATGTCAATTAGTCTCAATCATCCAAGAATATTCAAGACAGACCCATAGTATCTTGCAAGGATATGGATCAAACCCATGTCAAAATCATCATAAATGACCCAACAATACCAAAGCCCATCACAATCAGTGGGGAAAGAAAAAAACAGAAAATTTGCCAGAAACCCAGAAAATAATCAGCCAAATTATCCAAAAAGTGACATTTTTTAATATAACTACATTAAAATTTAAAAAAAATACCAGATTCTGTTTGAGTTTCTTTGCGATGGAGGCTTGAAGGCCTTCTTCAGAAGCGGAAAAGGCCATGTCGAGATCCACGATCACAAACCCTAGAAAAACAGATAGGACCAAACTTGAAAAGACAGAGAAAGAAAGAGCGAAACAAAGTCTACTGTATGGACTATTATGTATGATATAAAATTAAAGCAGCATATTCATGGGTTTTAAACAAAAGAAAAGGAAAACCCTAAAATCAAAATTATCGACTTTGATCAAAACCTTACACAGCTGTGAAGTCCTTGTTGCATGAGAGAGAGAGAGAGAGAGAGAGAGAGAGAGGGAGAGTTGTAAAGTGAGAGTGACAACTTCTAATTGGACGAGAGGAGAGAGTGCATTTCGCGCCTTATTAGGTAAGTTTTGCTATCGTGCGCGGAAAAGCAATGCACGGATACACCGTGCTGAGGATAAGCATTAATTAAACGTGGCGACTTCTCATTGGGTTATAAGGTAGTGATCTCCAAGGTGTCCAATTACAATTGAGCAGTGTAAGGCTTAGTAGTGAACCCGGTTGTGGTTGATTACTGCTGATTCTACTTTACCAATCTACAACCCTTTCAGTTTCCCAATAGGAGTTTAGGACGTACAGGTTTGCGACATGCCCCACACCAGTGAATGGATTGTGGCCGTAGATTATGGCTAAAATCTTCTAGACTACTGTGATTATATCAGTAGACAAAGCCCAAGTGTAAAAGCCCAAACTAAATTTTAAAATATCAAATCTAGCTTTTTAAGCTAAAATAAATTTGTAACAAAAGAAAAACTAAAATAAAATTACATGTTCATACCATAGTTAGCAAAATACGGACGGGTATTAAACGGACAAAATATATACGTGTTTTAAGATATATGAAATACAACCACAAGACAGAAAGTAAATACAAAGTAAATAGCACAGGAATAGATCGTATCTTTATTGATGAATAAGTGCCTCTATATATAGAGAAACACAAATGGTACAATCCATATCTCAATAGGAATTTTATTCATAATGCAATCCATATGCTATACTAATTAAGATACTCCTAGGTTGACTAGGCACACATATAAGGTAGGTTTCCTTCAACACTCCCCCTTGTGGCGTCAACACTAGGTGGTGCTCCTCGCGTTGTCTCATTAAAAACTTTGCCAAGTAACAAAAACCCAGTGAGATAAAAATAACCTTGGTCGAAGGGAAAAATAGTACAACACACCTTTCACATTTGGTATAGCATGGACGCCAGACTCCCCCTGATGTCTGCGTCTCCCCCTGATTTCCACAATCATGGGAGGTCAGATAACTTAAGCAAACCAATGCTTTTCACATGCTTCTCAAATGTGGATTTAGGCAGTGACTTAGCAAATAAGTCAGCCACATTATCCTCATATCGGACTTGATTCACTTTGATCTTGAGGAACTTCTGTTGTTGCTGATTATAGAATACTTTAGGCGATATATGCTTGATGTTGTCGCCTTTGATGAAACCTTGCTTCATTTGCTTAATGCAAGCAGCATTTTCCTCAGAAATGCATATAGGTTCATCAGTGGTTGACCTCAAACCACATGTATTTCTTATATGTGTATCAATGGACCTTAACCATATACACTCACGAACCGCTTCATGGAGAGCAATAATCTCAACATGGTTCGAAGAAGTAGCGACAAAGGTCTGCTTAGTAGAACTCCAAGATATCGCGGTGTTACCCATGGTAAAGACATAGCCAGTTTGAGAACGACCTTTATATGGGTCAGAGAGATACCCATCATCAGCAAAACCCACCAAAACATCACAAGAATTGTGGGAATAGGGGACAGCAGGTCGGCGACCGGTCGACGAGGGTCCGGCGACCGGTCGCCCGGCGGCAGCAAACATGGGTTCCTCACCCATTTTGCCATACTTTCGTGACTCTCTGTAAGGAAAGAACAAGCCCATATCAATTGTACCCTTCAAGTAACGAAAGATAGTCTTTATGTTAGTTCAAAGGCGTCGCGTGGGCGCAAAGCTAAATCTAACTTACAAGTTAACAACAAAGGAGATATCGGGTCTTGTACACTGTGTCAAGTACAATAATGTGCCTATTGCACTTAGGTACGGTACCTCAGCCTCTAAAACGTCTTCACCATCATCCCTTGGGTGAAACGGATCCTTCTTGGATCTAGACTGCGACCAATCATGGGAGTGCTTAATAGGATGTATTTTATCCATATTAAATCACTTGAGCATCCTTTCCCAAGATCTTTCATCTCAAACTCAGATTTCAAGTATTCAATGGCACTTGCAAATCCGGAACTTGATTTCACGCAGGGGCATAATTTATTGTTCACATACCCTCTTCCAATCAAGTAGTCACTTAGACGGGTATACCACATCCGTCCGGATTGTTTCAATCCATATAGTGAACGTTGCAATCTTATTGCAAACGTGCTCTGTGGTCTAGAGCCACTTGACTTGGGTAAATGAACCCCATCCGGGACCTTCATTCAAATTTCCATATCTAGATCCCCATAGAGATATGTTATGACCACATCCATAAGCTGCATATTCAGTTTTTCGGAAACTACCACTGACAAGGTAGCAGAACGTTATGACGCCCTTTACGAGAGAATATGTCTCATCGTAGTCGATTCCAAGTCGTTGTGAGAAGCTTTGCGCCACAAGGCGAGATTTATATCTCGTTCTCTCACTACGCTTTCTAACAAAGACTCATTTATATCAACAGGTTTTATTCCAGAAGGTATTGGCACTACCGGCCCAAATACCGTTCTCTTTGTTAGTGAGTCCAACTCAACCTGGATCGCATATTTCCATTTAGGCCAATCAGCTCTACGTTGGCATTCATCAACGGAGCAAGGTTCAATATCATCATTCTCAATGAACTCTCGTGCACAAGCATATGCAAACACATCATCAACAGTGATGGAGTTTTTATCCCACGTCTCATGTACACTAGTGTAATTAATCGAGATCTCTATGTTTCTACGGATAGGTTCTAGCGATGGGGCGTCCCCAAAAGATGTCTTTTGGACATAACCATAATCCGGAACGTTTTCATGGACGGATTTTGAGTATCAATGATGAGATGGTTATTAGGTGTCATCGCAGCCCGTTTCCTAGGGCGCGAATCCCTCGAACCTAGTGGCCTCCCACGCTTCCTTAACGGAGCCACGGCCTGAGCCACATCACCACCATTACTGCTAGTGGCGCCGGCAGCCGTCCCTCCCATAGGGGTGGCTGCTGCAGCGACTTTGAGTCCAAGTCCTTGTTCAAGCACTTGCATTCTTGCAGGCATGTTTGCAGCTGGTATATATGATCTAGTCACTAAGATCTGAGAAAGCGTCCGGAAGAGAGTCGGCGACTTTCTGAAGATGTATAATTCTATGCACTTTCTGTAGTAGGGGGATTGTTATGAGACAGAGTGGGGACAGGCCACGACAATTCCAGTCGTTCCTGCTGAACGTTCACGTTCTTATCTCCCTCTAACGACGGGAAGACTGTCTCATTGAAGTGACAAATAGATCGCCTGTCAAGGGTTCTACATAGCGGATTATGGTTGGAGACTCAAATCCAACATAAATACTCATTTGTCTTTGAGAACCCATATTAATACGCTGTGGCGGCGTAATAGGCACATAAACAACATACCCAAATATGTGTAAGTACGAGATGCTTGGCTCGTACCCAGTCACTAGCTGTAATGCAAAACATGATTGGGTAGTGATGGACCTCAGACAAATGAGCATAGCTGCATGCAATACTGCGTGCCCCCAGGCAGAGAGAGAAAAGTTTGTGCGCATTACCAACGTCCTCGTGACCATTTGTAATCGTTAAATAACAATCTCTGCGAGACCATTCTGGGTCTGCATATGTGAGACTAGATGCCCAACATCTATCTCATGCAGTAGTCATCGAAAGTCTTCGATGTAAACTCTCCAGCAATATTAAGCATGATAGTTAATGGGATGATCCGGGTAGTGAGCCCGTAGGTGAATCGTTTGTGCTAGGAGTTTAGCATAAGCAACATTACGAATGGACAACATCATGACATGTGACCAGCATGTCGATGCATCAACCAACACCATAAAATACATAAATGGCCCGCTTGGTGGTTGAATATGTCCACAAATATTCCTTTTGGATTCTCTGTAAGAATGGAAGAAATACTTTAGAATCCTTTGCATAGGACGGTCTCTGTCCTAGTTTCCCTAAGGAACAAGCTTTGCATAATGAGCATTTGGCTTTGGAGGCTTCAGAAGCATAAGAGGCATCTTTGGGATCAGGATTAGTCCATGAAGGGTTGCTCACATCAGAAGAGGGAGGAAAAACGCTCAAACCTCGAATTATGGAATTCGGCGACCGGTCGACGGAGCCCCTAGACAGTACGACTTCGCTTCTGGAAGTCGGCGACCGGTCGACGAGTATGTGGCGACCGGTCGACGTAGCCTCTGGAAGTTGGTGACCGGTCGACGAGCATGCGGCGACCGGTCGACTGGTATCGGGCAGCAAAACTTTTTTGCTCCATAGCCACACCAGGCCTTCCTTGAATCAATTTTTGATTCATGCTTCGATTAGCTCGATAGAATGAATGCCCGTGTGAGGTTTTAAGTACACAGATCATCATATCACGACCTGGATGTCCTAGTCTGTCGTGCCAAAGCCAATATGTGTCAGAATCCAAGAGGTCATCCCGAATGACATTGTTTGATTCAATAGCTCGGATAGTGGTTGCATACAATCCACTAGAGAGACACATAAGCGTCTCTAACATGCGCTTTCTACCGCAATCATTAGAGGTATGCAAAATAATTCTTTTCCATTCTTATCATGCGTTTCAGCATGGAATCCATTAACTCTTATATCTTTAAAGCTCAACAGAGTTCTATTTCCTCTTGGAGCGTAGAGAGCATTTGTGACATCAATGTGAGTGCCATTAGGAAAGAGGAATTATGCATATCCTCTTCCTTGTACAAGATTCGATGGTCCTGCCATCGTAGTCACGGAGGAATGTGTAGGCACCATGCCTATAACGCAATATGGCATGCGTGGTTCTGCTATCTGCGAGACATTCAAATTCTCCAGAACCCATTCCTAGAAGCTCATTATTAAAATCGAGGCTATGAAAGCAACTCAGATTTTATTAAAGATATTAGTCAAGGCTTCAAAGTTTCATCTTGATCTTAAATCAAAACCAAATCCATTGTCTTGGCAAACTTGTCATATTACATCAACTTGGAAAAAACATAAAGACTTAAGCAAAATTGCTTCCAAAGTCTTTAACCCTTAAACTCGACGTCTTGATCATTGCAATTACATCTTCATATGTATTGCAAACTATGACCCATTGATCAAACGCTCCATATCATTAATAGACATCATGAAGAGGATTCTCCATTTATTGTGGCATAAAGGCGCGGTACTCACGGTCCCTAGGACCGTGGCAGATTACCTTGGCCAGTGGCGGTGCTGCCATAACTAGTGGCGCAACAACGCTGACCGGCGGTGACCGGCGGCGTCCCTCTTATAGGGATGGCGGTCTTCTCTCACTCTTTTGCGGCCTTATGCTCGCATGATCGCTTATTCTTATGGCGATTACCTTCTTGAGCAAATTAATCTTACGGATCAAAACGTCCGGATTTGTCCCTAGATTTAGGGTTTTGCTCGCGGCATCCTCCCTTAGGGGTGCCATTATAATGGGTTTCCGGAACATGTCTAGTTCTTACAGGCCTCACATTATAATACTTTTACAAGTATCATCATCATGCCTTTCGTCAAGGCAGAGATGGGAAGGTGGTGAGAGTTTCTCAATCAATTGTTCTTCTGTGATGATTTTCCACAGAGAAGATGGAGTCACGAACGTTGCCATAACGTTCATGAAGCACTTCTAGCGCTAACCTCTTTCATGAACTCAAACTGGAGTGCCATATCCATATGGCGATTCATCAGGAAAAATAACCTGGCATTGTATATCTCAGTTTGAGGGTCTAGAGCGGTTTCTTCAAAACAACGCTCATGGATCCGAGCTGGAAGCTCTTGTGTGGATAGGTACATTTGGATATCATGAGCTCATCTCAGAATCTGATGTCCGCATAATCCAATGGAGTAAAATCGAGTTATTCATGTTCGATATCCAAAATATGGAGAACAAGAATATGGTACCTATAACGACGATCCGTTCGTCAGGAAAATATAGGTTACCAATAGCGACAATCCGTTCGTCGGTAAAGGGTATGTTTCAGAGTTAATACTCCCACGAAACAATAGATGATTTCTGAGCAATCTTTGTGTCACGCCCCGATTTTCAAATCGATTAATAAGGCATTTTGCCCTTAATTACAACCAATTCGGGAACGTGACTACATGGAATATCAAATACAAATATGCACTAGAATTTTTTTCCTTTTAATTCGAGTACAACAAATATACTCCATGCCCAATAAATGTAATTGCTGACCCGTTCTTTAGGGTTACATATTACAAGCCATAAATTAAATAATAAATTGTTATTACAAAATATTAAATAATTAATCCATCAGAGTTTATTACATAAACAGCGGAAGTCTTATAAACCAATAATATGTATGCAGCCTTGCTTACTCCTGGTTATCCTAACCTGCAGGTATAACCACTACACCGTGGAATAGTGTACCGGGTTATATCAACAAACCCGGTCAGCTTACGAAGCTGGTATGAGTGATCTATGTTTTATTCACACTGTAACATTTTCCCAATTGAATTCTTTTATTTTCAGAAATCAATTAAAACCCAAAAGTTCCATTTCAAATCCGGAAGATTCGTATTATCTAATATACTGAACCTACGTGCCCCATACCACGTATTTTAACCCCACACGCCCCATAAACGTGTATGTTAATACCAGGGTAATCCAGTATGTTAAATAATATAAACCCTCGATCTTTACTCACACAAAACCATTTATAACTTAGCCTGATTAAAAGTGAGATGCATCTCCTTTTAATACATCAAGTTATTTTTAACTTCGCCTGATTAAAAGTGAGAATACTATTTTTCTTCTCCTTTTAATACATCAAGTTAATCATACAATATGCAGTCTAGAGCTCTAACTGATGGGCTACCATTTTTCACCCATTTAACGGTGTCCCCAGGACAATCCGTTTGTACAAAATCATTCAAATAGGCAAACACAATATCTTAATAGAATTATTGTGTTCCCACAAAATTCACAAATTAAAACAATAAGATGAACATTTTTCAAATATTGTTTTAACACCAAAATCACAACAACACAATATGAATTAATATTCATATATAAAAACATCGTGAGATTCACTCACCTCTAATTCCTGCTGCGTCTTCAAATAGTAACCAGGAATCGACAAGCACGAGCTACACTTCTCGTAAACACCTATGATTATGCAATATCCAATTAGCATAATACATTTCCAAAATAATCCAAATGTTCCTCAAATGTCTCCTACGACATCGGAACATTTAATCGAGACCATTTGACCAAAAGTCAACCATCGGTCAACGTGGGTCCCACGTCTACTATTCATCAACGGGTCCCACACCAAATTTGAAACTTCCAAAATCCAACAGCATGCTTATTTCTAGCATCCTAACATCATATCCAAATATGGTGATGATCCAACGGTCGGATCATCACGGATCTAACGATCCATAACCATTGCTTAATTGATCATCGCTCAAACGACCGAATTTCACAAAACTGTAAACACGAAAGTTGTTCGTATCGACGAACCAAGTCAAACGGAGCAAAGAATTGCTCCAGGACCGACCTGACGCGCCGCCGACGCGCCGCCGGAGGTGGCTGCCGGCCGCCGGTCAAGGTGGTCCGATGGCTACCAAAATTTACCAGAATGTAGAACTCAACAAGCCCAACAAGTTTAGTAACTACCTCAAAGTCTGGATCGAAGTGGAAGTGGCCGGAATCGGTGTCGGCAAGTTCTAGATCCAAAACTTCCCGAGCTCAATCCGCCGCCTACGGTGGTTTTCGGTGAAATCCAAGGGCACCATCGTGTTCATGGGGTTGAGGGCTTCAAAACCCGATACACGGATTGGTCCGGGGTGGCCGGAAAATGGCCGGAGCATGAGGAGGCCGTCGGCCTCTTCTTTGGCCGCCGCGTGCGGCGTCACGCCGGCGAGGCGGGCGGCAAGGCCGGGTGGGCTAGGTCTGTCGGCCCGAGCTGCACCTTTTGGTGGTGGCGGTGAGGCACACGGTGGCCGGTCACGGCTCGCCGGAAAACAACCAGAAGTGAGAGAAAGGGAGAGCTGCGCGGGGAGAGAGAGAGAGGGAGGAGAGAGAAAGTTCCAGAAAAAAAATAAAATCTTTCTTTTATAGAAAAACGTGGAACTTCCGAGGGCTGTAACTCCTTCATACGATGTCCATTTCCGATGAACCAAATTCCTACGAACTCGATTCGACGAGGTCTACAACTTTCATGAAGGAAGTTTTCTCAAATTCTCAACGGATAAAAAGTTACCTTAATTAACCTTGTGTAACTTATAATTACCGCCGTAATTATCGTTTTACGACGAAAACCCCCTAAAAATATGAAATCACTCCATTTCACTTCAAATTTCACGAACTATTTAATAAAAATAATACGGAAATTTTCGGGGTATTACAGTCTACCCTCCTTAAAGGAATTTCGTCCCGAAATTAGGACGCAGAGTACACCCAAGGTTATCACACTTCAATTCCAAAATCCAAAGTTTTATTGATAACTTAGGTAGTACATATCAAGCCAAAACATAATAAACCACACTACAACTTGCACACACTCTTATTACAAAGTCTAAAATGCCTCACAGGGCTTACACTACCAGAAGCCATCCTTAAACCTCCAATAGTGACTTCGTGGATAAGAGGCCGGATGTCTCGGAATTCCATACATCATAAGCTGATAGAAATATGCTGCCTCCACGAAACACTTGCAAGTGTCGCAACATTCTCTAGCTGCATGCCTATCTCCATCCACGTCCCACATGTCCTGGCCAAAAGGACGCCAAAAACTTGACTCACCGCAAGTAAGACATTTACCGGCGGGCAGGAAAGCAGTAGTCGACGGAAAATACAATAGTAGATGCTCATGACAAAACTCAGCCTGATGCATCATCCGCTCGACTTCTTGTCTACAGTAGTAGATGTTCCATCCGCTTCTCCACCAGTCGAGGGCTTCACACAGTTGCTGCACCACTTCCTGCTGCTTGGCTCGTGGTCCCAAAATCATCTTTATCATACATGCTGCATAAAACGCAACATGATGACCTACCACCGAACTTGGACGTGCACCATACAGAGTTCCTGGTTTGCATGCTGCATCGAAGTACTCCAGGGCTAAGGGTATGTTGGCCGCTTCCACAAGTACTCGTATTCCCATTCGGAATAGAGACTCCGGGTTCTTCGCTTCCCAGCAACGATTTGCGAAGATGCGCACTTGCCGATCCGCTTCTATGGAACCAGTGGGTCTGGATCCACCATCGAATCCATCCATGTCGATCGCCGCCAAGGTAGACCAGCTATCGGCATACTCCTTGAAGTCCTTTGAGACACAACGGAGTTCCATTGTGCTCTGCAGAGATGCGGTAGCCACCAATTGGAAAATGTATTTCCAGATCTCCACCGGAAGTTCACTCCATTCTGCATTCTTGGATCGCTTGCTGCACTCTCCTTTGTTCACCATTGTGTAAGAGAAAATTTTGAGATGCTTGTTTGATAACAGATATGAGTTAAGCAACACAACTCCTTATCCAAGTATTTAAGACAAAATTTCCCACCGTAAGGAAACCCTTCTTTAATGCGAGTGCGGTGCACTCAGCAACCCACTAAGAATAATTATTGCTCATATCTGTCTCAATTACTCAAAAGTATCGCCCACGATACAAGATTCCACAAGATTTAACCAACAAAAACTCAGTCTTCCACTAACACCGGTCATAATGACTCTTTACTTTAACTTTCGCATAATTAATTCCTCAAAAGATGCGAGGTCTCACAAGAGTGGAACTGTATGTGGAAAATCAGTGCATCGGGGAAAGAAAATCTTCCACGATCTCCAAGGGCTCCGACAATTAGCTGTAAATCAGCCGCTCACTTTTGCTTTTGAATTTTCAAATCCTCCACCAACAATAAATATACCTTTACGCATCCACTAACAGATACTTTCCATTAGTGCCATAAACTCCTTTCTCTTTCAAAGAGGATTCTTCACCCCACTTCTCAGAAATTCCCACTAAACTCAAACATGTCACGTAAGGTAAATTCGTTCAGTGAATTACTTCAATCTGATCCCTCTGAAAGCCAATTCTTTGAGGGCTTAGATGAAATAATTTCACCAGCAATCGAATTCGACAACGATATCGACATGCTAGACATGCTTCTAGCAGAAGACGAAGCCATTGAAGTAGCCCCAAGTCCACAAGTATCATCTCCACAAGCTGAACCTAGTTCATCCAAACGTATTCCACTGAGGAAGAGCTTCACCAAATACCAAGTCCAAGCATTGAAGGACTTCGTCGAGGCTTTTCCACAGCCAACTGTTCAACAGCGACAAGATTTGGGTGACCAAATAAAGTTAACGTTTGCACAAGTCTCTGCCTGGGTGATAAAGCATCGACCCCGAACGCCTGCCCAAACAACTCGTCAACAAAATTTTCTGCTGAGACAGAAAATCAATGAGCTTCAAGCTCAACTTAGCCAGTACCAAGCAGCATTCAACCGAATCAACTGCAACCACTGTGGAAAACGAGTTACTCCCAATAGTGAGCTACTCAAAGGAATCGAAGAGACTACCCCACAACCTCAGACTCTTCCAATTCCTGCAGTCATCGGTCCAAGGGAAAAGTCTCACATGAGGAGGGATGTTCAAAAGTGTATGTCGATCCCACATCACTCTTCTTCTACACACCAACCAGACAACATCAACCGTTCAGAACCTGAACAAGCATCTGTCGTGGCAGACACAACTAAGATTTCTGAAATCATTGTGTCGGTCAGAGATGAGCTAATCATCATGGCATCTGCTGATGCGCCACTGTGGATCTCTGCACTCAAATCCAGCTCAGCCACGCTTCATGAGTTCCTGAATGAAGCAGAGTACAAGAGAATCTTCACTAACGGTATTGATCTCACTCCCACTAACTTCCAAACCGAAGCTTCTCGCTACACAGCCACTATTCCTCTCAGTCCTGTCGTACTCTTGAATTTCTTCATGGATGTGGACCAATGGTCCACCATATTCAGTAGCATCATTTCAAGGGCGAATATCCTTGATGTCTTATCAACAGGGACTGCTGAAAACTACCACGACACCATCCAAGTCATGACTGCTGAGTTCCAGGTAACCACTCCATCTGTCTCCACTCGTGTCACTCACTTTGTTCGTTATTGTCAACGACAAACAGAACAGAGTTGGGCCATAGTTGATGTCTCTGTGGAGGGGTTAAGTTCAAATCTGGGTCCACACCCCAGATCTCAATGCAAGAAGCGTCCATCCGGATGCTTAATCCAAGACTTGTTCAACGGCAGCTCTCGTGTCGTATGGGTGGAACATGTTGATGTACGAGATCAACTCATGCACCAAACATACAGAACGCTAGTGGAGTCAGGCTTAGCCTTTGGAGCAAGGCGATGGGTAGAAATATTGCAGAGGCAAGCAGAACGGTTCAACTATTCTGCGGCTGTCACTCATCCACCTCAAGACTTTTGTGTCATACCATCGGTAGAAGGAAGAAGAAACTTGTTGCAGATGACATGCAGATTAGTGACGGATTTCTGCACAGGCATCGGCAACTCTACTGCTCATGAATGGAAGGTAGCTGAACAAACCAAGTTCAGGGGTTCAGGGATAAGAGTCTCCACTAACAAAATTTGGAATAGGCCGAATAAGCCTCATGGTCTTACTCGAACTGCAACTGCAATATTCCAACATCATGTCTCTCACCGAAAGCTGTTTGACTTCTTCACTGACGTACAAACTCGGAACCAGTGGGACCACCAAGCATTGGGCAAGACAGTCCAAGAGGTTGCACACATCACAACGGGTCAAGACCCACGCAACTGTGTCACCTTGATGCAAATCGACGACACCTACGTACTCCAAGAAAGTTGTACTGATTCAACAGGGTCATACGTGATTTATGCCTCTATCAGTCAGTCAACGGTCCAGAAGTTATTAGGTGGTTGTGAGTTAGGTACAATTGTATTCCTAACTTCAGGTTTTTCAATTCTACCAGATATGCCTACTGCTGGAAGAACAGAAGGGGTTTCAGACAATCCATACATTGGTTGTCTAGTAACGGTAGCAACACAGATCTCTACTGAGCTGCTGAAGAATAAGAAAGGGTCAGTGGATCAAGTCTGCCGTTTGATCCAGGGTACGGTTGAGAGAATTAGAAATGTAGCCATGTAAGACTATCATATAAGGAATTGTAATTTGTACTTTATATTCTTAACAACACAACAGCACTGAAGAGCACATGATGGGGATCCGCCGCGGTCGGGCCATCACTCGATAAATACTGTGTGCTATTAAGCATACGAAGTAACCATTACTTGAATGATTCTAAGAACCTAACGCCAAACCCTAACCGATCCTAAGCTCTAAACCCTAACTTCACTTCACAACTCAACAACTCGTTTCATTTCCGTAGAGCGTTCCATTGCTCAATCACTTCCTTAGAGCATTGTTTTGCTCTGATACCAATCTGTCACGCCCCGATTTTCAAATCGATTAATAAGGCATTTTGCCCTTAATTACAACCAATTCGGGAACATGACTACATGGAATATCAAATACAAATATGCACTAGAATTTTTTTCCTTTTAATTCGAGTACAACAAATATACTCCATGCCCAATAAATGTAATTGCTGACCCGTTCTTTAGGGTTACATATTACAAGCCATAAATTAAATAATAAATTGTTATTACAAAATATTAAATAATTAATCCATCAGAGTTTATTACATAAACAGCGGAAGTCTTATAAACCAATAATATGTATGCAGCCTTGCTTACTCCTGGTTATCCTAACCTGCAGGTATAACCACTACACCGTGGAATAGTGTACCGGGTTATATCAACAAACCCGGTCAGCTTACGAAGCTGGTATGAGTGATCTATGTTTTATTCACACTGTAACATTTTCCCAATTGAATTCTTTTATTTTCAGAAATCAATTAAAACCCAAAAGTTCCATTTCAAATCCGGAAGATTCGTATTATCTAATATACTGAACCTACGTGCCCCATACCACGTATTTTAACCCCACACGCCCCATAAACGTGTATGTTAATACCAGGGTAATCCAGTATGTTAAATAATATAAACCCTCGATCTTTACTCACACAAAACCATTTATAACTTAGCCTGATTAAAAGTGAGATGCATCTCCTTTTAATACATCAAGTTATTTTTAACTTCGCCTGATTAAAAGTGAGAATACTATTTTTCTTCTCCTTTTAATACATCAAGTTAATCATACAATATGCAGTCTAGAGCTCTAACTGATGGGCTACCATTTTTCACCCATTTAACGGTGTCCCCAGGACAATCCGTTTGTACAAAATCATTCAAATAGGCAAACACAATATCTTAATAGAATTATTGTGTTCCCACAAAATTCACAAATTAAAACAATAAGATGAACATTTTTCAAATATTGTTTTAACACCAAAATCACAACAACACAATATGAATTAATATTCATATATAAAAACATCGTGAGATTCACTCACCTCTAATTCCTGCTGCGTCTTCAAATAGTAACCAGGAATCGACAAGCACGAGCTACACTTCTCGTAAACACCTATGATTATGCAATATCCAATTAGCATAATACATTTCCAAAATAATCCAAATGTTCCTCAAATGTCTCCTACGACATCGGAACATTTAATCGAGACCATTTGACCAAAAGTCAACCATCGGTCAACGTGGGTCCCACGTCTACTATTCATCAACGGGTCCCACACCAAATTTGAAACTTCCAAAATCCAACAGCATGCTTATTTCTAGCATCCTAACATCATATCCAAATATGGTGATGATCCAACGGTCGGATCATCACGGATCTAACGATCCATAACCATTGCTTAATTGATCATCGCTCAAACGACCGAATTTCACAAAACTGTAAACACGAAAGTTGTTCGTATCGACGAACCAAGTCAAACGGAGCAAAGAATTGCTCCAGGACCGACCTGACGCGCCGCCGACGCGCCGCCGGAGGTGGCTGCCGGCCGCCGGTCAAGGTGGTCCGATGGCTACCAAAATTTACCAGAATGTAGAACTCAACAAGCCCAACAAGTTTAGTAACTACCTCAAAGTCTGGATCGAAGTGGAAGTGGCCGGAATCGGTGTCGGCAAGTTCTAGATCCAAAACTTCCCGAGCTCAATCCGCCGCCTACGGTGGTTTTCGGTGAAATCCAAGGGCACCATCGTGTTCATGGGGTTGAGGGCTTCAAAACCCGATACACGGATTGGTCCGGGGTGGCCGGAAAATGGCCGGAGCATGAGGAGGCCGTCGGCCTCTTCTTTGGCCGCCGCGTGCGGCGTCACGCCGGCGAGGCGGGCGGCAAGGCCGGGTGGGCTAGGTCTGTCGGCCCGAGCTGCACCTTTTGGTGGTGGCGGTGAGGCACACGGTGGCCGGTCACGGCTCGCCGGAAAACAACCAGAAGTGAGAGAAAGGGAGAGCTGCGCGGGGAGAGAGAGAGAGGGAGGAGAGAGAAAGTTCCAGAAAAAAAATAAAATCTTTCTTTTATAGAAAAACGTGGAACTTCCGAGGGCTGTAACTCCTTCATACGATGTCCATTTCCGATGAACCAAATTCCTACGAACTCGATTCGACGAGGTCTACAACTTTCATGAAGGAAGTTTTCCCAAATTCTCAACGGATAAAAAGTTACCTTAATTAACCTTGTGTAACTTATAATTACCGCCGTAATTATCGTTTTACGACGAAAACCCCCTAAAAATATGAAATCACTCCATTTCACTTCAAATTTCACGAACTATTTAATAAAAATAATACGGAAATTTTCGGGGTATTACACTTTGCTCCCAAGAAACGTTTCCAAGGATTTTGGATTTAGGTGAAACTTTGGTGTCGTATGGACATAACCTTAAACCTTTTCGGTAGCTCTACTCAGATATGACCAGATACATAATAAGAGATGTCGGTGTGAGCAAGCTCCCTTAATAACACTTATCTCAAATTACATACCTAGACATCATACCCAAGCAGGTGAGCCTAGTGGGGCCTAAGTCATGAAACATAGGTCGTTTCTTCTCTACGGATTGCTCATCCGGAGGTAAATCATTCAATGAACTCCTCGTTCAAAGTCTCTTCTCTCTACGGAATCCTCATCTGGAGTATTAGCTTGAATCCCCATAATTTGGCTCTTGAACTTTCACCAATAGCATGATGACATTAGAAGTGCTCATGACTTACACATACCGCAAGCGATATGAAGCTCGATCACTCCCCTAATGCTTCTCATAGTTTGGATAGGTTCGAATCAAGAATCCCACGTTATAGAAAGGTGGGAGGTAAAGGAGGGATGTTGGAAGTCCCTTGAGAAAAAGAAGATGAATTTAAATTCATAAAGCAGCAACTTTTATAAAAGCTTACTTTGATTATTTTCTCGGATTATCTTGAGTACCTCTTCTTCGAAGTTATATATCTGGAGATCCAACGGTCCGAATTGGCTGAATTTTGAACTGGGGGTATTAGACTCACGGAGGAAGTTCTCGTCAAATTGTGGCTTAATCCAATGGTTGAGAAGAGAGAAAATCGTTTTCGTAGTTGACTGTTCTGTGCAGGCAGATTCTCAGACATTGGTGTAGGAGTAGCCGGCAGCAAGGATGTGGTGCACGGCAGTGCAAGGAGAACACGGCAAACCTAGAGTTAGGTTCTAAGGTTTTGGCGCTAGCAGGATGCTATGCTCAAGAGTTTTGGCTTTTGATCTCAGAGCTAGAGGTTCGTGTTGATAACGTGTTTTAGGATATATGAAATACAACCACAAGACAGAAAGTAAATACAAAGTAAATAGCACATAAATAGATCGTATCTTTATTGATGAATAGATGTCTCTATATATAGAGAAACACAAAGGGTACAATCCATATCTCAATAGGAATTCTATTCATAATGTAATCCATATGCTATACTAATTAAGATACTCTTAGATTGACTAGGCACACACATAAGGTAGGTTTCCTTCAACAATACGTGTATTATTCGGACAATTTTCTTTTAATAGTACATTGAAAAGTTCGGCATAATATTATTTAATTATTTATTTTTAAATTTTTTAATATTAAATTTTATTCATTTTTATTCAATTACATGTGAAAAATACGTAATAAAACATGTTTAATACGTATATAATACTTTTTTGTTCAAAAGTATACGTTTATTTTAACGAATCTTTTCAAAAGTATGAATTTCAGAAATATTTTTTTTTAAAAATATGTACGTACGGGTATCAGGGGCGGCCCAAGGGGCAGGCATCCAAGGCGGTTGCCTTAGTCCTCAAGTTTGAGAATGCCTCATTTTGGCCTATTAAGACAAAAAAGTTTATCTAACCAATGAGAAAAAGACAAAAAAATAAGTTTAACTAAAAGGTCTTAAACAAATTATGCTAAAATAAAAGGTCCAATAATTAATAGAGAAAAAGTCCATTCAAATTTTGAAGGCTCCCTTTGTCCCATATCATATAAACTTTTACACCTTCAAAGATCTATTTCATTAGAATAGTTTTGGACTTTCTATTTTTTTTTTTTGCTAATCTTTTTGGCTTTCTTTTGTTTAGTTAACAACAATTGAAGCCTCATATCCTATACATGGGAGAGTCTCTAGTGAGGACCTTATAAAAAGGACTTGGTGAGGACTTTCAAATCAACGGTTGGATGAATGTTTTAAACTTTATTTGAAATATTATTTTTTAAACATATGACTCTTTAAACTGTTGATTTGAAAGTCCTCACCAAGCTCTTATTATAAAGTCCTCACTAGAGACTCTTCCTCCTATATATATATATATATATATATATATATATATATATATATATATAGGAGGAAGAGTCTCTAGTGAGGACTTTATATATTACTGCTTGTTTACAATACATTGAATCAAGTTTTTCTCTATTAGAAGAAAAATAGCTGGTGACGATACTAACGTTACTGGGAATGATACGGGAAAAGGAACAACTAGTGTTGCCCTTGTGGTGATCCCTCCTTCCTCCACACATGGAGAGAAACTTGAAAAGTTCAATGTGACATACTTCAAAAGGTGGCAACAAAAGATGCTCTTCTATTTGACAACTCTGAATTTGTCAAAGTTCTTGAAGAACAATGCTCCTGCTAGTGGCTTATCTGTGGAGGTTGTGGCTGCTGTAGATGCTTGGAATCATTCTGATTTTCTGTGCAAGAACTACATCCTCGATGGCCTGGAGAATACATTATACAATGTTATAGTCCGATGAAAACTGCTAAGGCTTTATGGGAGTCTCTTGACAAGAAATACAAGATCAAAGATGCTGGAAAGAAGAAGTATATCATTGGTCATTTTCTTGACTACAAGATGATAGACTCCAAGACTGTGTTGAGTCATGTTGAGGAGTTTCAGTTAATTCTACATGAGATGCATACTGAAGGAATGAATATGGCTGAAACTTTACAAGTTGGTTGCATGATTGAAAAATTGCCTCCATCTTGGAAAGACTTTAAGAATTATCTCAAGCATAAACGCAAAGAGATGGATTTTGAGGGTCTGATTGTGAGGCTAAGGGTTGAGGAAGACAACCGTATTGCTGACAAGAAAAATGGAATAAATTTTATGGCAGACAAAGCACATGTTGTTGAAGATGCACCAAAGAATAACAAGAAGAAGTATTCTGGTGAAGGCAAAGAGCAAGGGAACTCGAAGAAGCATTGTGATTAATTTCACAAGATAAAGGTTTCAGTTGTAACAAGCCTAGGCATAGAGCTTCTGAGTGTAGCAACTGTAATGGAAAGAAGAACAACTACAAGAAATATAAAAGCAAAGCCACAGAGGTTAATATGACTGAAGAGGATAAGTTTTCAAGCGGTATTTCTGATATCAGTCTATCAGCTGTTGTATTTGAAGTAAATCTCATAAGCAACACCAATGCATGGTGGGTGGACACTGGAGCTACACGCCACATCTGTTTTGATAAGAAGATGTTCACTACTTATGAAGAAGTGGAGCAATGAGAACAACTCTTTATGGGAAATTCATCTACTTCCAGAGTTGAAGGAAAAAGAAATGTGATACTCAAGATGACATCTGGCAAGGAACTCACTCTGAAGGATGTACTTCATGTTCCAAACATTCGAAAGAATCTGGTATCTGGTTCGCTGCTAAGCAAGAATGGTTTCAAATTAGCCTTTGAGACTGATAAGTTTGTACTAACTAAGAATGAGATATATGTGGGGAAAGGGTACCTAAGAAATGGTCTGTTCAAAATGAATGTAATGACTGATGTACCTTTTAAGATTATTAATAATAATATCACAGCTGGTTCTGCTTATATGATTGAGTCCCCAAATGTTTGACACAGTAGGCTAGGACATGTGAACTATGATACAATACGTAGATTAGTTAACATGGATTTACTGCCTAAATTCAACATTGAGTCAAATCACAAGTGTGAAACTTGTGTGGAAGCAAAATTAACAAGAACATCCTTTCATTAAATAGAAAGAAGTACATAACCTCTAGGATTGATTCATAGTGATCTCTATGACTTGAAGTTTCTACAAACTAGATGTGGTAAAAAGTATTTCATTACTTTTATAGATGACTACATAAGATATTGCTATGTGTATTTGCTTAAAAGTAAAGATGAAGCCATAGAAATGTTCAAGTATTACAAGAACGAAGTTGAGAATCAACTTGGTAAAAAGATTAAGATTTTAAGAAGCGATAGAGGTGGTGAATATAAAGCACTATTTGCTGAGTTTTGTGCTCAACATGGAATCATTCACCAAACTACTGCTCCTTATTCACCTCAACAAATTGGTGTTGCCGAACACAAGAACCATACATTAAAAGAGATGATGAATGCTATATTGATAAGTTTGGGAGTACCCTAGAACTTGTGGGGGCAAGCATTGCTTTCTTCTAATTATATTCTCAATAAATTACTTCATAAGAAGTTAGATAAAACACCACATAAGTTATGGAAAGGTCTAAGACCTTCTTATAAATACCTCAAAGTGTGGGGGTGTATGGCTAAGGTAGCAGTTTCCTGAACCTAAAAAGGTTAAAATAGGACTCAAAATTGTTGATTGTGTATTTATTGGCTATGCTTCTAATAGCAGTGCATATAGATTTCTAGTACACAAATGAAAAAAACGTTGACATACATGTGAATAAAGTTATTGAGTCGAGGAATGCTAAATTCTTTGAGAATATTTTTCGTTGTAAAAACACACAACAACAAAGTTCTTTAAAGAGAAATTATGATGATGCTAACAGTAGTCATCATGAAGGAAACTAAGAGCCGATTTAAAAAGAGCTTAAAGTCTATACTAGACAAAGTAAGAGGGCAAAGATAGCTAAATCTTTTGGACCTGATTTTCTAACTTATTTATTAGAAAATGAACCACAAAGTTATAAAGAAACCATGTCCTCTCCAGAAGCTCCATATTGGAATGAGGCTATTAATGCCAAAGTTGATTCAATTTTACAAAATCATAATTGGGAACAACTGGAAGGTTTCATAGTTCCAGGTCAAGAGAAAAAATTATGTAGGCTTGTGAAATCTCTTTATGGTTTAAAGCAACCACCAAAACAATGACATCAAAAATTTGATGATGTAATGATGTCAATAATGAATTCAAGATTAATGAGTGTAACAAATGTGTTTAAACAAAAAGCACACAAAATGGATATGTCATGGTATGTCTTTATGTAGACGACATGCTTATCATTGGTAGTAACAATGAGATGATTAAAACTACCAAGACAATTTTGACTAGCAAATTTGATATGAAAGATATGGGAGTTGCAGATATTATACTAGGAATTAAAATTTCCAAAACATCTGAGGGATTAATCTTGTCTCAATCACATTATATTGAGAAAATAATCTCAAAGTTTGACAACTATGATAATCCAGCAAAGACTCCTTATGATATTAATCTTCATTTGACAAAGAATACTGGTATAGGCATATCTCAAATTGAATATGCACACATAATTAGAAGTTTGATGTATTTAACAAACTGCATAAGACCAGACTTAGCCCACTTAGTTAATAGACTGAGTAGATATACTAGTAATCTTGGAATGAACCATTGGATGGTCATTGTTAGAGTTCTTAGATATCTAAAATATACTAAGAATTATGGACTGCATTATACAAGATATCCATATGTACTTGAGGGATACAGCGATGCCAATTGGATATCTGATAGTAAAGACCCCACATCTACAAGTGGATACATCTTTACGTTGGGAGGTGCAGTCGTATCTTGGAAATCCAACAAGCAAACTTGTATATCGAAATCCACAATGGAATATGAAATTATTGCTTTAGAAAAAGCTGGAGAAGAAGTTGAATGGCTTTGTAGTTTCTTAGAGGATATTCCAAATTGGCCAAAGCCAGTGCCCGCTATATGTATACATTGCAATAGTCAATCAGCAATTGGAAGGGCACAAAGTAAAAACTATAATGGTAAGTCTTGACATATGATTTGCACGTAATTTATGTACAAAGCATACTTCTAACTACTTGAATAATGCTTCTCCAAGAGCCAAATAATATCATTAATGTGTGTTTGTCCATTTTATAGGTTCATAAGTGAGAAAAAGAAACATGGAGCAAAATGATGCATTTCGAGATCAATTGGAGTACTTTCGAGAAAAGGACAAAAGTCAACTGTGACTTTCGAGTATCAAGAATCATTCAAGTCAAGCATCGGGAGTGAAACATCTCAAAGATTCGGAGTTACGACCAAGAAATCGAAAAGTCAACTTTCGGTCCCAGAAAGTCAACCGAAGTCAACCGGGCCCACACATGGTCAACCCCGATGTCAAACCCGAAGGCATCACATTTGAATCTATCCATGAGTTTTTCAAGCAACCAAGGAGAGCCCCTTTGATTGGTTGAAGTATATTGGTGGTGATTTGAAATTCAAATTCAAAATAGAGACAAAACATTTAATATTCTAACCACTATTTGTCTCTTAGCCTTCCTTTATCCCACTTTTGTCTCCTCACCTCCCAAATCTGATTTTTCTTGTCCATAAACACATTACCTCTCTACCCTTTCTCTCTTCTTTGCTTTCCCACCTACCCTAGCCTTGTAGGTAATTTCCTTTGCTTTGAATCTTAGTTGCTAGCCTTAGGATCATTTTCAATCCATCTCCACCATCCAATCCATTCTCTTTCCCTCTAAATACTCCTCTTCACTTCCATTTTCATACACAAAATATCACCATTCATCAACCCTAGCCTCCACCCCAAAATTCCCTAAACCTTTCTTCTTCCTTCTCTCCCAAAAGTCACAAAAATACTTGGATCCGCCGTCGGATCGACCGGTCGTCGACTGGTCGGCCGGCGGCGGCTACCACCTTCTTCCCCTCTTTTCTCCTCCTTCCACCCCTCAAATCCATTTCCTTCCTTCATGAAACTTCGTCCTAAGACCCTCCTCTATATTCCTAATCTCTTTTCTTCACTATTCTATCACTTCTACCTGACATAAGCTTGGAGACATCAAGAACATCAAGATCCTTGGAGCTTTGGACAAGAAGAAGTTAGGAGAAGAAGAGGAGGCCAAGAGGAGCTTGCTTCAAGACTTGGTGACGGCAAGATTGGGACCACTATCTTCATTGAGCATTCATCTATCTCTATTTACTTTTATCTATTTCTTAGCTTGTCAATCTTGAGATTATTGATGTACATTCTAAGTATATGTGAGTAGTTGTTAGGATTGGGACTAGGGTTGTGTGCCCTAGTCCATAGATGATGGATTGGACGATTCTTATATATATGCCTGTTGGTTGATTTTTGGGTATATTCATTGTCTATTTGTGTTATGTGTTAGATGTTTGTTTAGGAACCATCAATTCTTTGGCATGTGTTTGATCTATCTTGGTGTGAAAGTGTGAGTTTGCTACCCTTACTCTTTCTAGACAATGGACAATGAATATGATGAGCATGTCTTGTTTGATTTCCTTGGTCTTGATACTTTATGCCTTAATTCAATTAGCTTGGTTAAATTGGATTAGGAGTTGTTGTGAACCATTGCATGACATAACAATAACTTAGAAGACTGGGTCCTAGAACCATTGAATGGCTAAGATACAGAAATTGATCCATTAAACGACTTGGCTTTGTGTGTGAATTCCTTAATGCATTTATGCTTCAACCCCCTTCACATTTGTGAGGGAGGACCTTCATTAATAGCATTGATGAAAGATTAACTGTCACGCCCCGATTTTCCAATCAATTAATAAGACATTTTGCCCTTAATTACAATCAATTTCGGGAACGTGACGACATGGAATATCAAATACAAATATGCACTAGAATTTTTTTCTTTTTAATTCAAGTACACAACACCAACTCCATGCCCAACATTGTAATTTCAAACTCAATACAAGAGTCGAATATTACATACCAAATATTTATATAATAAATTGATACATCAAAATATTACATAAATAAATCTTCAGAGTGCGAAGCATAAAATAGCGGAAGTCTTATAACCCAACAAAAAGTATGCAGCCTTGCATTACTCCTGGTTATCCTAACCTGCAGGTATAACCCCTACACCGTGGAATAGTGTACCGGGTTATATCAACAAACCCGGTCAGCTTACGAAGCTGGTATGAGTTAACTCAGTTTTACTCACCCTAAACCGTTTATCAAAAATATACATATATAGTTTGTTTTAAACAAATATATGTAAGTTATATTCTTCAAAAACAATTCAAATCCCGAAAATTCATATTATAAAATATAATGAACCTACGCATCCCATAATACGTATTTTAACCCCACACGTCCCATAACGTGTATGTTAATCCCAGGGTAATTCAGAATATTAAACAATATAAACCTTCCCCAAAATCATTTCCCAAAATTATGATTTCTTTCTTTTTAAGAAAAGTAAATCATCATAATAATTACTTCAATTTTTAAAGAAGTAAAAACTTCAAAATACAATTCAATATTGTTCAAGAATTGTAATTCATTTATCAATGCTTCAAATATTTAAGAAGCAAATTCATATCATACTCACACAAAACCACAATCAACTTCAAATGATTAAAAGCGAGAATACCATTTTTCTTCTCCTTTTAATACATCAAGATAAAGCGAGAATACCATTTTTCTTCTCCTTTATTACATAAAGTATTCATCTTTGTTTTCAATGAATACATGGCTACACAGTCTAGAACTCTAACCTTCACCTTCTGGCTACACAGTCTAAAGCTCTAACCTTCACCACTGGCTACACAGTCTAGAGCTCTAACCTTCACCCATTGGCTACACAGTCTAAAGCTCTAACCTTCACCCATTGGCTACAAAAACATTCGAGTAGGCAAACACAATATCATAATTTTTGAAATATTGTTCCCACAAAATCCACCAATTAAAACAATAAAATGAATACTTTCAAATATTGTTTTAACACAAAATCACACATGCTGATATATCAAATTAAAACTGTATTTAATTTATATATCGCAAAATCATTTAAATAAATATCATTATTTATTTTCGCAAACAACACAATATGAATTAATATTCATATATAAAATATCGTGAGATTCACTCACCTCTAATTCCTGCTGCGTCTTCAAATAGTAACCAGGAATCGACAAGCACGAGCTACACTTCTCGTAAACACCTATGATTATGCAATATCCAATTAGCATAATACATTTCCAAAATAATCCAAATGTTCCTCAAATGTCTCCTACGACATCGGAACATTTAATCGAGACCATTTGACCAAAAGTCAACCATCGGTCAACGTGGGTCCCACGTCTACTATTCATCAACGGGTCCCACACAAAATCCGAAACTTCCAAAATCCAACAGCATGCTTATTTCTAGCATCCTAACATCATATCCAAAATTGGTGATGATCCAACGGTCGGATCATCACGGATCTAACGATCCATAACTATCGCTTAATTGATCATTGATCAAACGACCGAATTTGACAAAAGTCAAAACACGAAAGTTGTTCGTATCGACGAACCAAGTCAAACGGAGCAAAGAATTGCTCCCGGACCGACCTGACGCGCCGCCGACGCGCCGCCGGAGGTAGCTGCCGGCCGCCGGTCAAGGTGGTCCGATGGCTACCAAATTTTACCAGTGTGTAGAACTCAACAAGCCCAACAAGTTTAGTAACTACCTCAAAGTCTGGATCGGAGCGGAAGTGGCCGGAATCGGCGTTGACTTTTTGAAAATCAAAAACTTCTCGAGCTCAATCCGCCGCTTACGGTGGTTTTCGGTGAAATCCAAGGGCACCATCGTGTTCCAGGGGTTGAGGGCTTCAAAACCCAGTACATGAAGTGCTCCGGGGTGGCCGGAATCACGTCGGAAACAAAAGGGACCGTCGGCAGCTTCTTTCTCCGCCGCGTGCGGCGTCACGCCGGCAAGGCAGCCGGCACGGCCCGGCTGGTTTAGCTCGCCGCCGGCCGCTGCACATGATGGCGGGGGCGGTGAGATGAGCAGGTGGCCGGAGCAAGTGGCCGGAATTTGCAGGGTGTAGAGAGAGAGGGAGGACGCGGGGAGAGAGAGAGAGGGAGGAGAGAGAAAATGTTTTCCAAAAATAAAACATTTTCATGTTTTATAGAAAATCGTTTAATTTCCGAGGGCCATAACTCCTTCATACGATGTCCATTTCCGATGAACCAAATTCCTACGAACTCGATTCGACGAGGTCTACAACTTTCATGAAGGAAGTTTTCCCAAAATCTCAACGGATAAAAAGTTACCTTAATTAACATTGTGTAACTTATAATTACCGCCGTAATTATCGTTTTACGAAGAAAACCCCTAAAAATATGAATTCTCTCCATTTCACTTCAATTTCACGAACTATTTAATAAAAATAATACGGAAATTTTCGGGGTATTACAGTCTACCCTCCTTAAAGAAATTTCGTCCCGAAATTAGGACGCAGAGTACTCCCAGGTTATCACAATCACAATTCAGAAATCCAAAGTTTCATTCATTGATAATAACTGGACAGTACAATCAAACACAACTTAAGGTAAGAAACTACAACTTGCACACACTTCTATTACAGATTCTTAAGATGCCTCACAGGGCTTACACTACCAGAAGCCATCCTTGAACCTCCAGTAGTGACTTCGTGGATAAGAGGCCGGATGTCTCGGAATTCCATACATCATCAGCTGGTAGAAATATGCTGCCTCCACGAAACACTTGCAAGTGTCGCAACATTCTCTAGCTGCATGCCTATCTCCATCCACATCCCACATGTCCTGGCCAAAAGGACGCCAAAAACTTGACTCACCACAAGTAAGGCATTTACCGGCGGGTAGGAAAGTAGTAGTCGACGGAAAATACAGCAGTAGATGCTCATGACAAAACTCAGCCTGATGCATCATCCGCTCGACTTCTTGTCTACAGTAGTAGATGTTCCATCCGCTTCTCCACCAGTCGAGGGTTTCACACAGTCGCTGCACCGTTTTCTGCTGCTCGGCTCGTGGTCCTAAAATCATCTTAATCATACATGCTGCATAAAATGCAACATGATGACCTACCACCGAACTGGGACGGGAACCATAGAATGTTCCTGGTTTGCATGCCGCATCGAAATACTCCAGGGCTAGAGATATATTCGCTGCCTCCACGAGTACTCGTATTCCCATTCGGAACAGAGACTCCGGGTTCTTCGCTTCCCAGCATCGATTTGCGAAGATGCGCACCTGCCTGTCCGCTTCTATGGAACCAGTGGGTCTGGATCCACCATCGAATCCATCCATGTCGATCGCCGCCAAAGTAGACCAGCTATCGGCATACTCCTTGAAGTCCTTCGAGACACAACGAAGTTCCATTGTGCTCTGCAGGGATGCGGTTGCCACTAACTGGAATATGTACTTCCAGATTTCCACTGGAAGTTCACTCCAGTCAGTATTCCTTGATCTCTTACTGCACTCTCCTTTGCTCACCATTTTGCAAAATCTAGAAGATGTGTTTGTTTGAAATCAGATATGAGTTAAGTAACACAGCTCCTTATCCCATGTATTTAAGACAAAATTTTCCACCGTAAGAAAACCCTTCTTTAATGCGAGTGCGGTGCACTCAGCAACCCACTAAGAATAATTATTGCTCATATCTGTCTCAATTACTCAAAAGTATCGCCCACGATGCAAGATTCCACAAGATTTAAATCAACAAAATCTCAGTTTTCCACTAACGTCGATCATAATGGCTCTTTACTTTAACTTTCGCATAATTAATTCCTCAAAAGATGCGAGGTCTCACAAGAGTGGAACTGTATGTGGAAAATCCATGCATCGGGGAAAAGAAATCTTCCACGATCTCCAAGGGCTCCGACAATTAGCTGTAAATCAGCCACTCACTTTTGCTTTTGAAATTTTCAAATCCTCCACCAACAATAAATATACACCTTACGCATCCACTAACAGATACTTTCCATTAGTGCCATAACCTCCTTTCTCTTTCAAAGAGAACTTCTTCACCCCACTTCTCAGAAATTTACACCAACTCAAACATGTCACGCAAAGTGAATTCGTTCAGTGAATTACTTCAATCTGATCCCTCTGAAAGCCAATTTTTTGAGGGCTTAGATGAAATAATTTCACCAGCAATAGAATTCAACAACGATATCGACATGCTAGACATGCTTCTAGCAGAAGACGAAGCCATTGAAGTAGCCCCAAGTCCACAAGTATCATCTCCACAAGCTGAACCTGGTTCATCCAAACGTATTCCACTGAGGAAGAGCTTCACCAAATACCAAGTCCAAGCATTGAAGGACTTCGTCGAGGCTTTTCCACAGCCAACTGTTCAACAACGACAAGATTTGGGTGACCAAATAAGGTTAACGTTTGCACAAGTCTCTGCGTGGGTGATAAAGCATCGACCCAAAACGCCTGCCCAAACAACTCGTCAACAAAATTTTCTGCTGAGACAGCAAATCAATGAGCTTCAAGCTCAACTTAGCCAGTACCAAGCAGCATTCAACAGAATCAACTGCAACCACTGTGGAAAACGAGTTACTCCCAATAGTGAGCTACTAAAAGGGATTGAAGAGACTACCCCACAACCTCAGACTCTTCCAATTCCTGCAGTCATCGGTCCAAGGGAAAAGTCTCACATGAGGAGGGATATTCAAAAGTGTATGTCGATCCCACATCACTCTTCTTCTACACAACAACCATCAGACAACATCAACCGTTCAGAACCTGAAGAAGCATCTGCCGTGGCAGAAACATCTGTCGTGGCAGACACAACTAAGATTTCTGAAATCATTGTGTCGGTCAGAGATGAGCTAATCATCATGGCATCTGCTGCTGCGCCACTGTGGATCTCTGCACTCAAATCCAGCTCTGCCACGCTTCATGAGTTCCTGAATGAAGCAGAGTACAAGAGAATCTTCACTAACGGTATTGATCTTACTCCCACTAACTTCCAAACCGAAGCTTCTCGCTACACAGCCATTATTCCCCTCAGTCCTGTCGTACTCGTGAATCTCTTCATGGATGTGGACCAATGGTCCACCATATTCGGTAGCATCATCTCGAGGGCAACGATCCTTGACGTGTTGTCAACAGGGACAACTGGAAGCTACAACGAAACCATCCAAGTCATGACTGCTGAATTTCAGGTGACCAGTCCATCTGTCTCCACTCGTGTAACTCACTTTGTTCGCTATTGCCAAAGACAAACAGAACAAAGTTGGGCAATAATTGACGTCTCTGTGGACGGTTTAAGCTCAAATCTGGGTCCACACCCAAGATCTCAATGCAAGAAGCGTCCATCCGGATGCTTAATCCAAGATTTGTTCAACGGCAGCTCTCGTGTCGTATGGGTGGAACATGTTGATGTACAGGATCAAATCATGCACCAAACATACCGAACGCTAGTGGAGTCAGGCTTAGCCTTTGGAGCAAGGCGATGGGTAGAAATACTTCAGAGGCAAGCGGAAAGGTTAAATTATTCCGCGGCTGACACTTATCCTCCTCAAGACTTTTGTGTCATACCATCTGTGGAAGGAAGAAGAAACTTGTTGCAGATGGCATGCAGAATAGTGACAGACTTTTGCACAGACATCGGCAACTCTACTGCTCATGAATGGAAGGTAGCTGAACAAACCAAGTTCAGGGGTTCAGGGATAAGAGTCTCCACCAACAAAATCTGGAACAGGCTGAATAAGCCTCATGGTCTCACTCGAACTGCAACTGCAATATTCCAGCATCATGTCTCTCACCGAAAGCTGTTTGACTTCTTCACTGACGTACAAACTCGGAACCAGTGGGACCATCTAGCATTGGAAAAAGAAGTACAGGAGATTGCACACATCACAACTGGTCATGATCCACGCAATTGTGTCTCCTTGTTGCAAATGCACAACACCTATATACTCCAAGAAAGTTGTACTGATTCAACAGGGTCATACGTGATTTATTCCCCTATTAGTCAGTCAACGGTGCAGAAGTTAATAGGCGGTTGTGAGTTAGGTACAATTGTATTCCTAACTTCAGGTTTTTCAATTCTACCAGATATGCCTACTGCTGGAAGAACAGAAGGGATCTCAGACAATCCATACATTGGTTGTCTAGTAACGGTAGCAACACAGATCTCTACTGAGTTACTGAAGAACAAGAAAGGGTCAGTGGATCAAGTCTGTCGTTTGATCCAGGGTACGGTTGAGAGAATTAGAAATGTAGCCATGTAAGACTATCCTTTAAGGAATTGTAATTTGTACTTAATATTCCTAACAACACAACAGCACTGAAGAGCACATGATGGGGATCCGCCGCGGTCGGGCCATCACTCGATAAATACTGTGTGCTATTAAGCATACGAAGTAACCATCACTTGAATGAATCTAAGAACCTAACGTCAAACCCTAAACCGATCCTAAGCTCTAAACCCTAACTTCACTTCACAATTCTAAAACTCGTTTCATCTCCGTAGAGCGTTCCATTGCTCAATCACTTCCTTAGAGCATTGTTTTGCTCTGATACCAATCTGTCACGCCCCGATTTTCCAATCAATTAATAAGACATTTTGCCCTTAATTACAATCAATTTCGGGAACGTGACGACATGGAATATCAAATACAAATATGCACTAGAATTTTTTTCTTTTTAATTCAAGTACACAACACCAACTCCATGCCCAACATTGTAATTTCAAACTCAATACAAGAGTCGAATATTACATACCAAATATTTATATAATAAATTGATACATCAAAATATTACATAAATAAATCTTCAGAGTGCGAAGCATAAAATAGCGGAAGTCTTATAACCCAACAAAAAGTATGCAGCCTTGCATTACTCCTGGTTATCCTAACCTGCAGGTATAACCCCTACACCGTGGAATAGTGTACCGGGTTATATCAACAAACCCGGTCAGCTTACGAAGCTGGTATGAGTTAACTCAGTTTTACTCACCCTAAACCGTTTATCAAAAATATACATATATAGTTTGTTTTAAACAAATATATGTAAGTTATATTCTTCAAAAACAATTCAAATCCCGAAAATTCATATTATAAAATATAATGAACCTACGCATCCCATAATACGTATTTTAACCCCACACGTCCCATAACGTGTATGTTAATCCCAGGGTAATTCAGAATATTAAACAATATAAACCTTCCCCAAAATCATTTCCCAAAATTATGATTTCTTTCTTTTTAAGAAAAGTAAATCATCATAATAATTACTTCAATTTTTAAAGAAGTAAAAACTTCAAAATACAATTCAATATTGTTCAAGAATTGTAATTCATTTATCAATGCTTCAAATATTTAAGAAGCAAATTCATATCATACTCACACAAAACCACAATCAACTTCAAATGATTAAAAGCGAGAATACCATTTTTCTTCTCCTTTTAATACATCAAGATAAAGCGAGAATACCATTTTTCTTCTCCTTTATTACATAAAGTATTCATCTTTGTTTTCAATGAATACATGGCTACACAGTCTAGAACTCTAACCTTCACCTTCTGGCTACACAGTCTAAAGCTCTAACCTTCACCACTGGCTACACAGTCTAGAGCTCTAACCTTCACCCATTGGCTACACAGTCTAAAGCTCTAACCTTCACCCATTGGCTACAAAAACATTCGAGTAGGCAAACACAATATCATAATTTTTGAAATATTGTTCCCACAAAATCCACCAATTAAAACAATAAAATGAATACTTTCAAATATTGTTTTAACACAAAATCACACATGCTGATATATCAAATTAAAACTGTATTTAATTTATATATCGCAAAATCATTTAAATAAATATCATTATTTATTTTCGCAAACAACACAATATGAATTAATATTCATATATAAAATATCGTGAGATTCACTCACCTCTAATTCCTGCTGCGTCTTCAAATAGTAACCAGGAATCGACAAGCACGAGCTACACTTCTCGTAAACACCTATGATTATGCAATATCCAATTAGCATAATACATTTCCAAAATAATCCAAATGTTCCTCAAATGTCTCCTACGACATCGGAACATTTAATCGAGACCATTTGACCAAAAGTCAACCATCGGTCAACGTGGGTCCCACGTCTACTATTCATCAACGGGTCCCACACAAAATCCGAAACTTCCAAAATCCAACAGCATGCTTATTTCTAGCATCCTAACATCATATCCAAAATTGGTGATGATCCAACGGTCGGATCATCACGGATCTAACGATCCATAACTATCGCTTAATTGATCATTGATCAAACGACCGAATTTGACAAAAGTCAAAACACGAAAGTTGTTCGTATCGACGAACCAAGTCAAACGGAGCAAAGAATTGCTCCCGGACCGACCTGACGCGCCGCCGACGCGCCGCCGGAGGTAGCTGCCGGCCGCCGGTCAAGGTGGTCCGATGGCTACCAAATTTTACCAGTGTGTAGAACTCAACAAGCCCAACAAGTTTAGTAACTACCTCAAAGTCTGGATCGGAGCGGAAGTGGCCGGAATCGGCGTTGACTTTTTGAAAATCAAAAACTTCTCGAGCTCAATCCGCCGCTTACGGTGGTTTTCGGTGAAATCCAAGGGCACCATCGTGTTCCAGGGGTTGAGGGCTTCAAAACCCAGTACATGAAGTGCTCCGGGGTGGCCGGAATCACGTCGGAAACAAAAGGGACCGTCGGCAGCTTCTTTCTCCGCCGCGTGCGGCGTCACGCCGGCAAGGCAGCCGGCACGGCCCGGCTGGTTTAGCTCGCCGCCGGCCGCTGCACATGATGGCGGGGGCGGTGAGATGAGCAGGTGGCCGGAGCAAGTGGCCGGAATTTGCAGGGTGTAGAGAGAGAGGGAGGACGCGGGGAGAGAGAGAGAGGGAGGAGAGAGAAAATGTTTTCCAAAAATAAAACATTTTCATGTTTTATAGAAAATCGTTTAATTTCCGAGGGCCATAACTCCTTCATACGATGTCCATTTCCGATGAACCAAATTCCTACGAACTCGATTCGACGAGGTCTATAACTTTCATGAAGGAAGTTTTCCCAAAATCTCAACGGATAAAAAGTTACCTTAATTAACCTTGTGTAACTTATAATTACCGCCGTAATTATCGTTTTACGAAGAAAACCCCTAAAAATATGAATTCTCTCCATTTCACTTCAATTTCACGAACTATTTAATAAAAATAATACGGAAATTTTCGGGGTATTACATTAACTCTTTTGAACCTTTGTTGGCATAGGAATACATTAGATTGCATTACATTCCACAACCATTGCATGGGTGGAATATGGGGAATTGATACATGAACCTTTCAACATATGTGTATTTGATTGTTTATCCATTGATATGGATTATGGAGAGACCCAAAATTTCCAATCATTCTACCATTTCCTATCTATCCATGTTCCTCCTCTTTGCATTTCATTTGCATTAGTTTAGTTACATTGTTTTATGTTGCACTTAATCACTTCACACATCTTATATCCACTTTTAATCACACCATTAGTGTTAGGAAGCCTAGGTTACCTAGTTACCAAAGGGGATCTTGGGCCACCAATCCCTGAGGTACGACAACCCCGGTCACAAACTATACTTCCATATATTTTGACGTTCGTTGACATATACGTCGCATACACAATAGCTTAAGACAATTGGTCTCAAGTGGTATAATTACCATTGACTACATAAGGTCAAAAGATAATTTAGCTGATCCGTTTACAAAAGTTTTGCCAATTAAGTGAGCGAACTGAAAATTCATCTTATGTCCATCATGATGACTTTTAAGTCATCATGATGGACACCCAATCTAGTTGACTAGAGATCCCAAGATCTAGGTTCAAAGGGACAACTAAATTGTGTGCGACTTAAGTATGGACACTGAGGAGTTACATCTCCTACCCACTCCTAAATCTGATGAGAAAGTGTTGCCTACATCGTGCTAGGATAAGTTATGCTTTTAATGATTTCTATGACTTGGAAATTCAAGTAGAGTATAGTAGGATACTTTTTAAAAGAAATCGCCTATATTAATTTGAAATGAGGCCGTTTCTATGAGAATTTTGAGGCTAAATTCTCTAGAGAACTAATGAATACCAGGTATTGTCCATGGCCGGAAGAACACAACCGTAGAACCAATGTGTAAGGAAAGTACGTTATTGTGCGATTACTATTGTCTTGGTATAGTTCAAGACATCACGTTCACTAATTAGCTATTATATCTGATAGTATTTCACTAGGGAAGGTTCAAGGCCAAAAACTACCTATCCTAATGCTATATCTTACTGAACAAGCTCTCTCAAGTGTGTATTTCTCATTTACATCTTATTGATCAATTTCCATTAATGTGGAGGCCGGATTGGTAGAAATTTAATATTTGATTCATCAGATACTAAATATTATTTGAATGGAAAAAAAATTATGGGACTTGTAACTATCAATTGACAGTTACGTAGTATTACCTTTTGTCAACAGTTTGTTTATGGTTGTTGAATGGTGCCTACTGAACTAAAGCAATGTTTCATTATGAAACAATGCATTTGTTGGCTTTAAATCAGTGGACATGTACTTTCATGAAGAGGTATCTCACTCCTATAAATAATAGGGCTGGGCATTTGAACCCGAAAACCCGAGAACCGACCCGAAACCGACCCGGACCAACCCGATCGGTCCGGTCTTTTCAAAAAAAATTGAAAGTTTTAATGGGCCCGGACCGATATTTATTGCTATCGGGCCGGTCCCGGGCCTTGAAATCCGCTAGCACTCGAGCCTGTGGGATGTGAGGTTCGAACCGCTCACCTCACAGATGTGAACCAAAACCTTAACCACTAGGCTACTAGTTTCACTTGAAAATATTTATACACAAAATTTTATTTATATTCTTTCTACTAGTTCCACTTAATAATATATCCTTTCCTCTCACCCACGTGCCCCCTCTCTTTTCCCTTTCCCCTCCTCTCTCTTTTCTCTCACAGTCTCATCCACCTGCACGACTCTTCCTTTATTTTTTTTTCTTCTGCAACTTCCCTTCTTCTTCATGTCTCTTCTTTTTCTTTACTTTTCGTCTTCTGCAATTCCTCCACTTCATTTCATTCTCTCTCTCTCTCTCTCTCTCTCTCTCTCTCTCTCTCATCTCCGCATCTCCTTATTGGAATTGTTTTTGGAAATCGGTCTTGCAGCGAAAAGACCGAAACCAGAACCGAACCCGATCGGTCCGGTCTCCGTCGGTCTCACATACCGGAAAGCGTCAACCCGGACCGAACAACTATTCTCCGGTCCGGCCCGGTCCCGGCCGGTCCCAAGGTTTTCCTGCAACAACCCGGACCGTGCCCAGCCCTAATAAATAAATGATCAATCCCAGCATTTCATTCATTCATTTTTCTGGAAATCTTTACTCCTTTAGAGAACTATTTCTGCATATCATTATAGAGTTTAAGAGAAAGAGTGATACACAATAATTCACCCATCCTCTGGATTGGAGTGCTACTTTCAGAAGATATTGTGATCGTTGTATTCTGGGAGAAGCTTGCTAGTCATCCTTCAAGCACCAGTGAGGAGACAATTTCGTCTTAAGGAAATAGAAGTAACTTCTAGACTCGATCAATTTCTGTAAAATTTATTTCAATTTCTGTTCTTATAGTTTTGCATTTTCAAATTTATATTGTGTTTCTAACTTTCATATATCAGTAAATATAGTATTAGATCATTAAATTCCCAACACATGTCACTCTAGTAAACTAATTGTAACGACCCGGACAAAAAACTTATCGTTTTACTGTAGTGTTTCACGGTGGATTGTCGGAAGTTTCAGTTTTGAGCCGTAAATATTACTTTTAGGGGGTCGGTGAGTTGACTTTTTGTTCGGTAAGGAATTTGATTTAAGTTTCTTCACGGGAGTTGTAGAGCGCGTTAAACCGAGTTCGTGGACACGAAGTACGCAAAAGTCGGAGTTTGTATGACGGAGTTACGATTCACGGAAGGAAAGTTACTATTTCGGGAAGTTGCTATAAATAGAAGTTTTCCATTTTGGGAAAGGGGAGAAAAATGTCGGTGTGACTTTTGAAATTCCACGGGTGACTGTTCACCTCCCGTGCTACAGTGCCGCAGCCCCTTTCTCCGGTGATTTCTCCCTCCTCCGGCCACCCCAGACCTTGAAACAAGTCTCTTTTTCTTCCTCTCCTTCCCCTCTACAAAACCCGACCAGTTTCTTGATAGCGGCCGGAAGCCACCAAAAATTGGCCACAAAGTCGCAGCGGCAGAGAGGAAATTCACGGCGGCGGATCTTTCTTTTCCGGCCAAACCGGCCAACGAAGCTCACTGGGCTTTGAAGCCCTCTACCAGGCGAACCCAGCGCCACCAGCCTCACCTTCATTGGCCGCCGGACGGCGGCGGATCGGGGAAAAGAAGAATTCGGCCACCGTCAGCTTTCGGGGGAAATTCGTGGCGTTCTAGTCCGATCCAGACTTCGACCCAGGTATGAAAGTTAATCCTTAAGCTATGGTAATTGTGCTGGAAAAATTTGGTGACCATCAGAGATGGTCGGACTGGCCCACGCGCAGCCGCTTATGACGGCGCGTGGCGGCGCGTCCGGCCTCCATTGAAAGTGAAATTTTTCCCATTAGCTAGTACTCTTGTTTTTAAACATGTTAGTATATGATTTGTAGGAATTTATCGAAGTTTGAGATTTAACCCGATTATTATCGGTTCGTTATCGAACGTTTCGTAGTTTAGGTTATTGCGTGACCGTTAGATTGTCACCGAATTTGATTAGCGTGTTAAGATAATTATTGTGAGTATATTATACGGTTGGATTGGAAGAATTAGATCGATTGGTTAATCGTAGGTTGGTTACGGTTTGTGAGACCGGATAATTAATTACGTCGTTCGATTTATTGAACCGCGACAATCCGATCGTTGGATTAGCCGCCGAGTAATTTATGTGAGTGGACTTATGTTTTAAATTAAAGTATGCATGCAATCTATTTTCAGAAATATACATATATTTATGTGGCTTTAGAATAAATAGTTATTTTGTGATTTGAAGAGTTATGTTTATGTTCATTCAGTAGTGTCAATCAGTATATCCAGTCATGAGTATTTCCAGTTGTCAGTATTTCCGGTCGTCAGTAATCAGTATTCAGCTATCCAGTTATCCAGGGGATAGTCCCCCTTGAGTCATTTAGTCGTATGGGGGGTAGTACCTCCTTCAATTATACAGTTATCCAGTTTCTGGGGGGTAGGGCCTTCCAGAGTCCCGTGCACGTGTCTATCTGAGGACCTGGTTAGTCTATCGACGCTGAGGATGTCTGGGAGAGTGGGAGCACGCCCAGGCACCGTGCGCCCTGATCCGGCGTGCGACCTTCGGGACCCGGTCGGTAGTACTAACATGTGGATGTCTGGAGGGTGGTAGCACGCCAGACACCGTACGACCAGGGTAGTCGGCGTACGGCCTCATCTGATGTCTATTCATTCGTCTGGGAGAGTGGGAGCACGCCCAGACTCCGTACGACCTGGGGAGCCGGCGTACGGACTCATCTTGATTCTTCGTCAGTCTTAGTCTGTACCTAGGAGAGTGGGAGCACGCCCAGAGTGTCGATTGGTCTGTTTTATCAGGTATCGTACGGCCGGGGTAGTCGGCGTATGGATTCATCACGAGTTTCTAGTTTAACTTTTGGTCCTCAAGCTAGTTTCAGATTTTCAGAATATTTGATGAACTTATAGTTTGAGATTGCAGAATTTAAAATGATATTTTGAGCAACAGTTTTTGGAACCGAAGATCTTGTTATGATTTATTCGATTTACAAAAAGTTTTATATTTCAATTGAATTGTTGTTTCAGGCGAGCGTGTAGGCTCGGGTGGTTGGTGGGAATATTATAAGTTGGTTTATTAGTTGTGTTGAGTTGAAATTGCAGGTTTTGGGTAGTCCATTTTTAGGGGAGGTTATGTTGATTTTTCGGTATGACTTCTTCTAAGGTGGGCCCCACAGGGCCACCTCGGATTCCAGGGTGGAATCTGGGGCGGGTCCTGTCACTAATGTTACTGTAAGAGAGCCAATATCACATCAGAGGAAACTTAGGGGAAGATGCTAAAAAGCTTAAGCTTTGGGCCAGTTCTTGCAACACAAAATGGGTAATAAATGGAGATTAAACCTAGCTAAGGAATCCCAACAGCCTCTGTATAAATGTTTACCAACAACTGTTATACCCATTACAAATATATTAATTATAGAAATATTTTAATAAAAAATTATTGATAAGGTGACCTTGTTTTTTTTTAAGCCACCAAATATTTTTTTCTCTCATAAAGCCACCAATATTTACAAAAATGCCACCGCGTCAATATTTACAAAAATGCCACCGCATTTTTAATTTTAATTATTTATAAAAATGTCACTGGATACAAAAACTACTACTAGAGACAAGAAAGCTACTGTCAAAGAATAATAAAGCTACTGTCAAAGAACAATAAAGCTACTGTCAAAGAACAATAAAGCTACTGTCAAAGAACAATAAAGCTACTGGTGAGTAACAATAAATGTACTTCCAAAGAGTAATAAAGCTACTGTCGAAGAACAATAAAGTTAATGTCGAAGAACAATAAAGCTACTGTCAAAGAACAATAAAGCTCAGTGCGATGAACAAGAAATGTACTCCCAAAGAATAATAAAACTACTGTCGAAGAACGAGAAAGCTACTGTCGAAGAACGAGAAAGCTACTGTCGAAGAACGAGAAAGCTACTGTCGAAGAACAATAAAGCTACTGGCGGTGGCATTTTTGTAAATATTAAAATTTGTAATATTTTGGTGGCTTTATGAGAAATAAAAATATTAGGTGGCTTTTTGAAGAATATAGGTTATGTAAATGACCTTATCTATAATTGGCTCATATTTTAATCAACCAAAGGTAATATATTTCTTCATTGAAAAAAAAGCCAAGGGTAATATACTGAATTCAATATTGAAACGTTATAAACACTATTTACTCAATTAATACGAATAAATTGGTCCGCAAGAACAAAACAAGTTGAGTGACCTTTTTTTTAATTAGGTGTGGGTGGCAATGAGGGAGCTCCATCCCAGTTGGCAATGAGAGAATCAAGCTCCAGACTGAAAATCATCCTTCCTGATATCATATCCCCTTTTCAATGTGCTTTTTTGCTGAGTAGACAAATTCAAGATAATATTTTGGTTGCTCATGAAGCCTTTCATTACCTAAAGCTGAAAAAGTCTGGTAAATACCATGAGTTAGCTCTCAAGTTAGACATGAGTAAACCATATGACAGAGTAGAATGAGACTTTTTAGAAGTCATTCTAGCCAAGATTGGTTTTTGTACTGGGTGGATTAAGCTCCTCATGGCCTGTGTCAAGTCGGCTTCTCTTGTTGTTACCATCAATGGAAAAACAAGAGATTCAACCTTCTAGAGGTCTGAGGCAAGGTGATCCTATCTCACCTTATCTTTTCTTATTCACCTCTGATGTGTTCTTTGCTCTTATTCAAAAGCATGTGCTTTAAACAAGCTAAATGGTATCAAACTTAGTAGATCAGGGCCAACACTCTCTCATTTATTCTTCGCTGATGACTCATTATTTTTCATCAAAGCATCTAAAGAGGACTGCACGGAACTGATGAGGATTATTCAAGTTTATTGTGAAGCTTCGGGTCATTTGGTGAATCTTGATAAGTCCTCCCTTTACTGCTCTCCTAAGTCTCCCCAAATGTTAATTGATGAGATTTGCAATATTCTTAGAGGTCCAGTTTCCAACAACTCAGGTAACTACCTTGGTCTTCCTACCATTTGGGATAGATCCAAGAAGGCTTCTCTCTCCTTTGTAAAAGACCGTCAGACAGAAAAAAATTCAAAGTTGGAAACTTGGTACTTTATCCTTGGCTGGCAGGAAAGTTTTAATTAAATTAGTGGCTCTTACTGTTCCTACCTATTCCATGCATTGCTTCAAAGCTTAAGCTTTGGGCCTAGTTCTTGCAACATAGAATGGGTAACAAATGGAGATTACACCTAGCTAAGGAATCCCAACAGCCTCTGTACAAATATGTTTACCAACAACTGTTATACCCATTACTAATATATTCATTATAGAAACATTTTAATCAACAAAGAATAATATATTTCTTCATCGAAAAAAATCACGGGTAATATACTAAATTCAATTTTGAAACGTTAAACCTTATTTACTCAATTAATACGAATAAACAGGTCCGTGCGAACAAAACAAGTTGAGTAACCTTTTTTAATTAGGTGTGTGAAGGTGAACTTATTTGTAATTCTTTAAAGTTTGTAGCCTAGAATAAAATCATGAAATATAGTAGCGCCAAAATGGTGGCGCCAAATGAAAATTTCCCGCCACTCACTCCCGCCACGCCACCGTCTTTATAAGCCTTTCCCGTCACACAGAAAATTAAGACCCAACCAATTCCTATTTTCTATTACCACCTGTTTGTGAAAACATGGTTCTAAAGCTCAAGTTAGCGAGCCCAGCCAAGTTCTACGGCAGCAGCCTCCCACGGCCTCGGATCTACACCGACGTGAAGTTCAATGAGGAGCGTGTGGATCCGCCAGTACCCGTCCTCGATCCGCTGCTCTCCTGGGCTAACGAGGCTCACTGGTCCATGGGCGGCCTCAGCTTCAAGCGTCTCAGGCTCCAGGGCCGGATCGAAGGCCACGTCGGCAAGCTGCGAGCCGAGCGCGAAAAGACCGCAAATTCTTCCTCCAAGAGCGGCAAGAGGGCTTCCTCCGATTCGCCTCCTTCGGCTCCGATTGCAACAAAACGCCGGCGATTATTGGCCTTGATTGATGAAGATGATGACGGTGAGGTCGTGAAGGAGAAGAGGCTTGTGAAGAAGCTGGCCGATGAGTTTGATAGGGTGGCTATGGAGGAGACGGTGGCTTCAAGGACTCGGAGTCGGAAATTGGAGGTAGAGGACGAGACGTCTGAGACTGTGATGCAGGTGGTAAAGGAGGTAAATAACTTGAGTTTGAAGGGCAACAAGTTGAAGAGCAAGAGGAAAAGAAGCAAGGGAAAGCCCAGGACTTCGCCCAGATTGGCAGCCAAACCCTAAATGCTGAATGTTGATGTAATTTACTAGCCAGATCTGCATTTTAAGTTCAAATCATAAGTGCTATTGTATACATCTCTTCTTGGTCTTAGAGCTATTTTAGCTTCTTTAATTTGTTATTGTTCTCGTTTAGTTAATGCTGGGGGGTAATATTGTTCATCCAACTATTTCTCATGTTCATCTGACCCTGTAACTCCTCTTATGACTCTGCCTTTTATAAAATTTGACATAGTATTTGCTTGCATTTCCTGCAAAATGTACAATGATGCCTCTATCTTTGAATACAAAGCAGGCATGCCATGAATGTCTCTGTATGCATATGAATGTGATTCCAGATTGAATAGTTGCACTATGATTTCAGTTCAGTAAGGTCCTCATTCTCAAATTTCTTTCTAGACTGAACTGAACTAAAAGCTGCAACAAAATGCATTGTGATAGAGAAATGACACTAATCAAGTTCAAGTATATGAAACGAAATCCCACAAGGAATGGAGTTGTATAGATATATATATCTCAATACATTTGTAGTTATCATTACATGAGAGCTAGTGCTATCTATAAGAGAGCTATCGGTCCTATCAGTGAAAAAAGAACATACTAACAAGACCGCAGATACAATTGCTTACAAGCAAAGCAAACTAAATAATTCAAAGGACCTTTTTTGGATGTTAATCTGTACTTCTATCGAGAAAAGCTTGATAACATCACCACTCTTGACAGTTCCTGTAGTTCATCTAATTCATTTGAGAAGAAATTATATAATGTGTATCCTGTGGTAACACCTGCTTCTCTCCGCAAACCATGACAGAGATCGTAGTTTACCCCCTCCCCCTCAAAGGAATGAAACCTTCCACTCAAAAATAAGCATTTCAGTGTTTTTGCAAACACAACTCTTTCAAATTTCGCTGTTCTAAACTTGGACCCTGGATTCTAGCCAATCTACATGTTTGTTCTATTATCAGCCTATACGTAGATGGCCTTTCCCATGGAACAATCCCAAATTCATCATTATACTTGTCCATTCCTCCAACAAAAAACTGCCACACTAAAGCACCTGCCCCAGACCGGTGTTTCTTTGCAGATTTGTAAATCACGTCTAAAATAGTTTTGTAGAATCTATCACGCTGAGATGGTTCAAAGTCTTTGTTCTGGTCTGACAATCCATATTCGGTAAACATGACTGGTTTATTCAGTTCTTTCTCACCATCTTCAATGTGTGACAGCATCCACTTGGTCACAAATTTCAGGTTCTCCTCCAATTCTTGATCATGAAACCTACCCATAAAAGTGAAAACTGGTTAGATGTACAATAAGGAAAATACAAGACAGATATCTGCTTCACAAAATTATTCAAGACTTCAGGTTGAGGGCATATGTTGCCTGCAAATTGAAATGAGGGATAGAAAGGCTCGGATTACATTTCAACATGAATCTACTGATATAGAGTAGATGCTCCCAGCTAAGTACTTAATGACTGGAAGAAATGAATACTATGTATTATATATATACTTTTACTACAAAATTTGATCACTTGCCACTATCAATATGGTCGTACATTCACACAATACACTGTATCCATACTACAGATATTAAACAATTCTGGCAAACAATAGTATAATAAATCCCTTAAATCAGATCCTGCTTTTGAATTGTTAGATCAAATCTAATGATTGAGATTATATAGATGTATATCAATACACTCTGCATCTCAACCGTTCACAACTAATCTAACAACTGAAAGAATGGTCTTATTTAAGGACCTTATTATACAATCACTCTACGTATACAGTCATAACAAACTCATCGGTGAGCACAAAATCCATACCAACCATCACATCGAAACCAATAGACATTCATTCAGAGAAAGATACTACATCAAGATTTGCATATCAATCATTTAGAATTTCAATCCAAATGCTACCATGTAGGTTTTGCTTATTCATCAGCAGGGTAAGAACCTGGACACAAACATGTATCTCAGTCGCTAGACCAGTTATGGACGATGGGGAAGCACAGCAATCAAGATGCATCTTAATATATCTCACTGGCCCATATTGCTCTAACGGCAATGTCAAGTACAATGAATTGATTTCACTGTTGTAGGACCTATATCCGAAGAGATAAACGTGCTTCATGAATCATGATGAGGTATTTGCTGTTTGCTACTCTTGGAACATCTTGGCTAGTAAGTATGATAAGCTACGGTGCTGCTCATAAACCAATGGAGCAAGTCTTGGAAGTCAAGTTGGCCAACTTAATTTGACTAATGACGACATCTAGAGTTGCTAGTAAGAAGCCTAAGGATTGCACGTCCACTAACCAATCTTAACAGCTGCAAGATGATGAGTCTACACTGCTTCCTCTTATTTAACCATTACCACTAGTTGCTTACCAGAAGAAATCTTCCTGTGGGCTATATAAAGGAATTCGTTGCTTTATTTGATTATTAATTCTTTTCCAAGTTAGGGAGCAGTTCAGTTAGAAGAAAAAGAGGAGTGTTTCGTGAGTGAGTGCCGCAAACCAGACAGTGCAAGTGTGAGAGAGCAATGGAGTACTTGGGTTTTCAGTAGTGAGGCTGAGAGTTCTTCTCATCTGATGTGCTTTATTTTTTATTTTTTTCCCTATCAATTACACTAGTATTTTTTGCAAGAAGCAAATATGTCCTCAAATCCTTATTGGATCAGAACACACACACACACACACGTGTGTATATATTATACATATAATATAGCCACACATACATACTCATAAAACTATTGTATGCTTTTCCCAATTTCTATAGTTTGTAAGATTTGACTTCCCTCATTTTGACTTCAGATAGTTTTGTTTAACCTAATGCTGTAAACCGACATGAAAACACTTACCAATGGTCGGGGTAGATATGAACAGAAGCAAAATCAATGCTGGGGATCTTGGAGTTGCGAATGAAATCTGATCCAAGTCTGGATGCCCACTGTTCAGGATTCACAGTCAACGCTTTGGGGTTCTTAGGACCATAAAATCCTTCCAGGCCCACAGTCAGTAGATGTTTCTTGTCAATTGATTTCACAAATGCTGACATTTCTTCTATCCAATCCTGCAACAGTATGCAACAGTATTAAAGAAGCTCCTTGAGGACTGTAAGAAAGAATGTAGTACATCTTTATAAATATTCTGGTTTAGAGGGAAACTAGAAGGCAAATTATAGGAATCTTCAACCATAAATTGTGCCAAGTCTCTAATACTTTAAGATATTTCTGACTAAATTTCAGTGGAAGTGAGATATTTTGTCAAATAACATGATAATTGCCAAACAAAGGGGGTCCCTTGTGCAGAATGTAATCTAGCAGCAGTAAATCAGGTAAAATAAGAAAAAAGAAGTGTGATATAGAAAAATTAAAAGGTCTCTTGCAAATTCGAATTACTATTAGTAAATTACATTAATCTTTTGTTGATAATTTTAAAAAATCATGGTCAAGAGTTGAGAACATACTTGGAGAGTATCGCCTGAGGCATCACTTATGCAACGGGGTTCATTTATTAACTCCCATGCAAAAATGGTGGGATCATCTCTATATTCAATTCCATTGAGAGTATTCTTCCTCGTTAGGATAGTCTGGAGAAACAAAAAGGATATGAATTAAAATTGATTACAAATTCAGGCAAAATAGAACCAAAAATCAATAAAAAATTTAAATCATCGTAGCCGCATAACGTCAATTTACAAACTATTCTTGGGATATATGTTATTTTAGGGAAATGTATCAACGAAGGAAACTAATGTTCTATTCAGGATACCAGCACAGTACAAGATCATTTATCTCATAACATTCAAACTCTAGACATCCATAAAAGCTATGCATATGGCTACCAGAAATCACTAATTCATAGATATCACCTGTACCTCATAGATCCTAAACTACTATCTCATTAACCTTTACTCAATGCTTTCAAGTTCATAATTTTCCCTCCAGAATGCTTCAAACTTCATGTCACATAATAGTTGATGGAGTGGCACACACACATTAGATTCTTTAATTTGTATATGGGAAGAACAGGGGAAACAAAATGATAAAAGTTAGAATGGCCAAGTAAGAATGACATTCCAAGCTCTTCCTTTTCTTTTTTTTCCTTTGATAAGAAACAGAATTGCAGATTTAAATGAAAATTTACCAAGGAGTGGACAAGACATCCACTGAGAAAAACTTCAAGAAACACCAGCAAAAACATCAATCAAAGAAGAAACACATCAAGCATAAGAGTTTAAACTGCTTCATTCCAATCTAGTGAACAGCATCAATCAAAGAAGAAACACATCAAGCATAAGAGTCTAAACTGGTTCATTCTAACCTAGTGAGCACAAATAAACAAGCTACTCCCATAAAGTAAAACCGAGAAATCGATGCCCATACAGATGCTCAGAAGTGAACTCTCACATTATGTCAAACTCATGCGCCCCCCCCCCCCCCCCCCAAGGAACTAACCCCTTTCTTCCTCTCCATCCAAATGTCCCAGCTCAAATTGCATTCCCTAAACACCCTTTTACAAAGAGAAAAAGCAACTGAACAGTGCAAAAACAAATGATTCACCCTAGCGGTTTCTTCTTTGCATGTATTACACCACTGAAGGGAGATACAAGCATAGGGTGGTGATCTTTACCGAATCCCAAGCATTCACCTTCCCATGTGCAATAACCAAAGGTAATACCTGAACTTTAGGAAGGACTTTAGCCTTCAAAATTACAGAATACGGAAAGAAGGGTTATCCATCAACTGCTTAGAGTAAGATTTGTAGGATTTCAAGCTCTTCCTTCAACCTACATCGTTCTTTATGACATTCAAATGGAGATTTAGTGTGACATATACCTGTTTCCATCTTTTGTTTTTTGTTTTTTGTTTTGTTTTGTTTTTTTTTTTTTGGTATAACAAACAAACTTGTATTGATAAGAGAGGGACAGAAGCACGTAACAAGAAATAAAAGAACAACAAAAAAGACTGCGACTGGAAGACAAGCCTAAAAAAGAGACAAAACCTAGGCCAAAAACATAGGACCTCAAACCACTGCAGCCTTCCAGTCTAGTATAATGCAGGATAAAGTATAGTCTTTGAAATCAACCAATACTGTAGAACACAAGACACGACCTTTTCTTGTTGATCATAACATTCAAAATTTTGATACGGCTGTCATTATACCTTTGCCAAGTGCCCAGTTTACATTACATAATCTGTCCCCAAACACACAGTAACTCTAACCTGGTAGCAAGTTGTGTTAGCTGCAAAAGTTTGTTCCACACACCTTGCCTTCATGCCAACATAAATACTTCTTGGTGAACCTACGTAACCTATGAGACCCCCAAAATTGAAACTAATAAAAAAAATATGTTTTCTTTTTTGTTTTCAATAAAAATAAAGTAAAAATATCCTATAAAAAAAAAAAGATAAACTAAAAAGTAGTCATGGAGTTTCTACTTGTTCAATATCATCAATTGCATGTACAGTCTATTTGTCTTTGGAATTTCTATATAGAGGTAGCTGGTAACGCAGCTTAGACAGAAGTCTAACATGTCTCTCTGCCACAAATATATAAACCTTCTCAAGCCTCAACCTTACTACTTTCCCAATAAAAAATAAATAAAAAATAAAACCTTACTACTTTCACCAAAAAATCACTAGTTTTCAGTTGATCAACAAAGAAAATCTAGGCTTATGATGTCTCCAAGTGGCATAAAAATGTAATGCAACAACTTTTCTTTCTGGGACCAAATAAAAAAGTACCTTGATGTAACTCTTGAAATAATTGCGAATGGATGGATCAAAGAAAAATGAATCATTGGATGAGCTCAAACCAACACCTTCTTGCCAGGCCCACCTCACATACTGAGACTTCCCACCATAATTTTGCAAGTTATTAACTAAGCAAAGAAGCAACCTGATGCCCTGTTGTCTTGCTTCTACAATGACATGATCCAAAGCCTGCCACCCAATCAAGTGGTTATGATGAAGAATGAATATGGAGAAGTAATGCTAAACAATGACACTTGTTAAGAATACAAAACATTAACAAAATGTTAAAAGTAAAGCATTTTATTATAGGCAGTCTGTGTCGGTAGACTAAAGTAACAGTCCAAATAAATCTGTGCTCCCTTTATATGGTCTTAAAACAACTATATATGACTGATTTTCTTTCAACTAGCCTAGATTGCTTTTAGTCCATATATAAAAACTTTGTTTTTAGATTCTACACTCTTTGTTTTGTGTTATTCCCACTTTGAATAGCCTCTATCAACAAGGAACCGACTTAGCAGTGATACACATTTAGTTTGTACTAGAACTGTTCATTTACAGTTTTAGATAGATCCTTGATTTTATTACTGACTGGCAAACTTGACTGATATAGGATTTATATCACATATGGAAAAACGAGACCACCACATAACTAAACCCAGAAATTGAAGCACCCAAACCAGTACAAAGAGAAAGGTCAGAAGGCAACCACACAGAATGAAAAAAATGAAAACAAATAAATAAATCAAGATTTATGTTCAATGTACTTCTAGCTTAATGATACCCACAAAACAACACTACCTATCTAAGACAAAAGGATGAAGATGTATACCTTGAAAACTCGCTCATCGAACTGACCAGGGGAAATCTGGAGGGCATTGTAGTCACCATCATTAAAGGCCCAAGTCCGACAGAGAGTAAGACCCATTTTTGCACCGGCTTGCAGAATTTCCCGGACCCGGGGCCTGGTATACTCATCGACACCATGATACATTAACCAGTAAGAATTCCATCCATTAATGTAAAATGGTTTACCCTCCAACGTGAACTGAGTCCCATTCCTTTTCACAAAAGTCAACTGAGGTTCTTCATGAAAATTGAGCCTCAAGTCACCAAACGACATGTAGATGAAAGCCAAACATGATGCAAATCCAATAATCGGGTAGAACAGACCATTTCCTGCTACTACCATTTTCTTTTTATATGCTGTAGACGACCTCAAAATCATAAAATTAGTACAGATTGGAAAGATTCGTGGGCGAAGACACTTGTAAAAACCCAGATGAGATTATTAGAACCCAGACGCAAGCATGAATGATTGATTGGAAAAAGCCAATCTTGAGGGACACCCAGATCCTTAGGGTGCCTCAAACTCCAAGAATCCTAAGAAAAGCTCAAGACTGACACACACAGAGAGATCAAAATGCACCCAACAGTTATAGCCCTAAAAATGAGGCTGGAAAAATTGCAAGTGAAGCAAGATGAGGAAAAGGGTCTATGCGAGAAATGGGGAAGGTAGAGAGAATAACATGTTCAACCTTGAAAACAAGAGTCAAGTCAACAAAGGGAAAGAAACTTGAATCAATCAGAGAGTGGTGGGTGTGTGGTGGAATGTTGGTATCACCTGCCGGTTGTTTAGATCTGAGAACCTGATTCCACTGCTTTTCTTCAAGTTTAATATTGCAGTGAACAACACGAATGGGCCATGTGTGTGTGGATATATCCTATCATCAATGGCTGAATCTCACCTACTGGATAATATCGAAATTCAAGTAAATGCAAATCTCACACCTCTTCCTCATCTGCCATTTTTCTCAACTATGATCCTGCGATAATAAAGATATGACTTGAAGTTCAGAGAGAGAGTGTATCATATGATCGACCACGGACAAAGGTTTTTGTCATTCAGTCTTGAGACTCAGGCAGATGCTTTCTTTATTTCTTTCCATTCAACTTCTTTCATTTAGATTTTAGTGCCAACCAAAACACTTTACCAGAAATTCCCCTAATATTACCAAAAACATTTGTAATTAAATTTTTCTGACTAAAAGAAAGCAAAATCAATAATTACCAGAAGAAAACAAAAAGAAAACAGTCGAATATTATAAGCACATCTGCGGTGATGCCAAAGCAATAGCACATGCAGTTAGACACGCAATTCCCCATTGCAAAACCAATGTCGGTCGCTTACTCGCTTGTATCCTGTTTTACTTAATCGGTAAATGGCCGGGTGGTATCGCCGTGCATAATTTTTTTTTTGGTAAAAATCTTAAATGGTACTTGAACTATCGTGTTAGGCAGTGGCAGATCCAGAACAAAATGTTAGGGGGGGGGGGGAATTTCACAAAAGTATATATGTAAATTTTAATCAAGTAATCAATACATAATTATATATAAATAATATAAAAGAATTAATACATTGTTGTGAGTCGCATATTAATTCAATTAGAAAAGAGAAAAAAACAAGAGAGCGAAGTGTAGAATGAATCGATTGATATTGGTCAATTGGTGTGTGAAATGGTGATGCCTCAACCTCTTTATATAGTGGAGAGATTGAGGTGTATTCATGGTACATCATAATGAGGAGAAACATTTTAGTTTCCCCACTATCACCACTAACCCCACTAACTATACCATTTATGCTCACTCATAAGTAGTGTTTAGTAGGAGAAATACAAAAGGTTTTCAGTAATGTATCTAGTCCACATCTTCTATCATGTACGTACGAACTTTAGTTTAATGGACAACCACCCCATAATGTGTCTTACAACACTCCCCCTTGGATGTCCAAAAACTGACTTTGCTGCATCTGAACTCTTTCATCTTTGAGCCTTGTATAGTTGGGTAGAGTCGAAAATAAACATTCATTCACAGATGCCAACACACAAAACCTTAAGTCCGAGAAAACCCAGTGTGGGACAAAAACCGGAGTTTATGAGAAAATTGTGTTGCCGAATGATGTAGACCGAAGCACTATGTGATGTAAGTGCGTGGAGGAACTAACCACAAGAGATGTGCCTCATTAAAACCTTGTCAGAGTAAACCCAGTGGGAAAAACCTCTGGTCGAAGGAAAAAGAGTACACGGTGGTTAGAAGTATACGACTGGATACTCCTCCTGATTTCGGTAATCCTTAGTGAAGGTATGATCAATGTCAATGATTTGACAAATAACTAGACGATGGCTGGGATGGTGTCTCATTAAAAACCTTGCCAAGGTAAACCCAGTGGGACAAACCCTTGGTCTAAGGACAAAAAGAGTACACTAGCCAAGCGTCGATCAAATACGAGCATTCTTCGGGATGCTCCCCCTCACATGCACACGACTGGGTGCGAGGTTTTCGACTTAGACATAAATCGTTAGTCTAAGGTAGCTCGGATAGCTTCCTGAGACCGATTTCCTTAACATGTTTCTGAAACGAATACTTTGGTAGTGATTGGTGAATAAGTCAGCGTGGTTGCTCTCTGAACCAATGTGCTTCACTTCTATCTTCTGGTGCTCTTGTTGTTGATGCGTAAAGAAGAGCTTCGACGAGATGTGCTTAGTAGCATCTCCCTTGATGTAACCATGCTTAGTAGCATCTCTCTGGTTCATCAGGATCATGAGATAGCTCACAAGTACTTCGTATATGGCCAATAAGTGCTCGAAGCCATACACACTCTCTAGTCGCCTCGTAGAGAGCGAGTAGTTCAGAGTGGTTTATCGAAGTAGCTACTAGGGTCTGTTTTCGAGACCTCCAAGATATCGCCGTATTCCCAATGGTAAAGACATAACCGAATTGAGAACGTCTCTTATGCGGGGCTGATAAGTAACCAGCATCGGCATAACCGACAAGGGTTGCGTTATTTCGAGTGCCAAGGGGGGTAGATGCACTCGATGACGCGTAAGGATAGAACAAGCCCATATCCGTAGTACCTTTAAGATACCGAAAAATGTCTTTGATGCCATTCCAGTGGCGGCGTGTTGGCGTGGTGCTGTGTCGAGCTAAACAATTTACAGCAAACGAGATGTTTGATCTAGTACATTGGGCCAAGTACAATAATGCGCCTATTGCACCCAGATATGAACACTCAGGGTTCAATATCTCTTCATCGTCTCTCTTAAGACGGAATGGGTCCTTGTTAATGTCTAGTTCGAATAATCATGGGAGTAGGAAATGACTTAGCCTCATGATGACTAACAACGTCGCAACACCTTCTGGGTGTGGTTCGACTGATGTACTAGGATTCCATCTTTACGGTGCTCGATCTGCAGGCCGAGACAATACCGTGTCTTCCCAAGATCCTTCATCTCGAAGTCCTTCTTTCCAATATCCTAAAAAGGATTTCTTAATAAACACGCAGGGGCATAGTTCGTTGTTCACGTATCTCAAGCCGATCAAGTATTCACTTAGACGGTTATACCACATCCGTCCGGATTGTTTTAATCCATATAGTGAACGTCTTAGTTTAATTGAGAACGTGTTCCGTGGTCGGGAACTACTTGATTCAGGCAACTTAAGTCCATCAGGGACTTTCATATGTATCTCTGTGTCGAGATCCCCATAGAGATAAGTTATGACCACATCCATAAGCTGCATATTCAGTTTTTCGGAAACTACTAAACTGATTAAGTAGCGGAACATTATAACGTCCATTACGAGAGAATAAGTCTCCTCGTAGTCAATTCCAGGGCGTTGAGAGAAGCCTTGCGCTACTAGGCGAGAACAATCTCATTATTCTCATTACGCTTCCTTACGAATACCCATTTATGACCAATTGGTTTAACATTGGGCGGTGTTGGAGCGACTGGTCCGAACACACTTCGTTTCGTTAAGGAATCCAATTAGACCTGAATTGCTTGTTTCCTTTTTAGCCAGTCGTCTCTACGTTGAAAATCATCAACGGAGCAAGGTTTAGGTGTCATCGTTAGTTTTGATTTCGGTAGCTACCACGAATACAATTATATCATCGATGATAATCTCATTTCGATTCCATATCTCACATAAGCATGCATTATCAAGATTTCTCTATTCTTGGAAGTAGGTTCAGATGTTGGAGCGTCCCCCAACGTCGTCTCTTCTAGGACGGACCTATAATCTGGATTATCTCGTGAGATAGATCGATTGAGATTGCGATGGTAAGAGGATTTGTTTGTGCCAAATTTACCCTCTTCTGGGGATAAGAATCCTTCGAACCTAAGTAGTTCACCTCACTTCTGGGCAGGGACATATGACTGGTTTAGCCGCTAAGCCGTACGTCGTCTATCTAGGACGACACGTCCTACGGGGACGTTGCATCCTTCAGGGATGACTTTGCGTCCTACTGGGACGTCTATCCTTGCAGGCAAGTTTGCAGCAGGTATATATGATCTCGTCACTTTAGCTAGATCAGAGAGAGCGTCTGGCATTTTATAGGCTACACTTTGTAGATCTAGAATTATTCGCACTTCACTTATCACATTTGTGCGGTTCGGGGATCGAGATAGGACACAGTGGCTACATGCCACGTTAATTCACGTCGTTCCTTATCAACATTAACGTGTGAATCTCCCCCTAACGACAGGAAGACAGTCTCATCAAAGTGACAATCAGCAAATGCGGTAAAGAGATCGCCTGTCAAGGGCTCTAAAGAGCGTGTAATGGATGAGAATTCATAATCGACATATATGCTCATCTTTTATTGAGGTCTCATTTGTACGATGTGACGGCACAATTGGCACGTAAACTGCATACCCAACGTGTAAGCACGAAACGTCAGGTTCGTACCCAGTCACCAACTGTAACATGGAATAAGGTTGGGTAGCAGTGGGCCTCAAGTGGACCAACATGGCTGCATGCAAGATTGCATAGTCCCACGTAGAAATTGGAAGTTTGGTTCGCATTACCAAGGTTCATGCGATCATTAAATGAAAGCTTCTACGAGACTATTCTGGGTGTGAACATGTGAAACCAGATGTTCAACGTTAATCCCAAGGGATATGCAATAATCATCGGAAAACTTCGATGTAAACTCTCTGGCATTATCAAGTCTTCTGGACTTTATAGGATAATCCGAGTGGTGAGCCCTCTAGGCGAGAGTTTAGCAAAAATAGCATTTCTTGTAGACAATAAACTTGTGACCATTTTGTCGATGCATCAACCAGTACCATGAAATATTTAAATGGTCCGCAAACTGGTTAGATAGGTCCACAAATATCACCTTGGATTCTCACAAGGGAATTACAAAACTAGTTTGGTGGGCTTTACACGAATTGGTTTGAGATTTGTCTTTCAAATATAACAAGCTTGGCATGGGCTTTTCGAATTAATCACGAAATTCTTTCCTCCAAGAGGATGCCCGTTCGATGCATTCATAGTTCTAAGCATCGTATTATGACTTGGATGTCTCAGACGGTCATGTCACACCATATAAGTGCTCTTATCAATTTGGCGCCAGGCGAAATGATAAAGTTATTTCCAATCAAGTGAATTGTGGTAACATAAAGACCACTTGAAAAAAACATCTCAATTTCTCCAAGATACGCTTTTGGCCGTATTTATTGGAGGTCATGTGTAAAGGAAATCCACACCATTTTCATGAGCGGTTTCAACATGATATTCGTTTGCTCGAATGTCCTTAAAACTCAGTAAGGTTCGACTGGACCTATGAGAGTATAAGGCCTCAGATATGGTCATAAGAATACCATTGGACAACTCGAATTAGGCTTTGGCAAAGCCTTCGATTAGGGTCGACGGGCCCGAAATCGTTGTCACTGAGGTTACTTTAGGCATGAAGTTGATGAAATATTTTTTTTTGATCTCATAAGATAGTGTGGGTGGTACCACTATCAGCCAAACAATCAACTTCCCCACTAGTTATGCCTAATAGTAGAATAATTTAAAGTCGGTCACAATGTCAAAGGAATTTGCTCAAAAATACTTTAAATTATTTCAAGAAACGAAATATTATTCAGAAAAACAAAACCATAATCCAAAAGAAAACGTAAACATTTATGGGCTACACTTAGACCCAAATATTATCATGAAAATTGAGAAAAATTACTAATCCAAATCCATGTCAGCGACAAAGTCGGCTATCTCAAGAGTTGCCTCTGGAGTAATTTCGACCACATTAATTTTGGGCTTAATTTTATTGCCAATTTTCTGTACCACCACAACAATAACAGAGATTGGTCTCGGGAGCATTAGCTCTTGCTTTGGGACGACTGGCCATGTTGTTGTTCCTTTCTCGAGGCTATCTCGGTTGGGCAGAAAGGTCCTCGGTTTGGACGAGAGTCCAAACCTCGACTGGTCGGGCGAGCACGAGGCTCGCGGCGGTTCCGAGGTTGATGGGACGACTGACCCATATCTCGGTTCTCACGTCGTGGACGAGGTCCACGAGCAGCATTAGCCTTTGGCAATGGAATTACTTTGTACTAGTGGGACGAGAGTTGTTGTTCCTCATAAGGATGAGGCTATTTTTTCTCGTCCAGCAGCAACTGGGTGATGAGCTCAGAAAATTTGGTGAACTTGGATTGACGGTACTACTTTTGGAGTAGGTTATCCGAGCTAGGAAAGGTGGTTTATGTCTTCTCCAATAGGTCATTGTCAGTTAACTGATCACCACAGTACTGGAGAAGAGCACAGATCCTGCAGATTTCCGCGTTATATTCAGTAACGGATTTGAAGTCATGGAAGCGTAGGTTATGCCAATCATGGCGAGCTTCTGGCTGCCAGATAGTTTTCTGATGGTCAAAACGATCTTTGAGGGAGTCACATAGCTCCTTTGGGGAGGTGATGGCCTCGAACTCAGATTTTATGGAATCCGACATGTGGCGGCAGAACATGATCATCGCCTTAGTATTCATATTTCGCGTAACAGGAATCTCGCGATTGTCCTCCTCATAAATGACGTCCAGAAAGCCTTGAGCGTCCAAGTGGTTCTGGATGTCCTGGGACCAATCCAGATAGTTCTTGCCAGCGACGTCCAAGAGCGGGAAGTCAAGTTTGATCGACATAGTTTCTACAACGGGAGAAACTGGATTAGTGTATCATATAAATCGACCGGTTTATATGTTCATGATAATGTTTACGGAATAGACATGTGAACATAAGTTCAATTTCGAAAATCTTCTGGTTCGAAACATGTAATCATGGTTTTGTGAGAAATAAATTCTCATGGATTTATATTGAAATCGACAGGTCGATATAGATGAAATCTTTTGGTCATCATTTGGCAAACATACATATAATTTCTACCACATAATTGCGAGAAAATAAACAATTCTAGAGTGAAAAGTTATTTACTCAACCCTTTTGGTAGCTCCAATTGAATACGACTAGGTAAGATAGGCTGAGATTTTTGGTGGAGCGAGGCTCTCTTAAATACCGAACCGCTGAACTTTGCCTAGACATCGCATCCAACTAAGTGAGCCTAGTCGTGAAAGATTCATAACCTTTCGTGACTTAATGTGGAGATATATGTGTCATGTGTACCATTTTACATGTTTTTATTTTTGATTTAGTGATCAAGTAATCAAACAAAAATAATAAAGCATATGCAATTCAAATTACAATTTCTCTTGACCTAAGATTAATTAGGGTTCATGCTCAATGGTTATGGTTCACTATTTTCCAAGGATTCAAAAATAAAAAAAACATAACTTAGTTGAGAAATGCACCTAAAAAAAATTTAGGGTTCCACGAGTCAAGAAAAAAAAATCACCAACGAATTTGGGTTGCTTCCTTCGAACTTTGTGAAGGTGTTCATCGTTCGTCGTTCGTTGTTCGTCGTTCGTCGTTCGTCGTTCGTCGTTCGTCGTTCGTCGTTCGTCGTTCTTCGTTCTTCCTCCTTGTTCTTCAATCTTGGAGCGTGCTGATAACATGTTGTGAGTCGCCTATTAACTCAATTAGAAAAGAGAAAAAAACAAGAGAGCGAAGTGTAGAATGAATCGATTGATATTGATCAATTAGTGTGTGAAATGGTGATGCCTCAACCTCTTTATATAGTGGAGAGGTTGAGGTGTATTCATGGTACATCATAATGAGGAGAAACCCTTTAGTTTCCCCACTATCACCACTAACCCCACTAACTATACCATTTATGCTCACTCATAAGTAGTGTAACTCTTATGGAGTAAGTAGGAGAAATACAAAAAGTCTTCAGCAATGTATCTAGTCCACATCTTGTATGATGTACGTACGAACTTTAGTTTAATGGACAACCACCTCATAATGTGTCCTACAACATACATAATAATTTCTTAATCACAGTTTAAACACATCTCCTTATGTTTTCAAACCTACACTTCAACCAATAAACCACAAATTCTACTTGTTAAATTATATACAAATAATATATCTAATATCTTATTATAGACAAATAAAATATAAACCTAATTTAAAATAAATTTGGTCTGTTAATGACAAGATTTGAACCCTTGCCCTCAAAAACAAAATCAATTAGCTTTTCCACTAGACCATTTAAACTCTTTGTTGATATATTGTACAAAGTTTATATTTAATTATTAGTTCGAGTTCATTTTTTTTAGAAGGCAAAAGGATAAACTTGTTATGCTAATGACAAGATTCAAAGTTTCAAACCCTTGATCTCAAAGTTCAAATCAAGTGCCTTTCCCACTGGACTATTTCAGCTCTTTAATGATATATTGTACAAAGTTTATATTTAATTATCGATTCAAATTCCTTTTTTTTTTAAGACAAAAGCCCAGCCCAACCCATTTTCTTCTCTTCTTCTTCCTCATATGCAATTATTGGCTAGTTTGCCCCTTTTCCACCATTGTTGCCGATCTCAAGTTCTCAACCTCCATATACTACAAGCTTTGGGAAGAAAAATCGAGGGGGGACCATTGTTGTCGATCTCAAGTTCTCAACCTTCATATACTACAATCTTTGGGAAGAAAAATCGAGGGGGGGCACTTGCCCACCCCCCACCCCCCCCCTTTGGATCCGCCACTGGTAGGGCTGGGCAAAAAATCCCAAAAATCCCGTCCCGTCCTGATCCCGTACCGTCCCATACGGGATTGAAAACCAAAATGTACTGTTAAGTCCCGTTCCGATAAAACAGGACGAGATGCGAGATTTAAATTGTAAATCTCGAACGTCCTGTCCCGTCCCGAAGTTAATATTTTTTTTTATAAATCTAAATAGGCCTGTCCCAAGCATTCAGCCTAGCCCTTTACCTAAAGCATAATTGATAATTCAGTAATTTCTCCCCTAATACTCTCAATTTGACACCTCAACTTCACAAAACCTAATTCTCACTTCACACTCACAGTTCACAGTCACAGTCGCACTCTCAAGTCTAAATCAGACAACTCTCTCAATCCTCATTCTTGATTTCACTTCTTCGATCACCTTCAACTGATAACCACTACTCTAATTGAAGATCTCTAGCTAGCTTGCTTCCTTGCTTCTCTTTCAGGTAAGAACTAAGGTTTTTGGTTTTGATTTGATCTTATGAATTTGGAGTTTGTGAATACGAATCATTGGTAGTTTTATGATATGATATCCATAAGTTTGAACGTAGTTTGCTACTCAAACAAATAACAATATATAAGATGTTAGTAAGCAGGTTCTAGAATTTATTGTTGTAAACCCTTAACTTCGAAAATTCATAACTTAATCTAAAAAAATCATTTTTAGGAGATTTCAACTCTCAAATGATGTTTAAGTTGTCTACTACAACTTTCATGAAGACACTAATCTCAAATACCTAACTAAATTGTATAGTTTTCAACAAAACTCCCACTGGGTCATAAACTCAGAAAACTGATTTTGCTTTGTTTTGGACTTTTGGCTGCCAAGAAAAAATTGAAAACTTAATTTGGTTATATCAATATCTAGTTCTACATTGATACAACATGTGAAAATCTGAAATTCTGGTATATAATCTAGACATGAAGAGGTGGTGGTATATGTGAAAGAACTGGAACTTCTGTTTAAAATGTGTGCTTATTCTTTTTTTTTTTTGTTAAACTGGAACTTTTGGCTAATTGTATGAGTTTGGGTATGTACAAAATTACTTTCACCACCAATTGTGCAATTCATGGCTAGAGCTAAGAAGGCAATTCTCATACCTCAACGAAGTGCCTCCAGTCTCGATAATGATTCCTCAACAGCAACAAGTCCCTCTTTGCCACTGCTAGAAAGTCTGATTGAAGCAGGAGCTCAAATGCAAGCCAACAACAGCAAGCTCCTCCTGCAAGTGTCAATCCTCTTGCTCCTTCAACTGCTAGTTCAGGTGTCAAATGTAATTTTGTTTGGGATCATTTTAAAGAATATGAAAAGATACAGAAAGTGAAAAATGCAGAGGGGAAATTTGAAGAAATTGTAGAGAAAAGAGCACACTGTCTTTACTGCCCTAGAGGGGTTGTAGGAGATTTTACTATTCAGAGTTCCAGAAATGGAACATCTGGTATGCTTAGGCACATTAATGGCTGCATATATTATCCACCGAATGTGGATAAATCTCAAAAGGTTCTTGTATGTGATAAGTCTAAGGGAAATAAGATGACTACAGTAGTTTATAATCAAACTGATTATCTAGAAGCTTGTGTAGAGATGATTGTGATTGATGAGCTACCATTTAGTTTTGTGAAAAAGAAAGGGTTTAACAGATTTTGCATGAAAGTTTGCCCTTTGTTTGATGTACCCTCGCGTAGGAAACTTTGCAGAGAGTTTTTAAGTATGTATGACACACAAAAGAAAGAATTGATTAAATCTTTGAAGCATTATAGGGTGTGTCTCACAACCAACACTTGAACTAGTGTTCAAAATATCAATTATATGGTGCTTATTGCCCATTTCATTGATAGTCATTGGAAATTGCACAAGAGGGTCATCAACTTTTGTGTTATCCAAAATCACCAAGGGCCACCTATAGGGAGACTTTTAGAAGCTTGTCTCTTGCAGTGGAAGATTGAGAAAGTTATGACAATAATTGTTGATAATGCATATGCAAATAAGTCAGCTTTAGAGTGGTTTATTTCTAAGATGAACAAGTGTTCATCTTACCAGCAGCTTTTAGGTGGTAAATACATGCATGTGAGATGCACTGCTTACACAACAAACTTGATAGTAGGGCATAAATTGAAGCAGTTGCAAAGGAGTGTTTTAGCAATTAGGAATGCAGTGAAGTGTGTGAGGTCTTCACCTAATAGGTTGGAGAGTTTTAAGAAGGCTGTAGAGCAACAAAAGGTGGAATTCCATGTAGGGGGCTGGTGTGCATGGATGTCCCAACAAGGTGGAATTCCACCTATTTGATGTTGGAAGCAGGCTTAAAATTCAAGAGAGCTTTTGCAAGGATGGAGGAGAATGAGGATAAGCAGTTTATTGGCTATTTTAATGAACCAGAACCAGAATATGATGAGGATGGGGAAATAGTGGTGTCAACTAAGAAGCAGAGAAATAGAGTTGGACCTCCAGAAGAAGATTGGGAAAGGATCGAGGTTTTTGTGGAGTTGTTAAGGGTGTTCTATGATGTCACTTTGAGAGTTAGTGCATCATTGTACCCTACTGTCCACACTACATTCCATGATGTGATTACCATGGAGAAGAACATTAACTCATTATTTGTTCAACCTGAAATAGCAACTGGTTCTGACATAGAAAAGGTTTTGGTGGAAATGGTAGTTAACATGAAATCCAAATATATAAAGTATTATGGCTCTTTTATGGATATAAATCACTGAGTTATTATTGGGCTTGTTTTGGATGCAAGATTCAAGTTAAGAAACGTGACTTATATTTGAAAGTCTGAGGGGTTAGATGAGACAAAGGTGAAGCGCAGAACATTGGAGATTAAAAACTTGTTGATGGCTCTCTATGATTAGGTAGTTATTTGTCTAAAATAATTTATATTTTTTGTACAGTTCAGTGCTTACTGCCCATTTCATTTGCAGATTTTAGTTATAATCTCATATTCATTCATTGTTTTATTCTTAGTATGTACCCATAGTTGATGATGGTAGACATATGCAAAGACATCCAAGCCCTAGTTCCTCAACTAGTACAGTTACAAGTAGTAGTAGTAGAAGAAGTGGTGTGAGGGGTCAATATTTGAATAGTTAGAGAAAAGTAGTAGAGGAGAGTGCAGAGCTAGTGGTTTCACATGAGGTGGATCAATATTTGAATGCTGCCTTGGAACTAATAGAAGATGAAGATTGTTTTGACATTCTCTGTTGGTGGAAGATCAATGGTCCGAAGTTTCCTGTGTTGGCAGCAATTACAAGAGATGTTCTTGCCATTCAAACCTCAACAGTGGCAAGTAAGTCATGTTTTTCAACTGGAGGCAGAGTCATTGATCCATTTAGGAGTTCATTAACTCCTAAAACGGTGGAAGGCTTAATCTGCATGCAAAACTGGTTGTTGGGCGATGATATTGCTACTGTGGAAGATGAGCAACCTACAATTGAAAACATGGAGTTCTATGAAAGAGTTGAAACATGTATTTGTTTTTGTTGCTTACTTTGTTAATTGTTTTCTGTGATTTTACAAGTTATATCTCAATTAGTTGTTGCTTACTTACTTCCTGTGATGTTATTTACTTCTTTTTGCTTCTTTTTTCTTTTCTAGATTATGAAAGCACAACTTCCAGCAGAAATGTATGTCTAGCTCCACTTCCAAAAGCAAAGGGGATGGGAAAGGCTACTGTCATTGATGTGTGAATTGAGTTGGTTTCTTTTTCAGTTTCTAACTTTCATTTAGTAATCAGCAATCAATAATTAGTACTTGGACTGTGGACTATTGTGATAATGTGATATTGTAATCAGTACTTGGATTGTGGATTATTATCTTGATGTTTTCAGTTTTCTACTTGTTGAGATTTTGTTGTTGTGTGGATGTATACTCAGTACCTATCGGCATTCCTGAACAGTGAAGCACCGAGACAACACCAACCGAGGTGAACCACCTACGGCTCAAGGAGTCAAATTGGATGAGCCATATCCTGGAGTACTTAAGGGATGGTTCTCTCTTAAGAAACAATAACGAGGCCAATAAAGTTAGCTTTCAGTCTTCCCGGTACTTCAATATTAACAACTTTCTGTACCGGCGTGCTCACTCCATGCCATACGTACAATGTCTTGGACCATTCGAGTCCCGACAGGCAATCCACGAGGTATACAAGGGTATATGTGGCCACCACCCGGGAGGTAGAGCCATGACACACAAGCTAATCAGGCTCAGCTACTACTGTCCAACGCTCCTCTGGGATGCCATTTCATTCACAAGGCAGTGCAAGTCTTCCTAGTTCAATGCACCAAATGTACCAAAATCATCTCAGCCATTGGAAACCATGGTTAACCTGTGGCCATTCGCACAATGGGGGTTAGACCTAATTGGCCCAATGCCAAAGGGTACCTGCGGTGTTAAATATGTGGTGGTCGCTACCGACTACTCCACTAAGTGGACTTAGGCCAAATCCCTCAAATCCATTACTTCTCAACATATTCAGAAGTTCATTTGGAAAAATATCTTCCGCTGCTTCGGTATCCCTCATGTCATTGTCACCGACAACGGAAGACAGTTCGATTCAAACTCATTCAGAGAGTTCTGCCAGGAGAAGGGCATCACCTTATCCTTTGCCTCAGTTACCCACCCTCAGACCAACAGTCAGGTGGAGGCAATCAACAAAATCCTGAAGCGGACAATGAGGACCAAACTCGGTGCTAAGAAAGGCGCCTAGCAGAAATTGCTACCAGAAGTTCTCTGGGCATATCGAATCTCATACAAGGCTGTCATCGGGGAGACACCATTTTCCCTAGCATTCGGTGCAAAGGTTGTGGTATTGGTTGAAATCAACACGACAACTCATCGGGTTGACACTTTCAATCCAAACAAGAATAAAGATCCGATGTGTTTCAACCAGGACCTTCTCAAGGGCTGCTAGGAACAAGCCAATCTCTAAAATGCTAAACACAAAAACATGCTTAAACGCATATTCGACGCCAAGGCCAAGGTCCGGTACCTTAAGCTGGAGGACTGGGCACTCCGCTGGGTACGACTCAACACAAAAGAGTTTGCAGCCATGAATTTCAATCAATGGTAGGAAGGCCCATACCAGGTAATCGAGGTCATCAAGCCCGACACCTATCGATTAATGGACTCCACCAGCTACATACTTCCATGCCCATGGCACATTGAGCATCTACGTTATTATTACCCATATGGATGTAAAAGCCCGATGTCACACTGGTAGGGAGGTCCAACCCCTTTTCAATAGAAGTATGAGGGAGTACGGGTGGGTTCGCGAAACCGAAAACCGCCAACAGAGCCGAAAAAAACCGAGCCACTACCGAAAAAAACTGAATCGAAAAAAAACCCGAAACCGAATGCAAAAAACCGCACCAAACCGCTGTTGTTTGGTTGCAGTTGCGGTTTCTGGCGCCAGAAACCGAACCGAACCGAAAAAACCGAATAGGTAAAAACGACGTCGTTTTGGTTCTTTTCTGTAAACCCTAATTTAGTCAATCAGTTTTCGTCAGTTCACTCTTCTAGTCTTCTTCAGTCTCGTCTCTTTACTCTCTTCTACTCTTCTACTCTTCAAGTATTCTTCAGTTCTTCATTTCTCCCCTTCATTTCTCTCTTCTCTTCGTGAACGAAAGTGGCAAACCCAGTCAACCACCCGGCCACCCGCTGACCCGCCACCCCTAGCCTCAAATCGCGAAGATAGGAACCCACCCTCTGACCCTCATCTTCTTCGCGAACCCACCGGCCACCCTTATCGGAGATTTGGAGATCTCTGCTTCAGGTATTTCATTATGATACTGGGTTTTACTTGGTTTGTTTGATTCATGACTTGATTTGTGGATTTTGTTCTATTTCCATATTTGATTCGTGACTCTGATAAGTTGTTTTTTTTTGTTTTTTTTTTCTGGGTACTGTGAAATGATACCATCATTCGTGACTCTGATAAATTGGAAATTAAATTAAATTATATAGGTCATGATTGTGATTGTGTGACCCCCCTTGAATAGTTGAATCCCTTGATTTTTGTATCTGGTGCTCTGACATTTTATATTTTATAGTTCTTAAACTATCATTAAATTCTGGGTTTTTTTCACCAACAGTGTCTGAACTCTTCTGCCCCGGCCAGAATGATACCCAACTTTTGAAAAGAGTCAATATGGTACCTGAACTCGTATTTTCTTATCAACTGCATACCTCCGTTATATTTACTGTTAGTTCAGTTAAAAAAATCACGTGAAAGTCACGTGGTTCCTTTTTTTTCTTTTTTTTTTCTTCTTCTTTCTTTTTCTTTCTCTCTCTCTGGTCATCTTCTTTCTCTTTTTTTCTTCTTTCTTTTTCTTTCTCTCTCTCTCCGGTCATCTTCTTTCTCTTTTTTTCTTCTTTCTTTTTCTTTCTCTCTCTCTCCCTCTCTGGTCATCTTCTCCTTCTTCTTCTTCTTCTTTCTTTTTCTTTCTCTCTCTCTCCCTCTCCGGTCATCTTCTCCTCCTTCTTCTTCTTCTTTTTTTTTCTCTCTCTCTCTCTCTCTCGTTCTGTTCTGGACACCCGAAAAGGGCACCCATCGTCAAGGCGGCGGGAAGCGGCGCTGCAGGTGCAAGGTTCTAGGTGGCGGAGAACTGATTTGGAGCGCCGGCAGGGATGGTCTGTGTTGGTGGACGTCGTTGTGATGAGCGACAAAGCAAGTGGGTGGTGGTGCAGAGGAGAGAAATCCGTGCAAGGCTGGGCTCGGTGGATGCCCAGAGGAAATCGGAGCAATTGAGTGCTCGGGTGTGGTCTGTGATCGAAAGGGTGGAGCTAGAAGTGGTTTGAATTGCTGGTTGATGAGGAAGGAGAGGGAGTGACGATGGGTGCCCTTTTCGGGTGTCCAGAACAGAACGAGAGAGAGAGAGAGAAAAAAAAAAAAGGAGGAGAAGATGACCGGAGAGGGAGAGAGAGAGAAAGAAAAAGAAAGAAGAAGAAGAAGGAGAAGATGACCAGAGAGGGAGGGAGGGAGAGAGAGAAAGAAAAAGAAAGAAGAAGAAGAAGGAGAAGATGACCAGAGAGGGAGGGAGGGAGAGAGAGAAAGAAAAAGAAAGAAAAAAAGAGAAAGAAGATGACCGGAGAGGGAGAGGGAGAGGGGGAGAGAGAGAAAAAAAAAAAAAAAACAAAACCACGTGACTCTCACGTGGTTTTTTTAACTGAACTAACAATAAATGTAACGGAGGAATGCAGTTGATAAGAAAATACGAGTTCAGGTACCATATTGACTCTTTTCAAAAGTTAGGTATCATTCTGGCCGGGGCAGAAGAGTTCAGACACTGTTGGTGAAAAAAACCCTTAAATTCTCCATGTATGAATGTTTGGGAGTGAGGAGGGATTTTGCTCTGAATGGAATATGGTGCAAATTTTTTTGCTACTCTTTGTAATTTTGTATACTGGCTCATCTCAAATATGAAGTTCATTGCTTTTTATAGATTCTTTTTAAGTCGTTACTTGATTTCCATGTTTCCAATATTTGTGGATTCGTGACTCTTTGTTTTATTTCCATATTTGATTCCATATTTCCATGTTTGATTCGTGACTTGATTCGGTTTTACTTAACTCACTTCCATATTTATGCAGTTAGTAAAAGAGAATAGAGATGAAAAGGGCTGGCAGTGCTAGTTAAGTTCATCTTATTCTTCCTCAAAATCAAGGGGGTCAAGTAATGATAATCATCCGAAAATGGCATCTTCATCAACTCAGGTTTGTTATTTACTTCTGTCCTTTGACTATAATCTCATTAATCTGCTATATGAAGCAAAGTTTAATACCTAAAATTATAATTGCAGCTGCTCTCATTTTAATATTTATTCTTTGTTGTAGATGGAGGTTGACAGCGTTAATGAATTACCATCATCTCAAGCACCGGTGCCTACTCAAGATCAAGAAGGATCTGATGGAACAACAAGTGCAAATCCAAATGAAACAGTAACATTGGGTGGAATGATTGAAGAAGAGCACCTGGCAGCATTGAAAAAAAATGAAAGGGCAGACATTTCGGAGCATTTTACCAGGAAGTTCGATTTAGGTAAGCTTAAAGCTTTCTGTAATTACTGTAAGCATAAGGGTTTTGCAGCTCACCCCAAGTTAAATGGTACAACATCTTTAATAAATCACATGGAAAAATGTAGTGAGTACCCACCCAATAAAGAATTGTGGAGTAAAAGGCAGAAGGTCTTGACTTATGGTAAGTCAAAAGACTTGGTAGCTATAGGGTGTACTCAAGATGAAATCACCAAGACATGTGTTAAGATGGTAATTCTAGAGGAGTTGCCTTTTAGTCATGTGGAGGGAGAAGGCTTTCGCTATTTTTGTACAGTTGCATGCCCTCATTGGAGAGTACCTAGTCGTAAGACTATTGCTAAGGATGTGCTTAACTTGTTTTATTCTCAAAAGACTAAATTGAAGAATGACTTGAGTGCATATAGGGTGTGTCTAACAACAGATACATGGACCTCTATTCAAAACATCAATTACATGGTTCTCACTGCATATTTTATTAATGCTAATTGGATGTTGCACAAGAGAATTTTAAACTTTTGTGTAATTCCAAATCATAGGGGGGAATCCATTTCCAGACTTTTGGAGGAATGTTTGGTAGAGTGGGGCATATAAAGGGTTTTAACTATTACCGTTGATAATGCTTCTTCAAATGATGATGGGTTGAAGGACTTGATTAAGAGAATAAGTAATTGGAGAGTTCCTAATGCACTTTTGCATGATGGAAAGAATTTGCATATGAGGTGTGTTGCTCATATTTTGAATTTGATTGTGAATGATGGATTGAGATTGTTGAATAAGTGCATTCAAAGCATTCGTAATGCCGTTAGATATGCAAGATTTTTCCCCCAAAGGTTAGACATGTTTAAAAATTGTGTGGAGAAAGTTAAAATAGAGAGCAAAGGACTTGTGATCATGGATGTCCCTACTAGGTGGAATTCTACATTTTTAATTTTTCAAGCCGCTTTGAAGTTGCGTAAAGTTTTTGATAGATTGGTAGAAGATGATGGTCATTACCTTGGATATTTTAATGGTGATAATCATGAAAAGTCAAGGGAAGGGCCGCCTTGTGATGATGATTGGGAGAAGGCGGAGGTGTTTGCTAATTTCTTGAGACATTTCTATGAAGTCACCTTGAAGGTATGTTGTTCAAATACTCCAACAATTCATACTATTTTTGGTGATTTGGTTAAAATTCAAGGTCTCTTGAAGGAAATCAGAAGCACACTTTTATCTTCCATTTCATTACCCATGCAAGATAAATATGACAAGTATTGGGGAAATATTGATAAGGTGAATGACTACTTGTTCATAGCTATGGTTCTTGATCCACGCCATAAATTTGAAAAGCTTGGTGATTATTTGGAGTTGATTTATGGTGAGTTTGATGAAATGGTTGAATCTACCATTAATGGGGTGAAAGTTTTTATGTATGATCTTTACAATATTTATATGAGAGATGGTTCCTTGGCTTCCCAAGAATCACAACCAAGTGAAGGTAGTTCTCCAATGTCAATGGAGGGCATGACGGAAGTTGAAAGGAAGTGGCGGAAAAGGAGCAAAGGAGAAAAGCAAGAAGAGCAGGTATTATAAGCAATGATATATGTGGATAGATATCTTCTAGATGCTATTGAAGGGGATGATAATTCAAACTTTGACATTTTGAATTGGTGGAGAGTGAATGGGGTTTCTAAATATCCCATTTTGGCATGCATTGCAAGAGATGTTCTAGCTATTTCGGTATCCAGAATAGCTTCGGAATCATGTTTTAGCACTGGTGAGTGGATAATTGATCCATTTCGTAGCTCATTGAGTCCTAAAATGGTGGAGGCCTTGATATGTACACAAAATTCGCTAAGGAGTACTCATGTTGCATTACATCATGAGCCAACTATTGAGGAGATGAAATTTTGTGAAGAAGTTGAGAAAGGTAATTGTTATTGTTTTTCTTTTGTTGATTATTTGATATTTTGATTTGCTTAATGTACTTTATTGAAACATATTTTTTTCTAATGTTTTTTTTTCTTCTCCTATTTCTCTTATTTGTGTAGAAATTTTATGTCGAGAAACATCGAGGAGTGTTATGTTGCCTCCTAAGCCTAGGACACGCAATCAAGCTTGAGATGGTTGAAGACTTGAAGTTTGAACCTTCAAGGCATGAAGTTGAAGACATTGAATTGTAATGTTTGGTGTGAATTTATAATGGCGTTTTATGATGGAGTATTTGGATTTGATTGTTGTTAATTTGTGATGTTGAAATAGGTTTTGAACTTTTGAAGGACTACTTGAGTACTTGATGTAATTTGTGATGCAATTTGGACTTTATTTTGTTGCTTATTGCTTGCTGCTGCAAATCTGCAGTTCTGCCCAATTTTTTTTTTACAGTTTTTCAAAAAAAAAAAAAAAAAAAAACCGAAAACCGGACCGAATATATCTTAACCGAACAACTGCGGTTCCAAGTTTGAAAACGAAGAAATCTAACCGAACCGAATGTTCTAGTTCGGTTCTGTGTTCGGTTTTGGGTGAAAACTGAACCGTTTGAATCGAACCCACGCCTATGAGGGAGAGGTAGCCTTAGAGCGCCTACCAGTACCATGTAAAAGCCCGGTACCACACCGGCCAGGGGGCAAAACCCCTTGTTCTATTTTATCTTACAATGAGTATGGCTGTCTAAACAGCACCTACCGTCACACTCCAAAATCATCCATCAACATTCTTGTATCTCATCGGTACAACATGACTCAATATCGTAAAAGTCATTACCAACCGGTGCAAGGGTCGCAACCTTCTTGACACATAACTATACAATATCTTTCTCTTACCTATTCACGCCTCAGGAAGGAATCAGAACGGTATCTAACATGTTATGTTGCTAATTTTCATGTATACCGTACCGGTATGGAAAATGCCAAGAACAAAAATGAAAGAGATTAAAGCCATGTGGCCGGTACCAGCTACACCCATGCATAAGATTTCCTAAAGCCATATGGCCGGTACCAGCTACCCCCATGCATAAGTTTTCATAAAGCCATGTGGCCGGTACCAATTACCGTCATGCATATAGTAGCTCTAATAAGCCTACTACGGTAAAGAGCAACTAAGATTCAAGATAACAATATCGGGCTCAAGACTTTGAACTTAGTCATCTCCAGTCAATACTTTGAAATTTTCAAAAATAATCGCAATTATAAAAAAAGTGAAACACGCCATTATCCAACATGGAAATAAAAAAGGGCCTTATGGCCAAACAAAGCTAGCTCTTGAGAGAGCAGTCCCTACCGGGACAATTGTTCAGCAAAGGGTTGAAACCGAACCCAACAAAAAAAAAAGAGAAATTACAAGGCCCACGACCAAAACACCCACACAGGAGGACTTCATTCTTCCTGCTACTCCTACTATCGAGAGCTGTCGGCAATCTCCTCGTCAATCTCCTTGAGAATTGCGGCTTGCTCATCATCCATGAAGTCCCCGGTGAGTTGAGGCTTCAGGAATCTGCTCCAATCCTGGTCATGGAAGGCGGTCTTAATCTTATCATATACATAGACCCCACCCTTCACAAATAGTGAGGATTGCTCTACAGCATGAGCACGATCACGCCAGCACAGCCCCCTGCCTCTCCCTACCGAGTGATTTGTATGTTATTTACATACAAATTATGCCTCTAATCACTCTAGCAATGCTAATCCAAAGACCGTTTAGTGTCTCTAATCCTTGAATTGCACCATTGTAGGGTTCACGAGCATCAGATGGATATCGGGAGCGAAAAAGTTCGTTTTGGAGCTTTTTGTGCATTTCTAGCAAAAGGACAAAAAAGTCAACCCGAGGACCGTCGGTCTACTCGTGGTCAACCTCGACTTTAGAGCATCAACGAGTCAACATGAAGTCTTGGAAGTGAGTCGCAAGAGAATTCCGGAAGATTGGTCAAAAGTCAACTTTGGTCAACTCCGAGGGTCTTGGTCAAAGTAAAAGACGAAGTCAACCTTGTAACTCATCACCACATGATTCCAAAAATCAGCAAAGGACCATGATAGATACTATGAGGTCACCCATTGATTATCGCTCCTTTTTATTCCCATAGGCATTTACCCCCTTGCCTTTTATTTATTCCAACTAGCCCTTAGATCTTCTCTTAGTTAATCTTAGCCATGCATTCCCTCTCCCTCTAGCCTATAAATAGCATAGTATTTGCCTCATTAGGTCATCCATTCAGCTACCCCCATCTCCATCACTTTCCCTTCTCCTTTTCTCTCTTCTTTCTTCCCTTTGGTTTGCCCACGATTCGTTCGTCGACCGGTCGACACATAGCTGGCGACCGGTCGACCGTCTGTAGATCAGCCATTTTCTCCATCTTCCTCACCTCCTTTCCTCCTCCACCCTTCATCAACCTTGCTCACCACGACGTCTACTATATCATCCACCACCTGGGCTACTGGGATCCTCACCAAATCATCCAAGAATATCATCAAGGCCAAGGAGGAGCTAGAGAGTCATCTATTGAGCATTCCTCCTCTTTACTCTCTCTTTTTCTTATGTGTAGAGCTTATTATTGTAAATTGATGATGTCTATTGAGATGATTAGTGAGTAGGTTACCTTGTTGGGGACTAGGGTTGTGTGCCCTAGTCCAATGTGACTTTGTGATGCTTTGATTATTGAATAAATGTCTTTGTTGATTCATGAGTATATGTGTTGTCTAGTTTAATATGTGTTGAATGTGTATTTGAAGATTTGCCACTCTTTGGTATACATTTGGTCCATCTTGTATGAGTTGTGTATGGTTTGGCAACCTTATTCTACTCTAGGCAATTGGCAATATGTATGATGAGCATGTTTACCTATGTGTGACCCTTAATTCATGTGCTTTACGCCTCCTTTCTTTCTCCCTTTACGTAGAGAGTCCCTAAGACCCTAATAAGGCTTAGGAATACCTTAGAAGGAATTCACTCCATATCGATAATATCGGTGGAGTGGTAGGTTATACATTTGTTGCTTGTTTGAGTCTCTAAGCTTTGACATTTTACACCTCTTAAGCACTTTAGGAGATTCGGTATTAGGTAACTTAGGAAAGCATTTGAATACCTTAGGAAAGCACGGTCCTAGAACCATAACATGGCTAGAATATGAGGCTTGATTCGTGGACACATTGGCATGATTTGGCATTAGAGCATCATTAGTTGCATTGGGCTTGGGGTTTGCTCGAAAACCCCAACAATTCCATAGATTGCACACACTTTATCTTTCCTTTACTTGCTTGCATTGATTTCTTTGTTTGATTGTCTTGGCATTCCACCATCTCTTACATAAAACCAAACACACTACACCACTTCGCACATTGTTCAAACACAATGTTACTCACTCTTTTCACCTCTTGTCACTCCATTAGCTTTAGTTTCCCGACCACACACTACCTTGAGATTGGTAACTGTCAATCCTTGTTGGAACGACAATCTCGGATCTCAATATCACTTACCATATATTTTTGTAGTAGTCACTCTCCAACCGCCTATCAAATTCAGCTTGGAGACGACCACTCTCGTCACCGAGAGCCTTCTTTGCCTTCTCTTTAGCTTTCTCCTCAGCTTCCTTGACAACCCTCTCGGCAGCCTCCCTCACACGAATGAGGTCAGCCTCGGCCTTTTCTTTGGCTTTGGCAAGGGTGACACAATTGTCCTTAGCACTTTCCAACCTACTACCCAGTGAATGGATGCATGTCTTTCTAGTATCAACAATCGAGTGGCCGCCCTTCATAAGCCAACTACAATACCGGTACCACATCAAGTCTTCTTCAAGGCCTTACCGGCAAGGGCCAGGTATGTCTTATGCTGCTCACTGTGAGAAGTGAAGAAGGATGCAGTCTTTCTACTAATCTCTTCAGCGACAGTGATCTGTGTGGCCAAGGCCGTCTACGCCTCCGGCACTGACGCTGAATCATCCTCCATAGCAGCACTGCTAGCAACCCTGTGAGCCTTATGCTTCTTCCGGTACTGTCTCAGATGCTTAAAGAGTTACAACGATGTCAATACTGGTACAATGCTTACACTTCTAAAAAAAAAAATTGAAAATGAAGCACAAAAATAAGCCTACCTCATCCTGGGCAGTCCTCTTCTGGGACCAAGCCTCAGCCTGTACCTGGACATCTTCATGTACCGGTACCACCATCTCCTCAATCACAAGAGGAGCAGCATCTTTCTTTCTTTTCTTCTTGCCAATAATATCGACACCCTCATTTGTTCCTCGGTAGGCGGGTTCTCACCCATGGCCTTCAACACCTAATAAAAATCATTGCACTCTCGTCCCATGCTTTCTTCAGCACTAAGATGCCTATACCGGTGAAGTGAGTGGATGACTGCAAAATAGAAAACCTTACTAGTAAGACAGAGTGAGGCAGACAAGCAAACTTACCAAGGGTCCTACCGGGATCCACTTACAAGGATTCGGGATGGCAGCTAGCCCAGAGAAGTGCAGGGAGTACCGGTTTAGCAACATGGTAGACCTCCTCAACACTATTGAGATGTTGGCCTTGATCCACTCAATCTCTTCATGCTGCTTCTCGGTAAGCCTCCTCCAGGACTTATCAGCTCCATCAAAAGACACTAAAGTCAGTACAAAAAAAAAAATCTGAGTGTCAGCTCTGGAAGGCCATTAACCTGGAGCAACTCTAAAAGCATGCGGGTCTCTATTCACCGATGGCTCAACACCATCCGGGAACTCCCAACTCCCACCGATAAAAAAAAAACTTGTTCTTCCATGATTGCTGGGAAGTAGGATTACCGAACACCAACGGATCCTTGATAATCTCGGGACTCCCCAACTCATGGGCCTCAATGTCATCATCGCCTGACATGGCTTCCCGGACCAAAGCATCATGTGCAGGCAACACCGGTTCACCATCTTGCCGTGATCTGCCACCTCTTTCATAAATGTATCCCGAGGGAGATCATCACACTGCCTCATTAGCGACTTGATCTTGAACCAGCCTTTACTACCACTACCAGAATGCTCCTGTAGTACCCATTGGCTAAAAAAGACCGCTAAGTCTGGCTTCCCGAAACCACAGTGGTGGAACAGAGCGAACAAAGAGTTGAGATACTGACTAAATTGCAAAAGAGTGGTGAGTGTATTAAGATGAGGGAGTGTTGTTCCACAGGGATTGACGGTCCCCGATCTCTCGGTAGCGTGTGTGTGGTCGGTGCTCTAGCTATGAATGGACAAGATGTGAAGTGAATAGAGTGAGTGAATGTGTATATGAACAATGTGCGATGTGGTGTGGTGTTTAGGTTGTGAAAACAATGATGGAATGCAAACACAAACAACAAGTAAAGCAACGAAAGTAATGCAAGTAGAAGGTGTGCAAATAGAGGAAAGTGTTGGGGTTTTCGGGCAAACCCCAATCCAATGCAACAAGCAATGCATTAATCAACTCAATCATGCCAATGTGTGTGTGAATCAAGCCTCGTAAGAGTTGGATGAATTAAATGAAGGGTAAGAGGGTAATTGCCTAAGGGAATGAAAGGAAAAGAATAATCTAAGGGTGACCTCATGATATCTAGTGTGGTCCTTTGCTGAATTGGAGGCTTGTGCGGATGAGTCACACGGTTGACTTTGTCTTGACTTTGACCACGACCCTCGGAGTTGACCAAAGGTTGACTTTTGACCAAACCTCCGGAATTCTCGTGCGACTCACTTCCGGGACTTCATGTTGTTGACGCTCTAAAGTCGGGGTTGACCACGAGTTGACCGACGGTCCTCGGGTTGACTTTTCGTCCTTTTGCCGGAAAATCACGAAAAGCTCTCAAAATGCACTCCTTTGCTCCCGATATCAATCCAATGCTCGTGAACCCTACAATAGTGCAATTCAAGGATTAGAGACACTAAACGGCATTTGGATTAGCATTACTAAAGTGATTAGAAGCCTAATTTGTATGCAAATCACATACAAATCAGATACCGAAACACATTGGGGGTTCAACTGCCCAATGGCCAAGTTCACCGTAGCAAGAAACTCATGCAGCCACGCCAGTAGTGGGATCCTTAGTCCTTCAGCAAACATTAACAGGTGCACCAATGTTTCTCCCGGAACCTTGCACTAGGCCAAAAAGTGATTCAGACGACACACATCAAATGACAGAAAGTGTGTTTTATGTTGTCTGAATTTTTAGACGACATATAAATTAAATCTGTTGTCTGAATTTGCTATAGTGCGTTATAATTTTCATTTCGAAAATTGGGTAGATTTGAGACAACAGACTATTGTTGTCTCATAAGCTTGCTTTATATTCTTCTCTCTCCTCATGGTTGATTTTTTTTTTGGCATAACATATGAAGTCCACTTTTGTTTTACCACACTAAGCGAAAATAGAATTTTCGTTTCCCTCCTCTCATTCCCTTCCAACTCCAAACCTCTCTCACTAGTCTTCTCTTACCTTTTTCTCTGAAATCCCAAAGCCCTAGAATCTAAAGCCCCCAAAGGTCAAACCCGACATCTATGTGAGGCTAGGGATTGCTCAAGGTTTCCAGCTCTCTGTGCCTCTCTCCTCTCTCCTCTCTTAGTTCTAATCTCAGATATCATCCTCTCTATTGCACCCTTCTCTGAATCTCTACCAGCTCTCTCACCTTAGCTCTCTCACCATAGTTGTCGTCTCTCTCAATTTCTACATCTCACTCTCTCTTTTAAAAACCTAAGCACAAAAACAGATCGAACACCCAAATTGAAACCCCTGCTATTTGGGTTATCTCTCCACCAATCTTTGATGGAGGATGTGAAATGAGAAAGAAGGAGAGCAAGAACGTAGGGGAGGTAGGTTGCGTCAAGGTTTGACCTCGCCGCCGTGAGCATTCCACGTCTGACATCGCCACTTCGAGCTTGCAACTTTCAAAAGCAACGAACCAAGCGCTGCCTCCAGAGTACAAGGAAACTGGTCTGGACTCGCCGAACCTAAACCTGAACTCATCAAGGCTAAGGCTTAGAGCTGTTGTAGAGGGTCACATACTAAAGGAAGCTTTGCTCAAGTAAGTTAATTATAACCTTGTTCTTTGTTTGGTTTTTATTTAATTTTGAGTTAAATTGGATGGTATAGCTTTATTGAATTAGTGATTAGGTTTTGGAAATTTTGGAGCTATTCAGCTTTTCTTTTTTATTTCAGCAACCATGATTATGGCTTGGGATATCGATGTATGAATTTTCTTTATGGAGCTGTTGTTCTGTTTATAATGCTTCTATTGTAGATATAATGAAGGATAATATTTTAGTGAAGAACAAGGGGTGTGGAATAAGTGCATCACAATTCTATATTAGTGGAATTGGAATTGAGAGGTAATCTTTTTTCTTTTCCGTTTTATGGAATGATAGATATCTTTTCCTTACTGTGTTAGAAAATTGGGCTAAAAAATTTTGTGCAAAAACTATTTCCAATTTACTTAACACCTTACACCTTATCAAAAATTCAAGAGACATAATGTAGCTTGCTTGAATTCTTTGTACTGGAGCTGCAATTTACATAATTGGAACTATGAAAGAGCTTATGTGGTTCCTAAAGCCCTGCAATATGATCATTAGCATTAATTAATAGTCATCTTATTAACAATGAAAGAGCTTCTGTGGTTCCTAAAGTTTGCAAGGTTTGAGCAATTGGTTGTTGAGTGCAATTGGTATTACTGGTCTGGTATAGGCGTATAGTAGCAACGTTGCCTGCTAATTTTATGTGTTTATTGGTTTATATGATTTTGGGTTTCCCTAGCAATTTTTGTACCTTGTTTTAGTCTATTGTCTTAGTCTCGATTGGGTTTTTTTTTTTTTTCAAATCTTAAGACTTTTGGGTAATCATAGGCCATATGCTCCTCTCTAATTTGTATAATTATCATATCATTGAGACATGTTTAAATGGATTATCCTTGCCTTGCCTTGTCTGAATCTTCATCTTGCTTAATATGTAACTATTGCTCACTTCCTCTCCCTACCACCTTTAGATCATTCACCATTGTGTCTTGTCCTTGTTTTCTTCTTTATGCTATATCATATAATTTGTCTGAGATTAATTTATTAATTAATTTTGTTCTTTTCTTCTTCATCATCTTTAAGGTAAACAATGGGTTTACTACATATTCATGAAAGCATTAGTTGGAGGTTGAGCTCTAAGGATGGGTAATCAGGTCTAGCTTTGTCAATCGATAAGCAAGGTTATTATGAGAATACGATTGTGGTGGAACATGGTTTGCTTGGATTTATTTTGCTATTTGTCTCATTTTTCTGAGATTGATATTTGCTTGAGTTATACCCTACACTACATGTTGTTAGGGTTTTTGCTGCATGAGCTTGTTTTTGGTTCATGGTGTTTACTGCCTTGTACTGTATTGCTAGATACCGATGGGTTATTAGTATGTACTTAGTAGCTTAACTGTAAGAGCTAGGAAATGCTTGACCCATATTATTAGGAAATGCTTCAACAAACAGCAAGAATCATAAGATTGCTACAACACTAAATTCAAATATTATGTATGTGTTTCCTGTTACAATTTGAATTCAATACCAACATGACTGCATTTCCTTTTAGTGTAGTGCTATTCCATATACATATGTAATTTTTCCTCTAGTGTGATGGCTGAACAACTTGAGGTGAATTCAGGTAGGTCTATTTGTTGCATAAGATTCTATTTAAGATAATGGAGAACTAGAGTTTGTGTACATAGTTTTGTGACGTGGAACTTTTCATTTAATAATATATTTTCTTTTGCAATAACTATGTGATTATCGATCTCTGCTTTTATTTTGTCTAGGGTTGTTTGTAAGATATACATGAGTTATATATACACTAGGCCAAAAAATTGATCAGACGACAGTTTTTACCCGTTGTCTGATCAATGTTTTTGCTGTTGTTAATCCGCCTGCCGTCTGATTTACTTCAGACAACGGACACTTTCTGTCGTCTCATTGACTTTCATACAACCCAGTTCTAATGAAATAGTGTTGTCTAATTGTATTTCATACAAAATGTTACAATAAAACGGTGTTGTCTAACAAAATTTATACAACATGATCTTTAAAAAACAATTGTTTGTTGTTATGTTCTACATCATCAAATGGCTTGGTCTTGTTGTTGCATTACCATGTGAGAGAGATTGTGTGCTAAAAACTGTGGAGTAGATTGAAATGAAACATGTAAAAGGCAAAATAACATTGCCTATCAATATTTGATATTATAGGATTCTCAAATAAACTGTTGTTTGAGTTATTATTTGATAATGGTTTTTGATCTCACCAAGTCTGAAAAATATTATAATTGAACGGCTCAGACAACAGTTTTCTGCTTTCCATTTCATTGTGTTCGGTTCTCTTAGACAATAGTTTTTAGTAAGTAGAGAGTAGTTTGAGACTGAATGTTATGTCCATAAAATTTCTGGATATTGAAAAACCTGAGCACATAACCAAATCAACCACAACATAGATCTCCAAATTGTACATTTTGATTTAAGGAGAAATCTTCAAATTGTACTACATTGTTCTGACCTATTTAATTCAAAGTTACTACACTTTCCCATAGAGTAGTAGGCTTAATACTTCATACATATAACTTCAAAATACCATATATATGAAATCTGCTGCATGCTAACCATACTACTTCAAGTGCTTGGATATACGCATCAACCAGCTCTGCCCACTCTACTTGAACTGCATCAATCTCTCCATGGCCTTGACTGTAAGTGTCTTCTCCCTTGAGATGAAATGATCAAACAATCTCTGCTCTGTCTGCTCCTCTCCTCACCGACATAAAAACCACACAACTTCTCAAATCTGAAGTATTTCAATGTGGTTAGTAAACTTAAATCTTTCACAATAAATATAAAAACTGCTTCTAATTTGTAGACATGATAACAGTCAACAAATTCTGCACAGAGCTCCACAACTTGTCACATAAAATTCATGGGGGCTACTACTTGATCATCATGTGATCTTCAACGACCTGGAAACTTGGAGAAAATCAGAACCCCAGGAGTTGAAATTTCATCTCATCTTATTCATATTTACATGCGATTTACAAAGACCTGGGTGTATTGATTCCTCATTCATGACTACTAATAGATCCAGAATCACAATGAAGATAAACCACGAGCCTAACTAGAGGAAAACATGCTTATCTTGAATTCAAATAAAGGGTATCAAGCTTTTCAACTACTCAAATGTAAAAACTTTCAGATCCCACCTAGGAATTGGGGTATCACTCATTCTGCATTTCTGCAAACACTATTAGAAAAATTAATTAATAACTGAACATAAAAACATTGCAGCAGGTTCATACTTTATTAACATTTTCGTCAAAGAAGTCTACATGTTTTGTCAAGTGTGTATTGCCAATATCAAAAGAACAAGGATAAACATCACAAAGATCATAACCAACACAAACTTAAGAGACAAAGATTGCCCATAAGCCATAAACCATAAACCTGAAAATAAAGCCACAGATGATTTATTAATGATCTAGTGCCCTTGAATAGCCCCAAATAAAAGAAAAAGACATAGACAGAGTAGTTAAAGAAAAACCACATTAACCAAACCTCATGTCACGCCCCGATTTTCAAATCAATTAATAAGGCATTTTGCCCTTAATTACAAATCATTTCGGGAACGTGACGACATGGAATATCAAATACAAATATGCACTAGAATTTTTTTCCTTTTAATTCAAGTACAACAACGCATACTCCATGCCCAACAAATGTAAATGCTGACCCGTTCTTTAGGGTTACATATTACACACCATAAATTAAATAATAAATTGATATTACAAGATATTAATTAATTTATCCATCAGAGTAAATTTATTACAAGACAGCGGAAGTCAAATAATAACACTTATGGTCGATAACGGTTTACCGACCAAACCTTCAATGCAACTCTGGTTACCTAACCTGCACGATTAAACCCTACACCGTGGAATAGTGTACCGGGTTATATCAACAAACCCGGTCAGCTTGTGAAGCTGGTATGAATGATCCCAGTTTACTCACACCGATCACATTTACCCAAAAATCAAATTCTTTTATTTTCAAAAGAATCATTTAAACCTTCAAATACAATTCAATATTTTTCAAGAATTGTAAATCAAAATAGTAATTACTTCAATTATTAAAGAAGTAATCTCAAATCAACTCACACAAAATCATTTTCTCCAAATACTGATTTCTTTTTATTTAAAAGAAATTCCATAAATCTCCAAATCCAATCCCAATCCAGAAAATTTATATTATATAATATACTGAACCTACGCGCCCCATATCACGTATTTTAACCCCACACGCCCCATAAACGTGTATGTTAATACCAGGGTAATTCAGAATATTAAACAATATAAATCTTCCCAAAAATCAATTCCCAAAGTTATGATTTCATTCTTTTTAAGAATTGTAAATCATAATAATTTAAATCCATACTCACACGAAAACATTTATAACTTCGCCTGATTAAAAGTGAGAATACCATTTTTCTTCTCCTTTTAATACATCAAGTTATTTTTAACTTCGCCTGATTAAAAGTGAGAATACTATTTTTCTTCTCCTTTTAATACATCAAGTTAATTACATAAAGTATTCATCTTTGTTTTCAATGAATACGGGCTACACAGTCTAGAGCTCTAACTGATGGGCTACCATTTTTCACCCATTTACTTTGTCCCCAGGACAGTCCGTTTGTATAAAATCATTTAAATAGGCGAACACAATATCATAATTTGGAATGTTGTGTTCCCATTTAAAATTCACAAAACAATAAAATGAATATTTTCAAATATTGTTTTAACACAAAAATTCACAACGGTGATATATCAATTAAATTATTTATTTAATCATATATCACAAAATCATTTATTTTCACAAACAACACAATATGAATTAATATTCATATATATAAAACATCGTGAGATTCACTCACCTCTAATTCCTGCTGCGTCTTCAAATAAGAAACAGGAATCGACAATGCTAGCCAAAAGCTTCAAGATTCCAAAATACCTATGAACATGCAATTTTCCATTTAGCATATCATAGTTTCCCAAAACGTTACATTATTCCCCAAATGTCACTTAGACATCAATAACCATAATTCGGGACAGTTTGACCAAAAGTCAACCGTCGGTCAACGTGGGTCCCACGACTACTATTCATCAACGGGTCCCACACAAAATCCGAAACTTCCAAAATCCATCAACATACTTATTTCTAGCATCCTAACATCATATCCAAATATGGTGACAATCCGACGGTCGGATCATCACGGATCTAACGATCCATAACTATCGCTTAATTGATCATTGATCAAACGACCGAATTTCACAAAAGTGTAAACACGAAACTTGTTCGTATCGACGAACCAAGCCAAACGGAGCAAAGAACTGCTCCTGGACCGGCCGGACGCGCCGCCCACGCGCCGCCGCCGGCGATGGTCAGTCGCCGGAAAATGTTCTCCGATTGACACCAAAATTTCACAGAATGTTCATCTCAACAATCCCAACAAGTTTAGTAACTACCTCAAAGTCCGGATCGGAGCGGAAGTGGCCGGAATCGGTGTCGGCAAGTTCTAGATCCCAAAAAGTGCAAAGTTTCGTTCCCGCCGATCTAGGCCGTGCCGCCGTGATCCACCACCATGGGAAGGTTGCTGGGGAGGAGGGGAGCAAAACCCAAGTTGTCCCGTCGTCGGAGGTGGCCGGAATCGTCGCCGGCAAGCTAGGCATTTTCGACAGAAACTGTCGGCTCCGGTTGACAACTTTCCGTCAAGAATTTGGGGAAGGTTCCTTCGGGAGAAATGAAGAGGAGGACGAGACGAGTCCAACGCCACCGACCCCGTCGCCATCGGACACCGGACGCGCCGCCACGCTCCGGAGGAAGATCCGGCTGCGTTGGGAGAGTTTGGGAAATTTTCGGGCAAAAATGAAATTTCTGAAAAATACCCAATATTTATACTAAATTATCCAAACTTCCGAAGGCCATAACTTCTTCATACGATGTTCTTTTTCGACGAATCACATGTCCACGAACTCGTATCGACGAGATCAACAACTTTCATGAAGGAAGTTTTCCCAAATTCTGAACGGATAAAAAGTTACCTTAATTAACCTCGTGTAACTTATAATTACTGCCGTAATTATTGTTTTACGACGAAAACCTCTAAAATATGAAACCACTCCATTTCACTTCAAATTTCACGACCTATTTAATAAAAATAAATCGGAAATTTTCGGGGTATTACAGTCTACCCTTCTTAAAGAAATTTCGTCCCGAAATTAGGACGCAGAGTACACCCATGGTTATCACAACTTGATTCCAAAATCCAAAGTTTTATTTATTAATAACCGGGCAGTACACAACAAACCACAACATAAGGTAAACAAACTACAACTTGCATACACTTCTAATACAAATTTAAGATGCCTCACAGGGCTTACACTACCAGAAGCCATCCGTAAACCTCCAGTAATGACACTTTGGATAAGAGGCCGGATGTCTAGGAATCCCATACATCATCAGCTGGTAGAAATATGCTGCCTCCACGAAACACTTGCAAGTGTCGCAACATTCTCTACCTGCATACCTAACTCCATTCACGTCCCACATGTTCTGGCCAAAAGGACGCCAGAAGCTTGACTCACCGCAAGTAAGACACTTACCGGCGGGCAGGAAAACAGTAGTCGACGGAAAATACCTCAACAGATGCTCATGACACCCCTCGGCCTGAAGCATCATCTGTTTGACTTCTTCTCTGCAGTAGTCAATGTTCCACCTGCTCTGCACCCAGTCGAGGACTTCACACAGTCGCTGCACCATTTTTTGCTGCTCGTCTTCTGGTCCCAAAATCATTCTTATCATACACGCTGCATAAAATGCAACGTGATGACCTACCACCAAACTGGGACGTGCACCATACAGTGTTCCTGGTTTGCAAGCTGCATCGAAATACTCCAGGGCTAAGGGTAAGTTCGCTGCTTGGACAAGTACTCGTATTCCCATTCGGAATAGAGACTCTGGGTTCTTCGCTTCCCAGCAACGATTTGCGAAGATACGCACTTGCCTATCTGTGTCTTCGCCACCAGTGGGTCTGGATCCACCATCAAACCCATCCATGTCGATCGCCGCAAGGGTAGACCAGCTATCGGCATACTCCTTGAAGGTCTTTGAAACACAACGGAGTTCCATTGTGCTCTGCAGGGATGCGGTAGCCACCAATTGGAAGATATACTTCCAGATTTCTACCGGAAGTTCACTCCAATCGGTATTCTTGGATCGCTTGCTGCACTCTTCTTTGCTCACCATTGTGTAAGAGAAAATTGAGATGCTTGTTTGATAACAGATATGAGGTGAGTAACACAACTCCTTATCCCATGTATTTAAACCAAACTTTCCACCGTAAGGGAAACCTTTCTTTAATGTAAGTGCGGTGCACTCAACAACCCACTAAAAATAATTATTGCTCATATCTGTCTCAATTACTCAAAAGTATCGCCCACGATACAAGATTCCACAAGATTTAAATCCACAAAATCTCAGTTTTCCACTAACATCGATCATAATGGCTCTTTACTTTAACTTTCGCATAATTAATTCCTCAAAAGATGCGAGGTCACACAAGAGTGGAACTGTATGTGGAAAATCCATGCATCGGGGAAAAGAAATCTTCCACGATCTCCAAGGGCTCCGACAATTAGCTGTAAATCAGCCACTCACTTTTGCTTTTGAAATTTTTAAATCCTCCACCAACAATAAATATACACCTTACGCATCCACTAACAGATACTTTCCATTAGTGCCATAACCTCCTTTCTCTTTCAAAGAGGATTTCTTCACTCAAACTTCTCAGAAATTCCCACCAAACTCAAACATGTCACGTAAAGTAAATTCGTTCAGTGAATTACTTCAATCTGATCCCTCTGAAAGCCAATTTTTTGAGGGCTTAGATGAAATAATTTCACCAGCAATCGAATTCAACAACGATATCGACATGCTAGACATGCTTCTAGCAGAAGACGAAGCCATTGAAGTAGCCCCAAGTCCACAAGTATCATCTCCACAAGCTGAACCTGGTCCATCCCAACGTATTCCACTGAGGAAGAGCTTCACCAAATACCAAGTCCAAGCATTGAAGGACTTCGTCGAGGCTTTTCCACAGCCAACTGTTCAACAGCGACAAGATTTGGGTGACCAAATAAGGTTAACGTTTGCACAAGTCTCTGCCTGGGTGATAAAGCATCGACCCCGAACGCCTGCCCAAACAACTCGTCAACAAAATTTTCTGCTGAGACAGAAAATCAATGAGCTTCAAGCTCAACTTAGCCAGTACCAAGCAGCATTCAACCGAATCAACTGCAACCACTGTGGAAAACGAGTTACTCCCAATAGTGAGCTACTAAAAGGGATTGAAGAGACTACCCCACAACCTCAGACTCTTCCAATTCCTGCAGTCATCGGTCCAAGGGAAAAGTCTCACATGAGGAGGGATATTCAAAAGTGTATGTCGATCCCACATCACTCTTCTTCTACACAACAACCATCAGACAACATCAACCGTTCAGAACCTGAAGAAGCATCTGCCGTGGCAGAAGCATCTGTCGTGGCAGACACAACTAAGATTTCTGAAATCATTGTGTCGGTCAGAGATGAGCTAATCATCATGGCATCTGCTGCTGCGCCACTGTGGATCTCTGCACTCAAATCCAGCTCTGTCACGCTTCATGAGTTCCTGAATGAAGCAGAGTACAAGAGAATCTTCACTAACGGTATTGATCTTACTCCCACTAACTTCCAAACTGAAGCTTCTCGCTACACAGCCACTATTCCCCTCAGTCCTGTCGTACTCGTGAATCTCTTCATGGATGTGGACCAATGGTCCACCATATTCGGTAGCATCATCTCGAGGGCAACGATCCTTGACGTGTTGTCAACAGGGACAACTGGAAGCTACAACGAAACCATCCAAGTCATGACTGCTGAATTCCAGGTGACCAGTCCATCTGTCTCCACTCGTGTAACTCACTTTGTTCGTTATTGCCAACGACAAACAGAACAAAGTTGGGCAATAATTGACGTCTCTGTGGACGGTTTAAGCTCAAATCTGGGTCCACACTCAAGATCTCAATGCAAGAAGCGTCCATCCGGATGCTTAATCCAAGATTTGTTCAACGGCAGCTCTCGTGTCGTATGGGTGGAACATGTTGATGTACAGGATCAAATCATGCACCAAACATACAGAACGCTAGTGGAGTCAGGCTTAGCCTTTGGAGCAAGGCGATGGGTAGAAATACTTCAGAGGCAAGCGGAAAGGTTAAATTATTCCGCGGCTGACACTTATCCACCTCAAGACTTTTGTGTCATACCATCTGTGGAAGGAAGAAGAAACATGTTGCAGATGGCATGCAGAATAGTGACAGACTTTTGCACAGACATCGGCAACTCTACTGCTCATGAATGGAAGGTAGCTGAACAAACCAAGTTCAGGGGTTCAGGGATAAGAGTCTCCACCAACAAAATCTGGAACAGGCTGAATAAGCCTTATGGTCTCACTCGAACTGCATCTGCAATAATCCAGCATCATGTCTCTCACAGAAAGCTGTTTGACTTCCTCACTGACGTACAAACTCGGAACCAGTGGGACCATCTAGCATTGGAAAAAGAAGTACAGGAGATTGCACATATCACAACTGGTCATGATCCACGCAATTGTGTCTCCTTGTTGCAAATGCACAACACCTATATACTCCAAGAAAGTTGTACTGATTCAACAGGGTCATACGTGATTTATGCTCCTATTAGTCAGTCAACGGTGCAGAAGTTAATAGGCGGTTGTGAGTTAGGTACAATTGTATTCCTAACTTCAGGTTTTTCAATTCTACCAGATATGCCTACTGCTGGAAGAACAGAAGGGGTCTCAGACAATCCGTACATTGGTTGTCTAGTAACGGTAGCAACACAGATCTCTACTGAGCTGCTGAAGAACAAGAAAGGGTCAGTGGATCAAGTCTGTCGTTTGATCCAGGGTACGGTTGAGAGGATTAGAAATGTAGCCATGTAAGACTATCATATAAGGAATTGTAATTTGTACTTTATATTCTTAACAACACAACAGCACTGAAGAGCACATGATGGGGATCCGCCGCGGTCGGGCCATCACTCGATAAATACTGTGCGTAATTAAGCATACGAAGTAACCATTACTTGGATGAATCTAAGAACCTAACGCCAAACCCTAAACCAAACCTAAGCTCTAAACCCTTACTTCACTTCTCAACTCAACTTATCTCAACACTTCTCTAGAGCATTCCATAGCTCATTCATTCCCGTAGAGCGTTCCATTGCTCTGATACCAATCTGTCACGCCCCGATTTTCAAATCAATTAATAAGGCATTTTGCCCTTAATTACAAATCATTTCGGGAACGTGACGACATGGAATATCAAATACAAATATGCACTAGAATTTTTTTCCTTTTAATTCAAGTACAACAACGCATACTCCATGCCCAACAAATGTAAATGCTGACCCGTTCTTTAGGGTTACATATTACACACCATAAATTAAATAATAAATTGATATTACAAGATATTAATTAATTTATCCATCAGAGTAAATTTATTACAAGACAGCGGAAGTCAAATAATAACACTTATGGTCGATAACGGTTTACCGACCAAACCTTCAATGCAACTCTGGTTACCTAACCTGCACGATTAAACCCTACACCGTGGAATAGTGTACCGGGTTATATCAACAAACCCGGTCAGCTTGTGAAGCTGGTATGAATGATCCCAGTTTACTCACACCGATCACATTTACCCAAAAATCAAATTCTTTTATTTTCAAAAGAATCATTTAAACCTTCAAATACAATTCAATATTTTTCAAGAATTGTAAATCAAAATAGTAATTACTTCAATTATTAAAGAAGTAATCTCAAATCAACTCACACAAAATCATTTTCTCCAAATACTGATTTCTTTTTATTTAAAAGAAATTCCATAAATCTCCAAATCCAATCCCAATCCAGAAAATTTATATTATATAATATACTGAACCTACGCGCCCCATATCACGTATTTTAACCCCACACGCCCCATAAACGTGTATGTTAATACCAGGGTAATTCAGAATATTAAACAATATAAATCTTCCCAAAAATCAATTCCCAAAGTTATGATTTCATTCTTTTTAAGAATTGTAAATCATAATAATTTAAATCCATACTCACACGAAAACATTTATAACTTCGCCTGATTAAAAGTGAGAATACCATTTTTCTTCTCCTTTTAATACATCAAGTTATTTTTAACTTCGCCTGATTAAAAGTGAGAATACTATTTTTCTTCTCCTTTTAATACATCAAGTTAATTACATAAAGTATTCATCTTTGTTTTCAATGAATACGGGCTACACAGTCTAGAGCTCTAACTGATGGGCTACCATTTTTCACCCATTTACTTTGTCCCCAGGACAGTCCGTTTGTATAAAATCATTTAAATAGGCGAACACAATATCATAATTTGGAATGTTGTGTTCCCATTTAAAATTCACAAAACAATAAAATGAATATTTTCAAATATTGTTTTAACACAAAAATTCACAACGGTGATATATCAATTAAATTATTTATTTAATCATATATCACAAAATCATTTATTTTCACAAACAACACAATATGAATTAATATTCATATATATAAAACATCGTGAGATTCACTCACCTCTAATTCCTGCTGCGTCTTCAAATAAGAAACAGGAATCGACAATGCTAGCCAAAAGCTTCAAGATTCCAAAATACCTATGAACATGCAATTTTCCATTTAGCATATCATAGTTTCCCAAAACGTTACATTATTCCCCAAATGTCACTTAGACATCAATAACCATAATTCGGGACAGTTTGACCAAAAGTCAACCGTCGGTCAACGTGGGTCCCACGACTACTATTCATCAACGGGTCCCACACAAAATCCGAAACTTCCAAAATCCATCAACATACTTATTTCTAGCATCCTAACATCATATTCAAATATGGTGACAATCCGACGGTCGGATCATCACGGATCTAACGATCCATAACTATCGCTTAATTGATCATTGATCAAACGACCGAATTTCACAAAAGTGTAAACACGAAACTTGTTCGTATCGACGAACCAAGCCAAACGGAGCAAAGAACTGCTCCTGGACCGGCCGGACGCGCCGCCCACGCGCCGCCGCCGGCGATGGTCAGTCGCCGGAAAATGTTCTCCGATTGACACCAAAATTTCACAGAATGTTCATCTCAACAATCCCAACAAGTTTAGTAACTACCTCAAAGTCCGGATCGGAGCGGAAGTGGCCGGAATCGGTGTCGGCAAGTTCTAGATCCCAAAAAGTGCAAAGTTTCGTTCCCGCCGATCTAGGCCGTGCCGCCGTGATCCACCACCATGGGAAGGTTGCTGGGGAGGAGGGGAGCAAAACCCAAGTTGTCCCGTCGTCGGAGGTGGCCGGAATCGTCGCCGGCAAGCTAGGCATTTTCGACAGAAACTGTCGGCTCCGGTTGACAACTTTCCGTCAAGAATTTGGGGAAGGTTCCTTCGGGAGAAATGAAGAGGAGGACGAGACGAGTCCAACGCCACCGACGCCGTCGCCATCGGACACCGGACGCGCCGCCACGCTCCGGAGGAAGATCCGGCTGCGTTGGGAGAGTTTGGGAAATTTTCGGGCAAAAATGAAATTTCTGAAAAATACCCAATATTTATACTAAATTATCCAAACTTCCGAACGCGATAACTTCTTCATACGATGTTCTTTTTCGACGAATCACATGTCCACGAACTCGTATCGACGAGCTCAACAACTTTCATGAAGGAAGTTTTCCCAAATTCTGAACGGATAAAAAGTTACCTTAATTAACCTCGTGTAACTTATAATTACTGCCGTAATTATTGTTTTACGACGAAAACCTCTAAAATATGAAACCACTCCATTTCACTTCAAATTTCACGACCTATTTAATAAAAATAAATCGGAAATTTTCGGGGTATTACACCTCATTCACCCATTCACGGTATTAACCTAAAGCATACACATTGCTCTCATCTTTCATTGATATATTAACATTTGCTAATAACTAAAACTACAAAAAGTTCACAATTCTTTCAACATGATGAATAATTGAGTAAGCTTATAGCATAGGATAATTGATAGAAAAACTCACAACTTCCATACCATACTAATAATCAAAGCATAATCAACAAAGAACATAAATCAAGACAAGTTCAGATCGATATAGAAGCCACTCACAGTAAGGCTAAGCAAACCAAAATAGAAACCAAACTGAGAGCGATCCAGTTCACCGCCGGGACACCCACGAGCTGCTCTGTGCTCACAACTCAAGCTGCTGTTGAAATTCACTTCAAGCCCAGCTCTCTTCTTCATCTTAATCACCTGCAATCACAGCCAAAATCACAATTACAACAGTTCTCATCATCGATCATACCCAGAACCCGTGCTCAATGCCCCTTCAACCAATTGCAACTACTGCAATTCCAATTCGCCCAGATCACCATAGAACCACCGCCGTTCGTCGAGCCCAGAACACCTCGTGTTACACCATCGCCGACAGTACACCAAGCACAGTCGTGCTCGTCCCTCTCCAAACCGCCAGACCAAGGCCGCTCATAGTCACCGATCTCCCTCTGTCGTCGCAGCAACACCGCACGACCCAGTCCTCAGCTTCGCACCTCAAGCCGCCATACAGATCACCTGCAACGCCTCCTCCGTGCACTGCTCCGATCAGATCCACCGCTGCCGGGGATCCTCTTCTCTCAGCGTTGCTCTCTCTCTCTCTCTCTCTCTCTCTCTCTCTCTCTCTCTCTCTCTCTCTCTCTCTCTCTCTTGCCCGTAGTCAAGCCCAGATCGCTCTCAATCCTCTCGATCAGTCCAATCTCTCTTATTCTTCCAATGAAACCCTAATTAAGTCTGAGAGAGGAGATATGAGTTTGTGTGTGTAAGAGAGAAAGAAGGTTTGAGAGAGGGTTGCGGCTGAGAGATTGAGAGAGAGAGAGATTGAAAATCTAAAAAAAAACTTAGCGCCTTCTTTTTTTTCATTTTGGGGGTTCCCGGGGAGATGTAACGACCCAGACCAAAACTTATCGTTTTACAATAGTGTTTCACGGCGAATCGACGGAAGTTTTGGTTTCGAGTTTTAAATTGTACTTTTAGGGGCACTCGAGGTGACTTTTTGTTCAGCAAGGAATTTGATTTAAGTTTTTTCACGGAAGTGGTAGAGCGCGTTAAACCGAGTTCGTAGACATAAAGTACGCAAAAATCGGAGTTCGTATAGAAGAGTTATGGTTCATGGAATAAAGGTCACTATTTCGGGAAACTTGCTATTTAAGGATTTCTATTTTGGGAAATTTCCATTTTATCCGGATTTTTCTCTCTCCTCTCCCCGCGTCTTTCTCTCTCCACAATACAGGCGAACTTCCGCCGGCGTTTTCTCGCCGATCCGGCCACCTCAGGCCGTGAAACTTGTTCCAAAATCTTCATCTCTTCCTCCTCTTCACATCTATACCAACTTTGTGCATCGAATTTTAGTGTAGGAGGAGAATCTAGGAGAGAAAGATTGGGTTTTTCGCAGTTACTATTCACCATCGGCAAATCCAATTTTCCGGCCGAGTTAGGGTGGAAGCCTTACTGGGTTTTCGAGCCCTCAACCCCAGAAACACGTTGGTACCCTTGGTTTTCACCGACGACCACCGTAGGCGGCGGATCGAGCACGAGAAGGTTGGGATTTTGGAGCTTTCGACGACAATATCTCCCAATCCATTGGGAATTGGTCTTCGAGGTAATTACTAAACTTGTTGGGCTTGTTGAGACAAACAAACTGGTAAAATTTGGTAGCCATCGAAGATGGTTGGCCGGCGGCGCGTGGGGTCCACTCGCAGCCGCTTTAGGCGGCGCGTGGCAGCGCGTCCGGCCTCTATTGGAAGTGCATTTTTGCCCTTTGGCATGTGCTCTTCCTTACGAACGTGTTAGTATAAGGTTTGAAGGAATTTGTCAAAGTTTGGGATTTAATCCGGATTAATTTAGGTTCGTCATCGTACGTGTTACGATTGACTTCATCGTGTGGCCGTTGGATGGTCACCGAATTTTAGTATGTTGTTAAGTTAATTATTTTGAGTATGGTGTACGGTTGGATCTTTGAATTTAGGACTTTAGGTTATTTAAAGTTTAATCGGGAATTGTGAGTTTGATTAAATTAGTTACACTCGTTCGATTTATCGAACCGTGACAATCTGACCGTTGGATTAGTCGCCGAGTGTTTTGGGATAATTAGAAGTATCAAGGGGTAATTATCGAGATGTTGAAGCTAAGATTTTAACGTTGGTTTTGAAAAGTGAGTTTGGCGGAGGGAAGTTTAATTGGTTCAAAGAAGTAAGTGTGGAACAATATCTTGGTACGTCCGTCAAATAGTAATAGTTTGTATACTTGGTTTTATTCAGGAGGACGTCGAGGAGATTCTTGGCAGGCGTCGAACTTAGTCTGTTAACTGTGAGTGGACGTTTGTTTTTAAATTATTTATGCATGCAGTATATTTTCAGAAATGGTGGAATTTATAAGTTTATCAGCATGAGCATGTTTTCAGCATTTAGTTGCATTGCATTATTGGAGGCCGATTATTCAGTCAGTTCAGTCCAGTTCAGTCAGTTTCAGCCAGTTCAATCACTTTCAGTTTTCATCAGTGCATCAGGTCAATCAATCTCAGTGTCAGTTGTTGGTCGTATGCATGCATGCGTTATCTGAAGTGGGCAGAGCCCTTCAGGTAACATCATCGAGTGGGCAGTGCCCTCGATGATTGAGTAGGCAGTGCCCTCGAAGTGTCATCTGAGTTGGCAGTGCTCTCAGGTGGCAAAGGATGGTCAAGTAGGCAGTGCCCTTGATCATTGGTGACTAAGTGGGCAATGCCCTTAGTCATCACCTCCATTAGTTCGGTAACTAAGGTGGCAGTGCCCTTAGTTACCACTCATTCATTTTCAGCATTCAGCATGAACATTGTTTTTATTTAAAGAAAGGGAATCACTTTAGAAATGGGGAAAGTGTTGTGCAGTTGTTTAATTAGATTATTTATTTTTGTCCACTCACCCTGACGTTTTTCGTTAAATGATTTTCCCCTGGGCTTTTCTGTTAACCTACCCTTGATCAATTGTATTTATATGAAAAATGTTACACGCTCTGATATTCTCAAGATTTAAAGTGTAAAAAATGTTTTTGAAAAGATTTTGAAATTTGAGTTGATTATTCTTAAAAATTGTTTAATTATCACCGGCGAGCACGTGGGCGGGTGTTGGTTGTGAGTTGGAAATTTCGAAGTGTTAAATGTTTTTCACAGGTTTTTGGGTAGTCCATTTTAGGAGAGTTTATGCCAGAATTTCGGTAGAGACTCTTCTAAGGTGGGCCCCGCAGGGCCACCTTGGGTTCTAGGGTGGAATCTGGGGTGGGTCCTGTCAGCTCAAAGTTAGGGTTTTCTCACCCTATAAACGAATTCAACAGTCCAGATTAATTGATGTTTAAATCCAACTGTTCAGATTAAACCAATTATTAAATTATGCAAAAGGTCCAGATGAAATGGTGGTGAGTTCGACGGCATAGATTGTACCACCAAAATTTTCTTTTATTTAAAATAAATTTCATTTATTTTCAAACTTCATAAATTCATGATAAATAGACCGGGTATTTGCAAAATCTTACGAAGACTCTTGCTGACTCGATTTAAGGAGATCTATAACTTTCATGAAGGAAGTTTTCTCAAAAAATCGAACGTAAGAACAAGTCTTTCTTAGGACCTCTAATGCAACTCAAATTAGAAAATATGATATACGACGTAGATTGTGGTCGAAACGAAGACGAAAAAGGCTAATTTTTTAAGGGATGCGTATCTTATCTCAATCTTTACATCCAACGGTCGTTTTGCCCAATTTATTCTTCCATCAGCTTGTTGGTTTTGATGTGATCAGAGAAATTGAAAATGTCTAATGATAAATTTGACTGCGCTTATGTATTTACCACATAGTAACAGACACCGTGTGAAAACATTGGCCTCAATCGTCCTTTTTTCGACCTCAGTCAATGCAGTCAAACCTTTATTAGATATGAAAGTGAAAATTAGATTTTAATTTGGGTTTAGGGTTTAGGGTTTAGGATTTAGGGTTTATGGTTTAAGATTTATGGTTTAGAGTTTACAATTTCTAATTAGCCACGCTTAGTTTCCCTAAATCCTAAACCCTAAACCCTAAACTATAAATCTTAAACCCCAAACTCTAAACCCTAAACCATAAACCCTAAACTCTAAACCTTAAACCATAAACCATATATTCTAAACCCTAAACCCTAAACCCAAAACCCTAAACCCTAAACCCAAAACCCTAAATCCTAAACCCTACACCCTAAACTCTAAACCTTAAACCCTAAACCCTAAACCAAAAATTCTAAACCCTAAACCTCTAAACCATAAACCCTAAACCACAAATCATAAACCCTTAACCATAAATCATAAACTCTAAACCCTAAACCCTAAACCCTAAACCCTAAATCCTAAACCCTTAACCCCTAACCCCTAAATCCTAAACCCTTAACCCCTAACCCCTAACCCTAAACCCTAAATCATAAATATTAAATCTTAAATCCTAAACCCTAAACCCTAAATCCTAAACCCTAAACCCTTAACCGTAAACCCTAAATCCAAAATCCAAAATCCTAAACCCCAAATCATAAATCCTAAACCCCAAATTCTAAATCCTAAACCCTATACCATAAATCCTAAACCATAAACCCTACACCCTAAATCCTAAACCCTAAACCCTAAACTCAAAACCCTAAATCCTAAACCCTAACCCTAAACCCTAACGCTAACCCCTAAACCCTAAACCCTAAAATAAAAATTATATTTTGGACAACATAAAATATTCAACTATTGTCTGAAGCAAAATTGTACAACATCAACACCATAACTGTTGTCTCAAACAATGCAGTGCACAACAGAACAAAGAAATATGTTGTCCCTTTAGAACAATGAGACAACATCAAACTTACACTATTATTTTATTAATATTAATAAAATAATAATAAAAATTTGAACAACATAAAATACGTAGCTGTTGTCTGAAGAAGTAATCAACAACTTCAACAAAATAACTATTGTCTGAAACAAGGCAATGACACAACAGCACAATATAATCTGTTGTCCCTTTTAAATAGTGAATTATCTCAGACAATAGAATATTTTTTGCTGTCGTTTGAATTTCTGGGACGACAGTTATTTTTGTTGCTGTCGTTGGAAATGTGTTGTCTGATTCCGTTATTGGCCTAGTATTGCTTTCATAGATGCTAATGAATCCTTCTATTATGTCCTTTCTTTTTGCACAGGTTGAAATGCACCAGATGCCCATTTAAAGGCTTCTTCCTGGATTAACCAGGTACATCATGCAAGACCTTTTTTACTCACTAATAGGAATAAGTACTGATTGGGCATTACTTGTTGCCTTGTTGGTAAGAAAGTGGACAGTTTCTTGTGCCTGCTATAGAAATTCTTAGCTTCTTAACTCCTTATATCATATTGTATGTTCTACTTATGCATATCTGAAATAAGAACCCAGACTTTGTGATTAGTACCAACTTGTCAAATGGTATCATTAATATATTTGTCAGCAAACTGCAAGGTCTGGTCAAACTTTTAAGCAAGTTGTTTTAAATACATGCTCTATTTGATCAAGTAATGTGATTTTATTGATCATTTCAGTTCAAGGGAAAACACACTTACAGTCAAGGAGAGATTGGTGTAGTTTGAGTTGAGTGGGCAGAGCTGGTTGATGCATATATCCAAGCACATGAAGTAAAATAGTTAGCATGCAACAAATTTCATATTTCTGGTTTATAGCTAGAACGATATTGATCAAGTTCGGACTGCCATTGGTTTGTAGCTACTTTTATGAAGTACAGAAGAAATCTTAGATGATTGACATGGTTTGCTATATTAGGGATGTATTTTGGTATATACAATGATAGATTATGAAAGTATTTTGGTGAATGCAGTGATATTATGGTTAAATGACTTATTTTTGTTGTGTATATAGTTCATAACCAACACAAGAATGATGATATATAACTATTGTCTATTGAAACAAGGGACAACATAATCAAACCCAAAATCTGTTGTTGGAACTAACTGAAAACGACAATTTCAAATAAGTAAGTTACAGTTGGTAAGTGTCTCAAACAACAGAAAAATACTAAAAATTGTCGTTCTAAACCGTTTAAAACAACTTATACTTCTCAAAACTATAGTGCTCTTCACTTTCAAACAACAGATAACTGTCTTTGAGATCAATTACAAATCACAGACATTGAATATATACTCTTCCTAACGTAATTCAAACCATATATATTATAAAGAAAATGTTGTTAAGGTCTGATACAAACAACATATAATTGTCGTTGAAGCACCACTGATCCTACAATATTATTAATTGGATTTCATTAGATGACAATATCTGTTGTTTGATTGACTATCAAACAACGGAGATTCTCCGTTGTTTGATTGTATATCAGACGACGGAGAATGTCCGTTGTTTGATAGTCCTTAGAGATATTAGGCTACTAGACAATATAAAATAACTTCATCAGACAACAGAGTTGCTCCGTCGTCTGATGCATTTTGTGGCTTAGTGTTGGATGCACTCCTGAGCAGACCAACTTCAGGAAGGCGGATAGTCACCGACTCCAGAATGTTGAACGACTTCCTCAATAACTCCACTTCATCCAGAGTTGAACTGCTCAATGGCAATTGGTCTATGGCAAAGTCATGCCCCCTAGTCACCGGTACTTTTACTTCCATCTCCGCAACTTCAACATCTTCGTCACCGGGATGTTCAGAGGAAGCTCTGCCTTCATGACCAGAGTTGTTACCGGGGATGAGCTTGCCATCCCTAATCATGGCCGGAGGCTCCAAATTCTCACGGGTACCAGGTCTCAACTAATAGCTCGCCAACAAACTGTCTAGACGAACCTTTTCGGTACTGGACGAAAATGACCGAGTCTCAGAACTACTCCCGAATAAGGAACCCGAGCTCGAGTTCGAGCTTGAAGACACAACAATGGTCTCGGGAGTCTTATCCCTTGTCTCCCCCGAAAAGGCATTACCACTATGGACACTTTGGCTCTCTGAATCAGATATCAGCAAAAAATGGAAACTCTTTCCTTACTGGGTTGACACTCCTAAGCCTATGCAACCTAGCTCGGTACTAAGGCAGGAGACGGGTACTCAAACTATGGTTACAAAAGCAGAAAACGAAAGTAAAGAAAATAATCAAGTGTTGTCTCGGTGCTCACACTCACAGGCTGATGATCAAATACCTGTTGAATAAGTGCTGAAGATATCGAGTGACAATCTCTCTCTCAATATCGGTTGAAATCTTGGCTCCAGAATTCACAAATGAGGCTAAGTGTCCTCTCTACACCTCTATATATAGAGGGAACAAGGCCATCTGGACCGTACACAGTGAACAGTCGCGATCCTAGTTGATGACATGTGTCGACAAAACGGTTGGGATTCACATGCAATTAAATGCACAACCATCATTGACACGTGTACCCCACTACATCGGCAATACGCCAGAAATCTCAAACGATGCGACTTTTCGGCTCTCCCAGCCATAAATTCTTCAACTCCCTCTCGGGAGTAGCCCTTTTTTCGGGGACTTGGGGACTTCAGGAGATGTACCGGGGGCCCGCGTGGCCAGCCCACCGATACATCGCTACGTCCTAATATGAAAGGTTGGGTTAAGTCCCCGACAAAGGATCTCATTTTGCCCGGGACTTGGGGGACTTTTGTTGCTACCATTTCATATTTGTCCCGGTACATTTTTCATACCGGCCAGGTGATTTGTATGTAAATTGCATACAAATTAGGCCTATAATCACTTTAGTAATGATAATCCAAAGGTCGTTTAGTGTCTCTAATCCTTAAATTGCACCATTGTAGGGTTCATGAGCATTAGATTGATATCGGGAGCAAAGGAGTGCGTTTTGGAGCTTTTAGTGGATTTCCGGCAAAAGGACGAAAAGTCAACCCGAGGACCAAAAGTCAACTCGTGGTCAACCCCGACTTTAGAGCGTCAACGAGTCAACATGACGTCCCGGAAGTGAGTCGCACGAGAATTCCGGAGGTTTGGTCAAAAGTCAACCTTTGGTCAACTTCAAGGGTCGTGGTCAAAGTCAAGACAAAGTCAACCGTGTGACTCATCACCAAAGGATTCCAAAATTCAGCAAAGGACCACACTAGATATCATGAGGTCATCCTTAGATTATTCCTCCCTTTTATTTCCTTGAGAATTTACCTCATTACCCTCCATTTAATCTATCTAACCATTAGATCTTTCTCTAGTTGATCCTAGCCCTTCACTCCTCTCTACCCTAGCCTATTTAAACCTAGTTTTTGCCATTTAGATTCATTCCCCAACTCTTCATAGCAGCCCTCACCTAGATCTCACCCAATTCTCTCCCTTCTTCCACTCCCAAACCTTTTCTTTTTTTGGTGACCAATCAAGATCCATCATCAAAGCTAAGGAGGAGCAAGAGAGTATCCATTGAGCATTCCTCATCTCTACTCTCTCTTTTCCTTATGTCTAGAACTTTATTGTGTAATTTGATGATGTATACTATGATGTTTAGTGAGTAGTTACTCTTGTTGGGGACTAGGGTTGTGTGCCCTAGTCCAATGTGACTTTGTGATGCTTTAATCAATGAATAAAATGCCTTTGTGTTGTATGAATATGTGTGCTTACCTAATTCAATATGTGTTGGTTGGTTGTCTTTAGAATTTACCACTTCTTTGGCATGTTAACTAATCTATCTTGATGAGCTTGTGTGAGATTGGTACCCTTGCATGACCTAGACAATTGGTAGCATATGTGATGAGTTGTGACTTGTTTGAGTCCCTAGTTTCGATGCTCTTACGCCTCTTAAGCACTATAGGGGATTCGGTATTAGGTAACTTAGAGGAATCCCCTATGACACCTAGAGAGTCCGAATGACCCATAACATGGCATTTGAATACCTTAGGAGAACACGGTCCTAGAACCATAATATGGCTAGGATACGGGGCTTGATTCACACACACATTGGCATGATTGAATTGATTAATGCATTGCTTGTTGCATTGGATTGGGGTTTGCTCGAAAACCCCAACACTTTCTTTATATTGTGCACACTCTACTTTACCTTATTTACTTGCTCGCATTTATTTTGTTGTTTGTTTGTCTTGGCATATCACCATCTTTTTACCTAAAACCAAACTCACCACACTCACACTTTGCACATTGTTCAAACACATTTCACTCACTCTATTCACATCTTGCCATTCCATCTAGCTAGAGCACTCGATTACTTGCTACCGAGAGATTGGGGACCGTCAATCCCTGTGGAACGACACTCTCGTATCTCAATACTACTCACCACTCTTTTGCATTGTCATCAGGAGTAGCTCTTCATCACTGGGCAGCCCATCTGTTAGCTCAACAACACATCACACCTCGGTAGGCGACCCCTATCGTCAAGACCCAGGCTACATCTCAATCCTTGGTGGTTCTCTCACTCGATAGGCAATCCCTACCGAGAACATAAGCCCCGACAAATGCCCGAGCGGCATCAGTAATCCCCAGGAAATTCCTAAAGCCTTGGCAGTACCCTGGCAGTACTGGTAAGACCACATCGGGTGTACCAACCCCAAGTCTTCCCTTTCGGCCAGACAAGGCATGTCTCCTGACCGTGTACCGAGAGTGTCCAGCCTTCTCGGTACCAACATGCCCAGCTGGCACACGTGCAGGCCCACTACTCCCTGGATTGCACTGAGCGTTGTGCCCATACTACGTTGAGCGCCATTATTCCTCGATGCACAAATCGAGGTAGTGGACTAGGGAATATTCCCTTTTGTCTTCGACCTCGGCCCATATATAAGGAGTTCTCACTCCTTACTCAGGTAAGTTATCTCTGAATCCCACATCGTTACTTTGCTCCCATATCATCTTGGGACTAACTTCAGCGTCGGATGGTATTCGGTCGGTACACACCGACCTCCCCTGACCTTGACCTTGCTCTTACAAGTATTCAAGTCCAGGCCAGGTGCATTTACTACCGAGCAACTGGGAAACAGTAGAAACACATGTCTTGGTACGTATCTTAGAGCTTGTGATAACTGATAACCTCAGTTAGAGTCCTCGTAAGGTAAAAGATCTCAATATCTCTTAACCTACTTAAGAATCACACATTAAATCTATGAGGGATCGACTTTATCAATTTGATTTGGGTTAGGATTCTCTTTATGGATTTATTTTGAAAGACCACTTCCTCTATCCTTTATATAAGAAGAGCTAATCCTTCTTCTCAGGTACACAACTATTTTGTTTACAATCGGCCTACTACTTGAATTGTATTCTAACTTGAATGTTAGAGGGCCTTATCCGATACCACACTAGGTACGACTTGTTTTGCTGGAACCATCGCAGACAGGATCTCTTCTGAAGTTCGTTTCTCCTAAATATAGTGGTTATGGAGCATCTTAACCCAAATTCGGGGTCAGAAGATTTCTGTTCTCACATCGTATGTCCCTAACCCTTATTGGCACGAGGGGAAGGTGTGAATTGAAACACATCATTATTTGGCTGAGGTCTAATCATAATTCTCTCTTCCTTGCATGGTGGTACAAGCTCGCTGTCACGCCCCGATTTTCAAATCAATTAATAAGGCATTTTGCCTTTAATTACAAATCAATTTCGGGAATGTGACTACATGGAATATCAAATACAAATATGCACTAGAATTTTTTTCTTTTAATTCGAGTACAACAATATACTCCATGCCCAATAAATGTAAATGCTGACCCATTCTTTAGGGTTACATATTACAAGCCATAATTAAATAATAAATTGTTATTACAAAATATTAAATAATTAATCCATCAGAGTTTATTACATAAACAGCGGAAGTCTTATAAACCAATAATATGTATGCAGCCTTGCTTACTCCTGGTTATCCTAACCTGCAGGTATAACCACTACACCGTGGAATAGTGTACCGGGTTATATCAACAAACCCGGTCAGCTTACGAAGCTGGTATGAGTAATCTATGTTTTATTTTCAAAGAATCATTTAACTCAAAAGTTCCATTTCAAATCCGGAAGATTCGTATTATCTAATATACTGAACCTACGTGTCCCATACCACGTATTTTAACCCCACACGCCCCATAAACGTGTATGTTAATACCAGGGTAATCCAGTATATTAAATAATATAAACCCTCGATCTTTACTCACACAAAATCATTTATAACTTAGCCTGATTAAAAGTGAGATGCATCTCACATTTAATACATCAAGTTATTTTTAACTTCGCCTGATTAAAAGTGAGAATACTATTTTTCTTCTCCTTTTAATACATCAAGTTAACCAAACAATATGCAGTCTAGAGCTCTAACTGAATGGGATACCATTTTTCACCCATTTAACATTGTCCCCGGTCAGGACAGTCCGTTTGGACAAAAACATTCAAATAGGCAAACACAATATCTTAATAGAATTATTGTGTTCCCACAAAATTCACAAATTAAAACAATAAGATGAACATTTTTCAAATATTGTTTTAACACCAAAATCACAACAACACAATATGAATTAATATTCATATATAAAAACATCGTGAGATTCACTCACCTCTTAATCCTGCTGCGTCTTCGAATAAAAACCGAGAATCGATCAACATACGTAAGTGTCACATCTCGTAAACACCTATGATTATGCAATATCCAATTAGCATAAAACAATTCCAAAACGTTACATTATTCCTCAAATGTCACCTAGGACATCGGAAATATTAATCGAGACCATTTGACCAAAAGTCAACCGTCGGTCAATGTGGGTCCCACGTCTACTATTCATCAACGGGTCCCACACAAAATCCGAAACTTCCAAAATCTACCAACATGCTTATTTCTAGCATCCTAACATCATATCCAAAAATGGTGATGATCCAACGGTCGGATCATCACGGATCTAACGATCCATAATCATTGCATAATTGATCGTTGATCAAACGATCTAATTTCAATAATCCAACGGTCCAACATGCTTATAATCTCAATATTAACCACACGATCAAATTTGAAGATCATCCAACGGTCGGATCTCTCGAATCGTAAATCGTACGATCCGATTAATCGGGTTAATTGACCATCGGTCAAACGACCGAATTTGACAAAAGTCAAAACACGAAAGTTGTTCGTATCGACGAAACAAGTCAAACGGAGCAAAGAACTGCTCCTAGACCGGCCGGACGCGCCGCCCACGCGCCGCCGCTGGCGGTGGTCAGACGCCGGAGAAAAGTTCTCCGATTGACACCAAATTTTACCAGCATGTACATCTCAACAATCCCAACAATTTTGATAACTACCTCGAGGTCTGGATCGGAGTGGAAGTGGCCGGAATCGGTGTCGGTGGGTTTTAGATCCCAAAAAGTGCAAATCGTCGTTGCCGCCGATCTAGGCCGTGCCGCCGTGATCCACCACCATGAGGAGGTTGCTGGGGAGGAGGGGAGCAAAACCCAAGTCGTGCCTTCGTCGGAGGTGGCCGGAAAATGGAATTCCGATCGGGTCGGTTGTCGGCGCCGCTGCCGCACTCGATCCATCACCTTCCGGCGAGATACGGTGGCGGGGAACACCACCGGTCGACCGGCGAGCTCGGTCTGCGTCGGTGGGTGGCCGGCACGTCGCCGGAGGTGGCCGGACGCGCTCCCACGCGCCGGGTCGGGTCGGCGGGTCCGCTGGCGGGTACGGGTCCAAACGGGAGAATTTCTGAATTTTCCGGAAAATAGTGATTTTCCAATTTTTCGAATATTTATAGAAAATCGTCAAACTTCCGACGTCCATAACTTCTTCATACGATGTCCGTTTTTGGTGAACCAAAAACCTACGAACTCGATTCGACGAGGTCTACAACTTTCATGAAGGAAGTTTTCCCAAATTCTCAACGGATAAAAAGTTACCTTAATTAACCTTGTGTAACTTATAATTACCGCCGTAATTATCGTTTTACGATGAAAACCCCTAAAAATATGAATTCACTCCATTTCACTTCAAATTTCACGAACTATTTTATAAAAATAATACGGAAATTTTCGGGGTATTACACTCGCCACCTATGTAGCCGGCAAGATAGATTCCCAATAAATCATTGGAAATTCTAGCATTTGGGTTAGTCAAAAATCAAAATTTACTCGTTAAAGGAGGAGGCTGGTGAGATACATGGCTGGTTTTCAGGATTTGGATAGTCCTCAAAAATTTTATCAACACGTTTGGTTTTAGAACTTTTGCTCATGTTTGGGTGAACTTCTAAATCTTTCACATGATATAATTATACGAACGGATCGGAATGGAGTACGTAGATATATATAGTGCCCAAATAATGTGACACAATAATTAAAGTGAGACCATGAGTGTATGAGAGTGAACTTTGTCCAAGTTAGAATAATGATCAGAAAGACCAAATGAATTGGAATTAGAATTAAATTCTCGTTACTACCCTATACTTTAGGGGTCTAATCAGTTCAGTCACTAAACTTCTAATTTCATCAAAACAGTCGACACGTGTTAATTTTTTTTACATTTACACTTATCATGGGTTGACATGTGTTATAAATGGGACATATTAGGTTCATTTAGGACATGTGTCACCTATCATAGGTCGACACGTGTCAATTTTTTTTTTTTTACACCCATCATGGGTCGACATATGTCATAAATAGGACCTATTGGATTAGAATTGAGAGTGCAGGGATCGTTTTGATGAAATTAAAAGTTCAGGGTCTGAACTGATTAGACTCTTAAAGTAGAGAGTAGTAACAACAATTTAGTCCTTGGAATTATAACAATGAAGAAAATTTGTTTGAATTGGGTATGAAGGCAAAAGAAAAAGGTTCACAGACTTGTATCATACACCCAAAAGAGATAAAATACAAAAGTTCACAGGCATAAAGGTTGATGTGCGAAAGGGTTTGTTATCATCACTCCATAGAAATTTATGCAAATTGATTGAAAGCTTTTGTGATAGTTTTCTTTTTTGAAATAACATATAATCCTATTGAACCAATTTGTTTTAATAAAACATACCGTAGTTAAAAAAAATGGTCTTCTCTTAAATAATCTTCATCTGTGGTGACATGGTACCATAATTAATTTTTGAAACTAAAAAATTGAAATATAGGGCAGAGAAGTAAAAGCGCCAGTGGGAAAACGAAGCGGCAATTGCGGCAAAAGGAAAAAAATAAAGAATTTCTAAACCCCAATACAGAAAAATCTAGGGTTTTTATCACATATAGTACCTGAACTATTTCTCAATTATATACTTGGTACCTGAACTTTAATTTTTATCACTAGTACCCAAAGTTTCAATTTTTGTCGCAAGTAGTACCCAAAGTTTTTGATTTCATCTCTTTTGATACCTAAGGCCGATTTTTGTGATATTATATACGCGTGTTAAAAAAAAGGTTAAAATGAAAAACTTTGGGTACTACTTGTGATAAAAATTAAAAACTCTGGGTACTACTTGTGACAAAAATTGAAAACTTTGGATACTATTTGTGACAAAAATTGAAGTTCAGGTACCATTTAGGATGAACTCAAAGAGTTCAGGTACTGGTTGTGATCAAAAGTGAAGTTTAGGTACTATGTATATAATTGAGGTAAAGTTCAGGTACCATTTGTGATAAAAACCCAAAAACCTATGTTCTTTTATATCATTTTTATTTGCTCTTACCCTAAATCTCTCTCCCGATGCCGAGCTTAACGCTATCTTTTCCCTAATCCACGATTTTCAATAACACCACCCTACACCAAGCGTCAATCTCCACCAAAAACTCATATCATCCAACAAAAGCTCACCGTTGATAAGGCATGTAATCACTTTAAAAGATTAACGATATCAACGACCTCAATTTCACAAATACGAAGGTGGATTTCGCTACTAGGTATGCTACTCTCACGTTAATATGTGTTGGAATTTAGAGAGTTTAGGACTGGTGATGGTCTTAGGACAAGATACTTGGGATTGCATGTTTAGGAGAAGGTGTTTATATGACAAGGTAAATTAAGAACAGAGGAGATACGAAACACTGAGGAGGCTTTGTCTTTTAGAAATAGAGGAGAGCAATACTTTGATCTTAGTATTGTATTGCTTCTTAATTGATTCAATTGCTTGATAGCTTGATTACATATTACTATCGCGCACACATATATATTACATATTGCTTCTTGTGTTGTTGTGTACGTGTATTCTGATATGTTGAAAATCGTGTTTAATTTATAATTGTGACTCATTCAATTTTCCTCCCAGAGCATGTCTCACTTTGGGAGTTCTGCTTTCGCTTCCACATGATTCCCCAAAGTAGTGTCTTGTTTGCAAACTTGTCTCAAGACTATAAGACACAAACCCCAATAGTTGGGGATATTTTAGACAATGAGGAATTCATGAGCATGATGAATGCTAAAGGTCCAGTCAATACCACTCAAGCAGCCCTTGAAACACCCTCCCCCTAGGAATATCAATGAGATGGTGCACTCATCTAGAATTGCTATTGTTCCTGATGAGGTTGTGAATGAACCACCGATAACTAATGATGTCATTGGGAGGAAAAGAAATAGGACTAGAAATAGTGGACCAACTAAGAAACGTATCTGAAAGCCTCGGGAGAGAAATAAGCTATGGTTTGCTCAACAACACCAAAAAAAACTCGAGTTCAATGCTCTTGGTCAACCCATTACCCCCTCCAAAAAGGTTGCCCATTTCTCAAGGTTCCTCAGACTTCTTGTCGCTGATTGCATAAACTTTCCAAGGCGCGCGTGAGAAAGTGAAGGTAAGTCAACATTGTATTAGTTTTGCCACAAACGGTTTTCTTCGTGGCAAATTGTACCACATTATCAATAGAGCCAGAAATCTCAATCATGAATGTAGCAAGCCAATGCAAAAATGGCTTATGCCCACTGATATATGTGGCCATTGTGGTTGTGGCTAATGATCATTTTTCTAGTAGTGTAGCTAGATGGTGAGATTAGAGATGGATAGATGAAATGAAACAAACTAAACTAATGTCAATAAAATGCAAAGAGGAGGAACATGGATAGATAGAGAAATGGTAGAATGATTGGGAGTTTCGGGTCTCTCCTAATCCGTATTCAATGAATGAACAATCTAATGTACATACATATTGAAAGGCTTATGACTTATCTATCAATTTCTCATTCCACTTATGGAATGAATGCTCTCTAATGTGTTCTCAACCAAGCTATGGATCTTAAGACTCCTTTATCACAAGTGGACAAAAATGAGGCACACACAACGAGATACTCAATGAGAACTCTTCATCTCAATGGTGAGTGAAGATGATGCACAAGCATACATATGCAATCTAAGGATGGTCTTCATGGATACTCTCATCACAAGGGTAAGTGAAGATGAGGCATGTGCATCAAGAGATTCACACACAAACCCAAGTTAATTCATGGATTAATTTCCATAACCTAGCCATGCTATGGTTTTAGGACCATCTTTTAATGTATCTTTTGTGATATGCTATGGTTCACAAAGGTCTCACAATTTGAACAACTAAGTTGTAAACACAAAAATCTTGTAAGCAAATCAAACAAAGACACGTGTACAAAAATAATATTTTATTTATTATTTATAAAGCAGGTTAAAATCTTTGTAGGAAAAATCCTCTGATTCGATCTCCAATGGTGTGCTTTACTCAAGGGTAATGAACACTTCATCTTGATTTAGGCGAGGGTCACGAGGTTTGGCATGTGACTATGTTCTTCGGTTTGGTGATGTGAAGGAATCGGCTCTTTTGATGGCTTGATGATTCTCCATGGGTTTAAAGACTTCTGGACTTCTTGAATGATTTCTCTTGCTTGTCAAAAGTCCCTTCTTTTGTTTTGGGGAGGGATATTTATAGTGTTTGCATCTCTCTCAATTTGAAATGCATTCATGACACGACATTAATTAAATTCCTTATTTATGTAATTAAATCAATCAGTTTTAATTGATTGACTAAATTATAATCATTTAAAGAATTTACCAATTAATTATGATTTAATTGGCACAATTTAATGCTTGATTACAATCATGATTAGTTAATTTAATCTGATTAATATTTAGCACTTAATGCTTGAATTTAATTGGGATTAATCAATTTAATTTGATTTATCTGACTCAATGCTTAATTGAGTAATTGTCAATCAACAATACATTCACGTTTCCACGTCATCTAAATGACGAGTCCTTTCGTGTTTCAACATGTGTCACCCTTGGAACTCTTTAAATTTTAGTGACATGTAAGTCATTGCTACCATTTGTGGGACTCACGTGCCGGTTAAGCTTGATTTGTACGTATTTTACATACAAGGCGTGCCTCTAAATACTTGAATAATGCTTCTCCACAAGGGCGGAACCTAGATTAAAAGTTTGGGAGGGTCGGAACGTAATTTTTTTTTTTGGATCATCCTAAAGGACCTAAACATAAAATTGAAGTATTAAAATGAGAAAAGGAATAACAGTAGTTAATGTTTTTTTACCACCATATTGAAGGTTAAGCTGCATAAGAATTAAATATTCGATACAGATCTTTAGCCAAAAGAAAAAGGAAAGATTAATATATTGGGGGCAGGAGGGGTTTAAGTAAGGTATACATTGATGTTTTATTAATATTAAAGCTGTTTAGAAATATTGGCAGGGGTTTGCACTCCCACAGACCCTAACATAGGTCCGCCACTGCTTCTCCAAAAGCCAAAAAATAGCATTAATTTGTGTTTGTATGGTTTTTAGGTTGAATAAGTGAGCGGGAGTAATCCAGAGTTTAAAGACGCATTTCGGGACCTTATGGAGCATTTTTGAGAAAATGACAGAAAGTCAACCGTGACTTTCGGGTATCAAAAATCATTCAAGTCAAGCATAAGGAGTGAAGCACCTCGAAGATTCGGAGTTATGACCAAGAAATCGAAAAGTCAACTTTTGGCGCCAAAAAGTCAACAAAAGTCAAACCGGGCCCACCCATGGTCAACTTCGAGCACAAAACCGAAGATTTCGAGTGGGAATCCATCCATCAAGACTCTCATTTCAGCTAGGAGTGTCCCCTTTGATGAGTTGAGATATTTTATTGGTGATTTGAAATTCAAATTCAAAATGGAGACAAAACATTTAATTTTTGAACCACTATTTGTCTCTTAGCCTTCTCTTATCCCATTTGTATCTCCTCACCTTCCAAATCTGATTTTTCTTGTCCATAAATACATTACCTCTCTACCCTTTATCCCTCCTTCACTCTCCCACCTTCCCTAACCTTCTAGGTAATTTTCTTAGCTTAGGATCTTAGTTATTAGCCATTAGATTAGTTTCAATCTATCTCAAGCATCTAATCATTTCTCTGCCCCTCTATATATTCCACTTCATTTCCATTTTCAGCAAAGAATTTTCACCATTCATCAACCTTAGCCTCCACCCCAAAATTCCCTAAACCTTTACTCTTCTTTCTCTCCCCAAAGCCCTAAAAGAATTGAATCTGTCGTCCGGTTCGACTGGTCGGGTGGGGCGGTTGTCCGAGTTCCTCCCCCTTTTTCTCATCCTTCCACCACTCAAATCTATTGCCTTCCTTCACGAAACTTCTTCCTGAAACCCTCCTCTATATTCCTAACCACTTTTCTCCACCATTCTGTCACTTTTACCTTATATAATCTTGGAGACATCAAGAACATCAAGATCTTTGGAACTTTGGACAAGAAGCTAGGAGAAGAAGAGGATACCAAGAGTTGCTTCAAGATTTGGTGACAGCAAGATTGGGGCCACTATCTTCATTGAGCATTCTTCTATCTCTCTTTACTTTTATCTATTTCGTAACCTGTCAATCTTGAGATTATTGATGTATATGTGAGTAGTTGTTAGGATTGGGGACTAGGGTTGTGTGCCCTAGTCTATTGATGATGGATTGGATAATTTTTATATATATATACATGTTAGTTGATTTTTGGATATGTTCATTGCTTATTTCAGTTATGTGTTAGATGCTTGTTTAAGAACTACTAATTCTTAAGCATGTGTTTGATCTATCTTGGTATGAAAGTGTGAGCTTGGTAACCTTACCCTTTCTAGACAATGGACAATGAATGTGATGAACATGACTTATTTGATTTTCTTGGAATCAAAAGACCCCAACCTCCCCACCAAAACCAATCCAAAGTGACAGCAGTAGCCAAATCCAGTCCCCCTTGCCACCACTAGAAAACCAGTGCACACCAGTCATGATCCAATCGAGAACGGCAAAACATACCAAGCCAACACCACGACCCCCATAAAACCACCGGCCCCTATATCTTCTTCACTTTAATTTGTTAATAACTTAATACATCTCCTTTGGTCAAACTTTGAATGCATGGAAAGCATTTAAACAAACCAAAATATACATCTATCTCTTATTTAATTAATTAATATATCTTTTTTTCCTCCTTAATTCCCAATATCAGCTTGGGTTGGTTCAATACTCTGGTCTGTGTATTCTCTCCATCTACTCTTGGATTCGAATTAGACCATGGAGCTTTGGATTTGAATCAACACCAGGGGCGGAACCACGTTGGAGGCTACCTAGGCTTTAGCCCAACCCATTTATAGCCCAACCACTCTGGAGTATAGGGCTATTACAGTAATAGCCCAACCAGAAAAAAAAAAAATATATATATATATATATATATATATATTTCGTTTTGGAGATGGGAAAGTATGTAGACTGGCTAGACTCCTATTTGGGACTTCAATTAATTAACTAGGGCACAAAACTCATCAGAATACAAAACAATATTGGTTGTTGAGATGGAATGATTGTCATTCTACTCAAACACAGAACTCATTACGAAGAAAATTCTAATTATGCAGACTGTACTCATCTAGTCATCCTTAAACTCAAATTTATAAAACACCCATTTGGCCATTTCTGGGTTTTCATTTGTCAATCAGATTCCTACTTTGGCCAATTTTGTGATTTCCTCTTAGTGCTAATTGTCTGATTCTAATGCTAACTTTAATCAAATTGTAACCGAAATATATGACTTTCGGCAAAAAAAAATAATTCTGCCCTTCGGCCAAAATTAGCCCATCCCATTTTCCAATCCTGCACCCACTAGCACCAAAATCTGCTATGGGCATCCATTTTACTCAATCCTCTCTCTTCGCGACACACACACTTGCACACAACTCTCATTTTTCTACAACCTCTCCTCTCCCAATCCTCCCACATCAATATCGAACCAACAACAAAATAGCCAGATATCTACTGGGTTCATCAATTCTTAGAGGAGAGAGAGAGATAGAGTGTGGCGGACTAGGAGAGAGAAAGTGGATCATCTCTCCTCCATCGACAATCTCTGAGCACCAGCCACTAGTCGGCAACACCGCCACCACGGCTAGGCTAGGACTACCCAGCCCTGCCTAGGCTTCCGCCCATCTCCCACCTAAACGTTGGTTGCTTTTTCTTGCCGATTTGCCACTAATCCGAGCAGTGGCGGATCCAGGATCCAAAAATTGGGGGGGGGGGCTAAGTTTATATGTCCAAAATTTTGCCAAAGCTATAACTTCTATTTTTTTCTATTTTTTTTTTAGGTTTGGAACCTAGTGGGAGGCTCATCCTCACGCCTTTGTTATTATGATTAAAAGAAAAACATACAACGGGAAGGACATAAAACCAAAGTCCCGTGAATCAAAAATTACAAGAATAAAACTGGTGAGCTGTGGTATAGCTAGTGAGCTGCAAAATCCCAGAATTCAAACTTTCCTTTACCTTGCATTAGCTCTTCATAGACTGCAAGTCTGCAACATCCAATAATCGGAATATTTCAGGATTTATTAAGCAAATTAAAAGAACTATCTAAAGATTCTAACCCAAGATTTAATGATAAATTATAACAAATTAACAATTAACAAATCTAAAATCCTCAAATCTGAAATTCTTAATAGGAGACCCAAATACCCAATCAGGCAATCACCCAAATCACAGAAAATAATTCAAGATCTTTCATCAATCATCATAAATTCATAATTCATAAATCAAAATAACGAAAAACAAGTCAACAATAGCAAAAATAAAAAATGAAAATTGAAAAACACAATTACACAAAAGAAAGTACTAAAGTAGCTAACTCTCACCTAGAGGGATAGAGGGATTGGAGCCTGCAGGCGTGAGGGAGTGAGGACTGAGGAGGGGAACTGCCGAACTAGGGAACCTTTTTTTTCCTGGGGGTGGGGGGGGGGGGGGTGCAGATTTTGAGGGACTGGAGTCTGGAGGTCTGGAGTGGAGGAGGCGTGAGTGAGGACGAGGAATGGGGAAAGACTGAAAGTAAGAGACTGAGTACTGACTAACCCTCTTTTTTTTTTTTCTGGGGTGGGGGGGCTATTAGTTTTTCTGGGGTGGGAGGGGGCTATTACACTAATAGCCCTATACTCAGGGATAAATTACCAAAAATTGGGGGGGGGGCTATAGCCCCACTAGCCCCTTTGGTGGATCTGCCCCTGAATCCGAGTGGCCGAGCGCTGCCTAGGCCGAGTTTTAGAACACTAACTTTGACTCTATTTTAATAGATAAACAGTCGTCTCCCACTCCAAAAATAATAATAAAGCTTGTAAAAAATTTGATTATTAAACCGTTGTGGCTCAAGTAAATACTGATCGATTATTGAAATTGTATTAGTTTATTATCGAAATTGTATTAGTTTTGGTTGGTTTTAGCGATTGGATTCAGTCCTGAACTAATTCTCTATTCGCAATTCCAACCCCTAGCCTGTTCCATTCTAGTAAATTTTAGTGCTCCTCTTTTTGGCAGAAATAGAGGAATATAAAATCTGGAATATTGACTCTTCAACTCAAAATATAAGTCCAGGAATGGTCACTCCTCAACTCAAAATACAACACCAGGAATATACACAAAGCTGATAACTCATAGCAGATTGCTGTGTATCCTGCCTTGAACTCCACCTCCTGCTTAGAACATTTTAAAATGTTGGGTTGGTTACTTTACAAGTCTTTACAAGTCCTTTACTTCAGTGGCAAAGAATCAAATGGGAAAAAACACCACCGACCGAAGAATAAAAAAAAAATGCTACCACATCAACAAAACAAAAACTTGGGTGGTCTCCAATGAGAGCGTTCAACACTCGGGAAGTCTGGACCAAACAAGAGAATATGTATGAACCGGGAAATATGAAAGCCACCCAGTTATATGATACTAGCACCATTCCCATTTGACAATTGAAGTGCTAAACCCAGATACAAGAAATCACACCCTTAATACAAAATGGGTTTACAAAAGGACATTGATAAATTACAGATAGCAAATGAAATAGCAGTCAGATGAGAAGGTAGAATGAAAACAAAGTAAAATGTTACAGAAGCAAAAACCTTGAAATGAAATTGAGTTAGTCAATGAGGTCAGGATTATTAGTCCTCCTGAAAAGTGCAAAATAGCCCAGAATAGCACAAGCAGCAGCCACCAAATTGCCCTCCTTCAACAAAATCTTCAACACAATGACAACAATCTCTCTAGTGATCTTCCTCCCTTCGACCACCAAAGTCGTCCTGGGCTTGCCAAAGAAGGCCAACAGAACCACAATCGCAATCCATGTGACCAAAGTGGCAGGCACCATCACTGCAAGGGCCGCAAACATGGAGAGCATCCCGAAGACTGCGCCGAGAAGCACGGAGGCGTAGAGGGCAGGCCACCCAGAAGATGAAGATGAAGAAGAAGGTGGGCCTTGCAATTTGTACCAGGAGACTATGGATTTGAGGAAATTCCATGAGCTTGTTAATAGGATCGCATAGACTAGCACAAAAATACATACCCATGTTCTCCTTCTGCTCATGATTCTAAGAAACAACGAGTAATATGAGGGCGCTGTTTCTTGTTCTTCCGCCGTGTTATCTGCCATGGAAATTAACCTACGCCTTCACTCGCTCTGTCGTCTTAGCTTAGCTTAGCTTGGAGTTTCCTCACAACGGTATACTGAAATTAATTGCTGTGGGCTGGTTTGGTTTGGTTTGGTTTGGTGATTTTCTTGTACATCTGAGTCAATCTAAGAATTGATTATGGAAAAACTATATACCATCCACACCGAAACGAGAAAAGATAAAGTAGCTAATATCGATCATGATTCATTACAGGACGTGAAAAACACGCACTTACTTGAAGAGCGTGGGAGATTTGTGTCATCGGGTAAGTGGTCAGTTTTGGACTTTTGGTAAAATTCTATAAGGGGAAATCATCAAGAGTTTCAAATTTGGAAAGATGTTATATAAAAAACTCCTTATGCATAACAAAAAATAAACTACATGTTTTACAAAGATTAATATGTACACCAAGTAATTGAGAAATTAGGTAATATCGAAAAAATTGCTAGTTGCCAAAAAGAATAAGAAGCAACTTTTGCATCTCATTGGGCAACTCAATAACAAACACGTTGCCTTTGTTGAAAGTAAAATCTGTCTAGAGGCCAAGCATATACTTGCAAGTTCCAGCAAGTTTCCCTTTTACCCTTTACATTCTTCCTCATCGATCTAGAAGCAGTACAAGGACAACCAGAAGTTTCACTACTCTAGTCAAGTGAAACCTACATGATTAGGGTTTAGAATGTCAGTAACTTCAACATCTCTGTCAGCTATTTTAGTTAGTTTAGGAAAAAAAAAATTACTTTTTGCTCCAACAGTTTCTGTAAAATCTTCTTTAAGGTCGGCAAAGTAGACCCCTGACAATATGGTAGTTGTTCACTTAAATTTCATGAGTCCTGACTCCTGACCAGATATTTGGAATGCGTCTTTGTGTATAACCATACTAATGGAAACTATGTACTTTTAATTGATGGCCAGGGAAGAATTGCCGATGAAGTTTTATCTAACTTGCCTGCGGAAAAATTGCTAGCAAATTTTGAAGTTGACATTGGCAATTGATGAACTTGGGCATTGAAAATGCATAAAAGAGGGCTTTAGCTTCTTTGGATTACTCGTGTTATAGCCTCTGCAATTAATGGAACAACAAGCAAGAGCCAAGAGGGTGACTATTAGGATCACCATTTTGAAAGAGCTCAACTAAAACAGCAGAGTCAGACTCATGAAAGAGACCCCAGGCCTCAGCTTGAAGGACTTGCCCAGCACCAATATTAATCATAAAACCACTTATCCAGCTGCCAGTACCATCTCTAATTACTCCTCCAGCCCCAATTAAACCAGTACAAGATCTTGAACCATCCAAAATTACTTTGAAAACTCCGAGCGGAGGCTAACACCAAGCAACTCAACATGAACATGCTTTTCAGCATTTTTCCTCGTATTAGCATTAAACCAGTCAACTGCATAGCTAAAGATAGAAGTAGAAATGTCATGAGGGAGACAAAAACTAGAATCAAACACGCCTTTGCACCTCCACTTCCAGATGAACCAACAAATGAAGATAAATGCTATATTTCCTGTATATTTCGTATGAAACAATCTTTCTGTTTGAAGTTCGTTGTGATCCATTCAGTCCATCCAAGAGAGTAAGAGGATATCATTTTCCCAAGGATGCCAATATGCCGCCACACTTGCTTAGCTTTACTGCAATCACACAGAAGGTGAAGCATATTTTCTGACTAATCAGGATAGAATTGGAGGGAAGCCTCACGACTTGTTATGCCATAGCATGAAACCAATTTTGTCAAAAATCACACAAATAAATAACGAGAATCAATAACCTAGACAGAGAAAAATAGTTTTTGACAAAGTTCTGATTTGGTTAAAATGATCAATAACCAACCTGAAAAGATAATGAGAGCAATATTTGGGGCTTATCAAGTTCATAAACCATGAGCTTAACAAGTACTAAAGACCAAAACACTAGGAGCATGTGTGAAATGATCTAAATACGTACAAATCCTATCAATACAGTTGCGATGATGCCACATACAAAGGATACTTGCCCTTCCCATGTTGTTACATGACATACGCATAAAGAAACTTTGTACAATCAAACATATAAACTATAAGCGCAACATACAATCAATTACACCTTGGGAACAATCACTTGCTCTTACCCTTTTTCCTTTTCTTGGAGGGATTAGTGTTGCTACTACACTTTGGACAAAACCAGTCACCCTCTGGAACATCTTCAAGTGGCGGACTGCAGCAGTCAATGTGAGTACCAATCCCACAGCCAACAGAGCCACTTTCGTTGCCACATATCAGCATCACCTCTCCTCTGTCACAAGACCCACAAACCACGCGAGGTATATCACTACTACCAGAATCATCCACAGGTGTAACTGTAAGGTCAACCTCCACGTCCTCCACCACAACCAAAACCTCTTCTGCCTTGCTCTGCAGACAGTCAAATGACTTTTCTGCCCAAGCATGAGTGTTGTAAAGCACATGTCGCTCAAGGGGGTACCCAGGTTTGCACACATACTCAACCAAGTAATCAGCTACAACACAGGGTATCTCATGTTTTAAAAACTCTTGTACCCACATATCAACACGCGGCATGCCTGGGCTAACAATGGCAAAGTCAACCCCTGAGTTAAGGAAGCGGGTGTAAGGAGGACAAGTTGCTAATATTGTCCCATCACCAGCCTTCACCACACGCTTCAGAGTATCCTGTTTGTGTTCCAAGAAGATGATGTGAGATGACAAGTTCATGTTCCGGATAACAATGGCATACAATGAAGTATGAACAACCAGGATAAAACCAATTCTCTTGTTTTTGTTTTTTGGCAAGAAAACCTTTTCTCTTGTTAGCTTTGACAAATTCCAGACAACAATGTTCTCCACCAAAAGAAATTGAAAAACATATCTATTCAGTTTAGAAATTTGCATCAGAGAAATGTACAGACATGAAATTTGGGAACATAACAAACATACCAGACGTGGTGCAATGCAGTCGCCATAAATAATAATGCGCATTCCATGGAAGGCACCATGACCTGTTCTCTCTCTCAAGAGCCGCCACTTCCTTGGAGCCTCCAAGTTGATTGCGCCATCTTCACTTAGGCCACTTTTGTACCATTCATAAGGTTCCTCGGCCACAAATTTTCCTGCCTGATTACTAGCTGCCAAATAATCACTCTTAAGAATCCACCTGCACAAAAGGTATAATACATTAAAGCGTCTATGTGAGCTGAAGCAGTTTAAATAAAGCCACGGAAAATTTCAATTAAGTGATCCCACACTTCTCAAAATAAAGACACCCTAAAGCCTTCAGTATTGAGGTAACAAACCTTCCAGATGCTGCAGCAGCAAAAAACTTCTCTATCCTGCGAATTGGTTCCGGAATGATGAAATGTGTTGCCTGGTAAGACCAGTTATGGGAATCACGGCAACATTTTCCTTTCAAGCGCTTAATAATTTGCTGAAACTCCTTCCTTTCCAACTGGTGTCCACTCAAAATAAACCATACTGGTGGAGCTTTAACTCTGTTTGAAGTCTTCGCCTCTAGTATTGAAGAATTCCTACTGATCTTTGCTAACTTTTGATTGATCTTCAGTGGAGTTAAATTAGATTTGACATGTGATTTTCCTGCCTGCTCTTGGGCCTTGCTTTTATTTTCATCTCCACAAGCAATTGGCCTGTTTTCCTTCATTTCAGACGAGTTCTCCGACTTATCTTTGGGTGCACTGCAGCACTTAGATTTGCCTACTGGACGCGCAAGTTCTTTTTCCTCTTCCATCTCTGTTTCCTCAATGTTCTCATTCTCAGTATCTTTCCCAGAGACACCTTTCTCAGGTTTCTTTTTATCAGTGACGGCAGGAACAGTCTTCAACTTGGTTTTACCCAAAGGACGCTTTTTCCCATTGTTCTTCTTTCCTTTGGCAGCATCTCCATTTGAAGTTGATTCAACCAGCACAGAGACTATCTCTCCTTGTTCATTTCCTTTCATCTTTTCCACTGAGGCCATTGCATCACCATGGACACAGGGCTTGGAGTGACTTAATATATGCTCAGAGACACCTTTCTCCAAGCTCACTTTATCAGTGACGGCAGGAACAGTCTTCAACTTAGTTTTACCCAAAGGACGCTTTTTCCTACTGTTCTTCTTTCCTTTAACACCATCTTCTTTTGAGGTTGATTCAACCAGCACAGAAACTGTATCTTCTTGTTCATTTCCTTGCATATTTTCCACTGAGGCCATTGCATCACCATTGACACGGGGACTAGAGTAACTTAATATATGCTGCACCCCTTCTGATTTCTCTTCTATGAGTGTATCAGCTTTACTTGTTGATTGCACCCCTATAGCTTTTGCTTCATGAAGTATACACTCCAATTTATGTTGATCATCTTCCTCAGGAGCCTCAGTTTCATCATCCATAGAGTCAATTTTATTCTCACAAACATCTCCAGACGCGGTAACAACTTTGCTCTTCACCCTCTTCAGTGCTTCTACACTGACATCTGGAGAAAGTAGATCAGGCTTTATGGCAGTGGGGGGTTGCTCCTGGTCTCCTGCATTTATATGAACTGTGAAATCATTTAAGGAGGCATCTTCATCCAAGTAAACAGAACACTTTTGGTTTGCAGAAGTTGACTTGGGCCTAGAACCCAGAGTCTTCTTGGCAAGCATCTTCTTCCTATCAGATTTTGTCGACTCATCAGTTCCTCCTTTACACAAGTCCAACTTAGCAAGGTCGTTGGAGTTATTAGTCACAAACAATTTGTTACTTGGAGATGAACCCAGAATATCTTGTTGCTGATTTTGTGGTTCCACTGTTTTGCTAACTGTAGTTGTAGATTCTTCCATTACCAAATCCGCAATTCCAGGCCTGCTGGATAAGGTGGACTTTCTTAATCTTTGAAATGTGGATACAGGTGTTTTCTTGTTGGCATTGTCATCTTGGTTGGCATTGTCATCTTGCTCGATCACTGAGATCAGAGTTTCAGAGGAAGGCATATCACATGTCAATGATTTCTTGGTAAAAATAGATGATTTTGTTGGGGAAACACCAGCACTTGAGATTTCTGCAGCATTCACAGGAGTCATAGTCATATCCAGAGAGTTTACATCATTTCTGTCTATATCATGGCTAGTAGTCTTATATGAACCATCAATCAAAGATTCTGGTTTTTCTTTAGGAGAGGCATCACTCGATGGACTTCTCACACTGCATGCTTTTGCATCATAACTTGTCTTCTGTAATTTGAAGCTAGCATTAGAATGATCTGGTGTCCTTTTTTGAGGCAATGTACCACTCAACTCTTCTTCAATGTGCATATGAATTACTTTCAAGGGAGCTTCCACACAATTAGAGTCAATTTTATCATGTTCTGCCACGCTGAGGGAAGAAGAGGCAAAATCATCATTGACATTTAGTTTACGAAAAGGCGCTTTAGAAGACCCACTTCCATTGCTTGATTTATCTCCCAAGTATAATGGAAGTGTGGATTTCGATGGCGATTGCCTGGAGTAGCTTAATTTCCGATGAGAATGAGGGGGCAGCCTTTCAGCAGTTCCAAAAATAGATGTTGTGCCATCTTTCATCTTAGAATCTGGAGTTGTGTGATGGTGGTCATTAAGCTCACCAAGCATAGCACCCTTAAATTTACATGCATCCTGAGGCCTAGGTACCTTGGAAACATGAATGTCAGAAAAGCTTGAGGCTTGATCAAATTTAACTTCATTTCCAGTAATTGATTTCTCCATAGAATTTTTGGGAACCAGAGGCACCTCCCCTTCTGACTTTGGAATTCGAAAAGGAACTGGCAAACCAGCTTGTATATTATGGCAACTCTTATTCATGCTTCTCCCCCCAGATTGCTTTATAAAGGTGTCTTCAGCCTCATCTTCAGAATCCCTAGCCTCAGCCTCCATCATCTCCAACTCATAGCCACTGTTGATAGAGAATGAAAGCTCAGGCAAACTTTTGCATGGCTATAGACAACAGTTTTACTTACTAAGATTCCACACACAACCATCTCACCTCTTGTTATAATTATCTTCCTGAAGGAGAACCCAATCCCTTAGGCTGAAATAATGCAACAAGGATATTAGATGGCAATTTTTTTCTTATTGAAACATTCTCAGAATTTCAAAACATAAGAAATGACCAAGACATAAACTTACCAATCTTCCAACCAGCGATGATTGACAAGCTTTATCTGTTGGAGTTTTTTGGCAAGTTGATACTTCTCCCCTTAAAATGCAAAACACGTTCAAGTTTTATACTCTTGAAGAAGTTTTAACTAGAAATATATGAAGTATAGAGTTGAAAATAAAGCATAACAGAATGACTGGTGTCATTTACAATCCACTTGTTCCCTACTTATCCTTATATGATGTAAATCATTAATCGTTCTCAATGTATGTATTACTAGCAACCACAGGGAAGAAACCATACCTTCAAATTTGAAGCAAACGAGATGTGTGACTTTGCTTGCCACCAATGGTTTAGAAAATTGAGCACCCATTAAACCAACCATTGTCTGATAAAGAAAACAGAATCAGAGTGTGAAACAGGCTGCTCTTATAAAGGAACTATCCAATAGGACTTATCCTAGAAGCATACCATAACGTCATCTCTATCATGTCGTTGATATCCAGTCAAGCACACAATTAAATCCTTGGCACCAGGGATGCCATTCAAATCTTTAAGAGGTCTGTATATAATCTGTACAAAACACAAAACAGTATGCAAATCCAAAATAGTCACTGTAGGCTCAGAGGATTACGAAAACAAAGGACAGCTAGCGTTTTATATTGCGACATACATACAGACATTACACGAAAATGAAGGACACTATTGCCTAGTTTCTGATTGAAAAGTGATGATGACAAAAGACGGGATGGAAAACTCACAGTAGTGGCATCAACGGGCATTCCCACATCAGAACTATGATGAACCCATAAAGCCGTAACAACCGTTTTGCCTTCATTTCGAGCAGCAACACATACAGGATGATCCTACACACAATGGTGAACAGTGCACAGTATTTCATACTCAGTAATTGTAATTTAACCTTGATATATATGCGATTTATAATCGACTTACATAGGCAATCTTATCCACCACGACGTGAGTGCAATTTGGGGAATACTGACCAACATCAACTCCGCCGCATTCTACAAGCTTAGATCGAACCTGCGCCGTTCAATTAACGCAAAAGTCAAGCATGGCATACACACAAGGATTCCAAAATTTGCTATTTCTAAGAGAAATAGATAGAATTCTCAAAAAGGAGAGAGAAATAGATAGAAACAAGGGAGGGAGGATTACCTCGTTTTCGTTTAGGGGGTCGAAACCCAAGAGAACGAAACGGACGCCCAGAAACGTTTTGGGCGGAGAACTGCTCTCCATCATCGGATCCAACTGCTGTGAAGTCGACTCGACTCTCAGATGTCAAATTACGGAGGAAGGTTTGAGAACCAAAAAGGGATGCCACTGAGGAGGGTTTGAGAACCAAAAACTCAAAAAAATTCGTGAGAAAAAAAAATTGAAAAGTCCCCCCAAAATTAAAATCTAAAATTTGAATATCCCGCCCTAAAACTCTAAACCCTAAAGTCACACCCATTTGTTCTAAAACTCTGTGTTTTCTCAAAGGATAACTGAAACGTGATGAGCTGTCGAGTTGAAACCTTTTATGTGGATAGATAGAGTTCAGCCATACAAGAGTGTGGTCGTGAACGACTCGAAAACTGGATTTGTGACGAAGTCGTTAATGTCATTTTAGTGAAAATGATATTTTAGTAAATAAGGGTTGACCACAAAGATAAATCCATTTGCTGAGCTCGAGAGAGCGTTTTGAACAATAACAAGAATTTCCCACTACACAATCATTTCAATTAGAATTTGCACCAGTAGCTCTCAGCTTCTTTTGCTCAGCAACAAGTACATTAAAACACATGATAAATATCCAACAACTACTACATATAATGAAAGAGAAAATTTTGAATAAAAGAACACTTACCAGCCTCCAAAGCCTCATAAAACTCTAACTCATCAACAATAGAATCATTGTAGAAGGAAATTTCTCCATCTTTCAACCAATTCTGAGTGAAAATCAAGGCCTCAACCATCTTTAGAGTCAAAGAACTTCGAAAAGGATCTACAACACGACCTCCTGTGCTAAAAGTAGATTCAGAAGCCACCGTGCTAACAGGTATCGCAAAGAGTGGCTCCGGCTTTCTTGCTTCTAGGTTTGTCTCCACTTCATGCTCATGCTCCTAGGTTCATCCAAGTTATTTGGGAACCTCCTCCAATTGGATGGTTAAAGGTTAATACATATGGTTCCTTTAAGGACCCCTCCAGGGGTGGTTTTGGGGGATTTTTTAGGGTTCAAGTCCCCCAGCTAGGTACCTTGGCGTCTGCGTGTTAAATGGAGAAACTGTTTATATCTATCAAGTTTGATGAATTTTCGTCTATCTCATTTATTCCGGGAATGGAACTTCTTGGCTGACAGTCTTGCTAGTTATGGGGCTAATAATGATGGCTCAGTTTGGTGGAGAGCTTTGCCAAGTTTATGTGCTTCTGCTTATGGTTGTGATCTCGCTTCCAGGCTGAATTATGTGCATGCCTAGTCCCTCTCATTATGCTTGGTTTCTTTCTTTGTATTTGATCTTTCTTTTGAGCTATTGACTTTTGTCCTTGGAGGTTTTAGCCTAGTCCCCCTCTTCTTTGTATCTCTTTTTATTTTAAAATTATATTTAAAACAAATTAACAAAAAACAAAAAAATGTATCGCAAAGATATCCTTGGCAATTTTTGCCAAAATCAGAAATTTCCCAGCATTGTCTCTCCACTATTCCAGTACTTTGAATTCAGAATTCTCAAGTAGATCTAAAAAATACTTTTCCACCTGATTTCTTATCTCCACCATATCCTTTTGTTTTTTCATTTGCAAAAAACCATCAACTATATCAGACAACATCTTATTACCATTTCCCTTTTCCATAACCACTCCAGATTTTCCAACACCATCATTAATTGTGACTGCCGAAGGGTTTTCATCATAATAAAGCTTATATAAGTGAATAAAAACATCCTTGATTTTATTTGTCATGCCCTCAGCTAAATCCGTACCAAACATGAAAGAATAGTTGAATGAAACATATTCTAATTTATAACGCGGACTAGGCACAACAACAATAATCAACAACTTATTAATGCTATCAACAAACCCCCAGTACTTGTCATACTTCAATTTCATATTGGCTGCCATAGTTTTCAAGAGAGGATCCCCACCTCAACATGATTCCTCAACTCAGAAAGAATTGTAAACATCTCATGGAAAGGAAAAGTTGAAGTGACAACCAAAGAACCACTAAATTTTAGAGTTGCATCATAGAAAATTTTCAAGAACTTTCTAAACACTCTAGCATTTTCCCAATCAACAGAAGTGGGAGGCCCTAATTTTTTCACATCATCAAGAAAATAAGTCAAATATGCATCATCAATTCATCATCATCTTCCATTATCTTAAAGACCTTAAATTTAGGACTAAATTCGTGTTAATACCCTGAACTTTAGGAGTCTAATCAGTTCAGTCCTTGCACTTCTAATTTCATCAAAATGGTCCCTGAACTTTCAATTCTCATCCAATTAGTCCCTCCGTCAAAGTTTCGTTCAATTGGGACGTTAAATGTTGATGTGGCACATCCAAAAAAATATGAAATGTCCATTATGCCCCTGCCTTTTGTTTAATTAGTTTTTTTTTCAAATTTTTTTTCTGCAGTCTTTTTTTTTCTTCTTCTTCTCTCTCTCCCCGACCCCTCTCATCTCTGATCTCTCTCTCTCTCTCCGACCCCTCTCCTCTTCCTCTCATCTCTAATCTCTCTCTCCCTCCCGCACAATCACCATCAAAACCACCGCCCAATTACTCAGGCCACCAGATCACTGGGCACCCATGGTTGCTTCTCAGCCCAGACCACGGCTTCAATACTGTCATCCCGCCGCTGCTCTTCCTCTGCACTCCGACGCCTCACCCAACCACCGCCAAGCCCAAAGCTCAGCCCCGCCGGCGTCCAAAGCTTCACCAAGAGGACCTCCAGTCCTCTTCTCCGTGCACCGCACCACCCAGACCCCGACGCGACTCTGATTAGATCTGTCGCCGTCCTCACTGCCCAGCGATGCTGCCGAGAACTCGAGTCCGCCTCCCACTCCCGTCGTGCCCAGCCTTCTCTGCCATGGTTGCTGCTCTCTCTTCCACCTCCCACTCCCGCCACCGTCCTCACTGCCCAGTGATTACAAGATGAGGGAGAGAGAGATTAGAGATGAGAGGAAGAGGAGAGGGGTCGGGGAGAGAGAGAGAGAGATCAGAAATGAGAGGGGTCGGGGAGAGAGAGAAGAAGAAAAAAAAAAGACTGCAGAAAAAAAAAATTGAAAAAAAAAAACTAATTAAACAGAAGGCAGGGGCATAATGGACATTTCATAATTTTTTGGATGTGCCACATCAGCATTTAACGTCCCAATTGGACAGAACTTTGACAGAGGGACTAATTGGATGAGAATTGAAAGTTCAGGGACCATTTTGATGAAATTAGAAGTGCAAGGACTGAACTGATTAGACCTCTAAAGTTCAAGGTATTAACACGAATTTAGTCCTTAACTTTAAGAGTAGATTCTAACATCAAATAGGTGGAATTCCACCTAGTAGGAACATCTAAAAGCACAAGACCCTTGGCCTCAATTCTTTCATGCAATGCACACTGTTAAATTTATCAAATCGAGAAGGGGAAGATCTAACATATCTCACTGCATTACGGATACTCACAATGGATTTATTCAACTCTTTCATACCATCATTAACAATAAGGTTAAGAATATGAGCACAACACCTTACATGCAAAAATTCACCATTCAGAATGTGACTTAATGCAAAAGGAGTGGTAAGTGATATTGAGATCCGAGATTGTCGTTCCAACAGGGATTGACGGTTCCCGATCTCTAGGTAGTGTGTGGTCGGTGAACTAAAGCTAGATGATGTGATGAGAAGTGGAAAGAGTAGGTGAAGTGTGTATGTGACAATGTGCGGTGTGTAGAAGTGTTTGGTTTTGTGAAAAGAGATAATGAAATGGAAAGACAACAAACAAGTAAATGCAAGAAATGTAAAGATAAGATAAAGTGTGTGTAATGTAAGAAAATGTTGGGGTTTTCGGGCAAACCCCAAGTCCAATGCAACAAGCAATGCTTTAATCAGCTCAATCGTGCTAATGTCTCCACGAATCAAGCCCCGTATCCTAGCCATGTTATGGTTCTAGGACCATGTTTTTCTAAGGTATCCAAATGTCTTATTAGGGCCATTCGAACTCTCTAGGTGTCATAGGGAATTCCTCTAAGTTACCTAATACCGAATCCCCTAAAGTCCTCAAGAGGTGTAAAGTGTATGTCGAAGCTTAGGGACTCAATCAAGCAACACATGCACAACCCATCATTCCACCGATTTTATCGATGTGGAATGGATACCTTCTAAGGCATTCCTAAGCCTTATTAGGGTCTTAGGGACTCTTCGCGGGAGGGTAGAAAGAAAGGAGGCGTAAAAGCACATGAATAAAGGATTACACAAGTGAAACATGCTCATCACACATATTTCCAATTGCCTAGAGTAGAAATAAGTAACCAACCCATTCAAACTCATACAAAATGGACCAAATGCATACAAAAGAGTGGTGAATTCCTCAAATACACATTCAATACATATTAAATTAGACAATACACATACTCATGAATCAACTAAGACGTTTATTCATTAATTAAAGCATCACAAAGTCATATTGGACTAGGGCACACAATTCTAGTCTCCAACAAAGGTAACTACTCCCTAAGCATCATAGTATACTTCATCAAATTACACAATAAAGCTCTAGACATAAGAAAAAGAGAGAGTAAGAATGAGGAATGCTCAATGGGTGCTCTCTTGCTTCTCATTGGCCTTGGATGATGAATCTTGATGACTTGGTGAGGATCCCAGCAGCCCAGAATGGTAGATGAAGTAGTAGACGTCGTGGTGAGCAATTTTGATGAAGGGTGGTGGAGGAAAAGAGGTGAGGAAGGTGGAGAAAATGGTTGACCCTCCGACGGTCGACCGTTCGACAGGTGGTCGACCGTTTGACAGGAAGTCGTCGACCGGTCGACGAACGAACCGTGGGCAAATCTAAGGGAAGGAAAAGAGGAGAAAAGGGAAAGGGAAAGTGATGGGTGATGGGGGCTGTGACAAATGCAAAAGAGTGGTGAGTAGTATTAAGACGGGGGATTGTCGTTCCACAGGGATTGACGGTCCCCAATCTCTCGGTAGCAAGTAATCGAGTGCTCTAGCTAGATGGAATGGCAAGAGGTGAATAGAGTTAGTGAAATGTGTTTGAACAATGTGCGTAGTGTAGTGAGGTATGGTGTGTAAAGAGATGGTGGAATGCTAAGACAATCAAAATGTAAACAAAGTATGCAAGTAAGTAAAGATAATGTAAAACGTGTGCACAATAAGGAAAGTGTTGGGGTTTTCGGGCAAACCCCAAGTCCAATGCAACCAATGATGCTCTAATGCCTAAACATGCCAATGTGTCCACGAATCAAGCCTCGTATCCTAGCCATGTTATGGTTCTAGGACCATGCTTTCCTAAGGTATTCAAATGTCTTATTAGGGTCATTCGAACTCTCTAGGTGTCTTAGGAGATCCCTCTATGTTACCTAATATTGAATCCTCTAAAGTGCTTAAGAGGCGTAAAGTGTCGAAGCTTAGGGACTCAAACAAACAACACATGCATAACCCACCACTCCACCGATATTATCGATGTGGAGTGGATTCCTTCTAAGGTATTCCTAAGCCTTATTAGGGTCCTAGGGACTCTCCATGAAAAGGGAGAAAGAAAGGAGGCGTAAAACATCGAATTAAGGGTCATACATAGTGAAACATGCTCATCACACATATTGCCAATTGCTTAGAGAAGAGTAAATTGATCAAGCCAAACCATTCTCATACAAGATGGGTTAAATGCATACCAAAGAGTGATCAATCCTTCAAATACACATCCAACACATATTAAAATAGATAATACACATATTCATGAAACAACAAAGACATTTATTCATAAATCAAAGCATCACAAGGTCACATTAGACTAGGGCACACAACCCTAGTCCCTAACAACCCAGACCAAAACTTGTCACTTTTCTGTAGTGTTTCATGACGAATCGTCGGAAATTTCGGTTTCGAGCTTCAAATAGTACTTTTAGGGGTCGTTGTGTTGACTTTTTGTTCAACAAAAAATTTGATTTAAGCTTCTTCACGGAAGTTGTAGAGTGCGTTAAACCGAGTTTGTGGACACGAAGTACGTTTAAAACGGAGTTCGTATGAAAAAGTTGTGGTTCATAGAAGATGAGTTACTATTTCGAGAAACATTCTATTTATTGGCTTTCCGGAATTAGGGTTTCCGTTTTCGGGAAAACCTTCTCTCTCTCCTCACCCGCGCCTCTCTCTTTCTCTCTCCCCGAGTTACTGTAGCAGTCAGCTTTGCCGACCATTTTCTCACAAATCCGGCCACCTCTTGGTCTGAAACTTGTCCCAATTTGTTCACCACTCCATGCTCTTCAATTCTATACCAATTTCCTTGATCAAATCTTAGTGTAGGAGGAGAAATCTAGAAATGAAAAACATCCAAAACGCGCCGAAACTGTTCATCGATTTTCGACCACGATTCCGCCCAAATCGACCAGCAAGACTTAATGAGCTTTGTAGCCCTTGTCAAGAGCTTTCCAACGCCGTATGAATCACCTCAATCGGACTTCGGACGAAGGATAATTTTGGATTTGAAGTTTTCGGTGCAGCTGGCTTTCGAGGCAAATTCCGGCCGATCAAGACTGATTTGATCTTCAAGGTAGTTACGAAACTTGATCCTCATGTTGAGATGTACATTGTGTTAAATTTTCATGGCCATCAGAGATGATTGACCGAGCAGCGCGTGGGGCTCACGCGCAGCCGCTTTGGGCGGCGCGTGGCGGTGCGTCCGGCCTCCATTGGATGTGCATTTTTGTCTATTGGCTTGTGCTCTTCCTTATGAGCATGTTAGTATAAGGTTTGAAGGAAGTTATCGAAGTTTAGGAATTTATCCGAATTAATTTAGCTTCGTTCGTTTGATTTATCGAACCGACGATCCGACCGTTGGATTCGTCGCTGAGGGTGATGGATGTTTAGTTTCATCGTTGAGGAATTTAATAGTAGTTTTATAATTCGTGTTGTTATGGAGGACGTTGAGGAGGACCTCGACATGCGTCAAGCTTAGTCGGCTACCTGTGAGTGGACATTTGTTTTAAGTTAAATATGCATGCAATATATTTTCCAGAAATATTTATGATTTTAGAATTTATTGATGATTTATGATTTGATTGTTGATTTTGTGAGAATAGAGTTTAGTTTGGAGAGAATTATGTTTCGGTGATTCAATGGTCCCACTAGTATATCCAGTGATTAGAATATCTAGCGTTCAGTATATCCAGTCCTCAGTAATTCAGTCGTCAGTATCTTCAATATTCAGTATTCAATATTCAGTCGTCAGTACTCAGTCTCTGGTGATTCCAGTATTCAGTATACAGTTATCTAGTCACGTGCACGTGTCTTTCAGAGGACCTGGTTAGTCTATCGATATGAGGATGTCTGGAGGCCAGAGACTTCCAGGCACCGTACGATACCAGACGTACGGCCGAATTTCAGCAGTACAGTGATTTCCGAGAAGTCTATAGCTTGATTTCAGTTCAGTTCAGTCAGCTCAGTTAAATCAGTTCAGTCAGCTCAGTTCAGTCAGTTCAGTTCTTCAGACTAAATTTCAGATATTCAGCCCAAATCTCAGTGTCAGCAAGATAGGTTTCTTAGTTTTGAGGAAAGTTCATGGATTTATAGTTTTATTGAGTTTTCGAATAAATGAATTGCATGCATGGTTTTAGAGAAATAAGTTTTGGGAAAGCATTAAAATTATTTATTTAAAGTTTGTTATAACTATCTTTAGTTTTCGTCCACTCACTCTAACGGTTTTGTTTGGAAATGCTTTCTCCTGGGCCTTTCGGTTTTGCGTTGCCCAGGTTGCAGATTAGTTGAGGTCGTGCTCACCCACCGAGTCGAGGCATAGTGCACACGCTTCCTTTTTTTTCATAGTAGGATTTGTTCATTTGTTTATATCTATTGTGTGACAGTTAGAATTGCTTTGATTTACCAAACAAATGTTTTAAAAATGTATTTGAATTTATGGTTTTATAATGGAGGTTTGAAAGTTTGTGGTGAGCAAGTAGGCTCGGAAGCATTGGGTGGATAACATGTTCTTAGAAGTGTTAAAATCGTTTTTTTCGTAGGTTTTTTAGTAGTCCATTTTTAGGAGAGTTTATGTCGAATTTTCGGCAGAGACTCTTCTAAGGTGAGCCCCGCAGGACCACCTCGGATTCCATGATGGAATCTAGGGCATGTCCTGTCATAGTGTGTGGTCGAGAAACTAAAGCTAGTGAAGTGACAAGAGGTGAAAATAGTGGGTGAAAGTGTGTGACAATGTGCGATATGGTGTGGTATTTGGTTTGTGAAAAGAGATGGTGGAATGCCAAGACAAACAAACAAAGAAAGTAATGCAAGCAAGTAAAAGAAAGATAAAGTGTGTGCAATGTATGAAAGTGTTGGGGTTTTTGAGCAAACCTCAAGTTCAATGTAACTAATGATGTTCTAATACCAAATCATGCCACAATGTGGTCACAAATCAAGCCCTGTATCATATCCATGTTATGGTTCCAGTACCGTGTTTTCCTAAGGTATTCGAATGCCTTATTAGGGTACGGTTATTCGAACTCTCTAGGTGTCATAAGAGATTCCTCTATGTTACCTAATACCGAATCCCCTAAAGTGCTTAAGAGGCGTAAAGTGTCAAAGCTTAGAGACTTAAACAAGCAAAACATGCTCATCATACATATTGTCAATTGCCTAGAGAAGAATAAGGTTGCCAAACCAAACACAACTCATACAAGATGGATCAAATGCATACCAAAGAGTGGCAAATATTCAAATACACATTCAATACATATTACACTAGACAATACATATACTCATGAACCAACAAAGACATTTACTCATAAATCAAAGCATCACAAAGTCAAATTGGACTAGGGCACCCAACCCTAGTCCCCAACAAAGTAAACTACTCACTAATCATCCTAAATAACATCATCAAATTACAAATATGAACTTTAGACATAAGGAAAAGAGAGAGTAAAGATGAGGGATGCTCAATAAATGCTCTCTTACTCCTCCTTGGCCTTTGATGATGAACTTGGTGACTTGGTGAGGATCCCAGCTGCCCAAGATGGTGAATGATGGTGTAGACGTCTTGGTGAGCAAAGTTGATGAAAGATGGAGGCGAAATCGAGGCGGAATGGAGATGAGGAAGGTGGAGAAGTAGGCTGACCCGCCGCTGTTCGACCAGTCGATGGACTAGTGTCGACCGGTCGATGGTCGTGCAGAACCTAAATCTAAGGGAGAGGAAGAGAGAAGGAAAGGGAAAGGGAAAAGTGGAGGAATTTGGGGCTGAATGATAGATGACCTAAATGGGGAAAGAGTGGCTATTTATAGGCAAAGGGGAGAGGAAATGAAGGGCTAGGATTAGCTAAGGATAGATCTAAGGGCTATTTGGAATAAATGAAAGGTAAAAGAGTAATTGCTTAAGGGAATAAAAGGGAGAAATAATCAATGGGTGACCTACCATATCTAACATGGTCCTTGCTGATTTGGAAGTTTGTGTGGATGAGTCACAAGGTTGACTTCGTCCTTGACCTTGACTTTCACCTTCGGGGTTGACTGTCTTGACTTTGCTTGACTTCTTTACCTCTTTGGCAATCTTCCGAAATTCTCTTGCGACTCACTCCCGGGACTTGATGTTGACTCGTTGACGCTCTAAAGTCAAGGTTGACCACGAGTTGACCGACGGTCATTGGGTTGACTTTTTGTCTTTTTGCCGGAAATCCACTAAAAGCTCCAACGATTTTGCTCCCGATATCAATCTGATGCTTGTGAACCCTACAATGGTGCAAATCAAGAATTAAAGATACTAAACGGCCATTGGATTAGCATTACTAAAGTGATTAGAGGCCTAATTTGTATGCAATTCACATACAAATCACATCCCCACACTTAAGCTTTGCTTGTCCTCAAGCAAATAGAGAATCAAAAAACCACATCACATTCATTTTGCCCCTTTAACTATATCCTCAAAGAGAGCCCACTAAGCCACACATCACAATTAAATCAAGCATGTACTCAAACCTCATGATTTGCCAAGTGTTTACCATGTGTATCTAATGCATGCTTGGTGAAGTGTGTGTTAGCCATGAAATAATCAATTAAGACCAATCAAATTAGCATATGTTTGACAAGATTAACCGCTAAACTCACATGATTCACTAAATATTTTCGCTCTTGTGTTTAGGGTTAAGTGCTTACTCTCAAGGACATATCCAAAAGTAACGTCCCCATAAACTTGCTCATTGACTAACTCTCCACTAATTAACTCACAACTCATTAGATCAAAAGGGCTTTTCTTTTCAGTTGTATTGGGGCCAAAGGTTAGGAGTTAGCATGAAATGAAGGGATGGATATACAAGTGTTCCAAACATTTCACAAAACAACTCAAGGACTTTGAAGCTCATTTTCTTTTACAAACAATCCTAAACATTTATTCTCCTCAACCTTTTATTCTAAAAACAAACTCTATTTTTGGATTTTCGTACTTTCTATTTCCACTTTTTTCTTTCTTTTTCTCACGACTTTCTTTTCCCATTTTGTATTTTCTTTTCTTTGGGAACTTTTCTTTTTTTTGAACTTTTTTTTTGTACTAAACTTCTTTTTGATTTTCTCATCTTCTTTTCTTCTTTTGTATTTTGTTTTTCCTTCTAATTTGTATGCAAATAATCACTTTAGTAATGCTAATCCGAAGGCCGTTTAGTGTCTCTAATCCTTGAATTGCACCATTGTAGGGTTCACGAGCATTGGATTGATATCGGGAGCAAAGGAGTGCGTTTTGGAGCTTTTAGTGGTTTTCCGGCAAAAGGACGAAAAGTCAACCAGTGGACCGAAAGTCAACTCATAGTCAACCCCGACTTTAGAGCATCAACGAGTCAACATGAAGCCCCGGAAGAGAGTCGCAAGAGAATTCCGGAAGATTGTTCAAAGTCAACCCCGAGGGTCGCGGTCAAAGTCAAGGCGAAGTCAACCTTGTGACTCATCACCAAAGAAGCCCAAAATTTAGCAAATGACCACACTAGAAACCATGAGGTCATCCTTAGATTATTCCCCCTTTTAGTCCTTAGTGCAATTACTCCCTTACCCTTCATTTATTCTAGCCAACCATTGGATTAAACCCTACCCAATCCTAGCCCTTCATTCTCTCCCTCTCACCTATATATAGCTCATTTACCTCTTTAGGTCATAATTCCCAATCAGCCCCAAAATTCTATTTTCCCCTTTCCTCTTTCTCTCCCCCATTTTCCCCTTTAGGTTAACCACTGCACGTGTCTCGACCGGTCGACAAGCGGCGGGTCAGCCACAAACCACCACTTCCTCACCTCATTTCCTCCACCATCCTTCATCAATCTTGTCCACCACGACGTCTACTACATCCACCACAACTTGGGCAGTTGGGGATCCTCACCAAATCATCAAGATTCATCATCAAAGCCAAGGAAGAGCTAGAGAGTCACCTATTGAGCATTTCTCATCTTTACTCTCTCTTTTCCTTATGTCTAGAGCTTTATATTGTATATTGATGATGTATATTGAGATGATTAGTGAGTAGTTACATTTGTTGGGGACTAGGGTTGTGTGCCCTAGTCCAATGTGACTTTGTGATGCTTGATTGATGAATAAAATGTCTTTGTGTTGTATGAATATGTGTGCTTACCTAATTCAATATGTGTTGGTTGCTTGTCTTTAGAATTTACCACTTCTTTAGCATGTTAACTAGTCTATCTTGATGTGATTGGGTGAGATTGGTAACCTCACACACTCAAGGCAATTGGAAGCATATGTGATGAGTTGTGACTTGTTTGAGTCCCTAGTTTCGATGCTCTTACGCCTCTTAAGCACTATACGGGATTCAATATTAGGTAACTTAGAGGAATCCCCTATGACACCTAGAGAGTCCGAATGGTCCATAACATGACATTCGAAAACCTTTTGAACCACAGTCCTCGAACCATAACATGGCTAGAATACGGGGCTTGATTCACACACACATTGACATGATTAAGTTAATTAAAGCATCGCTTGTTACATTGGACTCGAGGTTTGCCTGAAAACCCCGACACTTATCTTTATTTGCACACTTTATCTTACTTGCTTGCATTACTTACTTCACATTTACTTATTGTTGTTTGTTCTTGGCATTCCACCATCTTTTTTCACAAACCAAACACCACACCACATCGCACATTATCACATACTCACACACACCCACTCTTTCGACTTCTCATCACATCATTCATAGCTAGAGCACAGATTACACTCGCTACCTTGAGATCGGGGACCGTCAATCCCTATGGAACGACACTCCCGCATCTTAATACTACTCACCACTCTTTTACATTTGTCAAAATGGCGCCGGCTGCCGGGGATTGAGGCTAAAACCTTGATTTCTTGGTAGTTGTAGTTGGGTTTTTAGCATTCTTTTTGTTTGATTTACTTTGTCTATATTGTGTTGTTTGTTTCACATGTGTTATTCACTCTTGAGTGAGACACATTAGGGGAATGACGGGCCTTATATCCTAGTGATATATGTAAGACATGAGCACCCCTAATGCTATCACTCGTTAGTTGAAGTTTCTAATAAGTGTGCACATTTCCTTTCTTGCTTTAAATTGTTCTAAGCTTGTCTATATTGAATTCTTGTGTTTGTTTGCGTACTTGTTGCTTTAAATTACTTGTTTAGTTGTTCAATTGGGTTCCCTTGCATATCTTGGAACCTTGTTTGTTTAGGTATAAAAGGAGAATAGCACAAAAAGATAGTTTCAGGACATTTCTCGAATGGTCGACCCTGTTTCTCGACCGTTCGACGACAATTCCCTGGACGACCATCGACCGGTCGACGGCAAGTCTCGACCGGTCGACTGGGAGCATTCTTGCTTCCCTTGCTTTGTTTCTCTCACGTATTGCTTTCATTACTTATCTAACCACCTATACTTGTATATCTTGCCTCAATTGTGATACTTAACCGCTATTCATTGTGTTGTGAAGGTGCATGAACCTAGATTCAACCTCTCCCACACCCATTCAACTTAGAAGTGGAAAAGTCTTAAGCGAGAATACAAGAGGTAGACCAAGAAGAAGGAGACGTATTCCGAGGATTGTGTGTGAGAGCGCGCCTCCTACACTTGAGAGCCAATGAGCACCTTTAGAAGACCACATTCCACAACCAACAATGGAGGAACCACGCCAACATGATCATCATGATGAGGAGCCACACAACAACAACAATCCACCTCCCGTGAGGCGCATGAGGGAGTACACTCTCCCTCATGTGGTGGATCACCCATCATGCATCGTTGTTCCACCGTGCAACACTCATTACGAGATAAAGTCCTCCACATTAAGCATTATGCCTACTTTCCATGCCTTAAAGGATGAAAGCCCGTATGACCATCTTATGGAATTCGAACAAGCGTGTACTACCGTGCAATTACATGGCCTACCGGAGGATGGCTTGAAGCTTCACTTGTTCCCCTTCACTTTGAAGGATGGGGCAAGGAAATGGCTACTCAAGCTTCCACCAAGGTCTATACACTCATGGTTTGAGTTGCAAGAGGCTTTCCTATCCAAATTCTTCCCACCAAGTAAGGGAGCCAAGGTTCGAGATTCAATTGTCAACTTCAAACACCAATCGGGTGATTCTTTCTACGAAATGTGGGAACGATTCAAGGATTTAGTGATGAGTTGCCCACACCATGGCTTGGAACAATGGTTTCTTGTTGATGTGTTTTACCAAGGCTTATCTTCCGGTCAACGACAAAGGGTGGACACATTTAAAGGAGGTACCATAGCGAGCATGTCTCCCGATGATGCATGAGACACATTTGAGGACCTAGTAACAAACTCCGAGCTTTGGGATGATTTTGGACCTCGAAGGCATCCTCCCACACAAGTAGAATCTCAAGTACCAAAGGCATTCAATGTTTCAAGCGAACCAAAGGGTGAGGACTTGGTGAACATCAACTTTGAGAGGTTGGAAGCTTCATTGAACAAGAAGATTGACATGCTCATACAAGCACAAGCGAAGACCACTTCCTCACAAGTCAATAGTGTTGTTTCTTCACCTCCTTGCTTCTATTGTTGTTCTCTTGGCCATCAAACGAAGGAGTGTTCTTATCATATTGACAAGGAGAAGGAAGAAAGGCAACATGTGAACCAAGTAGGCTCGTACCCACAAGGTTCTTATCAAGCGCCTCCAAAGTCGTACAATACATATGCACCCTGGAATGATCAAGGGAGAACTCAAGGGTTTCAACCTAAGCCTTATGGGAGCAACACTCAAGGGAGTGGAACATACGGTGGATACAAGAGCTTAACTTATGGAGCACCTCCCGGGTTTTCTAACCAAGGAGGAGGCACTTACAATCAAGGAGTCTCTACATCTTATGCTACCCCAAGTGTTCCCTAAGCTCAAGATTCAACAGACTCAACGATGAAGGACATGATTGTTACCCTTGTCTAAGGCCAAGTGAAGTGCGATCAAGCAATTTCGGCACTTCAACAAGGACAACATGCACTTCAACAATGGCAACAAACTCTTCAACAAGGGTACCATTGATTGCAACAAGGCATGTCAAAGATTGAGTTACAAGTAGGCCAATTGGCCAAGGAGATTGGTGAGAGGCCAAGAAGTGCATTGCCTTCTAGAGTGGAGCTGACCTCAAGTTTAAATCAAAGGAAGAGTGCAATGCCATATCCACTTCCTATTCCGGTATCTCTCATGCTACTTACACTCCTGCTCCCCCAATTTCTAATTACAATATCCCTTCTCCCTCCATTCCCATTCATGAGAACTTTGATTATATGCATTACATGGAGGATGAGGCCAAGGAGGAAGAAAATGTACTCCTTGGCAACTATGGATTGAATGAGGAGGTATGGTGTGCTAATGATAGGGAGGAAGGAGTGGTGCTTGGCAAGGGACTCGGGTACTTGTCTTTTGAGAATGATGTTACCTCTTATAGTGGAGTGACGACACAAGAAGAAGTATTGTGTGAGGAGACTCCTAGGCATGAGAGTGTCATGGTTACTAACCTTGGTGGTGAGGCTATGATAGCTATGGACCCACCAAGAACCATGAGCACCTCTAGAGAGCTCCTTGATGATGATATCGCTACCCATGAAGTGAAGAAGGTCACCCCCAATGAGCGGAAGAACAAGAAGACGACATTGATGAATGAGATACGAGAAATGTTCAACAAGGTGGAGATTAACATCCCATTGCTAGAGCTCATTTGCCAAGTGTCGGTTTATGCCAAGTTTCTCAAGGACTTGTGTATAAAGAAGAAGCGGCTTGAAGAGCATGAGGTCTACAAGATTGAAGGGCATGTGAGCTCAATGATTTAACACAACATGCCACCAAAAAGGAAGGACCCCGGAAGCTTTACTTGTAACGACCCGGACCAAAACATACCCTTTTACTACAGTGTTTCACGGTGAATCGTCGGAGGTTTTGGTTTCGAGCCTTAAATAGTACTTTAGGGGGGTCATCGAGTTGACTTTTTGTTTGGTAAGAAATTTGATTTAAGTTTCTTCACGGAAGTTGTAGTGTGCGTTAAACCGAGTTCGTGGACATGAAGTACGCTAAAAACGGAGTTCGTATGAGGAAGTTATGGCTCACGGGAGGGAGGTTACTATTTCGGGAAACTTGCTATTTAGGGATTTTCCATTTTGGGAAATTTTCATTTTTTCCGAAAATTTCTCTCTCCTTTCTCCCGATTCTCTCTCCTTCTCTTGCCGCTATCAGCCCTTCCTCCGGCGATATCTCCCTCATCCGGCCACCTCAAGGTGTGAAACTTGTCTCAAAATCTTTGTCTCTTCATCCTCTTCAAGTCTATACTAGTTTCATAGGTTAGTTTTTCATGTAGGAGGAGAAATCACGAGAGGAAACCCCTGAAAATTGTCGAAACTTCTTCCGGTTGCCGGCGGCGATTCCGGTCGAGTTGGGGGAAGAACCTTAATGGGTTTTGAAACCCTCATCACCATGAAGTTGTTGCCACCGGTCTCAGCCCGAGATGTTGACGGACGGCGGCGGATCGACGCCGTGAAGTTTCAGCCTTTTGGAACTTCTCCGGCGTGATCCGGCCGATCTAGGCCGATTCAAACTTCCAGTCAGGTATTAAAGTTGCTTCACTTGATGTACTCTACTAGATCAACGGTGTGGATCATGGTGGATTTGAGTTTGGAACTTTGGGCGGCGCGTGGCGGCGCGTCCGGCGTCTTTTGGAGATGCATTTCAGCCCATTAGTATGTACTCTTTATGACGATCATGTTAGTATATGATTTGTTGGAAGTTGTTGAAGTTTAGGATTTTATCCGATTAAGTTTAGGTTCGTATATTTTTGAGTTACAAGGTTGTGGCCGTCGGATGGCTACCGAATTTGTTTAGCATGTTAAGATAAATATTTTGAGAGTATTGGACGGTTGAATTAAGGAAATTAGATTATTTGGTTAATTGAAGAATAATTGTGAATTAAGGGTTCGATAATTATTTTTGGTTCGTATGAGTTTCGGACCGCGACAATCCGATCGTTGGATTAGTCACCGAGTGTTTTTGGTTAATTAGAGGTTTCAAGGGGTAACTATCATGGTGTGGAAGTTAAGGTTTTATCGTTGGTTTGTTTCAGGAGGACGACGAGGAGGATCTTGACACGCATTGGACTTAGTCGGCAATCTGTGAGTGAACATTGTTTTAAAGTTAAATTTTATTTAAATTTTATGTTTTTCGAATAATGTATTATGATTGGTTGAGAATGCTCTTGTGTTGCTTTCATGGAATGTTTGGATTGCCGTGTTAAATGTGGTTGATTATGTGTTGAATTATATTGATTGATTGAGTACGAGTTGTGGTGCCGTGTAGAGAAATGTGAGATTTACGCATTTTAATCGTAGTTGCGGTATTAGAGAGATGGATTATGAGGCCGTGATGAGAAACGTGAGATTTACGAATGCGAATCGTGGTATGCGATTTTCGAGAAGTAGGAATGAGTATCGATTATGTATCGCCGTATTGGATTATCGTGATTGGTTGTATGCATGCATGTTTTGCCTGGTAGTAGGTATGTCCCTACAGACATATTGGTGAGTAGGTATGACCCTCAATGTTTTGCCTGGTAGTAGGTATGTCCCTACAGGCATATTGGTGAGTTGGTATGACCCTCAAATATTGGTTTGACTAAGTTGGTATGACCCTTAGCCACGTCTTTTGTGGATTCGTTATTTTTCGGCCAAGTGGGCAGGAACCTTGGTGTATCGTTATCAAACGTGTGAGATTATCGAACGTGCGAACTTATTGAACGTGTGAGCGTATTGGGCGAGTGAGGTTATCAGACGAGTGAGCTTGTGGTTATCATCCCTTTTGTGTTTATTCATTATTTGAATGATTTATTTGTGTTTTTAATTATGGAAAGCATAATTATTATTTTATGAAAATGTATTATTTTTCGTCCACTCACTCTAACGTGTTTTTCTTAAAAATGCTTTTTCCCTGAGCTTTTCTGTTTTCCGTCGCCCAGTTTGCAGACGAGCCAGCTAAAGTCGCGTGTCGAGGTCGAGGCATAGTCAACACCACCTTTCCCTTGTTTGTAGGTTATAGTATGCTCTGATATTTTCAAGATTTAAGAATGTAAAACGATTTTTGAAAAGATATTTGATTTGAGTTTATTATTCTTTGAATGATTGAATTACCACCAGCGAGCACGTAGGCTCGGGTATTGGTTGTGAATTGGAATTATTAAAGTGTTAAATGAAATTCACAGGTTTTGGGTAGTCTGCTTTTAGGGGAGACCATGTTAGATTTTCGGCATGATCTCTTCTAAAGTGGGCCCCACAGGGTCACCTCGGGTTCCAGGGTGGAATCTGGGGCGGGTCCTGTCATTACTATCGGATGCCAAATTGGTGACACTCATCTTGATGGAGCGCTCATGGACTTAGGGGCGAGTGTCAATGTGATGTCTCTATCTTTCTACAAGAGGTTGATCATTGGTGTGTTGCGTCCTACCCCTATTGCACTCACTTTTGTGGATGGAAGCAAACGAAGACCGGCGGGTGTAGTGGAAGATGTGCTTGTAAGAGTTGATAGGTTTATTCTTCTCGCCGACTTTGTTGTGCTTGACACGGGTGATGACCCCAATGGAGACAATGGATTCCCCCTTATCTTTGGACGCCCTTTCATGGCTACGGCGGGTGTAAAGATTAATGTTCTTAAGGGCACCATTAGTTTCAAGGTTTTGGGCGAGAATGTGAAGTTCGAAATGTTCAGGTCCTTGCATCCACCGGAGGTAGTTGAGGAGGTGTTCTCTATAAACTTGGTGAAGGGAAATAGCGCTAAAAGTGAGAGGATTTTTGGTCCTTTGATCAAAGCCCACACCTCGTGCTCATGATCACTTCTCATCAATTTGGGGGTATGACAATCCTCCTTCCATGGAGCATACGAAGCCACCACCGTTTGTGACAGGACCCGCCCCGGATTCCAACTAGGAATCCGAGGTGGCCCTGCGGGGCCCACCTTAGAAGAGATCATACTGAAAATTCAGCATGGTCTCCCCTAAAAGCGGACTACCCAAAACCTGCGAAAAACGATTTTAACACTTCTAAAGACAATTTCTCCATCCAAACTTCTGAGCACTGCTTGCTCACCACAACAATATCACAAACCTCCACAAAAATAAAATCAAGGGTTTCTAACCCAACTATATAGAATCTCAAATACATTTTTAAAAACATTTGTTGGTAATGCAGAGCTTTTCTAACTATCTCACAAAAGATACATATATCTAAGAGAAAAATCCTACTATGATGATAGGGAAGCGTGTGAGCTATGCCTCGACTCAGTTGGTGGCTCGACCTTAACTAATCTGCAACCTGGGCAACGAAAAACCGAAGGGCCTAGGGGAAAGCATTTTCAAAAACTGTTAGAGTGAGTGGACGGAAACTAAGAATGGTTAAAATAAACTTTAAAGAAATAAACTTAATGCTTTCCCAACTTTATTTCTCTAAAACCATGCATGCAATTCATTTATCTGAAACTCACTAAAACTAATATCCATGAACCTTCCTCAAAACTGAGAAACCTATCTAACTGTCACCGAGGTTTGGGCTGGACACTTAAGCTTTTGTCTGAAGAAAACTGGAATTGACCAACTGAACTGAACTGAGGAACTGATCTGAACAACTGACTGAACTGGACTGTGAAACTGAACTGAACTGGACTGTGAAACTGAACTGAACTGAACTGAATGAGTCCGTACGGCTGGCCGTACGTCGCCTGGAAGGCCCTACCCCCTAGACGCCTCTCATACAAGTATTACTGACCGGTCCCCGAAGGTCCGCACGCTGGATCAGGGCGTGCGTGATCTGAAAGTCCCCAACCTCCAGATACCCACTGATCGATAACCTAGCATGGGTCCTCAACTGAAACACGTGCACGTGGCTGGAAGGACCTACCCCCAGCAAACTGTATAACTGAAGGAGGCACTACCCCCTATACAACTGAATGACTAAATACTGATGACTGAATGCTAAATACTGAGTACTGACTACTGGATTACTGCTGGACACTGACTACTAGAATTACCAGAAACTGAACACTGACGACTGGACATAGTGATGACTGGATATACAGAAAGTTGGATTTACTGGTGAGACTATGGAATAACTGAAGCATATATAATTCTCTCTAAACTAAACTTTATTCTCACGAAATCAACAATTAACTCATAAATCAATAATAAATTCTAAAAATCATAAATATTTCTGAAAATATATATATATTGCATGCATAATTTAATTTAAAACAAATGTCCACTCACTGGTAACCGGCTAAGTCAACCGCCAAATATGATTCTCCTTGATCGCAAGCTCTACTCGTCCTCCTGACTCGAAGTCCGATTCGGCCTAGATCGGCCGGATCGGGCCGGAGAAGCCGCGGTGGCCGGAAAAACTTCATTTGCACGATCCGTCGCCGTCCGGCAACGCCTTGAGGTGAGGTTGGTGGCAATGGGTTCGCCATGAAGAGGGCTTCAAAGCCCAGTGAGTTTCGTTGGTCAAATTGGCCGGAAAACGAGATCGGGGTCGGATGAACAGTACGACTATTTTCTCTCCCTAATTTCTCCTCACACAGTGAAATTCGATAGAAGAAATTGCTATGGGGTTGAAGAGGAGGAAGAGATGAAGAAAATGGAACAAGTTTCATGTGAAATGGTGGCCGGATGGTCGAGTTATTGGCCGGCAAAGTCGTCGGTACTGTGCACGAGTGAGAAACGCAGGGGAGAGAAAGCCAAAACGGAAATGGAAACCCCATTTCCGGAAACTTCCATAAATAGTAATCCGACTTCCGTGATTCATAACTTCTTCATACGATCTCCATTTTAAGCGTACTTTGTGTCTACGAACTTGGTTTAACGTACCCTACAACTTTCATGAAGAATGTTCATTTAAATTCTTAACTGAAACAAAAGTCATCTCGTGGGCCCCTAAAAGGCCCTAATAGAAACACTAAATTGAAAATTTCACTAATTCACCGTAAAATTAACTAATAATTATGTAAATTGGGTCCGGGTCGTCACAGTTTGGGTCTCACGATGACATGCTTGGGAATGATCCATTTCTTGAGGGTGCTACCAAGAAGTCTCCTCCCATGAATGAGCTACAAAAGGCGACGATCAAAGCCATGAGAGACATGGTTGGTAAGGTTGTATGCATGGCCACCATCTCCTACATCACTTTTTAATGGCATTAAAGGCTGCTTTGTAGGAAGCCATGGAGATGGTGAGACGAGCAACACAATGAGTGGGAAGAAACTTTGCTTTGAGCCACCATAATTTTACCAAGAAGGAACCAAGACCGGCTTGTAGGTCTTTAATCCGAAGCGCTTGTGGGGAGGCAACCCCATTTGGAGAAACACATTTATTTTCAGCATTATTTAGTAATGAATAAAAGAGTGTAGGGAGGTTGGCAGATGTTATGATAGGAGTCTTGGAGGAAGAAACCCAAGAAGTGTTGGTTTGCATTTGTTCAAGAGATGCCTGGGCAGAATAGTAACTTTGGAAGCAGTTATATCTACATTTGTCCGTTGGAATACTCTGAAACAAGTTGGAGAAACTTCTTCTATGAGTGCTCTATGTCCAGTTTAAATTTCTCTCTGACAGGACCGTTGGATCTGCTGTAATATTGGTTTAAAGGAGGAGTGCTCACTGCAGTTTGACTTTCTGGAGGGTCACTTTGACCGGTTCTTCATTGCTTTTCCGGAAGGATATTTCTGAGTTTCCAGTGGCCAAACTAAAGCTCTTTGAGTCTACTTTGCAATGCCACTGGAATCACTCAACTTGGAGGCCTATTCTTGGAGCTATGCCCAAATCTTTGGGAGAAGGTCGATGCTGTGTTGCTGTTGTCCCCTGTTTTCAAGTGATCCTGATGCAATCACACTTTCTAGTTCATTTAGCACCCGAGGAGCTAACGTATGGAAGTCATGGCTTTGTGCCCTGAGGTTGGTGTCTATTTTTGGTTTATCGGCTAGCTAAGGGAGTCTACAAAGGGGGTTTTTCTTACTCTATCATCCATTTGCTATATTTTGTATGTGTGCATTCGCCCGACTTCGTTTCCTCACTTTTACCAATTTGATTTGCACTTTTAAACACCTCACAACATTGAGGACAATGTTGGTTTTAAGTGTGGGGGTGAGGTTGGGCCAAACTAAAATGATTTTCACATTTTCAACCACCAAATTTTTTCAAAGTTTTCATCGAACGGTCGACCCTTGTGTCGACCGGTCGATGGCTTCTTGTCGACCGGTCGACAGGAGCTTAAAGTTTAAATGTTTGGATTTTGGAACTTTGAAGGTTTGGTGTGTATTTTGATTGTCCTTCTCAACCCCAATGATAATTGTGAGCCCACCAACCACCCGAGCCTACGCGCTCGCCTGAAAGAACAATTCAATTCAAAAGTATAATACGTTCTGTAAATCGAATAAAACAAACCAAGGTCCTCGGTTCCAAAAATTATTGCTCATGACATCAATAAAAATTCTATAATCTCAAACTATAAGTTCATCAAATATTCCAAAATAAAACTGAATCGAACTAAAAGCATCTGATGCCTGAACACAAATAAATCAAGAATTAAAATATCTGCCTCCAAAATCTAAAGCTATAACTGAAAGACCCAGGATTTAACTGAAAGTAACCTCAACTCATACTACACTACACTTGAAACACACTGACTGAGAAAGAAAACACTCTAAACTGGAATCACGATACGTTTCTCGAAGAATACTCTACTGCTAAAAGATTGGCCGTACGTCTGCTATCGTACGGTGCCTGGAAGTACCTAACCTCCAGACATCCACATGTTAGTACTATCGATCAGGTCCCGTAAGCCGCACGCCGGATCAGGACGTACGGTGCCTGGAGGTCCCTAACCCCAGACATCCACATATGGATAGACTAACCAGGTCCTCTGAAACACACGTGCACGTGACTCTGGAAGGAACTACCCCCCAGGAAACTGTATAACTGAAAGAGGCCCTACCCCCTATACGACTGAGTGACTCAAAGGGGAAACTATCCCCTAGATAACTGAATAACTGAATAGCAGATCCCACTAACTGGATATTGACGACTGAATACTGGATATTGGAGACAGAGACTGAGAACTGATGACTGTAAACAGAGTACTGACATCTGGCCACTGACTACTGAATGAGGTAGTGGAAAAGATCTACTATGTAAACTGAAATTCTCGATGCGTGCAAAAATAACATAAACATTTAATTATTCTAAAATCACAAATATTTCTAAAAATAAATTGCATGCATAGTTTAATTTAAAACAAATGTCCACTTACATAAATTACAGTTGGATGAATCTTATTAACCAAAATACTCGGCGACTAATCCAACGATCGGATTGTCGCGGTTCGATAAATCAAACGACGTAACTAATTATCTAGTCTCACAAACCGTAACCAACCTACGATTAACCAATCGATCTAATTTTTCCAATCCAACCGTACAATACTCTCCAAATAATTATCTTAACGTACTAACCAATTTCGGTGACCATCCAACGGTCACACGATCATCTAATCCACGAAACGTTCGATAGTGAACCAATAATAATCGGGTTAATTCTCAAACTTCGACAATTTCCTACAAATCATATACTAACATGTTCATAAGCACAAGTATTAGCTAATGAATTAAAATGCAGTTTAAAAGGTGGTCGGACGTGCCGTCACGCGCCGCCACAAGCGGCTGCGCGTGGGTCCCACGCGCCGCCGTTCCGACCATCTCTGATGGTCACCAAATTTTACCACAATAGTCACAACAACACCAGCAACAACTTTCATACCTGGGTCGAAGTCTGGATCGGACTAGAACTCCACGAATTTACCTCGAAAGCTCCGAAATCCAAAATTCTCCCAATCCGGGAAGAATCGACGAGCAAGGCTTGTACGGTTGTGTTCACTGTGAGGAGAGCTCCAAGACCCACTAAGGTTCACCGGCCAATTTGGCCGGAAAACGCCGATCCAAGTCAGAGAAACTACGCACTGCTGTCGCGGCTTTAGAAGCAAATTCCGGTGGCCACAGGCGGTGGTTCACCGTGATTCTTGTCGGGTTTTGAAGAGGGGAGGAAGAGGAAGATTTTGGGACCGGTTATTAGGTCTGGGGTGACCGTAGCTGAGAGAAATCGTTGGAGAAAGCTGGCGGGGTACTGTAGCGCGGGGGATATGAAGGGTCACCCGAAACTGGAAAGTCCCCCCTGTCCCGAAATAGAAACTTCTATGTATAGTAACTTCCCAAAATAGTAACTTTCCTTCCATGAACCATAACTCTCTCCTACGAACTCCGATTTAAGCGTACTTCCTGTCCACATTCTTGGTTTAACACGCTTTACAACTTCCGTGAAGAAACTTAAATCAAATTCCTTACCGAACAAAAAGTCACCTCAAGGGCTCCCTAAAAGTACTAACAGAAGCTCGAAACCAATACCTCCGACGATTCGCCGGGAAAACACTGTAGAAAAGAGATAATTTTTGGTCCGGGTTGTTACAGATATGGATTGTTAATTCTTTATTTGCTTGAGGACAAGCAAAACTCAAGTGTGGGGGTGTGATTTGTATGTTATTTGCATACAAATTAGGCCTCTAATCACTTTAGTAATGCTAATTCGAAGGCCGTTTAGTATCTCTAATTCTTGAATTGCACCATTGTAGGGTTCACGAGCATTGGATTGATATCGGGAGCAAAGGAGTGCGTTTTGGAGCTTTTAGTGGTTTTCCGGCAAAAAGACGAAAAGTCAACCCGAGGACCGAAAGTCAACTCGTGGTCAACCCTGACTTTAGAGCGTCAACGAGTCAACATGAAGCCCCGAAAGAGAGTTGCAAGAGAATTCCGAAAGATTGGTCAAAGTCAACCTTTGGTCAACCTCGAGGGTCGCGGTCAAAGTGAAGACGAAGTCAACCTTGTGACTCATCACCAAAGAAGCCCAAAATTCAGCAAAGGACCACACTAGATACCATGAGGTCATCCTTAGATTATTCCTCATTTTAGTCGTTAGTGCAATTACTCCCTTACCCTTCATTTATTCTAGCCAACCATTGGATTAAACCCTACCCAATCCTAGCCCTTCATTCTCTCCCTCTCTCACCTATATATAGCCCATTTACCTCTTTGGGTCATAATTCCCAATCAGCCCCAAAATTCCATTTTCCCCTTTCCTTTCTCTCCCCCATTTTTCCCTTTAGGTTAGCCACTGCACGTGTGTCGACCGGTCGACAGCAGGTCGACGAGCAGCTGGTCAGCCACAAACCACCACTTCCTCACCTCATTTCCTCCACCATCCTTCATCAATCTTGTCCACCACGACGTCTACTACATCCACCACCACTTGGGCAGTTGGGGATCCTCACCAAATCGGCAAGATTCATCATCAAAGCCAAGGAAGAGCTAGAGAGTCACCTATTGAGAATTTCTCATCTTTACTCTCTCTTTTCCTTATATCTAGAGCTGTATATTGATGATGTATATTGAGATGATTAGTGAGTAGTTACATTTGTTGGGGACTAGGGTTGTGTGCCCTAGTCCAATGTGACTTTGTGATGCTTGATTGATGAATAAAATGTCTTTGTGTTGTATGAATATGTGTTCTTACCTAATTCAATATGTGTTGGTTGCTTGTCTTTAGAATTTACCACTTCTTTGGCATGTTAACTAGTCTATCTTGATGTGATTGGATGAGATTGGTAACCTCACACACTCAAGGCAATTGGAAGCATATGTGATGAGTTGTGACTTGTTTGAGTCTCTAGTTTCGATGCTCTTACGCCTCTTAAGCACTATAGGGGATTCGGTAATAGGTAACTTAGACGAATCCCCTATAACACCTAGAGAGTCCGAATGACCCATAACATGACATTCGAATACCTTTTGAACCACGGTCCTAGAACCATAACATGGCTAGGATACGGGGCTTGATTCACACACACATTGGGATGATTGAGTTGATTAAAGCATTGCTTGTTACATTGGACTCGGGGTTTGCGCGAAAACCCCGACACTTATCTTTATTTGTACACTTTATCTTACTTGCTTGCATTACTTACTTCGCATTTACTTATTGTTGTTTGTTCTTGGCATTCCACCATCTCTTTTCACAAATGAAACACCACACCACATCGCACATTGTCACATACTCACACGCACCCACTCTTTCGACTTCTCATCACATCATTCATAGCTAGAGCACCGATTACACTCGCTACCTTGAGATCGGGGACCGTCAATCCCTGTGGAACGACACTCCCGCATCTTAATACTACTCACCACTCTTTTGCATTTGTCACCTTCCAACATTTTCTTTCATGTACAACGCACACTCTAAACTAATCTACCCCCACACTTGCTTTTCACAATCCCAAGAACACAAAGAATATGAGAAGTCACAATTGTTGTCTCGCTAACACTTAAAACAAAGGACGGTTAGTGTTTAAGCTAAAACCGTGGGTTAGATTTTAGTGGTTAAACAAAAAAGCTAATGATGAATGAGGTTCAAAATGGGTTAATCCTAATGAAGAATGTTTAGAGGGATGAAAGTTAATTTGGCCATGGTGCTTTTCTAGTGCCTTAATCATTTCTAATTCATTGGAAATTAACATGTAGTCTCAAGAGGTCTTTGAGCAAGTTCTAGGTCTCGTGACTAGTGGAATGCACACATATGAAGAACAAGGATGTATGAATGATGCATACATGTCAATGAGGCTCAAAATCTCACCATATAAGGTATATGCATGTCAATACATCGTCTAGATATGCTTTTCTCATTGCAAGTGACTAACCAACGTGGCAAATGTGCGATGGTGTCAGGCAATCATCAATTACACACATTAATCACAAGACAACTCAATGATTTCTAAGCACATGCTCTTTATCCTCCTAATTCACAACTTAGCGGGCTCAAAATCATCATTGGGGTTGAAAATGACAGTTAAAACACACCATATAAACTTCAAAGTTCCAATAATCACAACATTTAAACTTTATGCTCCTGTCGACCGGTCGACGACAAGGTATTGACCGGTCGAGAACCTCCCTGGACGAGGGTCGACCGTTCGTCGGAAACTTTGACAAATTGAAAATTTTTGGTGGTTTGAAAATTTGAAAACATTTTAGTTTGGCCCAACTTCACCCCCACACTTAAAACCAACATTGTCCTCAATGTTATGAGGTGTTTAAAAGTCAAAGCAAATTGGTGAAAGTGAAGAAGCAAAGTCGGGCGAATGCACACAAACAAAATATAGCATACAGATGATAGAGTAAGAAAAATCCCCTTTGTAGACTCCCTTAGCTAGTCGAGAAACCACAAACATACACCAACCTCAGGGCACAAGGCCCTGACTTCCCTACGTTTGCTCCTCGGGTGCTAAATGAACTAGAGAGTGCGATTGCATCGGGATTATACGAAAACAGGGGAAAGCAAGAACACAGCAGCGACCTTCTCCCAAAGATTGGGGTATAGCTCCAAGAATAGGCCTCCAAGTTAAGTGAGTCCAGTGGCATTGAGCCGGTCAAAGTGACCCTTCGGAAAGTCAAACTGCAGTGAGCACTCCTCCTTTAAACTCATATTGTGGTAGATCCAACGGTCTGTTGAGAGAGAAATTTAAACTAAACATAGAGGATAAAGGACTCATAGAAGAAGTTTCTCCAACTTATTTTAGTTAATTCCAACGGTCGGATGTAGAGAAAACTGCCTCCAAAGTTACTGTTCTGCCCAAGCCTCTCTTGGACAAATGCAAACCAACACTTCTCGGGTTTCTTCCTCCAAAACTCCTATCATAACACCTCCCAACCTCCCTAGATTCTTTATTCATTACTAAATAGTACTAAAAACTAATTTTTTCCAAATCGGGTTGTCTCCCCACAAGCGCTTCAGTTTATAGACCTATAAGCCGGTTTTGGTTCCTTCTTTGACAAATTATGGTGGCTCAAAGCAAAGCTTCTTTCCACTCATTGCGTTGCTAGTCTCACCATATCCATGGCTTTCCACAAAGCAGCCCTTAATGCCATTGAAAATTGATGTCAGAGATGGTGGCCATGTATACTTCTTCCATCTAACCTCACTAACCATTTCTCTCATGGCCTTGATTGTCTCCTTTTGTAGCTCATTCATGGGAGGGGTCTTCTTTGTAGCACCCTCAAGAAATGGATCCTTCCCAAGTGTGCCTTCATGAGACCAAAGTGGTGGCTTCGTATGCTCAATGGAAGGAAGATGGTCATGTCCCAAAATTGGTGAGAAGTGATCTTAAGCACGAGGTGTAGGCTTCGGTGGGTTCAAAGGACAAAAAATCCTCTCGCTTTTAGCGCTATTTCTCTTCACCAAGTTTATAGCAAGCACCTCCTCAACTACTTCCGGTGGATGGATGGGCTTGAACATTTCGAACTTCACCTTCTCACCCAAAACCTTGAAACTAATGGTGTCCTTCAAAACATTAATCTTCACACCCGCTGTAGCCATGAAAGGGCGGCCAAATATAAGGGGGAATCCATTGTCTCCATTGGAGTCATCACCTATGTCAAGCACAACAAAGTCGGCAGGAAGAATAAACTTATCAACTCTTACTAGCACATCTTCCACAACACTTGGCGGTCTTCTTTTGCTTCCATCCGCAAAGGTAAGTGCAATGGGGGTAGGTTGCAAGGCACCAATGCTCAACCTCTTGTAGAGAGATAGAGGCATTACATTGACACTCGCCCCTAAGTCCATGAGTGCTCCATCAAGGTGAGTGTCACCAATTTAGCATCCAATAGTAAAGCTTCCGGGATCTTTCCACTTTGGTGGCATGTTGTGTTGAATCATTGAGTTCACAAGCCCTTTAATTTTATACACCTCATGCTCCTCAAAGTGGTGGATATAGTAGTAGACCTCGTGGTGAGCAAGGTTGATGAAGGGTGGTGGAGGAAGGGAGGTGAGGAAGGTGGAGAAATGGTGGAAACCATCGCGGTTCGACCGGTCGCCGGCTATGTGTCTACATGTCGACGAACGAACAGTGGCTAAACCTAAAGGAAGGAAGAAGAGAGAAAAGGGAAAGGGAAAGTGATGGGTGATGGGAGCTAGCTAAATGGATGCCCTAATGAGGCAAATACTAGGCTATTTATATGCAAAGGAGGGAGAGAATGGAGGATTAGGATTAACTAAGGGAATATCTAATGGTTGGATAAGATAAATGAAGGGTAAGGGAGTAAAAGCACTTGGGAACAAATGGGAAGGAATAATCTATAGATGACCTAATGATTTCTAGTGTGGTCCTTGCTGATTTTTGGGCTCCTTGTGATGAGTCACAAGGTTGACTTCGTTCTTGACTTTGACCATAACCCTCGGAGTTGACCAAAGATAACTTTCGGCCAATCTTCCGGAATTCTCTTGCGACCCACTTCCGGGACTTCATGTTGACTCGTTGACGCTCTAAAGTCAGGGTTGACCACGAGTTGACAGACGATGCTTGGGTTGACTTTTCGTCCTTTTGCCGGAAATGCACAAAAAGCTCCAAAACGCTTCCTTTTGCTCCCGATATCAATCTGATGCTCGTGAACCCTACAATGGTGCAAATCAAGGATTAGAGACATTAAACGGCCATTGGATTAGCATTACTAAAGTGATTAGAGGCCTAATTTATATGCAAATCACATACAAATCAGTCCCCTCACCATGAAGGCGGAAAAACGAGTATGCATGCAGCTACGGGTAACAATATGGTGATAATTGAAATATAGGGAAAAATCACTGAAACCTCACATGGAAAACATTGAAAACGCTCCCCAGAATCAGCTCATAAAACATTGAGGCTTAATACGAAACTCATCACAAAGAAAGAGTAGTTTGGAAGGGAAAAATCATTTCCTCAAATATCCACTTAAAACTATTAAGCCTCAAATAATAAATTTCCCCAAATGTTCGCAACCAATAATATCTCGAGCCTCAAGAATTCGAGAAAGTAACTCCGTAATATCAGAATCCATAAAATCAAGTATCACATGCGGAAAGAGTGTAAAACTCATGCTCGAGATATATAGGAATAAATCATAAGGCTTAAGAAGTCAATAAATTCCTCGTAGGACGAATCTTAAATCTCATAATGAAAATTCCCGTAAAGAAGCAATGTACAAGTCTCGAGCCAATATATTTAGAAATAACGAGAATTAGGCAAAAACAATGGGACATCTTGTAAAACTTGAAACCGAGTTATGGGTATCCAAAACCATGCTCAAGACTTATAATCGTAAATCAACTATCATAAACAAGAATTAAATGTGAGGAAATAATTATTTTGCAATTCAAGATTTGCATGCACATTTAATTTAAAACAAAAGTCCACTCACTGATTGCAGCTAAGCCTCACGCCTAGCACAAACCTCCTCGATTGGTGGCTCGACTCATCCTCCTGAACAAAACGAATTACGCTAAAAGATTAGTTCGACGAGCGAACGATTAATTAGAAAATTAACGAATTTACCCGATTAGGGTTTCCATCGGGAATTCTCGTTTCCCTAAATCCAACAATGAATTTCGAAACTTGAACTCCTCAAATAAATTACTCTTCGACATAGTTAATTATCCAAAACATTCGGCGACGTTTCCAACAGTCGGATTATCGCGGTTCGATAAATCGAACGAACGTAAACTAATTTATTCAAACTTACCAATTGTAATTATACTCTAATTAACCAAATGACGTAATTACGAAGATCCAACCGCACAATAATCTCCAAATTAATATCTTAACATCTTAGTCAAATTCGGTTGCCATCCAACGGTTACCCAATAATGTAAATTACGAATTGTATGAAAAATAAACCGAAAAATAATCGAATTAAATCCCAAACACCGATAACTTCCTGCAAACCAATTATCGTTATCCTCGGAACGAAAAACACATGTTAATGGACCAAAATGTACCACCATCGGAGGCCGGACGCGCTACCACTCAACCATCTCCAATGATCACCAAATTTCACCACAATGTTCACAATAACAAGAGGATCAACTTTTATACCTGCCACGAAGTCTGAATTGGAATGGTTTGGCCGGAATTTCACTCGAAAGTTCCGGGTGGCCGGAACTTTGACCGCACGATTCTCCTCCGTTCGACAGCCAATGGGGGTGAGACCGGTGGCATTGAGTTCGAGGTGAGGAGGGCTTCAAAGCTCAATGGGTGATCTCCGCCAAATTTGCTGGAATCGCTGCCGGCAAGGGTAGGTGTTTTCAATAGTTTTCGCATTTTTTGGGGGTGTTCTCTCCTAGATTTCTCCTCCTACACTAAGATTCGATCTAGGAAATTGGTATTGGATTAAAGAGTGTTGAATGGTGAAGAAAATTGGACCAGTTTTAGGCCGTGAGGTGGCCGGACCGGTGAGAAATCGACCGACAAAGAGAGGGCAGCACGAGAGGTGAGGGAGAAAGAGAGAACGCGGGGGAGAGGAGAAAGAGTGACCGAAAAAAAATGGAAACTTCATCAATAAAATTATCATCATTTTCTACACTTCTTTCCTTATTAGTGTTTTTGAGAATAATAATTTCAGGTTCCACACCATGTTTGCGCAATGATGTATTATCTTCATCATTTTCTACTTGAGCCTCCCATACATCATTAGTGTCATCATCATCGTCATTAGAGTCGCTCTCATGGTCTACATGATCTTCATCTTCTTCTCTTTCTAGAACATCCCACACATGTTTATATTGAATCTTCTAGACAACTTTCCAAGGATGTCCGAATTTTGGGTCATCAAGATAAAATACCCTATGGGCCTGATTTGGTAGCACATAAGGATCATAGATGTACCATTGGTTATTGACGTTCAATGACGTCAAATGGTAGTCAAACTTCATCTTCTTAGGATTAGAATTGTACCATTCACATTTAAAAAGAAAGGTAATATACCCTTTTCGAAAATGTAAATGAACGACACTAAGCAAACTACCATAAAAGGTACAAGGTTCACCATTGTGGGATCCAATTGTCATAACTCCACTATATATCTTGTGTGGTGCGGTATCGCTCAATTTGTTTGTTCGACCACCGAATATCATTTGTAATGCACCTAGTACATTGAACAGTATGGGAGACTGCATCATGTTCTAATGAATAAATCTCTGATCATATAATGTTGTAGCACGATTTTAAAACCATTTTGGAAACTCTGTCCTATGTCTTTGATCTACGTTTTCAGTATTCTCTTCTTTCAAGAGTTCTTCATGCTCGCTACAATACACAAGTGATTGTCAATATTTAATTTATTAATTTCATGATATGCTAATAAATAAAGTAGAGTAGCAATCACATACTTTCTAAAGCCTTCAATCTCATCGCAGTTATTGAAGATAAACCAATTTGCTAATTCCAATTCTTTATCTGACAACTCAACCATTAACCCTTTCCCAGTCGTCGGACGTACTCTTTGAGAAAAAATAGAAACATTTGCATTAGGTTCGCTCCCCTACTGGTTCCGTTCCGGTCTGTTAAAAGTCGTCTCAACATCATGGAGACACATTGAACAAAATGTTAATGATTCATACGAGATGTGAGCCTCTGCAATAGAACCTTTTGGTCGTGCTTTGTTACACACACAAATCTTTTGTATGTTCCCAGTAACCTACAAATTAAAAACAGTTGCTTAGTTAAGTAATTTGCACAATAGAAATATATACATGAGTTGAAACAAAAGGACATTCATTACCTCTCAATTGGATACATCCAACGGTATCCTACAGGACCAGCAAGTTTAGCCTCATGTGGTGAGTGAACGGCTACGTGAACCATGATGTCAAAGAATGATGGAGGGAAAACTTTCTCTAGTTTGCATAATATCAGCATAATCTCAACTTCCAACCTATCCAAATCTATAATTCTGAGCGTCTTTGCAAATATTTGTTGGAAGAAATGAGATAGTTTCACAAGTGGAGCACAATTTTTTTTTTCTTCAAATGTTTTCGTATTCCTACAGAAAGAACTCGCTGCAATAACACATGACAATCGTGGCTTTTCAAACCCGATATCTTCCCATCATCTAAATTCACATTTCTTGATAGATTTGCCGCATAACCATCTGGAAATCTAACTGATTTGAAGAATTCACATATAAATCTACGCTGAAGGAGTGTAAATACATATTTTGCCTGAGGAAAACCAACCTTATTTCCGTCCTGCTTTACCCACAAATCTTTCTTAATATTCATTTTTTGCAAATCTAGCCTTGCCTTGTATGTGTCTTTCGATTTCCCTTCCATATGCAATAATGTCTCAACCACGCTATCACAAATATTCTTCTCAATGTGCATAACGTCTAAATTATGCCCGATTTTCAGTTTAGACCAATACTCTAGCTCAAAGAAAATACTTCGTTTAGTCCAATTTAGTTCAGCATCAGTTCTCTTCCTCTTCTTATCCTTATTATTTGGATGTTTACCGGGCTTGCGAGGAATAACATGGCTACACTGATGAAGTATGTCATCACCATAAAATTCTCTTGGGGGAGGTCTCTTCTCTCTCTTTCCGTCAAAAGTATCTTTGTTGGTATCTTTGCACCATGAATGATCCATGGGTAGAAAGCGTCGATGCCCAATATAGTCAATCTTATTCGTCAACTTCTAGTATGATGCATCTCTATTACAAACTGAGCATGCCAAAAAACCTTTAGTGCTCCACCCAGATAAATTTGCATAGCTTGGAAAATCATTGACGGTCCACAACATAGCTGCACGCATGGTAAAATAAGATTCGGTCATTTTATCGTAGGTTTCAACACCCTTCTCCCATAACTCCTTCAACTCATCAATCAACGGACGCAGAAATACATCAGTGTTCCTTCCCGATTCTTGAGGTCCTGAAATTAACAATGTCAACATAGAGAATGGTTTTTTCATGCATTTCCATGGGGGCACGTTATATGGAACCACAACCAAAGGCCACATACTATAAGAAGTATTCATATTCCCAAAAGGATTGAAGCCATCAGTTGCAAGGCCTAATCTGACATTTCGTGGGTTATGCGTAAAGTCAGGGTACATCCTATCAAGCTCTTTCCAAGCAATAGAGTCTGCCGCATGCCTCATCTCACCCTATACATCAACACTTTTATCCTTGTGCCACCTCATGTCATTCGATGTGTGTCTTGATCTGAACAATCTTTGTAACCTAGGTTTTAGTGGAAAATATCGCAACACCTTCTAAGAAACCTTCTTTTTTTGTTCATGATCACTGTTCTTATATCGAGGCTCCTTACACACCGGACATGCATTTGTCTTTCCCTTCGTTCTCTTTATAGAACAAGACACAATCATATTTACAAACATGAATGGTTTCATACCCCAAGCCAATACCTTTCAAGATCCTCTTGCATGCATAATATGATTCAGGAATATTATTGGATTTTGGGTACATCTTCCTCATCAATATTAACAAGGTATCAACAGACTTATTGGTCCAGAGATTGTCAACTTTGCAGTGAATCAACTCCACAACAAATGTTAGAACTGAATATTTTACGCAACCGGGATAGATTTATAGTTGAGCTTCGTGTAATAATTTATCATAGTTATCCACATCTTCATTATGAACACAGGTGGTATCGTGAGCCCCTTGGGTATCTTGATTCCCTGATGTATCATCTATATCTTCATCTTTATCGTCCCCTAATATATCATCTTCATCCCCCATTACATGTGCATTAGCCATAGGAAAGAGTTCGTTCATCATATCAAATATACTTGCACTGGGTTCAGTTACATCAGTTGGGCTACTTGGAGGAGTTTGACTGTGCACATCATTGTGTTCTCCATGATATATCCATGGGTTATACGTTGTTACCCTGCCATTTTTCAACAAATGGATCTTGACTACATTAGTGGGGAGTGAATATGTGTAATTGCAGTTCATGCACGGACATGAGATCTTATTTTTCTCATTCACATGATGTTTCGCAACTTCCATGAAGGATCTAACCCCTTCTTTAAACGGTTCAGTAGACCGGAACTAGAACCCAATGGAACCACTCCCTGTCCATCTCGTCAGGTCAATGTAATCTAGTGTACCACATGGAGATAACATATTAGCTAACTTGCACTACAAATGTAAAGAACATTGATATTAATTATAATTTGTAAAGTTTGATGTGTAACTTTTCTGCGTGTGTGTGTATATATATATATATATATATATATATATATACAGTGAGTTAAGGGCAAAAAACTTACTGATAGGAGTAAACAAAAGCAAACCATTTAAGCCAAAAAAACAAAATCAAACCATTATACAAGAAATAGTTCGTAAGACTTTTCTGAGGCAGTGGTAAAATTATCATTCTCTAAACAACAAATATTATATACACAAGTGCATTTACTTGACCTCACTATTACCAGCAATTATATATACTTAGCATATATGGCGACCAATGTAAACTTAATTGAAGAATACGGACGTGCAGAGTCATATATATATGGCAGTTTGGCTTAATTGGAACAATTGTTTTGGCTAGACATATATATATGTAGACTCGATGCTTGCATATATGGCACCTTAATTGAAGAATTGGTTTGGAACCTTAATTGGAACAATTGGTTTGGCTTGACATATGACTCTGCACTATGAGTTTATATATATACTCCACACATATATATGCTATATATGATGACCAGAAGTTTGAATTGGAACAATTGCACATCATATATTAATTGACACAATTCAGAGACATTACCAAAAAGCAAATAAACACGTATCTCAACAAAAATAAGCTTGTAGATTTCCAAAACTCAATGAAAACATGCAATATTGTATACAAAAGAAACTCCACAAGAAGTAGAATAACTTAGTACCTTGGTGTTTTGCCGGAAAAGCAACGGATTGGCTGGAATTTGCGAAAGAAGTCAGAAAGTTTTGAATCTTCTCACATTCAATTCTTCATTTACGATGAACTATAGGATTCAAGGATGGTAAGTACAGGTATCTCGGTCAGAGACGAAGAGTTTGGGACTGGTCTCGTCGTCTGGGGTGGCCAGAATCTGCGGCGGTGGGGGCGGAGCCATTTATGGCAGTCGCTCAATTTTTTCTTCTTCTTTTTTTGGGTTCTTGGTGCCAAAGAATATGCTTGTGCCTTTTCTTTTTTTTTTCTTTTTTGCTGCTCTAAAAACTTTTTATGTGTGTATTGGGGGGTAATCACTAATCAGTATTGATGTTTGTCTTTTTCTAGGAAACTTGTTACTTTCCTAATGGAAGAAGTACTCATCGAAAAAAAAAAAACGTATTCAATATGATGATTAAGATTCATAATCCCCCTCTAAGATCTCTAATTTGAAATCTGAAAGCTCTAGTTCTGAGCATGCCTTTGTTTTTTTTTTTTTTTTTGCTGCTGTATTTAAAAGTCTAAGCTCTAAGTTGAACAGGTTTATGCTTTAATTTTGTATTCTCTCTATCTTTTTGCTGCCATAACATATTTGCCTTGTATTCTCTTTAATTTTTCTTTTCTTTTTTTTAAGGAAAGGTTTTGGCTTCGTCCTCCTTTTCCGCATCTTTATACTCTTTATTTTTTTAACAAATTTAAAGGGAGTACGGGTGATGAGTTTTCGGTTGCGATGGTCCACTTTCCTACAGATCGTGGGACGGTGCTTGACACCCCAAATTAAGCGACAACACATAGAAGTCGTCGCCAACTTCTTCTTATGCGAGAAAACTTTAGAAGTTGCATAAACAGTAAGCGACAACTCATAAAAGTCGTCGCCTACTTGATCTTATGCGAGGACGTTCCAGTTGTCACATAAAATTTAAGCGACAACTCATAAAAGTCGTTGCCTAATTGGTCTTTTACGAGGAATTGGGTGTCACATAATGTCAAAAAAGCGACAACCGTCAATTACTCGCATACTCCTACTTTATGCGACGAATTGGTCGTTGTTGATGAGATCATGTGCGACAACTGAAACTTCCTCGCATATACCTATATTTTGTGAGGAATTTTGAGTTGTCGGAATAAAATTCCTCACTTTTGCTCTTTTCTCTTGTAGTGTGAGTCAAGCTTCAAAAGAAGATTCCCATGTCAATTACAACGATTCGAAAATAAGATTCAAAGCAAAGAAGAAAATGTCAAATTCCAACTTTTCGGCAACTCTCCTGGCGAACCACCACGAGAGGCGGCACAACCATCACCAACCACCATCCATTGTGGTGAGACACAAGATTATCTGCACATATGTGCCCCTGCACTAAGTAATGGATCAAACCAAATTTTATTCTCCACTAATCTCACTCCACTTCATCTTGTCTCATTTCCACCTCATTTTTCCATTCTCTCTATTTCTTTTCCTTTGTTTTCTCTTCCTCCATAACTTAATAGATCACAACTGCTCTATTATATCATCTACATAAGATCATTCATAGGACTATTCATTCCATCAGCCACACATATCCATTCACTCACACAACTCACCAAGAGATAGTGTGGTATATTTTGATTTTATTATCTATTTTTTTTATTTATAATTTCACTTTATTCTTCAATATATTATAGATAGATATTACAACATTATTGACCAAAAAAAAGATATTACAACACTAAAGATCGACTTAACTGGCCACATGTTAAGATTATGGCATAGACGGAACGCCATTTCCTAAAAACAAATACAAAACAAATTATGATATACAAGTCATCTCTAAGCAAATACAAAACAAAAGAAACCAATGAAAGGGTTCAAATGTTCTGTCCCCAAAACCTTGTCTCTTGGGGTGTTCTACAATACTCAGGAGTTTCAATACTCCCATGCTTCACGTGACTTTCTCATGAAATATATATGAAAGAGAAATTTTGTTTAATTATGGAAGAACCCCCCCAAACAAGTAGCGAGATAATGAATTACAAACCGTATGATTCATCTAACGTATGGTGCAGAAATAAGGAAGTAGAGGATAGTTAACAATCATCAGTCTCTCACTCTCATCTCTCAACTCATCGTCTCTCATCTCTACTCTCTCTCCTCTCGATCAGTTCTCGACCCAAGCACATTTGTGAGAGATGGGAGCTAACCCAAGGTTCTTCAAATATACAGTCTAAGTTTTTCTGAAGCCCTCAAAGTTATATGGTACTGACCAAATTAATTGTCAAGCCCTAAAAGTTTGTTGTGAACGAGGCTTACAATGGTGTGTTTTCTGGTTGTGATGTTAGAGAGAGGATTACTCGAGCATTTTTGGTAGTAGAGCAAAAGATTGTGAAGAAGGTTTTGAAGATCCCAAGCTGGCCAAGGAAAGGCAGTCGTCGAAGAGGTAAATGATGCAGCAATGTCCTTGGTCCTTTTGAATTATAAGATATGCTTAAGCAAGATTTTGACTTGGGTTGTGTTGTGTTGATGAACAATTTGGAGCAAGATATCCTTGATTACTTGTGTATTTCATTTCAATGACGAATAAAATAAAGTAATTTTATATCTTCTTTATAGTTTAGATTCGATTGCTTCATGTATATGATTAGGTTGACATTATCAAGTATCATTGTGGTGTAGGTTATGGGGGCTGGAGAAAGGCAATTTGTTCAAGGATTGCAAATCCGGAGAGACTGCAGCTGATAGAAAAATGAATAAAACATCCGGTTTTATGAACTTCTTGTAAGTACTGTTTGGCTGTACAATTACTTGGCATTAATTGGGGGTAATGGTAGTACATGGCCACATATTTATTTGCCAAACCAATGTGTGTTGATAGCATGTTTTTCTAAATGTTGAACATGACTTAGAGTACAAACCAAATGTATTATGACATTGCATTTTTGCATTTGGAAGCTATGTCCACTACAAAAAAGCTGCTTATTTATAGCACTATTTAATAGCGTTTTTCCCATAAATGTTATAAAAAGTCACTTTTAAGACATTTAAAATAAAAAACGCTATGCATCAATTTTGAGTTAAGCGGGCTAGTTTGGCGCCTCACTTATGTCGAGCGGGTCACTTAATTTTTTCATTTCGCGGTACACTGTTCTCATCTATAGCATTTACCTAAAAAGATCTCACCTAAAAGCACAGAACATTTATACGGCCTCACCTAAAAGGTTTCCCTTCTCCTTCGCGTCCCCCATTCTTCAGTTTCCTATTTTCTCCATCTACAGAGTAAAAGGTATGATTCTCTTCTCTACGTCTTCCTTCCTCTCAAAAGTATGATTTTCTTCTGTACTTCTTAATTCCTCTCGATGCGTCTAAGGGTTTAAGATCACCAATAGGGCTTTAGAGAAAATTGGGGTTTCTTTCATTGGGTTTAAGATCACCTTACTATTGTAATGAATAATCCATAGGAAATCCCAAATGATTTTGATTTCTATTTTTCTGTTTAATACAGATTAATAGTGAATTTTAATTTATTCGATCTCCTTGTGGCAATTTCAAAGACCAAGTCAGGTATGTATATATTTGCTTTGTATCTCATATTATTCTTAAAGTATATATACTTTTCAATACGCAAAGGCGGCGCCAAGACTGGTGCCAATTCCGGCAATTTCGCCCTCGTTGCCGCTGAGGTTAGGGCTGATTGAGTTTTGGGGGTTTTTTGTGGTTTACTACCATTTTGGGTCAGTGAAAGTTTGTGTCTTTATGTATGGGTTTTGGTTGGTGTTTGCTTTCTGGTTTATTGCAAATATGAGTTTGGTTGCATGAAATTAAAGATTCTGTTGCGTGTTATTTTTGACAGGACCCGCCACAGATTCCACCCTGGAACCTTAGGTGGCCCTGTGGGGCCCACCTTAGAAGAGTCTCATCCGAAAATCGGCATAAACTCTCCTAAAATGGACTACCCAAAACCTGTGAAAAACATTTAACACTTCAAAAAAAAATTCTCAACTCACAACTAACACCCGAGCCTACGTGCTCGTCGGTGATATTAATTCAAATTTCACAAATTCACCATTTAAACAACAAATGGGTCTCTGCCCCTCAAACTCAACTTATTACAATAAGTTTTGGAAACATTTAAAACGTGGTTTCAAAGCAATCTAGAAATTTTAATGAAATTAATTATACATGGTGTAGGTTAAATAAATAACCTACAAGACAAGATAGAAAGGTAGATCACTAAGCCTCCGCCTCTAGACGCACGAACCTCGACCAGCTAAACTGCAGACTGGGCAACGAAAAACAGAAAGGCCCAGAGAAAAAGCGTTTAAGAAAACGTTAGAGTGAGTGGACAAAAATAAAGAAATTTTTTTTAAAAAATAAATAAATAAAATAATTCAAATAATAGCAACGTCGGCTAAAAGTGATGCTTACTTAACCAAAAATAACGCATTGAGGGTCATACCAACTCACCAATACTTGAGGATCATACCAACTCACCGATATTTGAGGGTCATACCAACTCACCAATATTTGAGGGTCATATCAACTCACCAATGTACATGCATGCATAACTCAAAATAAAACAATCGCATTCAATATCTACCACATTTAATACGGCAATCCAAACATTTCATGAAAGCAACACAAGCGCAGTCTCAATCAATCGTAAAACATTATTTGAAAAACATAAAATTCCAAGCAAAAATTTACTTAAAACAAATGTCCACTCACAGATATCTGGCTATGGCCGACGCCTGAAAAGATCCTCCTCCTCGTCCTCCTGAAATAAGCCAACGATAAAACCTTAACTTCAACACCTCGATTAATACCCCTCGATACTTCAAATTTACCAAATGACCTAATTAAGACGATCCAAGACGATCCCACCGTACAACACACTCAAACTTATTATCTTAGCAACATACTCAAATTCGGTGGTCATCCGACGGTAACGCGGTAAAGTCAATCGTAACTCGTACAATAACGAACCTAAATTTATCCGGGTAAAATCTCAAACTTCAACAACTTCCTACAAACCTTATACCAACATGATCGTAACAACGAACGCTAACTGACCAATCAATAAACAACACCAAAAGGGGTCAGACACGCCACCACGCGCTGCCACAGCCGGCGGCGCGTGGGTCTCACGCGCCACCACACCCAAACTACAAACTAGATAGATCTGAACCGTTGATCTGGTAGATTTCATCAAATAGAGCAACTTTTGTACTTGACTCGAAGTCCGATTCGATCTAGATCGGCCGGAAAAGCTTTGGTGTCCGGAAAACTCCTTTCCTTCGATCCGCCGCCGTCCGGCGCCGCCGTGAGCTGAGACCGGTGGGGATAGGCTCGCCGTGGGACGGGCTTCAAAGACCAGTAGGTGGCTTAGTCCGATTTGGCCGGAATTGAGGTCGGGAAACTTGAACAGTTCGACTAATTTTTTGGGTTTTTCTCTCTTTGATTTCTCTTCCCACACTGAAATTCGATGCTAGTAATGCGTATAGACTTGAAGGGAGCAAAGAGACGAAGAATTTGGGACCAGTTTCATGGCCGGATGTGGCCGGAGGAGGAAGAAATCGACGGTGAAAGTCGACGGGTACTGTAGCGGGTCGGGGCTGAGGAGAGAGGATGAGGTTTCCCCGAAAAATGGAAACTTCCCAATCCGAAAAGTCTATATATAGTAAGTTTCCCTAAACAGTAACCCAACTTCTACAGACAATAACTCTCTCAAACGAACTCCGATTTAAGCGTACTTCGTGTTCACGAGCTCGGTTTAACGTACTCTACAACTTCCGTGAAGAAAGTTTGTTCAAATTCTAAATAGAACAAAAAGTCAACTTGACAACCCCCCTAAAAGTGCTATTTAAGGCTCGAAACCAAAACCTCCGATGATTTGCTGTGAAACACTATAGAAAAGTGATAAGTTTTGGTATGGGTCGTCACAATTTTGGGAGTGATGTCACTTTTTCTATTGAAGAAAGGTTGACTAGATGAACATTGAGATGAAATGCATTTACGAAAATGATTTTTGGGATGTCGCTGTAAATTGTTGTCAATTGAATTTGGGCATTAGTGACTCAAAGTCCTAGACTGGAGTGTGATTGGAGTTTGGTGCATAGTTTTGTTATATGGCTCTATCTCTTGGTTTAATGCTTATGTTTTCCATTGGTTATTTGTGATTAAGGTGCTGCAACGTAGACAAGGAATTAGTTCAGGTGGACTAACAATCAAGGAGTTGAATGACTTTCTTGATCATTTAGCATATGGTGAAAACAGGTACCTTACTACAGTTCTAATTTCTTTTGAGCTTGTAAATGTTTAGTATCAATTATGACACTTTTAACCAGTTGAGGAGCTGGTTTGGTTGCCTTGCTATCTCTTAATATTATAGAAAGCTTGTTTTATGACTTCAATTGCAAAGAGGCAAATATAAATTCCGTAGAAAAAGCATATGAGACTAGGATTTCTATAATATTGAAATGATTATTAAAAGATAGCAAACTCAAGCTAACAAGATCTAGTATGATTGTCCTTTGCGATCATACAAATTTTATGATTGAGATAGAAATCCAATCGAAAAGCTATGATTTGGCAATCTCTTAATAATCATTTGGCAATTGGCTCAAAGAAGACTTTTTTTTTTTTTTTTTTTTCTGATTCGCAACTAACTAAAAAGAGATGATTTGGGGAAGGACAGTAAAGCTTGTTTTGGTTTGGTTGATTATTTTTATTACTTTCTGGTTTGGCTTGTTCTGGTTTGTTGCTGATGACACCATTAGTGAATGATACTGCTAATGTTCTCATGAATGAGAATGATGTTTTGATTAGTCCTTCCCAATAATTTGTATAATTATGACAGTTATGAATAAGCAAATTTCTTTTAGTTTAAACTAAAAATGAACATAATATTATAGTTCTTTTTCTTTACTTAGTTGGATTGGAGGAATGATTTCAGTTGCTCTGGTAAATTAATTAGTACAACTAGTTCTCTCATGTTATGAAGCTTTTGTATATTACTTTGTACTCATGTTTGTAGGTTTTGATATTTTTATTTTTTTTGTAGGTAAAAATCCTTATGCAATGCCAGTATTAAGTTGAGTTCTGACGGAACTAGATGCTCTAGATATTGCTGACAAAAGGTAATTGTTTTTTTCTGGTGTATTAGGTTAGCTAGCTAGTTAGGGATAATGGATTTTGACAGTGGAACTTTGTGTAATTCTAAGTTCTAAGTAATTCTATTGGTCACCCCTGCCTTCAAATAAAATGCTTTAGGTCTATTATTGTCAATGCTAAGGAAGTTGTCTTGGTTTATTAGTTTGTTAAATTTTCTTGTGTTCTTTTCGGAATAATTTGTCAAATTTCTGTACTTGTCTTGAATGCAATATTATCAAACATGTTGGTCTCTCGTATAGGAAATTGAGTAAATTAAGTTGGTAAAGATAGATACTTGTGTTTGTTTGATTGGTTTTGCTATGTTTAAAATTTTTGATTTCTCTTTTGATAGTTCAAAGATGCTAAGAGTATGAGTTTGTACTCCATTGGAGAAGCATGGAGAAGCAATGGATTGATGTGGTCCTGAATGGTGGGACTTGCACACACTTTTTAATTGGGAGAGTGTAGTACTTGTATCTTTTGATTACATTGATTAGCAACCTCAAATCACATCTAGCTTTGGAAACAATTTTATTATATTTGTATTTGATATTGATATTGATATATGTAGTTTGAATGTTTAATGAGATATTTGTCATATATTTGCGTATCATTTTGATGATTTATATGCAATTTCTTGTCCTAGCACAAAACTAGCGATAAAAATCATACAATTGACACAACGATTTAAAAAGTCATTTGACAATACTTTGGAAACGCTGCAAGAAAACCGAACAATAGCTTTTTCTAAACGCTGCAAAATTCAATTGATAGCATTTCAAAAACGCTAAGGAATTGAGATCATAGCATTTCATAAGCGCTACAATATATCAAACCATAGCGCTCTATACGCGCTATTGATAAGCACAATAGCAATTAATAAGCGCTGCAAAAGGTAGAACAATAGCACTTCAGAAACGCTATCTATATGTCACTTATCATAGTGCTCGAAAAACGCTATGTTTGACCCAACACCTATTATAGCTCCGGTAGACACAGCGTTTACTAAAGCGCTATCTAATCCTACTATAGCGTTTTTCGGACGCTATAGATGAGGGTTTATGGTGTAGTGGTCCATTAAATTTGCTCGGGTAGTCTGAAGTTATTTTTTTTTCTTTTAGGAAAATTACAAAAGAACAAATGAAGCGTAAACATCTTATATGCAAGTTTGATTCTAAGGTGATGTTGAAGTCACCGATGTTCTAGGTTAATACATGACAACACTTAAGGCCTTAAGCAGACACAATGACTTAATTATTTGAATGTTGCCTTGTTCACAGATTGAAGAATCAATTGTAGCTAAGTGGGAATCTTTGGATGCTAAACAGAAATCAAAGTATGAATTGACCATAGCCCCACGCTGCTCTCCGAAGACATTCAAAGACACAGTTGGGGTGTTTTCTAAGGAGAAGAAAGAAGTGATAAGTGAAACTTAGGTGTAGCAATCTAAATCTGGAATTGCGTTAGATGGTGGTAGAGAATTTTGATCCCATCAACATGTGTATCCAAATACTTGGAAAAACAATAAGCATTAGCCCACGAGATACATCGTGATAGAAAGGACAACATAAACAGCAGATCATGAGTTTGTTCGAAACAAGGCACATGAGCAGCAAAGTGGCTTAACAAGGAAAATAGAAAGCATTCACCAAAGAAAGTTACCAGACAACATTGCCCAGCTAATTTTGTTGTTCGCTTTTGCAAAGAAAATGGTGCATTTGTTGTGACGAGACTAAACAACAATCACTCCCACATATTAGCTAGCCAAGATGAGGTTTCGTTCATTCGATTTTACTGTCATGTTACTATAGATATGGCTCTAGTGATATCAATGAGTAAAGTTGCAGTCAAAACATCACTGGCGTGTGACTACTTGGTTGACAAAGCAGGAGGGCATAAACACACACATGGGGTTCACTGCGAAGGACTTGTACAATAAATTGGATGCAGTAAGGTGAATGGAGATATGTGATGGTGATGCACAGTCTGTAATATCCTACATGAAAAAATGGGCATTGACAAAGGAAGACTTGTTCATTAGGTATATAGTTTGGACGAGGATGACAGGTTAGCAAACTTGTTTTGGAGGGATTCAGAATCACTTAAGGACTATGAATGATTTGGTGACGTATTGACCTTTGATAGCACTTACAAGACCAATGTATATGGGAAGCCCCTTGTGATATTCATTGGTGGGAACAATCATCGTGCTACCATATTGTTTGCTAGTTCAATTTTATTGGACGAGACAATTGAATCGTACACGTGGGTCTTGAAAAAATTATTGGAATCTATGAAAGGGAAGAGCCCCATAGTTGTGTTGACAGATGTGGATGAATGTGTTTCCTGAAGCAAGGCACATGCTATGTGCTTGGCATATTGGAAAGAATGTGTGCCAAAATATACATGATCCAAATATGAGAAAGGAGTTCAATCGTTTTATATACTATCGTTTCACCGTGGAGGAGTTTGAGCAACGCTGGAAGTGCATGGTAGACTCTTGTGAATGAACAAATAGAGATTGATTTTCAGTGATGTACAATAAACGCACAAGGTGGGCTCAAGCTTATTTCATTGGTGCCTTTTTTGCTGGAATGATTAGTACACAACAATGCGAGGGAATGCATAATAATTTAAAGGATGAGATTGGAAAGATGTCAAGGATATTAGATATCATACCTCGAATTGACAAGATCCTAGCAAAAATGAGATTCAATGTTTCAAAGGTTCATTATGATACTATGTTCTCAAAGCCATTACATATTTCACACATGTTAATTAAATGTGGAGGAAAATTTTGGGAAAACCTTCACTCATAGAGTCTACTTGTTAATATTGGGACAATTGATCGACGAAAAACATTTCATGACATCGCAACCGATTGAGTGTCCTGAGATGAAGGTGTACTATGTCACCCAATACAACAAAGCACATAGGCAATGGCCGATTGATTATCACCACACAAGGCCAGATAAGCTCATGGAATGTTCTTGCAAACTTTTTGAGTCTAATGGCATCCCATGCTCGCACATATTCTCTGTTATGAAGTTCGAACATATGAACGAGTTACCTTCAGCTCTGGTTTTGAAATGATGGAGAATAACAGCTAGGGGTGAAGATGAGATGGAAGAGAATAAGAAAAGTGTTCCCCATGAGGATTTACAACTCATCAGGCAAGGTCATTTGAGTACTCTTTTTAACGAAATCGGTGACTATGCATCTCATTCAGCTGGAAGATATAATATGGTGATGGACATACTTAATAGTATGCGTGCAAATCCAGAAATATATAAGGTTGATGACGGCCAAACATCTGTCAATTTGGGATCATGTGACAACGTTGTGAAAGATCCAATCATTGCCAAGAAAATGGCAAGCAGGTCCGGCCAAAGAAGAAGTGAGTTATACCGCGTTGACCACCAACATACGGCCATTGTGGGGAGAAAGGCCATACCAAGTGTGGGTGTTCAAAAATTCCTCGTACTGAAAGGAGGCCACAACAAGTGACCAATTTGAACTCGTCTTTTACACGTCCACCACCACTACAATGTGGTATTTGCAAGGAGGTAGGCCACACCACCCACGATTGTAAAAATGTTATTGTTCAAAATATTCCTCTTCTAGTGTCTGGTTTTGTTGTAAACATTAATCAAAATGGGAATGCCATTAGGCAAACAATAGGCGTAAATTACGACACCCATGATTATTCTCAGTCCTTGTTGTATGAGTGTCATTGTGATATAACATCTAGACAAGGGGTCTAGATTGGATATGTAACGACCCAATCCCGAAAGTCTTATCGGAAGAAAAACATCGTTACTAACTAATTCTTAATGAATTTAAAATTTAAAACAAGTAGAAAATCAATCGTAAATAAATGATACCAAAAGTACAGTAGAAATAAAAGTAACAACTAAATAAAAAAGAACACCAATGATCTGTTACAACTGAGTGTGGTTCTTTTAAAAAGACAACAAAACGAATAGAAAAACTTATTCTCCATTGCTAATAGTCCAAATCCTTATGAACCGAACTCTAAAAGAGATTTGCAAACACAAATAAATGAGGAATGGGCAAAAACATGCTCATTGAGTGACTCAAATAAAGCTACTTACACTCATACTCCCCCAATTTCTAATATCTTCACCCCTTCTCCTTTCATTCCCATTCATGAGAACTTTGTTCACATGCATTGCTTAGAGGATGGAGCCGAGGAAGAAAATGTACTCCTTGACAATTATGGATTGAATGAGGATGTGTTGTGTGCGGACAATATGGATGATAGAGTGATGCTTGGAAGAGGGTTTGGTTACTTATATCTTGAGTATGATTTTACCGCTTACGGTGGTAAGAAGAAGACACAAGAGTACTTGAGTGAGGAAACTCTTAGGTATGAGAGTGACATGGTTTCTAACCTTGGTGGTGAGGGCATGATTGTTATGGATCCACCAAAAACTATGCGCACCTCTAGAGAGCTCCCTAATGATGAAATGCTTGCTGCCCAAGAAGTGAAGGTTGCCACCAACGATGAGGGAAAGAACAAGAATATGGCATTGATGCATGAGCTATGTGAAGGTGGATATCAACATCCCATTATTAGAGTTCATTTGTGTGACGACCCGAACCAAAACTTATCGCTTTTCTACAGTTTTTTTGGCGAATCGTCGGAGGTTTTGGTTTCGAGCTTCTGATAGTACTTTTAGGGGGCCCTTGAGGTGACTTTTTGTTCAGTAAGGAATTTGATTTAAGTTTCTTCACGAAAGTTGTAGAGCGTGTTAAACCGAGTTCATAGGCACAAAGTTCGCTTAAATCGGAGTTCGTATGAAGAAACTATGGTCCACAAAAGTTGGGTTACCATTCCGGGGAACTTTCTATTTATAGGCTTTCCGGATTTGGGGTTTCCATTTCGGGAAAACCCGTTTCTCTCTCCTCAGCCGACCTCTCTCTCTCTCGACAGGTACAGTACCCAGCCCTTCTCCGGCCGTTTTCTCCCTCCTCCGGCCACCATAGCTTTCAAAATTGGTCTCATTCTCTTCGTCTCTTCCTCCTCTTCAATTCTATACCACTTTCTAGCCTCGAATCGAAGCGTGTAAGGAGAAATCTTAAAGAGAAAAAGTCCAGTTTTTGCGTCAAACTGCCATGCTTGCCGGCGACGTTTCCGGCCGCGACCACTCATTGGGCTTTGTAGCCCTCTTCTCCACGAGTCCAGCACCACTAGTCTCAGCCCAATCCACCGCCGGACGACGTCGGATCGAAGGGTTAGAGTTTTCCGGCCACTGTGCAGTTTCGGGCCAAATTCTGGCCAATCCAGGCCGAGTTGAGCTTCGACCCATGTATGAAAGTTGTTGCTGGTGTTGTGATGATGCTTGTGGTAAAATTTGGTGACCATCGGAGATGGTCAGAACCGGCGGCGCGTGGGACTCACGCTCAGCCACTTTGGGCGGCGCGTGGCGGCCCGTCCGGCCTCCATTGGAAGTGCATTTTTGCCCTTTGGCTTGTGCTCTTCCTTATGAACATGTTAGTATAAGGTTTGAGGGAATTTGTCGAAGTTTAGGAATTTATCCGGATTTAATTAGGTTCGTTATCGTACGAATTGTATTTGACTTTATCGTGTGACCGTCGGATGGTCACCGAAATTTATTAGAATGTTAAGACTATTATTTGGAGAGTATTGAACGGTTGGATATTGGGAATTAGCTCAATTGGTTATTTAAGGGATAGCTACAGTTTGTAAGATCGATTAAATAGGGCTGGGCGCGGTTCGGGCCTGACTTCATTTTGGCAGGGACCGGGACCGGACTGAAAGTTTTCGGGTCGGGCTCAATTTTATGTTTTCTCAACGCTGGACCGAACGAACCCGGACCGCCCTTCATTTTTGCAAGGACCGGGACCGGGACTGGGACCGAAAAAATTTCATGTTTTTTGAAAACGAGTCTGCTGATCTGCAAACTTCTTCTGCTCTTCATGGTTTGCCAACAAAAACATAGATCTGCACCCCAAATTTTGAATCTATGAGCTTTCAGTTTCCCTGACCATGGGATTGATGGATGGTAATTGGGAAGAAGAGAAACGATGGCTGAGTTGCAGAAGAAAAAAAAAATTGAAATGAAGAGGAGGAGATGCAGAAGATCGACGACAAGAATAAAAAAAGAGGAAAGAGAAGAGTGAGAGACAGAAAAGAGATGGGGGAAATGAAAGAGAAGAGAGAAAGATCGGGTCATATTCCCCTAACCATGGGATTTATGGACGGTAGTTGGGAAGAAGAGAAACGATGGCTGAGTTGCAAAAGAAAAAAAAATTGAAATGAAGAGGAGTTGCAAAAGATGAGAAGAATAAAAAAGAGGAAAGAGAAGAGTGAGAGACAAAAAAGAGATGGGGGAAATGAAAGAGACAAAGAAAGATCGGGAAATGAGAGAGAGAGAAAAAAAAGAGAGGGAAAAGCTGTGGTGCACGTGGGTTGTCAATAATGTCTCCATATTTAAATTTTTTAATGCCAAAAGTAGATATAAAAAAATAATAAAAATTTAATTCGGTCTTGTTCGGTCTATAAAACTGAAGAAATGCAAGGACCGAGCCCGACCCGAAAATGTATTATGTAGGGACCGGACCGAAAATTTATGACTTTTTTTTTTGCAAAGAGCGGACCGAACCAGCCAGTCCGGACCGTTCCCGGGTCGGTTTTCAGGTTTTCGGGCCAAAACGCCCAGCCCTACGATTAAATTAGCTACGTTCGTTCGATTTATAGAACCGCGACATTCCGATAGTTGGATTCGTCGCCGAGGGTGATTGATAATTAGATTTATCGATGTGGATTTTTAATAGTGGAGTTGAGATTCGAGATTTATCGTTGGATTAGCATTGTGAGGGTTATCGGGAACCCTATTTGGGCTATTGAATTGTTGTTTCCTCCGTCAGGTAATAAATAGTTTTAATTCGTTTTGTTCAAGAGGAAGTTGAGATGGACCTTGACGGACGTCAGGCCTAGTCGGCAATCTGTGAGTGGACAATTTGTTTTAAATTAAATTATGCATGCAAGCTGTTTTCAAAATTTTATATGTAATTGTAGTTTTAGAATAAATAGTATTTTGAGATTTGAAGTATTATGTTTCAGTTTATTCAATAGTTTCATGATTATATTCATCATCAGTGTGTCTCAGAATTCAGAATACAGTATCTAGCATCCAGTCGTTAGTAGTTCCAGCAGTCAGTATCCAGTAGTCAGTGACCAGTTGTCAGTAATAAGCTTTTAGTTATCCAGCTATCCTGCTATCCAGGGGGTAGTCTCTCCTTGAGTCATTCAGTTGTATCGAGGGTAGTACCTCCTTCAGTTATACAGTTTGTTGGGGGGTAGGTTCTTCCAGCCACGTGCACGTGTTTCAGTTGAGGACCCATGCTAGGTTATCGATCAGTGTGTATCTGGAGGTTAGGGACTTTCAGATCACGCACGCCCTGATCCAGCGTGCGGACCTTCGGGGACCGGTTGATAATACTTGCATGAGAGGCGTCTGGGGGGTAGGGCCTTCCAGGCGATGTACGGCTAGACGTACGGACTCATTCAGTTCAGTTCAGTTTCACAGTTCAGTCAGTTCAGTTCAGCTTAGTTCGGTTTAATTCAGTTCCACAGTTCAGTTCTTCAGATTCAGATACCCAGCCCAAATCTCAGCGTCAGTCAGTATGTTTCAGGTGTAGTATGTGTTGGGGTTACTTTCAGCTTAACCCTGGGTAGATATTTTACTTCTTGATTTTATGGCTGCTCCTAGTTCGATTCAGATTTTCGGAATATTTGTTGAACTTATAGTTTGAGGTTGCAGTATTTAAAATGATGTTTTAAGTAGCAGTTTGTGGAACATAGAATCTCACTTGGTATGATTGGGGTCCTAATATTGATGTTTTTCAGAAAATTTCCAAGATTTACTCGGTTTACAGGGCATACTTTATTTCAGTTGATTTGCATGCATGGTTTTAGAAAGAAAGAATTGGAAAAACATCAAGGTTTTATTTAAAAGTTATTTTTATTCTCACTTATTATTTTCGTCCACTCACGCTAACGTATTTTTTTTTTAAATGCTTTTCCCTGGGCCCTTCGGTTTAAGTTGCCCAGTTTGCAGACTAGTTGAGGTCGGGCCACATCTCGCAGGCGAGGCATAGTGTTTCCATCGCTTCCTCATATCATTTGTAGGATTTTTGTCTATCCTACTTTATCGTTATTTCACTTATATTTTAGTTGCTCTGATTTACCAAACTCTCTTGTTTAAAAGTGTATTTGGATGTTAAGTACTTTGGGTTAGTGACCCTTGATCGTTTTATGTGATGGAGAATTGTTTTCTTGTGGCGAGCAAGCAGTGCTCAGGAGTTTGGATGGATATTTTGTCTTTAGAAGTGTAAATGGTTTTTCGCAGGTTTTGGCTAGTCCATTTTTAGGAGAGACCATGCTGATTTTTCGGTATGATCTCTTCTAAGGTGGGCCCCTAGGGCCACCTTGGATTCCAGGGTGGAATCTGGGGCGGGTCCTGTTAATTTGTCAAGTGCCGGTCTATGCGAAGTTTCTTAAGGACTTATGTACCACAAAGAAGAGACTCTTGGAGCATGAGATCTATAGAATTGAAGGGCATGTGTGCTCTATGATTCAACACAAGATGTGACCAAAGATGAAGGATCCTGGGAGCTTTACCATTGGATGCCAAATTGGTGACACTCACTTTACCGGAGCACTTATGGACTTGGGGGCAAGTGTCAATGTAATGTCTCTATCTCTCTACCAGAGGTTGCGCATTGGTGCTTTGCAACCTACCGCCATTGCACTTACCTTTGCTGATATGAGCAAAAGAACACCGGCGGGTATTGTAAAAAATGTGCTAGTAAGAGTTTATAAGTTTATTCTCCTCGCCGACTTCGTAGTGCTTGACATGGGTGATGACCCCAATAGAGATCTGGACAGACTAGTAAATTTGGAGACAATTTTTTCTACATCTATCCGTTGGAATATACTGAAACTATTGAAAGAGCTTCTTCTATGAGTCTTCTATTCCCAGTTTAAATTTCTCTTTACAACGACCGTTGGATCTGCTTCAATGTTTGTCTAAAGGAGAAGTACTCACTGCAGTTTGACTTTCTAGAGGGTCACTTTGACCGGTTCTTCATTACTTGTTCAAAAGGTGATTTTTAAGTTTCTAGTAGCCAAACTAAAGCTCTTTGAGTCTACTTTCCAATGCCACTAGAATCACTCAATTTGGATACATATCCTTGGGACTATACCCCAAACTTTAGGAGAAGGTCGATGTTGCGTTGCTGATTTCCCCGATTTTTGAGTGATCCCGATGCAATCACACTTTGATGAGCTCTAATTCACTTTGGCACCAGAGAAGCCGTGTGCCCTAAAGTTGGTTTATATTATTTGTGGTTTCTTGGCTACGAAGGGAATCGTCTACAAGGGAGTTTTCTTATCTCTATCCCCCGCTTACTATTTCTTATGTGTGCATCCACCCAAGTTCACTTCCTCACTTTCACCAACTTGAATTTCAGTTTTAAACACCTCACAACATTGAGGACAATGTTGGTTTTAAGTGTGGAGGTGAGGTTAGGCTAAATAAAAGCCATATTTCAAAAGCCCAATTTTTTTTCAAAGTTTTCAACTAAAAGTCGCCCAGGTGACCTATCGATCCTACTAGTCAACTGATCGACACAGGTCCAGAGCCATTCAAGAACATTGTTCAACATGTCGATACCTGCATTTCGATCGGTCGACGGGAACCAACAACTTAAAATTTGATGATTTTGAAACTTTGTAGTTTATGTGTTGTGTTTTGTTGGTCCTTTTCAACCCTGATGATGATTTTGAGCCCGTTAGATTGTGAATTAGGAGGATAACGAGCATGTGCTTAGAAATCATTGAGTTGTCATGTGATCAGTGTGTGTAATTGATGATTGCTTGATACTATACGCACCTTTGCCACGTTGATTAGTGACTTGCAATTAGAAAAGCATATCTAGACGATGTATTGACTTACATGTACTCTATATGGTGAGTTTTGAGTCTCATTGATATGTATGCATCATTCATACATCCTTGTTCTTCATGTGTGTGCATTCCACTGCTAGTTTACGAGAATTAGAAGTGATTAAGGCAATAGAAAAGCACTATGGCCAAATTAACTTTCATCACTCTAAACACTTTCAGTTAGGTTTAACCCATTTCGAGCCTCATTCATCATTAGTTTTTTCTTCGTTTAACCTACAAAAATCTAACCCATGATACGAGCTTAAACACTAACAGTTCCTTTGTTCCAAGTGTTAGCGACACGACGATTGTGACTTCTCATTTTCTATGTGTGCTTGGGATTCTATGGGATTGTGAAAAGCAAGGGTGGGGGTAGATTAGTTTATAGTCATGTAAATGACAAAATGGTTGAAAGAAAAACAAAATACAAAAGAAGAAAGTTCCCAAAAGAAAAGTAAATACCAAATGGGAAAAAAGAATGTTGTGAGAAAAAGAAAGAGAAAAGGAGAAAAATAAAGAAAGAAAGAAAATCCAAAAATAGAGTTTGTTTTTAGAATAAAAGGTTGAGGAGAATAAAAGTTTATGATCGTTTGCAAAAAAAAATGAGTTTCAAAGTCCTTGAGTTGTCTTGTGAAATGCTTGGAATACTTGTTTTTTCCATCCCTTCATTTCATGCTAACCGCTAACCTTTAGCCCCATTACAACCAAATAAAAACCCTTTTGATCTAATGAGTTGTGAATTAATTAGTGGAGAGTTAGTCAATGAGTAAGATTATGGGGACGTTGCTTTTGGATATGTCTTTGAGAGTAAACACTTAACCCGGCCTAAACACAAGAGCGGAAATATTTAGTGAATCATGTGAGTTTAGCGGTTAATCTTGTTAATGTATGCTAATTTGATTGCTCTTGATTGATTTTTTCGTGGTTTGCACACACTACACCAAGCTTGCATTAGATACACATCTTAAACACTTGGTAAATCATGAGGTTTATGTTGTGTGCTTAATTGAATCTTGATGTGTGGCTTTGACGAGTGCAAAGAGTAGTGGATGTGTAAATTATGAACCGAGGTTGTCGTGTCCACGGGGATCGATGGCCCTTCAACCCTTAAGTAGTGTATGCAACTAGGTCAATGTTGATCAAGCAATGAAGGTCACCCCCAATGAGAGGAAGAACAAGAAGGCTACATTGATGAATGAGCTATGAGAAGTGTTCAAAAAGGTGGAGCTTAACATCCCATTACTAGAGCTCATTTGCCAAGTGCCGGTCTATGCAAAGTTTCTCAAGGACTTGTGTACCAAGAAGAAGCGGCTTGAGGAGCATGAAGTTTACAAGATTAAAGGGCATGTTAGCTCAATGATTCAAGACAACATGCCACCCAAGAGGAAAGATCCCGGAAGCTTTACAATTGGATGCCAAATTGGTGACACCCACCTTGATGGAGCACTCATGGACTTAGGGGCGAGTGTCAATGTGATGCCTCTATCTCTCTACAAGAGTTTGAGCATTGGTGCCTTGCAACCTACCCCCATTGCACTTACCTTTTCGGATGGAAGCAAATGAAGACCGGCGGGTGTTGTGGAAGATGTGCTAGTAAGAGTTGATAAGTTTATTATTCCCGCCGATTTTGTTGTGCTTGACATGGGTGATGACCCCAATGGAGACAATGGATTCCCCCTTATCTTTGGATGCCCTTTCATGGCTACGGCGGGGGTGAAGATTAATGTTCTAAAGGGAACCATTAGTCTCAAGGTTTTGGGTGAGAAAGTGAAGTTTGAAATGTTCAAACCCGTGCATCCACTGGAGGTAGTTGAGGAGGTGTTCGCTATAAACTTGCTAAAGGGAACCAACACTAAAAGCGAGAGGATTTTTGGTCTTTTGAACCCACCGAAGCCTACACCTCGTGCTAAAGATCACTACTCACCAATTTGTTACTCTCCATTAGCTTAAGATTTCCGATTACAAGCTACCTTGAGATAGGGGACCGTCAATCTCTGTTGGAACGACAATCCCGTATCTCAATATACACATACCACCCTTTTGCTTCGTCAACAACATACTCAAAATAATTACCTTAACATCAAAATCAAAGTCAGTGACCATCCGACGGCCACACGGTACAGTTCATCGTAACTCGTACGATAACGAACCTAAATTAATTCGGATGAATTCCTAAACTTCGATAACTACCTTCAAACTATATACTAACCTGATCGTAATGAAAAGTGCAAGTGAATGGGCTGAAATGCACCATCAACCGAGACCGGACGCGCCACCACGCGCCGCCACAAGCGATTACGCGTGGGCCCCACATGCCGCCCTGTCAACAATCTCGGATGGCCATAAAATTTTACCACAATGTGCATCACAACACCAGCAACAACTTTTATACCTGCCACGAAGTCTGGATCGGACTAGAACTCTACGAATTTGCCTCGAAAGCTCCGGGTGGCCAGAATTTCAGATGCCCGATTAGCCGCCGTCCGACAACCAATGGGGGTGAGACCACTTATGTTGGTTTCACTTGGTCGAGAGCTTCAAAGCTCAGTATGTCTTCTCGGACGGATTGGCTGAAAACGCCGCTAGCAAGCTTGACTGTTCCGTTGAAAAACTCACGACTTCTCTCCTTGATTTCTCCTTCTACACATTTATTCGTGGCTAGAAACGGGTATAGGATTGAAGAAGAGGAAGAGACGAAGAGAAAGGGACCGGTCTCGAAGCCTGGGGTGGCCAGAGCCGAAAGAAAACGGCCGAAGGAGGGCCGTACTGTAGCTGTAGAGAGATATAGGGCTAAGGAGAGAGAAACGAGTTTGCAAAAATTGAAACTCCCTTTTGGGAAAATTTCCTTAAATAGAACATTCCCTAAACAGTAAATTGACTTTCGATGACCAATACTCTCTCATACGAACTCCAAATTAAGAACAATTCACGTCTACGAACTCGGTTTAACGCGCTATACGACTTCCGTGAAGAAAATTTATTCAAATTCCTATCCGAAAGAAAAGTCAACTCGAAGGCCCCTAAAAGCACTAACTAAAGCTCGAAAAAGAAAATTCCGCAAAAACGCTGAAACACTAACTAGCACATTGGGTAGCTTTGGTCCGAGGTGTCACAATCTCCCCCCCTTATAAAAATTTTGTCCCCGAAATTTTGCACCTGACTAAGATGGGGAAGAACAAACTCACACTTACCTAATAGTAACCCCTTTCCTTCGTACGCTACTTCCAAAACTCCACAGATTAATCTCGTCTTAACTCTTTACGTAAATTAGGTGAAGATTCCAAGAACAATTAAGAGAACTACTACATAACCAAAAACAAAACAAAACATACCCCTGAAAACTTTTGGAGAGCCTCTGTCCTCCTGGTAAGTCATGGCGTGCAATCGGGTCTGAGTACTAGGGCGTCCTCTCTGTCCTCCACCCTGCTGTGTGGCTCTTCGGCCTGCGGTACCGACACAAGTACCACTACTAGACGCCCCACCGAAAGACTATCTAGAAACCTGATCGGACACAGAAGGAGATCGCTGGAACCTCTGCTGACACTGTCTCTGATAGTGGCCATCCTGGCCCTACTAACACTGTCTCTGATAGTGGCCATCTTGGCCACACAGAAAACACGCTGTGCTGCCTATCTAACACTGTCCCAAATGATATTTACTGCAAGTAGCAAGGTAGAAGTAATCAAATGGAATTGGTGGTGGGTTACAAGAGGATCCACCATAACCGGATCAGTAGTACCACTTCTACCTTGATGTCTACTTGAAGTCTCTGAAAATCCACTAACAAAGCTTCTGAATCGCTGTCCAAGACCCTGTCTACCCTCCAGACGTCAAGTGACTAATGTAGCCCTCCTCACCACTAACCCAACGCAAGTGGTCTCACCCCTATTGGTTGCCAGACGGCGGCGAATCAGGCATTTGAAATTCCGGCCACCCGGAGCTTTCGAGGCAAATTCCTGGAGTTCTAGCCCGATCTAGACTTTGTGGCAAGTATGAAAATTGTTACTGGTGTTGTGTTGTACATTGCAGTAAAATTTCATGGTCATTAGAGATGGTTGACCGGGAAGCGCATGGGGCCCACACGCAGCCGCTTGTGGCAGCGCGTCAGACCTCGGTTGAAGGTGCATTTTAGCCTATAGGTTTGCACTTTTCATTACAAGCATATGGGTATATAAATTGTTGGAAATTATAGAAGTTTAGGAATTAGTCCGATTTAATTTAGGTTCGTTTACGTACGGTTTGCGTAGATGTGATCGTTGGATGGTCACCGAAATTGATTAGGATGTTAAGATAATTATTTTGAGTATATTGTATGGTTGGATCTTTAAAGTTAGGCCAAATCGTTAACTAAAGTATAATTACGATAGAGAGTTCAAATAATTAGTTTACGCTCGTTTGATTTATTGAACCACGACAATCCGACAGTTGGAATCGTCGCCGAGTGTTTTGGATAATTAGATTTATCAACGAGAAAATTATTTGGAGAATTGAAGTTCGGTAAATTAGAAGTATTGGACTTATCGAGGGAAACCCTAAATGATTCAAGGGTATTATTATTTCTGTCCGTCAAATAGTGATTAATTTTCATAATTTGTTTTATTCAAGAGGACGACATGATTACTCTTCTGAGGAGGGTTTCGACGGACGCCAGCCGTAGCCAGTTTTCAGTGAGTGGACTTTGTTTTAAATCAAATAAATTTATCATTTTTACATTGCCTCATTCAGATATTGATTTCGATTATTTCCAGCTTCAGATTTATAATTATTCAGTTTTTGAGTTTCGGTTTTATTAACAGTTTTGTTTTGTTTGCATGCATGTGTAGTGCCTGATTTGGTAGTCCCCCTCTGGTAACCTGATATGGTAGTCCCCCTCAAGTGCTATCTGACGTGGTAGTACCTCTCAGATAGCGGCGTCTGGAGTTGGTAGGACCTTCTAGACGTCAGGTGACCAATGTACCGGTCCCCTTGGTCATCGGTGACTAATGTGGTAGGTCCCCTTAGTCATCACAATAGTTTTCAGTTTTGTTTTAGTTTTGTTTTCATTTAGTTTTCAGATCAGTTTTCGATTTAACTTTCAGTTCAATTAATTTTATTTCTTTTTTAGGCATGGTTTTTTATTGAAGTTGTTGCTAGAGAGAAAACCTTACAAAAATTATTTTGTCCATTCACACTAATGTTTTCAATGTTTTTCTTTGGACTTTTCCGTTTTCAACTGCCCAGTTTGCAGAATAACTAACCGAGGTCACGTGTCGAAGTCGAGGCGTAGTCACATCACCTTTCCATTCTCATAGGTTATAGTTTAACCTACTTATGTTTAATCATTGTATATTTGTAAATTTTATTAGCTGCTCTGATACTTGAATTCTTTTTGGGACTGAAACTTTTGAATTCTTTTTATTTGAGGAAGTTGAATTATTATCACCGGCGAACACGTAGGAAGTTGAATTATTAAAGTGTGAATTTTATTTAATTTCAGGTTTTCGGGTAGTCCATTTTTAGAGGAGATTATATCAAATTTTTGGTATGATTTCTTCTAAAATGGGCCCCACATGGTCGCGTCGATGTTTCAGAATAAGACGTCGGGGCGGGTCCTGTCAATTCGGACTTCGTGGCAGGTATGAAAGTTGTTGCCAGTGTTGTGTTGCACATTGTGGTAAAATTTTATGACCATTGGAGATGGTTGACCGAGCAGCGCGTCCGGCCTCTTTTGGAGGTGTTTTTTAGCTCAATAGCATGTACTCTTTACTACGATATTGTGGGTATATAATCTGTTGAAAGTTATTGAAGTTTAGGAATTAATTCGAATTAATTTAGATTCGTTATCGTACGATTTACGATGAAATTTACCGTGTAGCCGTTGGATGGTCACCAAATCTGAGTATGATGTTAAGATAATTATTTTGAGAATAGTGTACGGTTGGATCTTTGGAATTAGACCAGTTGAATAATTAAAGTATATTTACGGTTTTTGAATCCGAGTAAATTAGTTTACGTTCATTCGATTTATCGAACCGTGACAATCCGACCCTTGGAATCGTCTCTGAAGGTTTTTGATAGTTAGTTTTGTCGACGAGTATTTTTGTTCGGGAATTATCGGTGAATTTGTAGTATTGGGTTTATCAAGGGGAAAACCTAATACGGTTCACTGAAGTAATTATCGAATATTCTCTTGATCAGTTTGTCAAACAGTAATAGTTTTTATAATTTGGTTTTATTCCGGAGGACGCAGAGGAGAATCTTGCTAAGCATCGGGCATAGTCGGTTTTCTCTGAGTGGACCTTTGTTTTAAAGTTAACTTTGCATGCAATTTTATGTCTTTGTATTATTTCGTGGTTTTTTTTTTTGAGCAATATTATGTGACGAAATATATTGATTGATTGAAAATGGTATTACGATGCCGTGTTGAGAAATGTGAGATTTACAAGTTCTAATTATGATTTGCAAATATTTGAAGAATGGAAAGAATGTTGGTAGTATGATTGCGGTATTCAAATTTGTTGTGATATTGGATGCATTTGTTTTTATCGTGATTGTTTACATACATGCGATACCAATGTTTTCTACGAGTAGGCAGGACCCCCCAGTAATTTCTACGAGTAGGCAGGACCCCTAATGTTTTCTACGGGTAGGCATGACCATCGATGCATCATTAATGACTGAATAGGCAGGACTCTTAGTTATCGCTTCTTTTGTTGTTTGCCCGTTGTTTAAATGGGTTAATTTTGTTTTTAACTGGGGAAAATATTTTTTTTTAATTATTGAAATTCCTTTATTTTGTCTCTGACGTTTTGAATGTTTTTCACCTGGTCTTTTCTGTTTTCCGTTGCCCAATCTGCATATTAGCTTTTTGAGGTTCATACGTATAGTGGCTAAGGCATAGTGACCTACAGCTTCTAACCTTCATTGTAGGTTATATGTTTAACATACATTTATGTATATTATTTTCCGTAGAGATTGCTCTGAAACCATGGTTTTATGTTTTAAAAACTAATGTATTAACTTTAAGGCATAATTGCCGAAATACCCCCTGAACTTGGCTATAATTGTCAATTTGCACCATGAACTTGCAATTGCGTCAATTTACCTCCTGAACTTGGTAAAAATTGTCAATTTGCACCATCTCCGTCAATTTCAACTTTTTTCATCCAATTTTGTGACATGTGACTTTCACGTGAGGGGTATTTTGGTCATTTTATGAATTTTATGAATTTTTTTTTAAAGAAAAACAGAAATATAAATATAAATTACATTAAAACACAAGTGAGACGGTGAAAGGGTTAGATAGAGAGACCCTTTGTCTTCGAAAAACACATAAACGACTACTTTGTTCTTAGATGACGAAAGCAAAAGAACCTTAAGAATCTTCAAAGCTAAAAAATCATTCGATTTTCTGGAAAAGTCAAGTGGAGACAATTGATTCAGGCTTTATACAGAGATTCGAATATGGATGGGCTCATCCTTAGGGACGGTGGGGATCCTCCACAGTACGGTTAGTGATGAAAGTCTCTTTTATGCGCTCTTACCAACAAATCTCTCGTCTTTAATAGGATCCATCTTGAGTTTAGTTGTATAATTTATCTCTAATATGCTCGTGTGGTCCCTTTGTGTAGGGTTTAGTTACTGGATTTGATATTTAGGGTTTTTGTAGTTTATTGTATTTTTATGTGTTTTTGTTGTTCCAATGGAAGATTTCATTTGTCGTAACCACCTTGTAGGGTTTCTTTGATGACTTTTCTGTAATGGTAGGGCTTTTGGTTGGATTTTCTATTGGAGGTTTTTGCTAAATTGAATTTATATAAGTGGTCCCTCTTTCTTCTGCTCTCTTATTAAATGATCAACCGATTTCCATTGTGCAGGTGACGAAGATTATTTTACGCTGGAGATTAGGCATGGGGGTGTGTTTAACCAAGCTGGTGAGTATGTTGGTGGGATTGTGCATTGGGCTGATTATCATGATGTGGACAAGTTTAGTAAATGGGAAATTGAAGAGGCAGCTACACACCTAGGTTATAGGATAGAGGACACATTTTTCTTTTTTTACCACATTCAAGATGGGCTAGTTGAGGTAAATTCAGACATTAGAGCCCTTCAATGTGCTCAAAACCAATCTGCTTCCAAAATTTCAGTGGTGTATTTGAGCCATAATGCCTTAGGAAATCAACAAGAACCCAATGGGATTATTGAAGATGTACGTGTTAGAAGGTACAACAAGCACACAAAGCAACCAAGCTAATCATTCATCTTTCAATGAAGTGAGGTCACGAAATGCAGCTCAGAGGGCAAGGCCTTGGAAATTATAGACTTGTTTTAGTGGTTGACATGGTAGTGCAAAGTCTAACTATGTTTTCAGTGGTTCTGTTGGTTAATTGCCACTGTTTTGTGATATGATTAACTTGGGGATAAGTTAATCGACTTAAAATTTTGTTTTTTTTTTAGTGCGTTATATGGTTCAGATTTTAGAACCACTATTTTGTAACTTGGCTAATTAGAATTGGATGGTTTAACCAATTATGGATGATTTAAAGATTTCGACTTATATGGCTTGTGGTTGAGCTTTTGGCGAATTATTTCTTATGTGTTCATTTGGTTAATTAAATTAGTAGTTTCTTTGAGAAATGATAGCATCAATCTAATTTAATGCTGCATTTGTATTTCACCTCCGAATTTTTCCTATATTTTTATGTCTCACTTGCATTTTTTTAATGTAATTTATATTTGTGTTTGTGTTTTTCTTAAAAAAAAAATCATAAAAATCATAAAATGACCAAAATAACCCTCACGTGAAAGTCACATGTCACAAAATTGGATGGAAAAAGTTGAAATTGACGAAGAGGGTGCAAATTGACAATTTTTACCAAGTTTAGGGGGTAAATTGACGCAATTGCAAGTTCATGGTGCAAATTGACAATTATAGCCAAGTTCAGGGGCTATTTCGGCAATTATGCTTAACTTTAAATTATGGGGGTAGAGACCCATTGTTGTCACGCCCCGAATTCTCAACAAATAATAAGGGGTTTTAGCCCATAATTACATAACCAATTCGGGACGTGAAGCATGGAATATCCAACATAAATATGCACTAAATTTTTTTTCTTAAATCCAGTACAACAACCACTCACTCCATGCTCACAAATGTAAATACTGACTCGTTATTTAGAGTCAATTATTACATTCCATAATTTACATAATAAATTGATATTTCAAATATTAAGTAAATACTCCTTCAGAGTTTATTACACAACAGCGGAAGTCCAACAATAACAGTTATGGTTGATAACGGTTTTACTAACCAATTCTTCAATGCTACTCTGTTGACCTAACCTGCACGATTAACCCCTACATCATTGAATAGTGTACCGGGTTATATCAACAAACCCAGTCAGCTTACGAAGCTGGTGTGAATGACCTCAGTTTACTCACACTAAATCCGTTTAACAAATTATGCATATATAGTTCGTTTTAAACGAATATATGTAAATTATATTTTTTAAATATAATTCTAATCCCGAAAATTCATATTATAAAATATACTGAACCTACGCGTCTCATACCGCGTATTTTAACCCCACACGTCCCATAACACGTATGTTAATCCCAGAGTGATCCAGAATATCAAACAATATAAACTTTCATCCAAAATCAATCACAAACAATTATTATGAACATTTTCACAATAATAAGAACACAACTCACCCAAAATCCAAATTCTTTTATTTTCAAAAGAATAATATACATTTCCAAATACAATTCAATATTTTCAAGAATTGTAATTCATAATAGTAATTACTTCAAGTATTAGAGAAGTAACCACAAATCAACTCACACCAAATCGTTTACCCAAATTTCATTTATTTGTTAAAGGAAAAGTCCACAAATCTCAATCAGAAGTTCAAATATATTTAAAAGACTTCTCAAATACCCAACAAACTCAATGTCATTTTTTTTAGACATTTAGGAATGAGAAATACCATCCTTCTCAAATACCCAACAAACTCAATGTCATTTTTTTTTAGACATTTAAGAATGAGAAATACCATCCTTCTCATTCTTACAACTTTCTGCCTCCCTGGTCAGATTACTATGGCGACAGACTAGAGCTCTAACTGACTGAGGTAAGTATAGCCTCATAATTCAATCCTATGATCGAATGCCATCGGAGTGCCTCCCGGGTCCCCTCCCCAATCAACATCTATGATATCCGAACGTTTTAGGTCAAAATACCATTTCTCATGCCCAACAAAACGATTCAAATTGTATTTCTTTACAAAATCGTTTCCATCAAAACACCCCACAATCATAAAACGATAACATTTGTATTTTTCCACAAAATATCGTTTCCAACAAATCAATCATTCAAAACAATATAAATATTTTCAATATATTGTTTTCCACACAAACAAAATCATTCAACAATAATATAAGGGTTTTTATCACCCACAGTGCCTGGACTTTTGCCCACCAGACTGAGAGATGCCCAGACTTCTAAAACAATCACAGAGATGCCCAGACTTTCAAAACCAAGCCTTTGTGATACCTCCGTCCCAATTCCGTCAACTCTCCGTTAAATAAGAGGTCAAATTGGTAATTTTGCACTATTTTTTTCGTGAAATGATTTTTAAGGCCTGAGATAAAACAAAACTTAAATTAAAAAACTTTGTCAATTTTAAATGAGGAGAGGTTCGAACCTCCCATCTAAAGGCTGCAACTTTTCATCACAACCACCAAAGCATCAATTATTCTTGTTGAATTATATGCAAACATTATATTTATTTATGTTTTACCTGATCCCAGTACACTTCCTCAATTAAATATTAAATATTTGAATTCCTCTATCCTCTCTTTTTTAAATATTTCAATTAAATATTCAATACATGTTTCTTTTATATTTTTGTTAAATATTTAATCCCTCTCTTTTTTAAATATTTCGGTTAAATATTTAATTCCACTTTTTTTTAATAAAAAAAATCGTTTAAATATTTTAATATAATGAAAAAGGGAAAATTATAAAGGAACTAAATATTTAAATGAGGAAGTGTAGGGATCGATTAGGTTAATAACATTTAAGAACATTTAAATATATCTTACTCGATAGCATCACATTATTTAATTAAAAAATTCGTTTAAATATTTAAATATAATGAAAAAGGGAACATTATAAAGGAACTAAATATTTAAATGAGGAAGTGTAGAGATCGATTAGGTTAATAACATTTAAGAACATTTTAAATATTTAAAAAGAGAGAGAACTTAAATATTTAACCGAAATATTTAAAAAAGAGAGGAATTAAACATTCAAGAAAAATATAAAAGAGACATGAATGGAATATTTAACCAAAATATTTAAAAATAGAGGGATAGAGGAATTCAAATATTTAATATTTAATTGAGGAAGTGTACTGGAATCAGGTAAAGCATAAATAAATATAATGTTTGCATATGAATAAATAAGAAGTATTTATGCTTTGGTGGTTGTAATGAAAAGTTGAAACCTTTAGATATGAGGTTCGAACCTCACCTCATACAAAATTGACAAAGTTTTTTAATTTAGATTTTATCTCATCTCAAGGCCTTAAAAGTCATTTCACTAAAAAAATAGTGCAAAATTAGCAATTTGACCTCTTATTTAACGGAGAGTTGACGGAATTGGGACGGAGGTATCACAAAGGCTTGGTTTTGATAGTCTGGGCATCTCTGTGATCGTTTTAGAAGTCTGGGCATCTCTCAGTCTGGTGGGCGAAAGTCCAGGCACTGTGGCTGATAAAAACCCATAATATAATTGGTTTATTTTCGCAACCAACACAAATGTGAATTTATTGTTCACATTTAATATCGTGAGATTCACTCACCTCTAATTCCCGCAACGTCTTCAAATAGTAACCGAGAATCGACCAAAGCACGTACGCTTCACATTTCGGAATCACCTATGATTATGCAATTTACATTAGCATAATACACTTCCAAAATAATTCAAATGTTCCTCAAACGTCTCCTAGGATATCGGAACTATTAATCGAGACAAATTGACCAAAAGTCAAATGTCGGTCAACGTGGGTCTCACGTGACTATTCATTACGGGTCCCACACGAAACCCAACACTTCCAAATTTCACGATCCAACCGCACAACATGTCTGTAATAATAATATTAACCATACGATCAAATTTTATGATCAACCAACGGTTAGATCTCTTGGATCGTAAATCGTACGATCCGATATTCGATTTAATCGATCATCGATCAAACGACCGAATTTGACAAAACTGTAAACATGAAAGTTGTTCGTATCGACGAACTAAGCACAACGGAACAAATAATTTCTCCGATAACTGGCTGGACGCGCCACCACGGGCCGCCACAGACGGTGGCCAGCCGTCGGTCAAACTTCTCTGATTGCTATGACAATTTAACAGCATGTACAACTCAACAAGAGGATCAAGTTTGATAACTAGCTCAAAGTTCGAATCGAAGCAGATTGACCGGAATCGGAGTTGAAAGTTGTGACTGCCCAAATTTCAAATCCAAAATTCTCCGTCGTCGGGAGTCCGATTGAAGCAAACTTTATGTTGTTGGAAAGCCCTTGGCAAGGGCTACAAAGCCCAGTAGGTAAGGTGACTCGAATAGACCGGAAACTTTCCCAGAACAGATGAACAGTTCGGCCACGTTTTCCCCCTTTTTCTTTTCTTGATTTCTCTTTCTATACTAAAAATCAATGAATGAAACTAGTATAGAATCGAAGAGGATGAAGAGATGAAGAGATTGGGTCAAGTCTCACGCAAATTGGTGGCCTGAGGAGGGAGAAATGGCCGGAAGAAAATCTGGTTACTGTTCACGGCGGGAACAGTAATTTTCTGGGGAAAATTTCTGATTTTTGGGTGAATAGTAAATCTCAAAATCCTTTTTATAGAAATTCGTCCAATCTTTCGAGGTCCATAACTTCTTCATACGATGTCCGTTTTCGACGTACCACATGTCCATGAACTCGGTTTAACGAGCTCTACAACTTCCGTGAAGGAAGTTTCTCCAAATTCTCGATGAATAAAAAGTCGACTCTTTTGACTTCCCGAAATTTATAATTACCGTCGTAATTTCCATTTTACGATAAAACGTCTACAATTACCAACTTTCACAATTTCCATTCAAATTCCACAATCTTTTCGAGGAAATACAAAATAGAAATTTTTTAGGTATTACATTCTACCCTCCTTAAAAAAATTTCGTCCCAAAATTCAAGCCCACAACACAGACAGCAGATAAGGGTATTTTATTCCCTTATTTAAGCTCACTACTCAACAATAATTAAGGGTTTTATCCCCCTAATCAAGCACACTGCTCAACACAACAACAAAAACAACCACAATCACGACCACAACTGAGGTTCTCTCAACCTCAAAATCAACTCCCAGAATTTATTTAATAATAAACCGGGTACCACACAACCACACCACAAAATAACAAACTAATTATTACAGTTTGCACAACACTCCTATTACAATTTCTGAAAATGCCTCACAAGGCTTTCACTACCAGAACCCATCCTTAAACCTCCAATAGTAACATCGTGGATAAGAGGCCAGATAATGTGGAATTCCATACATCATAAGCTGATAGAAATATGCCACCTCAACGAAACACTTACCAATGTCGCAACATTCTCTAGCTGCAGACCTATTTCCATCCACGATCCACATGTTCTCGCCAAAAGGACAACAAAAGCTTGACTCACCGCAAGTAAGACATTTATCGGCGGGCAGGAAAACAGTAGTTGACGGAAAATAAGACAATAGATGCTCATGACACCACTCGGTCTGATGCATCATCCGCTCGACTTCTTCTCTACAATAGTAAATGTTCCACCTGCTTTTCCACCAGACGAGGACTTCACACAGGCGCTGCACAATTTTTAGTTGCTCGTCTCGTGTTCCCAAAATGATCCTCATCATACATGCTGCATAAAATGCAACATGATAACTGACGTTTTGCCAAAAGTTAGTAAGTATATTTAAGATCCGGGGTTGTCGTTCCAACGGAGATCGAAGGCCCTTCAACCCCTTGGCAAATAAGCAACCAAAGAAGATGCACAAATATGATGAGACAAGAGATGAAAAGAGTGGATGAGGCGTGTATATGACAATGTGTGTGTAGAGGTGTAGTGTTTTTGGGTTTTCGAAAGATAGTGCAAAACAACAATTAAAATGCAAGAAAGTATAAATGTGCAAATAAAGTAAGATAGGTGTTGGGGTTTTCGGGCAAACCCCAAGTCCAATGCAACTAGTGATCCTCTAACACGAAACCATGCCAATGTATCCACGAATCAAGCCCCGTATCCTAGCCATGCTATGGTTCTAGGACCGTGCTTACCTAAGGTATTCAAATGCCTTACTAGGGCCATTCGAACTCTCTAGGTGTCTTAGGGGATCCCTCTATGTTACCTAATACCGAATCCCCTAAAGTGCTTAAGAGGCGTAAAGTGTCGAAGCTTAGGGACTCAAACAAGCAACACATGCATAACCCACCACTCCACCGATGTTATCGATGTGGAGTGGATTCCTTCTAAGGTATTCCTAAGCCTTATTAGGGTCCTAGGGACTCTCCGCGGGAGGGTAGAAAGAAAGGAGGCGTAAAGCACATGAATTAAGGGTCAAACATAGTGAAACATGCTCATCACACATATTGCCAATTGCCTAGAGAAGAGTAAAGTTGCCAAACCATACACAACTCATACAAGATGGACCAAATGCATACAAAAGAGTGGCAAATCTTCACATACACATTCAATACATATGAAAATAGACAATACACATACCCATGAACCAACAAAGACATTTATTCATAAATCAAAGTATCACATAGTCACATTGGACTAGGGCACACAACCCTAGTCCCCAACAAGGTTACTACTCACAAAGTATCAAAATATACATCATCAAATTATACAATAAAGCTCTAGACATAAGAAAAAGAGAGAGTAAGGATGAGGAATGCTCAATAGATGCTCTCTTGCTCCTCCTTGGCTTTGATGATGGATCTTGATGACTTGGTGAGGATCCCAGCTGCCCAAAGTGGTGGTGGAGGTAGTAGACATCGTGGGGAGAAGATTTGATGAAGGGTGGTGGAGGAAAGGAGGTGTGGAAGTGGTGGATTGTGGCTGACCCGACGGTGGTCGACCGGTCGACCGGTCGACGGACGAACCGTGGGCAACCCTAGATCTAAGGGAGAAGAGAGAAAGGGGAAAGGGAAAGTGATGGAGATGGAGGCAGCTGAATGGATGCCCTAATGAGGCAACAACTAGGGTATAAATAGGCAAAGGAAGGGAGAATGAAGGGTTAGAATGAGCTAGGGTTAGATCTAAGGGTTGGATGAATTAAATGAAGGGTAAAGGGGTAAATCCTCATGTGAACAAAAGGAAAGAGTAATTAATGGGTGACCTCACCAAATCTAGTGTGGTGTAGCTGAAAATTAATTGCACAAGTGGATGAGTCACATGGTTGACTTTGCCTTGACTTTGACCGCGACCTTCGGAGTTGACCAAAGGTTGACTTTGACCAAACTTCCGGAATTCTTCTTGCGACTCCTTTCCGGGACTTCATGCTGACTCGTTGACGCTCCAAAGTCGGGGTTGACCACGAGTTGACTTTTGGTCCTCGGGTTGACTTTTCGTCCTTTAGCCGGAAATCCACAAAAGCTTCCAAATTACACTCTTTTGCTCCCGATATCCATTTAATGCTCGTGAACCCTACAATGGTGCAATTCAAGGATTAGGGACACTAAATAGCCTTCGGATTAGCATTACTAAAGTGATTAGATGTCACGCCCCGATTTTCCAAATCAATTAATAAGGCATTTTGCCCTTAATTACAATCAATTCGGAAACGTGACTACATGGAATATCAAATACAAATATGCACTAGAATTTTTTTCTTTTTAATTCAAGTACACAACACCAACTCCATGCCCAACATTGTAATTTCAAACTCAATACAAGAGTCGAATATTACATACCAAATATTTATATAATAAATTGATACATCAAAATATTACATAAATAAATCTTCAGAGTGCGAAGCATAAAATAGCGGAAGTCTTATAACCCAACAAAATATATGCAGCCTTGCATTACTCCTGGTTATCCTAACCTGCAGGTATAACCCCTACACCGTGGAATAGTGTACCGGGTTATATCAACAAACCCGGTCAGCTTACGAAGCTGGTATGAGTTAACTCAGTTTTACTCACCCTAAACCGTTTAACAAAATATACATATATAGTTTGTTTTAAACAAATATATGTAACTTATACTTTTCAAAAACAATTCAAATCCCGAAAATTCATATTATAAAATATACTGAACCTACGCGCCCCATATCACGTATTTTAACCCCACACGTCCCATAAACGTGTATGTTAATCCCAGGGTAATTCAGAATATTAAACAATATAAACTTTCCCCAAAATCATTTCCCAAAATTATGATTCTTTCTTTTTAAGAATCGTAAATCATAATAATAATTACTTCAATTTTTAAAGAAGTAAAAACTTCAAAATACAATTCAATAATTCTCCAAGAATTGTAATTCAATAAATCAATGCTTCAATTATTTAAGAAGCAAATTCATATCATACTCACACAAAACCACAATCAACTTCAAATGATTAAAAGCGAGAATACCATTTTTCTTCTCCTTTTAATACATCAAGATAAAGCGAGAATACCATTTTTCTTCTCCTTTATTACATAAAGTATTCATCTTTGTTTTCAATGAATACATGGCTACACAGTCTAGAACTCTAACCTTCACCTTCTGGCTACACAGTCTAAAGCTCTAACCTTCACCATTGGTTACACAGTCTAGAGCTCTAACCTTCACCCATTGGCTACACAGTCTAAAGCTCTAACCTTCACCCATTGGCTACAAAAACATTCGAGTAGGCAAACACAATATCATAATTTTTGAAATATTGTTCCCACAAAATCCACCAATTAAAACAATAAAATGAATACTTTCAAATATTGTTTTAACACAAAATCACACATGCTGATATATCAAATTAAAACTGTATTTAATTTATATATCGCAAAATCATTTAAATAAATATAATTATTTATTTTCGCAGACAACACAATATGAATTAATATTCATATATAAAATATCGTGAGATTCACTCACCTCTAATTCCTGCTGCGTCTTCAAATAGTAACCAGGAATCGACAAGCACGAGCTACACTTCTCGTAAACACCTATGATTATGCAATATCCAATTAGCATAATACATTTCCAAAATAATCCAAATGTTCCTCAAATGTCTCCTACGACATCGGAACATTTAATCGAGACCATTTGACCAAAAGTCAACCATCGGTCAACGTGGGTCCCACGTCTACTATTCATCAACGGGTCCCACACAAAATCCGAAACTTCCAAAATCCAACAGCATGCTTATTTCTAGCATCCTAACATCATATCCAAAATTGGTGATGATCCAACGGTCGGATCATCACGGATCTAACGATCCATAACTATCGCTTAATTGATCATTGATCAAACGACCGAATTTGACAAAAGTCAAAACACGAAAGTTGTTCGTATCGACGAACTAAGCACAACGGAGCAAAGAAATGCTCCTGGATCGGCCGGACGCGCCGCTCACGCGCCGCCGCCGGCGGTGGTCAGACGCCGGACAAAAGTTCTCCGATTGACACCAAATTTTACCAGCATGTACATCTCAACAATCCCAACAAGTTTAGTAACTACCTCAAAGTCTGGATCGGAGCGGAAGTGGCCGGAATCGGTGTCGGTGGGTTTTTGATTCCAAAAAGTGCAAATCGTCGTTGCCGCCGATCTAGGCCGTGCCGCCGTGATCCACCACCATGGGGAGGTTGCTGGAGAGGAGGGGAGCAAAACCCAAGTCGTCCCGTCGTCGGAGGTGGCCGGAATCGTCGCCGGTGGCCGGGTCGACATTTCCCGATTCTGTCCTGCTCGATCCGCCGCCTTCCGCCGTGATCCGGTGGCGGGAACCACCACCGGTCGACCGGCGAGCTCAATCTGAGTCGGTCGGTGGCCGGCCCGTCGCCGGAGGTAGCCGGACGCGCCCGCACGCGCCGGGTCGGGTCACGGGTCGCCGGCGGGTTATCGGGTCAGCCTTGGGAGAATTTCTGGAATTTTCCGGAATTTTCTGAAATTTTCCGGAATTAAATGATTTTCCGAAAAATACCCTATATTTATACCAAATTTTCCAAACTTCCGAAGGCCATAACTTCTTCATACGATGTCCGTTTTCGATGAACCGAATTCCTACCAACTCGATTCGACGAGGTCTACAACTTTCATGAAGGAAGTTTTCCCAAATTCTCAACGGGTAAAAAGTTACCTTAATTAACCTTGTGTAACTTATAATTACCACCGTAATTATTGTTTTACGACGGAAACCCCTAAAAATACGAAATCACACCATTTCACTTTAAATTTCACGACCTATTTTATAAAAATAAATCGGAAATTTTCGGGGTATTACAGTCTACCCTCCTTAAAGAAATTTCGTCCCGAAATTTGGACGCAGAGTACACCCAAGGTTATCACACTTCAATTCCAGAATTTTACTTATTAATAACCGGGTAGTACACATCAAACCACAACACAACCACATTTTGGTTCTCACAACCTGAAATTCCAAATCCCAGAATTTATTTAATAATAAACCGGGAACCATACAACCACAACATAAGGTAAACAAACTGAAGTTACAGTTCGCACACACTGCTATTACAATTATAAAAATGCCTCACAGGGCTTTAACTACCAGAAGCCATCCTTAAACCTCCAATAGTGACTTCGTGGATAAGAGGCCGGATGTCTCGGAATTCCATACATCATAAGCTGATAGAAATATGCTGCCTCCACGAAACACTTGCAAGTGTCGCAACATTCTCTAGCTGCATGCCTATCTCCATCCACGTCCCACATGTCCTGGCCAAAAGGACGCCAAAAACTTGACTCACCACAAGTAAGACATTTACCGGCGGGTAGGAAAGCAGTAGTCGACGGAAAATACAGCAGTAGATGCTCATGACAAAACTCGGTCTGATGCATCATCCGCTCGACTTCTTGTCTACAGTAGTAGATGTTCCATCCGCTTCTCCACCAGTCGAGGGCTTCACACAGTCGCTGCACCGTTTTCTGCTGCTCGGCTCGTGGTCCTAAAATCATCTTAATCATACATGCTGCATAAAATGCAACATGATGACCTACCACCGAACTGGGACGTGCACCATAGAATGTTCCTGGTTTGCATGCCGCATCGAAGTACTCCAGGGCTAGGGATATGTTCGCTGCTTCCACAAGTACTCGTATTCCCATTCGGAACAGAGACTCCGGGTTCTTCGCTTCCCAGCATCGATTTGCGAAGATGCGCACCTGCCTGTCCGCTTCTATGGAACCAGTGGGTCTGGATCCACCATCGAACCCATCCATGTCGATCGCCGCCAAGGTAGACCAGCTATCGGCATACTCCTTGAAGTCCTTTGAGACACAACGAAGTTCCATTGTGCTCTGCAGGGATGCGGTAGCAACCAACTGGAATATGTACTTCCAGATCTCCACCGGAAGTTCACTCCAATCAGTATTCTTTGATCTCTTACTGCACTCTCCTTTGCTCACCATTTTGCAAATTTTAGTAGATGTGTTTGTTTGAAATCAGATATGAGTTAAGTAACACAGCTCCTTATCCTATGTATTTAAACACAACTTTCCACCGTAAGGGAAAACTTTCTTTAATGTAAGTGCGGTGCACTCAGCAACCCACTAAGAATAATTATTGCTCATATCTGTCTCAATTACTCAAAAGTATCGCCCACGATACAAGATTCCACAAGATTTAATCAACAAAAACTCAGTCTTCCACTAACACCGGTCATAATGGCTCTTTACTTTAACTTTCGCATAATTAATTCCTCAAAAGATGCGAGGTCTCACAAGAGTGGAACTGTATGTGGAAAATCCATGCATCGGGGAAAAGAAATCTTCCACGATCTCCAAGGGCTCCGACAATTAGCTGTAAATCAGCCACTCACTTTTGCTTTTGAAATTTTCAAATCCTCCACCAACAATAAATATACACCTTACGCATCCACTAACAGATACTTTCCATTAGTGCCATAAACTCCTTTCTCTTTCAAAGAGGACTTCTTCACCCCACTTCTCAAAAATTTCACCAACTCAAACATGTCACGCAAAGTGAATTCGTTCAGTGAATTACTTCAATCTGATCCCTCAGAAAGTCAATTCTTTGAGGGCTTAGATGAAATAATTTCACCAGCAATCGAATTTGATAACGATATCGACATGCTAGACATGCTTCTAGCAGAAGACGAAGCCATTGAAATAGCCTCAAGTCCACAAGTATCATCTCCACAAGCTGAACCTAGTTCATCCAAACGTATTCCACTGAGGAAGAGCTTCACCAAATACCAAGTCCAAGCATTGAAGGACTTCGTCGAGGCTTTTCCACAGCCAACTGTTCAACAGCGACAAGATTTGGGTGACCAAATAAAGTTAACGTTTGCACAAGTCTCTGCCTGGGTGATAAAGCATCGACCCCGAACGCCTGCCCAAACAACTCGTCAACAAAATTTTCTGCTGAGACAGAAAATCAATGAGCTTCAAGCTCAACTTAGCCAGTACCAAGCAGCATTCAACCGAATCAACTGCAACCACTGTGGAAAACGAGTTACTCCCAATAGTGAGCTACTAAAAGGGATTGAAGAGACTACCCCACAACCTCAGACTCTTCCAATTCCTGCAGTCATCGGTCCAAGGGAAAAGTCTCACATGAGGAGGGATATTCAAAAGTGTATGTCGATCCCACATCACTCTTCTTCTACACAACAACCATCAGACAAAATCAACCGTTCAGAACCTGAAGAAGCATCTGCCGTGGCAGAAGCATCTGTCGTGGCAGACACAACTAAGATTTCAGAAATCATTGTGTCGGTCAGAGATGAGCTAATCATCATGGCATCTGCTGCTGCGCCACTGTGGATCTCTGCACTCAAATCCAGTTCTGCCACGCTTCATGAGTTCCTGAATGAAGCAGAGTACAAGAGAATCTTCACTAACGGTATAGATCTTACACCTACTAACTTCCAAACTGAAGCTTCACGCTACACAGCCACAATTCCTCTCAGTCCTGTCGTACTCTTGAATTTCTTCATGGATGTGGACCAATGGTCCACCATATTCAGTAGCATCATTTCAAGGGCGAGTATCCTTGATGTCTTGTCAACAGGGACTACTGAAAACTACCACGACACCATCCAAGTCATGACTGCCGAGTTCCAGGTAACCACTCCATCTGTCTCCACTCGTGTCACTCACTTTGTTCGTTATTGTCAACGACAAACAGAACAGAGTTGGGCCATAGTTGATGTCTCTGTGGAGGGTTTAAGTTCAAATCTGGGTCCACACCCCAGATCTCAATGCAAGAAGCGTCCATCCGGATGCTTAATCCAAGATTTGTTCAACGGCAGCTCTCGTGTCGTATGGGTGGAACATGTTGATGTACGAGATCAACTCATGCACCAAACATACAGAACGCTAGTGGAGTCAGGTTTAGCCTTTGGAGCAAGGCGATGGGTAGAAATACTTCAGAGACAAGCAGAACGGTTCAATTATTCTGCGGCTGTCACTCATCCACCTCAAGACTTTTGTGTCATACCATCGGTAGAAGGAAGAAGAAACTTGTTGCAGATGGCATGCAGATTAGTGACGGATTTCTGCACAGGCATCGGCAACTCTACTGCTCATGAATGGAAGGTAGCTGAACAAACCAAGTTCAGGGGTTCAGGGATAAGAGTCTCCACCAACAAAATCTGGAATAGGCCGAATAAGCCCCATGGTCTTACTCGAACTGCAACAGCAATATTCCAACATCATGTCTCTCACCGAAAGCTGTTTGACTTCTTCACTGACGTACAAACTCGGAACCAGTGGGACCACCAAGCATTGGGCAAGACAGTCCAAGAGATTGCACACATCACAACGGGTCAAGACCCACGCAACTGTGTCACCTTGATGCAAATCGACGACACCTACGTACTCCAAGAAAGTTGTACTGATTCAACAGGGTCATACGTGATTTATGCCTCTATCAGTCAGTCAACGGTCCAGAAGTTATTAGGTGGTTGTGAGTTAGGTACAATTGTATTCCTAACTTCAGGTTTCTCGATCCTACCTGATATGCCTACTGCTGGAAGGACAGAAGGGGTCTCAGACAATCCGTACATTGGTTGTCTAGTAACAGTAGCAACACAGATCTCTACTGAGTTGCTGAAGAATAAGAAAGGGTCAGTGGATCAAGTCTGTCGTTTGATCCAGGGTACGGTTGAGAGAATTAGAAATGTAGCCATGTAAGACTATCATATAAGGAATTGTAATTTGTACTTTATATTCTTAACAACACAACAGCACTGAAGAGCACATGATGGGGATCCGCCGCGGTCGGGCCATCACTCGATAAATACTGTGCGCTATTAAGCATACGAAGTAACCATTACTTGAATGAATCTAAGAACCTAACGCCAAACCCTAAACCGATCCTAAGCTCTAAACCCTAACTTCACTTCTCAATTCCAAAACTCGTTTCATTTCCTTAGAGCGTTCCATTGCTCAATCACTTCCTTAGAGCATTGTTTTGCTCTGATACCAATCTGTCACGCCCCGATTTTCCAAATCAATTAATAAGGCATTTTGCCCTTAATTACAATCAATTCGGAAACGTGACTACATGGAATATCAAATACAAATATGCACTAGAATTTTTTTCTTTTTAATTCAAGTACACAACACCAACTCCATGCCCAACATTGTAATTTCAAACTCAATACAAGAGTCGAATATTACATACCAAATATTTATATAATAAATTGATACATCAAAATATTACATAAATAAATCTTCAGAGTGCGAAGCATAAAATAGCGGAAGTCTTATAACCCAACAAAATATATGCAGCCTTGCATTACTCCTGGTTATCCTAACCTGCAGGTATAACCCCTACACCGTGGAATAGTGTACCGGGTTATATCAACAAACCCGGTCAGCTTACGAAGCTGGTATGAGTTAACTCAGTTTTACTCACCCTAAACCGTTTAACAAAATATACATATATAGTTTGTTTTAAACAAATATATGTAACTTATACTTTTCAAAAACAATTCAAATCCCGAAAATTCATATTATAAAATATACTGAACCTACGCGCCCCATATCACGTATTTTAACCCCACACGTCCCATAAACGTGTATGTTAATCCCAGGGTAATTCAGAATATTAAACAATATAAACTTTCCCCAAAATCATTTCCCAAAATTATGATTCTTTCTTTTTAAGAATCGTAAATCATAATAATAATTACTTCAATTTTTAAAGAAGTAAAAACTTCAAAATACAATTCAATAATTCTCCAAGAATTGTAATTCAATAAATCAATGCTTCAATTATTTAAGAAGCAAATTCATATCATACTCACACAAAACCACAATCAACTTCAAATGATTAAAAGCGAGAATACCATTTTTCTTCTCCTTTTAATACATCAAGATAAAGCGAGAATACCATTTTTCTTCTCCTTTATTACATAAAGTATTCATCTTTGTTTTCAATGAATACATGGCTACACAGTCTAGAACTCTAACCTTCACCTTCTGGCTACACAGTCTAAAGCTCTAACCTTCACCATTGGTTACACAGTCTAGAGCTCTAACCTTCACCCATTGGCTACACAGTCTAAAGCTCTAACCTTCACCCATTGGCTACAAAAACATTCGAGTAGGCAAACACAATATCATAATTTTTGAAATATTGTTCCCACAAAATCCACCAATTAAAACAATAAAATGAATACTTTCAAATATTGTTTTAACACAAAATCACACATGCTGATATATCAAATTAAAACTGTATTTAATTTATATATCGCAAAATCATTTAAATAAATATAATTATTTATTTTCGCAGACAACACAATATGAATTAATATTCATATATAAAATATCGTGAGATTCACTCACCTCTAATTCCTGCTGCGTCTTCAAATAGTAACCAGGAATCGACAAGCACGAGCTACACTTCTCGTAAACACCTATGATTATGCAATATCCAATTAGCATAATACATTTCCAAAATAATCCAAATGTTCCTCAAATGTCTCCTACGACATCGGAACATTTAATCGAGACCATTTGACCAAAAGTCAACCATCGGTCAACGTGGGTCCCACGTCTACTATTCATCAACGGGTCCCACACAAAATCCGAAACTTCCAAAATCCAACAGCATGCTTATTTCTAGCATCCTAACATCATATCCAAAATTGGTGATGATCCAACGGTCGGATCATCACGGATCTAACGATCCATAACTATCGCTTAATTGATCATTGATCAAACGACCGAATTTGACAAAAGTCAAAACACGAAAGTTGTTCGTATCGACGAACTAAGCACAACGGAGCAAAGAAATGCTCCTGGATCGGCCGGACGCGCCGCTCACGCGCCGCCGCCGGCGGTGGTCAGACGCCGGACAAAAGTTCTCCGATTGACACCAAATTTTACCAGCATGTACATCTCAACAATCCCAACAAGTTTAGTAACTACCTCAAAGTCTGGATCGGAGCGGAAGTGGCCGGAATCGGTGTCGGTGGGTTTTTGATTCCAAAAAGTGCAAATCGTCGTTGCCGCCGATCTAGGCCGTGCCGCCGTGATCCACCACCATGGGGAGGTTGCTGGAGAGGAGGGGAGCAAAACCCAAGTCGTCCCGTCGTCGGAGGTGGCCGGAATCGTCGCCGGTGGCCGGGTCGACATTTCCCGATTCTGTCCTGCTCGATCCGCCGCCTTCCGCCGTGATCCGGTGGCGGGAACCACCACCGGTCGACCGGCGAGCTCAATCTGAGTCGGTCGGTGGCCGGCCCGTCGCCGGAGGTGGCCGGACGCGCCCGCACGCGCCGGGTCGGGTCACGGGTCGCCGGCGGGTTATCGGGTCAGCCTTGGGAGAATTTCTGGAATTTTCCGGAATTTTCTGAAATTTTCCGGAATTAAATGATTTTCCGAAAAATACCCTATATTTATACCAAATTTTCCAAACTTCCGAAGGCCATAACTTCTTCATACGATGTCCGTTTTCGATGAACCGAATTCCTACCAACTCGATTCGACGAGGTCTACAACTTTCATGAAGGAAGTTTTCCCAAATTCTCAACGGGTAAAAAGTTACCTTAATTAACCTTGTGTAACTTATAATTACCACCGTAATTATTGTTTTACGACGGAAACCCCTAAAAATACGAAATCACACCATTTCACTTTAAATTTCACGACCTATTTTATAAAAATAAATCGGAAATTTTCGGGGTATTACATTAGAGGCCTAATTTGTATGCAATTTGCATACGAATCAATAACCTTCCACGAAACTGCGACGTGAACCATACAGTGTTCCTGGTTTGCATGCCTCATCGAAGTACTCCAGGGCCAAAGGTATATTCGATGCCTGCACAAGTACTTGTATTCCCATTCGGAATAGAGACTCCGGGTTCTTCGCTTCCCAGCAACGATTTGTGAAGATATGCACTTGCCTATCCGCTTCTTCACAGCCAGTGGGTCTGGATCCACCATCGAACTCATCCATGTCGATGACAGCAAATGTAGACCAGCTATCAGCATACTCCTTGAAGGTCTTTGAGACACAACGGAGTTCCATTGTGCTCTGCAGGGAAGCGGTAGCAACCAACTGAAATATGTACTTCCAGATCTCCACCGGAAGTTCACTCCATTCTGCACTCTTTGAACGCTTACTGCACTCTCCTTTGCTCACCACTTTGCAAAAGCTAGTAGAGATGTTTGTTTGATAACAGATATGAGTTAAGCAACACAACTCCTTATCCCATGTATTTAAAACTAACTTTCCACCGTAAGGAAACTTTTCTTTAATGTGAGTGCGGTGCACTCAGCAACCACTAAGGATAATTAATACTCATAACTGTCTCAATTACTCAAAAGTATCACCCACGATACTAGATTCCACAAGACTTAAGCAAACTAAATCTCTGTTTTCCACTAACAGTGATCACAACACTCTTTTCACTTTAACTTTCACGATAATCAACTCCTCAAAAGATTCGAGGTCTCACATGAGTGGGAACTGTACGAAAAAAAACCATGCATCGGAAAAATAATTCTCCACGATCTCCAAGATCTCCAAGAATTAGCTGTAAATCAGCCACTCACTTTTGCTTTTGACAATTCAAATGATCCACCAACAATAAATATACTCTTTACACAACCACTAACAGATACTTCCCATTAGTGCCATAACCTCTTTTCTCTTTCATAGAGGACTTCTTCACTCAAACTTCTCAGCAATTCCCACTAAACTCAAACATGGTACGAAAAGTAAATTCGCTCAGTGAATTATTTCAATCTGATCCATCTGAAAGCCAAATTTATGAGGGCTTAGATGAAATAATTTCACCAGCCATAGATTTCAACAATGACATAAACATGCTAGACATGCTTCTAGCAGAAGACGAAGCCATAAAATCAGCCCCAAGTCCACAAGTTTCATCTCCACATGTCGAACCTGGTCCATCCCAAAGAATTCCACTGAGAAGGGGTTTCACCAAATATCAACTCCAAGCACTGAAAGCATTCGTCGAGGCATTTCCAAAGCCAACTGTTCAGCAGCGTCAAGATTTAGGTGACCAAATTGGGTTATCTTTTGCACAAGTCGGTGCCTGGGTGATAAAGAATCGACTCCAATTGCACGCCCAAACAACTCGTCAACAAAATTTTCTGCTGAGACAGAAGATCAATGAGCTTCAAGCTCAACTTAGCCAGTACCAAGCTGCAATCAACAGAATCACCTGCCAACAATGTGGAAATCGAGTTACTCCCAATAGTGAGCTACTAATTGGGATTGAAGAGACTCCCCCACAACCTGAGGCTCTTCCAATTCCTGCAGTCATCGGTCCAAGAGAAAAGTCTCGCATGAGGAGAGATGTTCAGAAGTTCATGTCAATCACAACTCCAACTTCCCCTACACACCAACAATCAGACAACATCAACCGTTCAGAACCTGAACAAGCATCTGTCGTGGCAGACACAGCCACGATTTCTCAAATCATTGTGTCGGTCAGAGATGAGTTAATCATCATGGCAACTGCTACAGCGCCACTGTGGATTTCCGCGCTCAAATCCAGCTCTGTCACACTTCCTGATTTCCTGAATGAAGCAGAGTACAAAAGGGTCTTCACTAACGGTATTGACCTTACACCCACTAACTTCCAAACTGAAGCTTCTCGCTACACAGCCACCATTCCCATCAGTCCTGTCGTACTCGTGAATATCCTCATGGATGTGGACCAATGGTCCACCATGTTCAGTAGCATCATTTCAAGGGCAAGTATCCTTGATGTCTTGTCAACAGGGACTACTGAAAGCTACCACGACACCATCCAAGTCATGACTGCTGAGTTCCAGGTAACCACTCCATCCGTCCCCACTCGTGTGACTCACTTTGTTCGTTATTGCCAACGACAAACAGAACAAAGTTGGGCAATAGTTGATGTCTATGTGGACGGGTTAAGCTCAAATCTGGGTCCACACTCAAGATCTCAATGCAAAAAACGTCCATCCGGATGCTTAATCCAAGATTTGTTCAACGGCAGCTCTGGTGTCGTGTGGGTGGAACATGTTGATGTACACGATCAAACCATGTACCACACATACAGAACTCTAGTGGAGTCAGGCATCGCTTTTGGAGCAAGGCGATGGGTCGAAATACTTCAGAGGCAAGCAGAACGGTTCAATTATTCTGCGGCTGTCACTCATCCACCCAATGACTTTTGTGTCATACCAACTGTGGAAGGAAGAAGAAACTTGTTGCAGATGGCATCCAGAATAGTGACAGATTTTTGCACAAACATCGGCAACTCTACTGCTCATGAATGGAAGGTAGCTGAACAAACCAAGTTCAAGGGTTCAGGGATAAGAGTCTCCACCAACAAAATCTGGAATAGGCTGAATAAGCCTCCTGGCCTCACTCGAACTGCAACTACAATATTCCAGCATCATGTCTCTCACAGGAAACTCTTTGACTTCTTCACAGACGTACAATCTCGGAACCAGTGGGACCACCACACATTAGAAAAGACAGTACAAGAGATTACACACATCACAACTGGTCAAGATCCACGTAATTGTGTCTCCTTGTTGCAAATCGACGACACCTACATACTCCAAGAAAGTTGTACTGATTCAACAGGGTCATACGTAATTTATGCCCCTATTAGTCAGTCAACGGTGCAGAAGTTACTAGGCGGTTGTGAGTTAGGTACTGTTGTCTTCCTAACTTCAGGTTTTTCGATTCTACCAGATATGCCTACTGCTGGAAGAACAGAAGGGATCTCAGACAATCCATACATTGGTTGTCTAGTAACAGTAGCAACACAGATCTCTATTGAGTTACTGAAGAACAAGAAAGGGTCAGTGGATCAAGTTTCTCGTTTGATTCAGGGTACGGTTGAACGAATCAAAAATGTAGCCATGTAAGACTACCGTTTAAGGAATTGTAATTTGTACTTTATATTCCTAACAACACAACAGCACTGAAGAGCACATGATGGGGATCTGTCGCGGTCTGGCCATCACTCGATAAATACTATGTGCTATTAAGCATATGAAGTAACCATTACTTAGATGAGTTTAATAACATAACGTTTAACCCAACTACGTGTTTTAGGATATAGTTCAAAGAACACAATCCTAACAACCAAAAACGAGATCCAAGTGAGAGGTACACTTACCTCACCACCTGAAACACTTTACGTATCCTCAGCTCTAAACTCCAACACCACTCATGATTCTACTCGTCTCAAACACTTCTCCAGAGCGTTCCATAGCTCTATCACTTCCTTAGAGCGTAACCATTGCTCTGATACCAAACTGTCACGCCCCGAATTCTCAACAAATAATAAGGGGTTTTAGCCCATAATTACATAACCAATTCGGGACGTGAAACATGGAATATCCAACATAAATATGCACTAGAATTTTTTTCTTAAATCCAGTACAACAACCACTCACTCCATGCTCACAAATGTAAATATTGACTCGTTATTTAGAGTCAATTATTACATTCCATAATTTACATAATAAATTGATATTTCAAATATTAAGTAAATACTCCTTCAGAGTTTATTACACAACAGCGGAAGTCCAACAATAACAGTTATGGTTGATAACGGTTTTACTAACCAATTCTTCAATGCTACTCTGTTGACTTAACCTGCACGATTAACCCCTACACCATTGAATAGTGTACCGGGTTATATCAACAAACCCGGTCAGCTTACGAAGCTGGTGTGAATGACCTCAGTTTACTCACACTAAATCCGTTTAACAAATTATGCATATATAGTTCGTTTTAAACGAATATATGTAAATTATATTTTTCAAATATAATTCCAATCCCGAAAATTCATATTATAAAATATACTGAACCTACGCGTCTCATACCGCGTATTTTAACCCCACACGTCCCATAACGTGTATGTTAATCCTAGGGTGATCCAGAATATCAAACAATATAAACTTTCATCCAAAATCAATCACAAACAATTATTATGAACATTTTCACAATAATAAGAACACAACTCACCCAAAATCCAAATTCTTTTATTTTCAAAAGAATAATATACATTTCCAAATACAATTCAATATTTTCAAGAATTGTAATTCATAATAGTAATTACTTCAAGTATTAGAGAAGTAACCACAAATCAACTCACACCAAATCGTTTACCCAAATTTCATTTATTTGTTAAAGGAAAAGTCCACAAATCTCAATCAGAAGTTCAAATATATTTAAAAGACTTCTCAAATACCCAACAAACTCAATGTCATTTTTTTTAGACATTTAGGAATGAGAAATACCATCATTCTCAAATACCCAACAAACTCAATGTCATATTTTTTTAGACATTTAAGAATGAGAAATATTATCCTTCTCATTCTGACAACTTTCTGCCTCCCTGGTCAGATTACTATGGCGACAGACTAGAGCTCTAACTGACTGAGGTAAGTATAGCCTCATAATTCAATCCTATGATCGAATGTCATCGGAGTCCCTCCCGGGTCCCCTCCCCAATCAACATCTATGATATTCGAACGTTTTAGGTCAAAATATCATTTCCCATGCCCAACAAAACGATTCAAATTGTATTTCTTTACAAAATCGTTTCCATCAAAACACCTCACAATCATAAAACGATAACATTTGTATTTTTCCACAAAATATCGTTTCCAACAAATCAATCATTCAAAACAATATAAATATTTTCAATATATTGTTTTCCACACAAACAAAATCATTCAACAATAATATAATTTGTTTATTTTCGCAACCAACACAAATGTGAATTTATTGTTCACATTAAATATCGTGAGATTCACTCACCTCTAATTCCCGCAGCGTCGTCAAATAGTAACCGGGAATCGACCAAAGCACGTACGCTTCACATTTCGCAATCATCTATGATTATGCAATTTACATTAGCATAATACACTTCCAAAATAATTCAAATGTTCCTCAAACGTCTCCTAGGATATCGGAACTATTAATCGAGACAAATTGACCAAAAGTCAAATGTCGGTCAACGTGGGTCCCACGTGACTATTCCTTACGGGTTCCACACGAAACCCAACACTTCCAAATTTTACGATCCAACCGCACAACATGTCTGTAATAAAAATATTGACCATACGATCAAATTTTATGATCAACCAACGGTTAGATCTCTTGGATCGTAAATCATACGATCCGATATTCGATTTAATCGATCATCGATCAAACGACTGAATTTGACAAAACTGTAAACATGAAAGTTGTTCGTATCGACGAACTAAGAACAACGGAGCAAATAATTTCTCCGATAACTGGCCGGACGCACCACCACGCGCCGCCACAGACGGTGGCCAGCCGTCGGTCAAACTTCTCTGATTGCCATGAAAATTTAACAGCATGTACAACTCAACAAGAGGATCAAGTTTGATAACAAGCTCAAAGTCCGAATCGAAGCGGATTGACCGGAATCGGAGTTGAAATTCACGACTGCCCAAATTTCAAGTCTAAAATTCTCCGTCGTCGGGAGTCCGATTGAAGCAAACTTTATGTTGTTGGAAAGCCCTTGGCAAGGGCTACAAAGCCCAGTAGGTAAGGTGACTCGAATAGGCCGGAAACTTTCCCAGAACAGATGAACAGTTCGGTCACGTTTTCCCTCTTTTTCTTTTCTTGATTTCTCTTTCTATACTAAAAATCAATGAATTAAACTAGTATATAATCTAAGAGGATGAAGAGACGAAGAGATTGGGACAAGTCTCACGCAAATTGGTGGCCGGAAGAAAATCTGGTTACTGTTCACGGCGGGAACAGTAATTTTCTGGGGAGAATTTCTGATTTTTGGGTGAATAGTAAATCTCAAAATCCTTTTTATAGAAATTTGTCCAATCTTTCGAGGTCCATAACTTCTTCATACGATGTCCGTTTTCGACGTACCACATGTCCATGAACTCGGTTTAACGAGCTCTACAACTTCCGTGGAGGTTATGGCATTTTTGAGCAAGAATGTAGACTCCGAAGTTCATTGGTTTGTGGCTTTTAAAAGTGTTAAAATAATTTTTCACATGTTTTCGAGTAGTCCATTTTAGAGGTTATGCCGAAATTTTGGAAAAAATCTCATCTAAGGTGGGCCCCAGAGGGTCACCTCGGATTCCAGAGTGGATTCTAGGACGGGTCTTGTCATAATATCTCATTCGAGCATATACCGCATGTTTACCACAAGTTCAAAGTTATTACCAGTAATAACTTATTACCAAAAGTTTCTGTAAAATCTCGAAGTCAACCATAGATTTTTAAGGCAACATATACCGAAATACCAACAATATATAATTGTGGTACTAATATTCTGGGCAACAAAATGGAGGCAACTATTTTTAGCAGACAATAAGTTTCCTTAATATTTGAGAACCCAAGTTTCTGGATACTTGAGACACTGTCAATATATAATAACAGTAATAATACCCCTTTTTTTTTCTTTTGTTTAAGGTATCGATCGAAATGACCATATTCTCGAAGCATCAACCAAAGAGACAATAATTTAAAAGAAATGATATTCCGAAGGCAACAAAGGGACAATATACCGAGACGTCAACAAAGAGACAAAAATACCGATGACCAAAATCAACTCTGACCTACAAACTTAGGATATTATTCATCCCAATAATAATCAACCAAATATATTTGGCATAGGCACAAGTGGTCATCTTTATCTCAAGCGCTTATGTTTCAGTTATCAACACATAAGAGAAACAAATAACATATAATGCCTCTCATTTAAATATGAGATTTTTTCGACCGACGCTCATTTTTCAATGTACATGTCCAAACACATTATTCCTTGTTTTCCTCGACCCCCACATTTTCGAGTTTGTATGAATAAATTTAAGACTTTTATATATAGGCAAGATAGTATCAACCATATATATTTAGACAACGAATCTTAGTAGGTCAAGGACTTCTATATATCTATCATTGGAAACATTATTAACCAACTTGTGACGTTAAGATTCATATTATATATTAAGCTATTGTTTAGGTAATAAACATTAGTCACCCCAACATTCTTCAAAGACATTGGAGTGTCTTTTGTAATAAATTGTTCATGAGACATCCAAAATCAATAAGGTATTAACATACCTAACGAACAATTAATTAAGGCAACCATGAACCGAGGCATCGAGGCAACCACAAAATGAGGCAAAATTTTATGTTCATTTATTGATGCAAACATCAATATATAATTGATACAACATTTTCCATTGACATTAAAATTTCGAAAGCTACCATAGATTTTTAAGGCAACATATGTAGAGCTAATTATTCGAGCATATACCGAAATACCAACAATATATAATTGTCGTACTAATATTCCGAGGCATCAAAATGGAGACAACTATTTTTAGCAGGCAACAAGTTTCCTTATTATTTGAGAACCAAATTTTCTGGATACTAGAGATCTATACTGTCAGTGTATAATAGCAGTAATAATATCTCATTCGAGCATATACCGCATGTTTACCACAAGTTTAAACTTATTACCAGTAATAACTTATTACCACAAGTTTCCGTAAAATCTCGAAGGCAACCATAGATTTTTAAGACAACATATACTGAAATACCAACAATATATAATTGTGGTACTAATATTCCGGGCATCAAAATGGGGGAAACTATTTTTAGCAGACAATAAGTTTTCTTAATATTTGAGAACCCAATTTTGCGGATATTTGAGACACTGTCAATGTATAATAACAGTAATACAATCCCATTTAAATGTCGACGTCATAATTTTTCAGGCAACATATGCATATATATTCCGAGGTTTTTTTTTCTTTTGTTTGAGGCATCGATCGAAATAACCATATTCTCGGAGAATCAACCGAATGGACAATATTTTAAAAGAAATGATATTCCGAAGGCAACAAAGGGATAATATACCGAGGCGTCAACAAATGGACAAAAATATCGATGACCAAAATCAACTCTAACCTACAAACTTAGAATATTATTCATCCCAATAATAATCAACCAAATATATTTGGCATAGGCACAAGTGGTCATCTTTATCTCAAACTCTTAAGCTTCAGTTATCAACACATAAGGGAAACAAATAACATATAATGCCTCTCATTTAAATATGAGATTTTTCTGATCGACGCTCAATTTTCAATGAACATGTTTATACACATTATTCCTGGTTTTCCTTGACTCCCACATTTTCGAGTTTGTATGAATAAATTTAAGACTTTTATATATAGGCAAGATAGTATCAACGATATATATTTAGGCAACGAATCTTACTAGGTCAAGGATTTCTATTTATCTATCATAGGAAACATTATTTAGCCAACTTGCGACTTTAAAATTCACATTATATGTTAAACTATTGTTTAGGTAAAAAGCATTAGTCACCCCAACATTCTTCTATGACATTAGAGTGTCTTTTGTAATGAATTGTTCATGAGCCATCCAAAACTAATAAGATATTAATATACCTAACGGACAAGTACAATTCACAGCAAACGAGATGTCCGGTCGAGCTAAACAATTCACAGCAAACGAGATGTCCGGTCTAGTACATTGGGCCAAGTACAATAATACGCTTATTGCACCCATATATGAACACTCAGGGCTCAATATCTCTTTATCGTCTCTCTTAGGACAGAATGGCTCCTTGTTAATGTCTAGAGTTCGAACGATCATGGGAGTAGGTGACGACTTAACGTCATGATGACTAAAACGTCTTAACACCTTCTAGGTGTAGTTTGACTGATGTACTAGGATTCTATCTTTACGGTGCTCGATCTGCAGGCCGAGACAATACCGTGTCTTTTCAAGATCCTTCATCTCGAATTCTTTCTTCAGAAGTTCAGCAATTTCAATCAACTCTTTCGAGGTTTCTCTGAGATTCATATCATCTACATAGACTGCGGTAATAGCATATCCTGAAGTGGATTTCTTAATAAACACGCAAGGGCATAGTTCGTTGTTCACGTATCCCAAGCTGATCAAGTATTCACTTAGACGGTTATACCACATCCGTCCGGATTGTTTAATCCATATAGTGAACATCTCAGTTTAATCGAGAACATATATATATCTATGTGTCTAGATCCCCATAGAGATAAATTGTGACCACATCCATGAGCTGCATGCATATCCAGTTTTTCGAAAACTACTAAACTGATTAAGTAGTGGAACGTTATAACGTCCATTACGGGAGAATAAGTCTCCTCGTAGTCAATTCCAGGGCGTTGAGAGAAGCCTTGCGCCACTAGGCGAGCTTTATATCGAACAATCTCATTATTCTCATCACGCTTCCTTACGAAAACTCATTTATGACCACCTGGTTTAACATTGGGCGGTGTTGGAGCGATTGGTCCGAACACACTTCGTTTCGCTAAGGAATCAAATTCAACCTGGATTGCTTGTTTCCATTTAGGCCAGTCCGTTCTTCGTTGACATTCAGCAACGGTACGTGGTTCCATATCATCATTGCTCATAATGTCAGCGGCCACTGCATATATGAATACATCATCGATGATAGTGTCGTTTCACTTCAATATATCGTCTAAGCTAGCATGATTGACAGATATTTCAAGATTCTCAAGATGGGGAGGAATTGGTCTTTCGTCCGGAACACGCTCCTCTAATACATCTCCGTAATCCTTAATGATCTCGTGTGGCAAAACGGGTTTCGCATGAGTCTTAAGTACCGAACCGCCGAACCTTGCCTAGACATCACATCCAACTGGGTGAGCCTAGTCGTGGAAGATTCATAACCTTTCGTGACTTAATGTGGAGATATATGTGCCATGTGTACTATTTTACATGCTTTTATTTTTGATTTAGTGATCAAGTAATCAAACAAAAATAATAAAGCACATGCGATCCAGATTACAATTTCTCTTGACCTAAGATTAATTAGGGTTCATGATCAATGGTTATGGTTCACTATTTTTCAAGGATTGAAAAAATTAAAAAAACATAACTTACTTGAGAAATGCACCTAAAAAAAATTTAGGGTTCCACGTACAAGTCAAGAAAAAAAATCTCCAACGAATTTGGGTTGCTTCCTTCAAACTTTGTGAAGGTGTTCGTCGTTCGTCATTCTTCCTCCTTGTTCTTTAATCTTGGAGCGTGCTGATAACGTGTTGTGTGTCACCTATTAACTCAAGTAGAAAAGAGAAAAAAACAAGATAGCGAAGTGTAGAATGAATCGATTGATGTTGATCATTTGATGTGTGAAATGGTGATGCGTCAACCTCTTTATATAGTGGAGAGGTTGAGGTGTATTCATGGTATACAATAATGGTGAGAAACCTTTTGATTTCTTCACTAACCCACTAACTATACATTTATGTCCTCTCATAAGTGGTGTAACCCTTATGGAGTCAATAGAAAGAAATATCAAAGGTCTTGCACAATGTATGTAGTCCACATCTTGTATCATGTTCGTACGGACCTTAGTTTAATGGACAACAACCCCACAATGTGTCCTACAACAATGACCGGTCGAACAGCGGCGGGTCAGCCTACTTCTCCACCTTCCTCACCTCCATTCCGCCTCCACCCTTCATCAACTTTGCTCACCACGATATCTACATCATTATCCACCATCTTGGGCTGCTGGGGATCCTCATCAAGTCACCAAGTTCATCATTAAAAGCCAAGGAGGAGCAAGAGAGCATCTATTGAGCATCCCTCAACTTTACTTTCTCTTTTCCCTATGTCTAAAGTTCATATATGTAATTTGATGATGTTATTTAGGATGACTGGTAAGTAGTTTACTTTGTTGGGAACTAGGGTTGTGTGCCCTAGTCCATTGTGATGTAATGATGAATTGACTATGTATGAATGTTTTGTAATGAACGAGTATGTCTATTATCCATTTCAATTTGTGTTGAGTACATGTTTAGGGAATTTAGTCACTTCTTTGAGCATGTTTGCAATCTACTTTGATTGAGATTGTTGGGGTGACTCCTAGATTTCTCTAGGCATATGATAATAGATGTGATGAGGTCCCCTTGTTTGAGTTTCTAAGTCTTTGTGCTCATAGCCTCTCAAGCCAATTTGAGGGAATTCTAGTGACCCATAATATGGGACTAAGAATACATAAGAGAAGATGGTCTTAGACCCATAATATGGCTAAGATACGAAGCTTGATTCATTCATTTCATAAACATGATTACTAAATTGGTTCATTAAGCATCATGTATGGACTTAGGCTAACCCGAAACCCCAACACTTTCATATATTTGCACACACTCTATCTTACTTGCTTGCATTTATTTCTTTGTTTGCCTTTTGATTGTTGTCTTCGCATTCCACCATTTCTTACACAAACCGACACCACATCACTCCGCACATTGTCACATACACACTCACCCACTCTTTTCACACCTTGTCACTCCACACACTAGCTAGCGTTTCCCGATTACTTGCTACCTTGAGATTGAGGACCGTCAATCCATGTTGGAACGACAATCCCCCGTCTCAATATCACTTACCACTATTTTTGCTTTGTCATGTGTGCATTCGCCCAACTTCACTCTCATCACCTCCACTAACTTGATTTTCATTTTCAAACACCTCACAACATTGAGGACAATGTTGGTTTTAAGTGTGGGGGTGAAGTTGGGCCAAACTAAAATGATATCACATTTTTGAACCATAAAAAAATTTCAAATTTTTCAAAGTTTTCAACGAACAGTCGACCTTTGAGTCAACCGGTCGACACTCGTCCATGGAGATATTCGACCGGTCGACCGGTGCTAAAAATTCATAATGTGTGATTTTGAAACTTTGAAGTTTTTGTGTGTGTTTTGATTGTCCTTTTCAACCCGGATGATGATTTTGAGCCCGTTAGGTTGTGAATTAAGTGGATAAAGAGCATGTGCTTATAAATCATTGAATTGCCTTGTGATTAATTTATGTAATTGATGCTTGCTTGACACTATATGCACATTTGCCATGTAGATTGATCACTTTCAATTAGAGAAGCATATTTAGATGATGTATTGACATGCATATACCCTATATGGTGAGATTTGAGCATTATTGACATGTATGCATCATTCATACATTCTTGTTCTTCATGTGTGTGCATTCCACTAGTTTACGAAACCTAGAACTTGCTCAAAAATCGCTTGAGACTACGTGTTAATTTTCGATGAATTGGAAATGATTAAGGCACTAGATAACCAACATGGCCAAATTAACATTCATCCCTCTAAACACTTTTCATTAGGTTTAACCCATGTCGAGCCTCATTCATCATTAGCCTTTTCTTCGTATAACCCACATAATCTAACCCACGTTACAAACTTAAACACTAACCGTCTCTTGTTCCAAGTATTAGCGAGACGACGATGGTGACTTCTCATGTTCTTTGTGTTCTTGGGATTGTGAAAAACAAGTGTGGGGGTAGATTAGTTTAGAGCTTTGTAAATGAGAAAAATGTTGGAAAGAAAGCAAACTACAAAAGAAGAAAATAAGTTGAGAAAATAAAAAAGAAGTTGAGTACAAAAATAAAGTTAAAAAAAAAGAAAGAAAGTCCCAAAAAGAAAAGAAATACAAAATGGGAAAAGGAAATAGTGAGAAAAAGAAAGAGAAAAGTAGAAATAGAAAGTAAGAAAATCCAAAAATAGAGTTTGTTTTTAGAATAAAATGTTGAGGAGAATAAAAGTTTAGGATTGTTTGTAAAAGAAAATGAGTTTCAAAGTCCTTGAGTTATTTTGTGAAATGCTTGGAATACTTGTTTATCCATCCCTTTGTTTCATGCTAACCCCTAACCTTTGGCCCCATTACAACTATGTGAAAGCCTTTTTGATCTAATGAGTTGCGAATTAATTAGTGGAGAGTTGGTCAATGAGCAAGCTTATATGGACATTGCTTTTGGTAATGTTCTTGAGAGTAAACACTTAACCCTAAACACAAGAGCGGAAATATTTAGTAAATCATGTGAGTTTAGCGGTTAATTTTGATAGGACCCGCCCCAGACTCCACCCCGGAATCCGAGGTGGCCCTGTGGGGCCCACCTTAAGGGAAATTTCTACCGAAAAATTTGGCATAACCTCCCTTAAATGGACTACCCAAAACTTGCAATTGCAAAAATCAACACTTCTAAAAGTCCACAAACCAACCAAAACTTCTGAGCCTGCTTGCTCACTATAACAATTACAATCTTCCACAATAATATGGTAACCAAAGGGTTTCTAACCCAACAATCCACTATTTCTGTAAAATTGCATACATTAATAGTTTGGTAATTTAGAGCATTCTAATGACTCAACAAGAATCTGTGCAAACAAGTTTAAGGAAAGAGACTTCTACAGAAATAGGAAGCAATGGTGAACTAATGCCTCGACTGCGTGGTGTGGCCCGACCTCAACAAATCTGCAACCTGGGCAAGTAAAAACGAAGGGCCCAGGGAAAAGCATTTGAAAATGGTAGCGTGAGTGGACAATAAAATAATAATAAAGAAAAACGTTAATGCTTTCCCATTTTATCCTTTAAAATAATTCGTTTATGCATGTGACACTTGAAATAAACAACGCTGAAAGATAATAGAATAAGAAAAATATAAAGGTACAAACCAATCCCATTGGTTCGGATAAAACCCGAAAACAGGGGAAGGTAGATCACCATAAACAATGAGCCTCCCAGGCTAGGGTCGGAGCCTCCCAGGGTCTAGTAACAGCGTCCCACGCTGTACTCCACTCTACTCATCAAGGATGAGGAGGAGATATAAAGGCTAGCTAGCAATGATAATATGACAACCCTATTATGGTGAAGGTAGATAAAGAGACAAGACCATAGTCCAACACTTTCCCAACATGATGTAATCGATAACGCAAATCCATAGAAAATCTCATTCCATTACTATTCCAAGAATCTCGAATCGACGAATAAAATAATATTAAATTTCAGAAATTATCTCGGAAAATGATTCGTCGAAAAATCACATAAATTTCAAATACGAGCATAACAATTTCATATCAGAAATTCAAGTGGAAGATCAATGTCCAAATTATAATCCCAAGCAAAAATATTATGCTTGATAATTTAAAACAATATTTTAAATCACAAATCCATTTCCCAAAAAATCTTATTTGCATGCATCATTATTTAAAATCAAAAGTCCACTCACAGATTACCGGCTAGGCCTGTCGCCCGTCAAGGTACTCCTCAACGTCCTCCTGACAACACGAATTATATAACCACAATTATTTGACGGATGAAACAATAATTCGAGATCTAATTCAATAACCCAAATAGGGTTCCCGATAACCTTCACAACGCTAATCCAGCGCTACATCTCGAATCTTAACTCCACTATTAAATTCCTCATTGATAAATCTAATTATCAATCATGTTCGGCGACAAATCCAACGGTCGGATTGTCGCGGTTCGATAAATCAAACGAACGTAACTAATTTATCGATTCCACAATCCGTAATTATACTTTAATTAACCAAACAACCTAATTCCGACGATTTAACCGTACAACATACTCAAACTAATTATCTTAGCAACATACTCAAATTCGGTGACAATCCGACGGTCACTCGGTAAAATTTATCGTAACTCGTACGATAACGAACATAAATTAATTCGGGTAAATTCTCAAGTTGCGACAACTTCCTACGAACCATACAAAGTCCGATTTTTGTGTACTTCGTGTCTACGAACTCGGTTTAACACGTTCTACAATCCTCGAGAAGAAAGTTTTCTTAAATTTTAAACGAAGCGAAAAGTCAACCTAACGACCCCCTAAACGTGCTTCCAAAAATTTAAAACTTCCTCGAATTAACGTAAAATTCCAAATAAAATTTATTTACTAACTTACTTTAGATACGGGTCGTTACAGTTTCCCCATTATCACCACTAATCCTACTAACTATACAATTTATGTCCTATCATAAGTAGTGTAACTCTTATGGAATAAAATAGATGAACACCAAAGGTCTTTGTTGTCTTGCACAATGTATGTAGTCCACATCTTGTATCTTGTACGTACGGACGTTAGGTTACTGGACAGGCAACCCACAATGTGTCCTACAACAAAATCTAATTATCTAATTGAATTCGGCATAGTTTGACCAATAGTCAACTGTCAGCTAACGTGGGTCCCATATCAACTATTCATCGAACGAGTCCCACTTGAACTTCACAACACCAAAACTTACTAGCAAACTTAATTCTACCATCCTAGCATCACATCCAAAAATAATGAAGATCCAACGGTTAGATCATCACAAATTTAAGGATCCACAAGTTGTCATTCACTGATCGTCAATCAAACGATCAAATTTTAAAAAACGGACTTCGCCATCGTGTTTGGATCATTGGACACAGTTGGAGGGACGAAAAGGATTGCCCCAAAGGCCGAACCCGCTGGCGGGATCCGCCGTCCGTAGCGGCAACCACGGTGGCTCCACCATTGACCTCCTCCGATGGTCCTGAAAATTTACCATCATGTTCACAACAACACAAGGATTAAGTTTCATAACTCTCGAAGATCAATTCGGTCTTAGTTGGCCAGAATTTTCCTCGGAAGCCGGTGGTAGGGGTCATCATTTGGCCTTTAGGCCCTAAGCCCATTTTAAGCCCGGCTCGGCCCGTACTATAGGCCTGATTGGCTCGGCCCTTTATTTTTAGGGTAGGGCTTAGGCTCAAGTATTTAAGCTCGACCCTTTTTGGCCCGTAAAGGCCTAGTCCGGCCCGACCCTAAAAGCCCTTTTAAGCCCAATAATAATTACCCTTTTATATATATACATATACACACACATATAATTATACAATAATATATAAATCTTTCAATTTTTTCATGTATTTATTAAATTTTTAATTTAAAAGTTTGTTTGTTAATATATAAAGATATAAAACTCACCTTGTGGCGCAAGGCTTCTCACAGAGCCCTGGAATCAACTACGAGAAGACATATTCTCCCGTAATAGACGTCATAACGTTCCGCTACCTTGTCAGTTTGGTAGTTTCCGAAAAACTGAATATGCAACTTATGGATGTGGTCTCCACGTATCTCTATGGGGATCTAGATACGGAAATTTATATGAAGGTCTCGGATGGACTTCAGTTACCCAAGTCAAGTAGCTCTAGACCACATAGTTCATTTGCTATAAGATTACAACGCTGATTATATGGATTGAAACAATCCGGACGGATGTGGTATAAACCGTCTAAGTAACTACTTGATTGGTAGAGGGTATGTGAACAATGAATTATGCCCATGCATGTTTATTAAGAAAATAAGTTCCGGATTTGCAATAGTCGCGGTCTATGTTGATCGATGACATGAATATTATTGGAACTCTTGATGAACTAAGAGATACCGTTGAATACTTGAAATCCGAATTTGAGATGAAATATCATGAGAAAACACAGTTTTGTTTCGGTTTGGAACTTGAGCACCGTGATAATGGGATTCTGATTCATCAATCAGTTTATATCCAAAAGATGCTTAGGTGTTTTAATATGGATAGGGTCCATCCTGTTAGCACTCACATGATTAGTCGCAGCCTAAATTCAAGGAATGATCCGTTTCGCACAAGGGATGATGGTGAAAACGTTTTGAAGGCTAAAGTGTCGTACCTAAGTGCAATAGGCGCATTATTGTATTTGACACAGTGCACAAGACCCGATATCTCATTCGCTATAAACTTGTTAGGTAGGTATAGCTCCGCGCCCACGCAACGCCATTTGACCACATAAAGATTATATTTCATTACTTAAAAGGTACGATTGTAATACCCCGAAAATTTCGATACTATTTTTATAAATAGGTCGTGAAATTTGAAGTGAAATTGTGTGATTTCGTATTTTTAGAGGTTTCCGTCGTAAAACGATAATTACGATGGTAATTATAAGTTACACAAGGTTAATTAAGGTAACTTTTTATCTGTTGAGAATTTGGGAAAACTTTCTTCATGAAAGTTGTAGAGCTCGTCGAACCGAGTTCGTGGACATGTGGTACGTCGAAAACGGACATCGTATGAAGAAGTTATGGACCTCGAAAGTTTGACGAATTTCTATAAAAATGATTTTGGGATTTACTATTCACCAAAAATCAGAATTTCCCCCAGAAAATTACTGTTCACCCGTGCTACAGTAACCGGCCACTTTGACCGGCGATTTCTCCCAATTCCGGCCATCTCCGGCCATGAAACTTGTCCCAAATTATTCACCACTCAATTCTCTTCAACCCTATACAAATTTCCTTGATCAATTCTTAGTATAGAAGGAGAAATCAAGAAAAGAAAAAGGGGAAAAACGCAGCCGAACTGTTCATCCGTTTCTGGGCAAGTTTTCGGCCAAATCGAGTCACCTTACCTACTGGGCTTTGTAGGCCTTGCTTGGGGCTTTCTAACAACATAAAGTACGCCTCAATCGGAGTTCGGACAAAGGAGAATTTTGGATTTGAAATCCTAGGGTTTTGGAACTATCGAGGTAAATTCGAGACTTTTTACTTTGAATTGGCCCTTGTGGCAGTTATGAAAGTTGTTTCTGGTAATGTGTAGAACATGCTGTTAAAATTTCATAGCAATCAGACAACCTTTGTCCGGCGGCTGGCCACCGTCGGTGGCGGCGCGTCGGCGGCGCGTCCTGCCGGTCCAGGAGCAGTTCTTTGCTCCGTTTGGCTTGGTTCGTCGATACGAACAACTTTCGTGTTTACACTTTTGTGAAATTCGGTCGTTTGATCAATGATCAATTAAGCGATAGTTATGGATCGTTAGATCCGTGATGATCCGACCGTTGGATCATCACCATATTTGGATATGATGTTAGGATGCTAGAAATAAGCATGCTGTTGGATTTTGGAAGTTTCGGATTTTGTGTGGGACCCGTTGATGAATAGTAGACGTGGGACCCACGTTGACCGACGGTTGACTTTTGGTCAAATGGTCTCGATTAATATTTCCGATGTCCTAGGTGACATTTGAGGAACATTGAATTATTTTGGAAGTGTATTATGCTAATTGGAAATTGCATAATCATAGGTGATTACGAAAGGTGTTGCGTACATGCTTGTCGATTCCTGGTTTTTTATTTGAAGACGCAGCAGGAATTAGAGGTGAGTGAATCTCACGATGTTTTTATATATGAATATTAATTCATATTGGGTTGTTTGTGAAAATGAGTAATTGCATTTATTAAAATGATTTTTGTGATATATAATTAAATAAATAATTTAATTGATATATCGGGTTTGTGATTTTGGTGTTAAAACAATATTTGAAAAATATTCATTTTATTGTTTTATTTGTTGGGTTTCGTGGGAAACAATATTTCATAAATATGATATTGTGTTTGCCTACTTGAATGATTTTTGTCCAAATGGACTGTCCTGGGGACAATGGCAATGGGTGAAAAATGGTAGCCCATTCAGTTAGAGCTCTAGACTGCGTAGCCCGTATTCATTGAAAACAAAGATGAATACTTTATGTAATTAACTTGATGTATTAAAAGGAGAAGAAAAATAGTATTCTCACTTTTAATCAGGCGAAGTTAAAAATAACTTGATGTATTAAAAGGAGAAGAAAAATGGTATTCTCACTTTTAATCAGGCGAAGTTATAAATGTTTTCGTGTGAGTATGGATTTTAATTATTATGATTTACAATTCTTAAAAAGAATGAAATCATAACCTTGGGAATTGATTTTTGGGAAGATTTATATTGTTTAATATTCTGAATTACCCTGGTATTAACATACACGTTTATGGGGCGTGTGGGGTTAAAATACGTGATATGGGGCGCGTAGGTTCAGTATATTATATAATATAAATTTTCTGGATTGGGATTGGATTTGGAGATTTATGGAATTTCTTTTAAATAAAAAGAAATCAGTATTTGGAGAAAATGATTTGGTGTGAGTTGATTTGAGATTACTTCTTTAATAATTGAAGTAGTTACTATTTTGATTTACAATTCTTGAAAAATATTGAATTGTAATTGAAGGTTTAAATGATTCTTTTGAAAATAAAAGAATTTGATTTTTGGGTAAATGTGATCGGTGTGAGTAAACTGGGATCATTCATACCAGCTTCACAAGCTGACCGGGTTTGTTGATATAACCCGGTACACTATTCCACGGTGTAGGGTTTAATCGTGCAGGTTAGGTAACCAGAGTTGCATTGAAGGTTTGGTCGGTAAACCGTTATCGACCATAAGTGTTATTATTTGACTTCCGCTGTCTTGTAATAAATTTACTCTGATGGATAAATTAATTAATATCTTGTAATATCAATTTATTATTTAATTTATGGTTTGTAATATGTAACCCTAAAGAACGGGTCAGCATTTACATTTGTTGGGCATGGAGTATGCGTTGTTGTACTTGAATTAAAAGGAAAAAAATTCTAGTGCATATTTGTATTTGATATTCCATGTCGTCACGTTCCCGAAATGATTTGTAATTAAGGGCAAAATGCCTTATTAATTGATTTGAAAATCGGGGCGTGACAACGATTGATATGAGTTTGTTCTTTCCCTACAGAGAGTCGAGAAAATAAGGCAAAATGGGTATGAGACTCATGCCTACCATGACAGCAGGACGTGCTGCCGTTGCACCATATACCCAAAACCCTTATGAGGTTTTGGTTGGTTTTGCTGATGTCGGGTATTTCTCTGACCCGCACAAAGGTCGTTCCCAAACGGTTATGTCTTTTCCATGGGAAACACCGCGATATCTTGGAAGTCTACAAAGCAAACCATTGTCGCTACTTCTTCAAATCATGCAGAGATTATTGCTCTCCATGAAACTGTTCGAAGTGTATATGGTTAAGGTCCATAGTTACACATATTAGAACTACATGTGGTTTGAGGTCAACCACAAATGAACCTACGTGCATTTATGAGGATAATGCCGCTTGCATAGAGCAAATGAAGCAAGGTTTCATTAAAGGCAACAACACCAAGCATATTTCGCCTAAATTCTTCTATAATCAACAACAATAGAAGTTCCTCAAGATCATAGTGAATCAAGTTAGATCTGAGGATAGTGTGGTAGATTTATTTACTAAATCGCTACCTAAATCAACATTTGAGAAGAATGTTAAAAGCATTGATTTGCTTAAGTTGTTTGAGATCCCATGATTGTAGGAATTAGGGGGAGACGTAGACATCAGGGGGAGTCTGGTGCCCACATGCTAAGTTTCCAAATGTGAAGGGTGTGTTGTACTCCTTTTTCCTTCGACCAAGGTTATTTTTGTTCCACTGGATTTTTGTTACTTAGCAAGGTTTTTAATGAGACAACGAGAGAAGCACCACCTAGAGTTGACGGCACAAGGGGAAGTGTTGAAGGAAACCTAATATTTGTGTGCCTTGTCAATCTAGGAGCAATCAATTCTAGATTGGGATAAGGAAAGTAAATCCTTCTAGAATATGGATTGTATTTAGAATAAGATTCTTAATTCAATAAGATTGTATCTTGTATTCCTCTATGAATAGAGGCCTATATTCATCAATAAAAAACATCAATACCAGATCAATTCTCCTCTTCTTTATTTTACGTTATTCTACAACAACATCCCATTTGATTAAGCTTAATTCACTTCCAAACCTTTTTTCATTTAAAAAAAAAAAGACTTCCAAACCCTTCATCACTGAAAGAATAAATAATTGGCAATACTCTTCTTCACACATGAACTCATGTGGGATCAATGGAGTTTGACGGAAAACAAAAGATGTTGAACAATTATGGTGGATATACCCCATCCATGATATTTTGTTTGAAAAAATATTCATATCACACCATAATTGGATAAGATTGAAAATAGACACCATAATTGAAATCTTCATCAGTAGCATGTGTGGGTGATTCATGTGGTTCGAGGTTAGGTCTTTTTGGTTTATTTGGATTGTTTTTAACAATCTCCATGTAACCAATGTCATTTCTAGGGTTGTGCGTGGTTCTCTCACTGCTCGAGTTGTGGGTGGGGAAGATATCACAACTTGTCACTCTCATGTTCTGTAATTTTTCTGTTATTGAATAAAAATTCTCTTTTACTAAAAAAAAGATTGAAAATAGACGCGATATGAATATTTTCTCAAACAAAATTGCGATATGAATATCCAAATCATCGAACAACAGGTTTGGGATTTGTCTTATCATGACATAGATTTGGGATTTGTCATTGACATGGATTTTATTTATAAAAAGAGACCAATTGTCAAAAATTATTTAAATAAAAGATAGTAAAATTAGGAATGCAATGATTACAATTCACAAATATATATATATATATATATATTCAGCGTAAACCAAACCCTTGAGCAAACCGATGACTTTAGACTTTCCTCCTCCTGATCTAGTCCACTTGAGAAGGACTGCATCCTTTGCATTTAATATCTTAAGAGCTTCTTTTTCTCTTTGATAAAAACTGATGAGCAAAAAGGACATTCTTATGGCGTTGGCATGATAAAAACAATGTGGAGGTGAGTTTTATATATTTCTTTTAGCAAATATTGAAATTCATATGAGCAATTCTTTTAAAACAAAATTGTAATGATATGGCAAAACTGATAATGCGGTAATGATGTGTCATTTGGTATGCAAATTTGGTAATAATTTTTCATATCTCTGTCACTATTCATATTTTAATCCATCATTTGACTAAAAATCTAAAATAATTTTAACCGAGTCTTGTACATTTCCAAAGGCCCAATACTATTCTCATAATTTTGATTGGTGTGGATTTATTTAATCATGTTTATGAAGGTGGTTACTGGTTAAGTAGGGAGGGGACGGGTTCAATAAAAACGCGTTAAAGCAAGCATTCAAGTGCCAAACAAACCCCATTAACCTTGTTTGAAACTTTGAACACAAAACCGACTCCAACTGTTTTTTTATTGTAGTACAAAGTAGAACTAGAAGTTGAACTAGAAGAAAGGGAGTTTGGGAGTGTGTGTGTTTTGTTGACTGAGAAAATAGCCGGCACAGGCCGTCTCTTATTATGACAATGATATAAATCAATATTTAACTTTTCAATACGCGTTGAACAATCAAACCACATGACCACCCTGCTTGCTCTTTCTTGGTAATTAAGCCTCTTTCAATCCCTCAATTCCTCGCTTATCTGGATTTCAATCTCTCAAGGTATCACTTACTCTTAAAGTTTCATACTTTCAGTAATCTAGTTCTAAGCTAGTCTTTTTTTTTTTTTTTTTTCTGGGTTTTATTTATCAAAAGACAAATTCGCATCTTGAGGGTCTTATTGGATTCAATTTGGTGACTTGGGTGTTGAGTAACCTTGAATTTGGATTCTTATTTGAATTTTGGGGGTCTTGAATTCGAATCGGATGTTTATCATATGAAATGGGTAAAGGATGTAGTATGAGCTTTTTGCAAGTTCAAGGATAGTTGATTATATTCAGGTGTATTCTTTGTTATGCAATTGGGTAAAGAAGGAGGTTTTGTGAAGGTTTGGATTGGTTTTGGTCCTGAGTTTTGCTTCTGAAGGAGGGTTTTGTAGGGGATTTTATTGTTCATAGTGCAAAATGGGTTTAATATGTGGCAAGCCTTCCGCGGTCGAAGATAGCCGGGAAAGCCCACCAAAGAGATCATCTCTGACTTCGAGTAAGAGACACTCGCTCAAGGTTCCACGGTTGAATTCTTCAAAAAGAGAGGAGGTTGTTCGTACTAAAGATAGATTGGATGGGGGTGGTGGTGGTGGTGTGAAAGTGATGTTGATTGATAAGGCAATCAATGGTTCTGTGCGATTATATGATGACCAGACTAAGAGTAAGAAGGTAGAAACGGCCGAGGTTACTGTTCTTGATCATCCGGGTTCAAGAAGAATTCCCAAGGTTACTGTGGCCGAGCAGGTTGCGGCTGGGTGGCCTGGTTGGCTTTCTGCAGCTGCAGCTGAAGCTGTCAATGGATGGATACCTCGCCGTGCTGATACTTTCCAGAAGTTAAATAAAGTATGTGTTCTTTACTTGATAGTTGATACTAAATTTTTCTTCTCTCATATTGTGTACATACTATACCTAGTGAAAAGAAAAATCCCAAAATTGGAGAAAACTGATCTCTGTAATAAATGATTTGATAATGCTTAGCTAGCTACTTTGCTTGTGTGATTAATTACTCATTTCTTTTTCTTGATATTTATTGATTCTTGTTTTCTTTTTCATGTGATGGTATCTACTGCTTTCAGATTGGGCAAGGAACTTATAGTAGCGTTTACAAGGCCCGTGATGTCCTGAATGATAAATTTGTTGCTTTGAAAAAAGTAAGATTTGATAATCTTGATCCTGAGAGTGTCAAGTTTATGGCAAGGGAAATCCTTTTCTTGCGTAGGCTTGATCATCCTAATGTAATAAAATTGGAAGGATTGATTACATCACAGACGTCAAGCAGCTTGTACCTTGTTTTTGAGTATATGGAACATGATCTTACAGGACTTGCATCACGCCCAGGCATTAATTTCTCTGAACCCCAGGTACTCTGTCAATTTTACACTTCTGATCATTCTAGTACTTTTGCGTTAAGCATAACTTCTGCTAGTCATCCTCATACCTGACTTATAGACTAATCTTTATGTCATTTTAGGTTAAGTGTTACATGCAGCAACTTCTAAGTGGACTTAATCACTGTCATAGTCATGGTGTTTTGCATCGTGATATAAAGGGGTCAAATCTTCTTGTTGACAACAATGGAATCTTGAAAATTGCGGATTTTGGCTTGGCAAGCTTTTATGATCCACATCACAGTGTTCCGCAGACAAGCCGTGTGGTGACTCTCTGGTATCGACCTCCAGAACTTTTACTTGGAGCCTCTAAATATGGGGTTGCAGTGGATCTATGGAGCACTGGTTGCATTCTAGGAGAATTATATTCTGGAAAACCTATCCTGCCAGGAAAAACAGAGGTACCATATTTAGGAATTCCCCCTCCCCTCCCTTCTCTGAGATGCATGCATTGTTTATGACCTTGTGGGCCACATTGGTTTCATTATGATACTATGAAATTATCACAGATTAAATTAAACTTAAGATGATCTCTATGTGTTCTTGATTCTTATTTTACATTGCGGCTTATATTGAGGTTGTTTGAGCTTGGAAGTTTCATGGAAAGACTATTCTGTTTTACGTATCAAGGCTAGTTGAAGAAACCTGATTAGATATGTAATTCAACAGAGTTTTTGACTAATTGCGTCTATAATAATTCTTGGATGTTAATAGTTTAATTCAAATTTGACTAATTATTATGTACCAAACATTAAGTTGACCAATTATTGTTATGATTAAATTGTAATAAGTTATTTAATGAGAAGATCAAATTGGATCATATATGCTTATGTAACTCAAATCCTCCCCCACACTACAATTAATATAGGTCTAACTATGCTAGAAACTGGTGATTATCGCGTAGAAGGCTGTAAGTTGCTGCAACTGTAGTTATGTAAGCTGAAACAATAGCTAGGGCCGTAGGTCTGGATGTATTTTAAGAATGTCTATCTACCATTTATTTGGGTAGCAACACTACCCAATTTCTGACAGATGCACGTATGCACAAATGTTAAGAAATGCGTTGGTTAATCATTCCTCGAATGTATGCCTATAAGCATGTTTATCTGTATACTGTAGGTTGAACAGTTGCATAAAATTTTCAAGCTCTGTGGCTCACCATCTGAGGATTATTGGCGTAAATTACACTTACGACATTCAACAATGATCAAACCCCCGCAACCTTATAGAAGATGTGTTGCAGAGACTTTTAAGGACCTTCCTTCTGCTGCTCTGCAGCTTATGGAAAGTTTACTATCTGTGGATCCTGCTGATCGAGGAACTGCTGCTATTGCTCTCAATAGTGAGGTGTGAGGATTATTTTTATTAAAATTGCAACACAACTAGTCTAATGAATGCTGATATTTATGTTTCTAGAATTTTGCAGGCATTCTTAAATTTATATATTCCTCTCCTGGCAGATTTGCTCCTTTTGTTTTTCAATTGTTTTGGTTTGGTTTTTGCTTTACTCTCAGTACTCTTAGTTGGTGAAGAGCATCTGCCATCCGTAAAAGAGACTTGAAACAAAAGGGAACAAAAACAAGTAGGAAAAATGAAACGCCTTTGTTTATTTATGTCTAGTCTGGGCATATAAAACAAATAAATTTAAACAAAACCAAAATTTCTGGAAATGAGTATACAAAAGACATCAACTTTTGACAAATGAAATTACGCAACTAACTCTGTTAACTATATAATAGTTCTCTTTAAATTGTTTCTTAAGGTTAGATTAATAATTTCTTTTTCTACAACTGAGACTAGATATGGACCTTTTTAAATGGTTATCTAAAGAAATATAATTCAGTTATAGCCAGTGTTCATACACCAGTTGGTTGAGTGGTTTAATCAAGTTTTAAATCAATCGTTTTAGTAGAATTAAACTGAAAATGTAAGTCGTTCTCTTGGTCGTGAAGATTGTACATGCTCATGTTACATGAAGTCCATGAACATAAAAGGAGTGCATTTAGATCAGAATCAAATTTAAGCTCTTGGACTGGTTTAAGAACACTGGTTAAGCACTTGGACTTTGTTTTTATTATGTACTGTTTAACAACACTTTCTCTTTCCAGACCAAAAATAAGAACCGACTTTTTTCAAATTTTCAATCACCTGTCAAAACATTACCAGACAAACCTTACATTTTCTAAACGTCTTAAAAGAAATCAATGATATGTTTAGTTTAGATGGCTAGATATAGGATACAGTAAAAATGACTTTCAGAAATCAATGATTTTATTCCTAGAACCTTTAAGCTGTAATCTATGAGGTCCATGAATTTCGTGAGCTGTACTAACTATAAATATTCTTTCAACAGTTCTTTACCACAAAACCTCTGGCTTGTGAGCCTTCAAGTTTGCCCAAGTACCCCCCAAGCAAAGAGATTGATGCAAAATTGAGAGAAGAAGAAGCTAGAAGGTACATCTGAATGCCTAAGACCAGTACTCTTTTGGATATTGTACAAGGGTAATGGAACATTAATTTGTGGTATACTTCTTTTAGGCAAGGAACAATTGGAGGAAGGGCTCAGAAGGTAGAACTACGAAGCAGAGGGCAAGCCTCAGCAATTTCTTCATCAAATGCTAATGCTGAGTCAACTACGTCAGTACAGGTAACTTCAATTAAGTTTTTAATCCTAGTGTTGAGGCATGAAGTCTCATCTTGGTTGAATTGAAGTTATCTTGGTTATTTCATGTTTCCATGGTCTTTGTTTATTGTTTTGAAGATTTAATCTTCAACGTATGCACATCTTATATTATTCTTTTGCTGTCTAATTTTGAAAGTGAGGTCTGCTCATATACATTTTAAAAATGCATCTGCCTCTGTTTTAGTTATGTATGATGTCATTTCCTCTCTAATCACAGCAAAGACAAGGATATTCCAATCCAAATATCCGAAGCGAAATGTTCAACCCTCATAGGGAGGAAGCTGTTTCTAGTTTTATTATTGATCCAACCAAACAGTTACGAACCGATAAAGATGCTAGAAAGGATTTCTCAGCGCACCATAATAAGAGGACTTCAGTATCAGGACCACTCATCCATGGACCTGCATGGGCTAAGTCTAGGAAGGAACTTAATGATTCTAATAGAACCAACTTGTCAACGTTATCTGGTTTAGTATTGGCCAGGACGACTGCTCCCTCTGAAGACCAAAAAGAGAAACCAGGTCCTTCATGGCCTGAAACAACAAGACAAGTAGGCAGATTTCAAGGGTCATTTGATGGAGAGGATTCCACAAAAAAGCAGGATAGGATGCATCACACTCAGAGAATCACCAGTAGTCATCAGATAGAAGATGAGAAAGCAAATCCGGTTAGTTTCGTTTTTCTCTATAACATTCTCTTCCTTACCTGTCAAAATTTACTCTCAGTTTTTGTTGGATACCCTGGATTCTTGTCAGTTTCTCTTAGATAGTTAGTTAAACTTGAGTTGATCTTCAAAATTCTTTTCAGAATGGTCGTGGTCCCAAGGGAAACAAAATTTATGTCTCCGGCCCATTACTTGTTTCGTCAAACAATGTTGATCAGATGCTTAAAGAGCATGATCGGCGGATCCAAGAACATGCTCGACGAGCACGACTTGACAAGACTAGACCTGGAAAGCAAGGGACGGCAAATCCATCTTCTGCTTCTAGGCATTGAGCTGTATGAGCTATGGAATCAAACATTTCTATTCATTGTCCTCATTGAGCATCGAGCGGGGTCCATGGATCCCTTTGACCTTAGAACACACACACACACAGCAGAGAGAGAGCTAAGCTCCCCTCTAATCTATAGTATTGTACATTGTATAGAGTTGTTTCATCCCATACAACTTTACTTAGTAAAACGAAATATCAGAATTGCCAATTTTGAAGTGGATTTTCTCTGGGTGGGTGCTGTTGTACCCAGTAACATAGCTATAAAAACTCTTCCCTATACTTTTTTTCTACCTCTAATCGTATCGTACTTATAATAGTATTAATCCTTAGCTCCTTATCAAACTATGTTTCATACTTTCATCCACCTTCAAGTTCATCTTCAACACCAACTTCAACTCCACCAGCCTCCCCCAAGACCAACTTGGTCAAAAAAAAAAATTATCGTCCACTAACGTCCTCAATGGAAACGCCATAATCCAATCCTCCATCCTCAGCCTCACAAATGAATCTACAACCTTCTCTTTGGGACGCACTTTGTATGCTCAAAAATTTCAGACGAAGCTCTCATCTCTACTTCCCTTGTCGACCTCCTTCATTTTCTCCCTTGCACCCGTTCCAAGCCGGCCATGGTTTCACCTTTGTGTTCTTGCCCTTTTCTGATTTAACTGGTGGCACTCTGCATTTGGGTAAGAATTTGAGGATCTTAATAATATAGATGTTGGTGTGTATTTGGATATTAACTCACTCACATTTATTCGTACATAGTGAAGATGGTGGGAATTTCAAGGATCAGCTCAGCTGAAGCTCAATAATGGGGTCTATTACCAAGTGTGGATTGATTTTCTGGATTCAACTATTAATGTGACTATCATGCTGGTGTTAAAAAGCCTTAGAAGCCATTGATCAGTGACGAAATGTATGTGGGGTTTAGAGGAGCAACTGGGCCATTGGTAGAGAGCCATAGAGGGATGAGAAAATTAATGTTTGGAAATCAGAGTATTGACCGCACCGGATTGTTTCAAAAGGCCACAGAGGGGTTTTTGGAGAAAAATGTGATTGGGACTGGAGGGATCACCCAGGTCTATAAAGGGATATTGGCCAGAAATTTTTGCATGTGACCGGTGGCAATGTGACAGACTATTGTGATTGGACCACATCTTTTCGTTTTTTCCTCCCATGTATCAACATTGGCTCTTTGTTATCTAAACAAATATGTGGTCCAATCATAGTAGTCAATTACATTGTTATGTGTAATGACGCTCACACTGAAAAATTTCTCGATATTGGTAGGAGTACAAGTTATATTTAAGGCCATGTTTGAATAGGATGATTTCGACCTGAGGATTTGGATTTGGGTCTTTGGGTCGGATTTGGATTTGAAGACCCAAATCCAAATTAGCCCGTTTGGCAAATTTTTTTTATTGAGAATTTAGATTTAATAAAATCAGCCCACTGATTTTATTAACAAAATGGGAAGAAGATCAAATCTACTCGCTTCCTCATTCAGAAAAAAAAAAAACAAAAAAAAAAAAAACGCGGTCGCTCTCTACTAAGGACTGAAAGATCAAATTTTTTGGCGAAATACCGCCGAAAATTTCGTTTTTTTTATACGGCGATATTTTAGGCGACTATCGCGGTAAATTTTAATCGAGAAATTTGAAATATCGTGATAATATCCGATATTTCGGAAATAAAGAGAAATTATCGCAATATTTCATATGCTGGCGTTGGTTTTTGTCAATGCCTTCACCAATCCCGCTGTGATGGTTGTTGGTTTCTAATGTACCTTCTTTATATAGGCTTAATTATCAAAACACTTCCTAAATTTGGCTATAATTGTCAGTTTGCACCCCGAATTTGTAATTGCGAAAATTGACCCCCTAAACTTGGCAAAAATTGTCAATTTACACCCCCTCCGTCAATTCTAACATTTTTTCATTCAAATGTTGGTCATGTGCAACTCATGTGAGGGGCAATATAGTCATTATTTTTTAAAAAAAAATTATTTTAAAACAAATATATATTCTATTCAAAAAATACAAATATAGGAAAATTCTAGTATACGTTAACGTATGACATACGTACACTTTTTTGGCCATCGGATATATTTAAAATTCAAAATATATCCGATGGTTATAAAAATACATTTGTGGTTACCTGCTTACCCGTTAGTAGGTAATGTTAAATGCAAAATTAATGACAAAAATTAATGTTGAATGAAAAATTAATGACAAAAATTAATGTTGAATGAAAAATTAATGACAAAAATTGTTAAATGAAAAATTAATGTCAAATGAAAAATCAAAAAGGAAAAAAACATTAAATCTCTAAAACCACACAACAATAAGGAATCCGGAGACAATATCAAGTGCAAGTTATACATTCGAATAAGGAAGTCAAGCAAACATTATGCCAAAAACCATTCAATGATTTCGGGATGCGCGGTCGGTGAAACAAGTCGAAGAGCTTGACAGTTCTGAGCTCATAATATAGGCTTTAAATTATTTTAATTTGGACGGTCTAGATCAGTCAGTCTTGGTATGAACGGTCAAGATCTCACTGCTTGAAATTTTTTTTTTATAAATAATTTTCTTTATTTCTTCACTACAATTTTTTCATGATACACAAAAATCGAGCCCATAACGGTGTAATGAGGTTCTCTATTACGTAATCATTGTCCTTATAAGTTAATTACTTGTTTGAGAACCATTTTACATGCTTTCACGACAATTGAGGTGAAAAGTGGTAATCTAGGTTTTATTTGTGTTAATATTTCACTATTACAAGTTTGAGAACCATTTTACATGCTTTGATGACAATTGAGGTGAAAAGTAGCAAACTAAGTTCTATTTTTGTGTTAATGTTTTACTATTACAAGTTTGAGAACTATTTTACATGTTTTTATGACAATTGAGGTTAAAAGTGGGAATCTAGGTTCTACTTGTATTAATATTTCACTATTACAAGTTTGAAAACCATTTTACATGTTTTCACGACAATTCAGGTGAAAAATGGTAATCTAGGTTCTATTTGTGTTAATGTTTCACAATTACAAGTTTGAGAACCATTTTACATGCTTTGACGACAATTAAGGTGAAAAATGGTAATCTAAGTTCTATTTGTGTTCATGTTTCACTATTATAAGTTTGAGAACCATTTTACATGCTTTCACGGCAATTGAGGTGAAAAGTGGTAATCTAGGTTCTATTTGTATTAATGTTTCACTATTACAAGTTTGAGAACCATTTTACATGTTTTCACGACAATTGAGGTGAAAAATGGTAACCTAGGTTCTATTTGTGTTATTGCTTCAATATTACAAGTTTGAGAATCATATTACATGATTTTCCTACAATTGAGGTAAAAAGTGGTAATCTATATTCTATTTGTGTTAATACTTCATTATTACAAGTTTGAAAACCATTTTACATAATTTTACAACAATTGAGGTATAAAGTGGTAATCTAAAGTAAATTTTTATATTACACATAAAATGGTCAAAGTCCTTAATCTTGTAATATGGTTCTTCATTGTGTAACTATAGTCATTTCTTTTGTAAATCTCATCATCAATGAGATAATTTACTTGTTAAAAATATATTTTACAAGAAATCACGACCAATAAGGTGATTAGTTGTAATTTTAGTTATATTCGATGTAATTATTATATTTACAACCTCTGTTACAAGTTTGTGAACGATTTACTTATGAAACAACATATGTGACGTCATTGTCGTAAAAATTATTTTTAAAATATGACATGTGTCATAATTTGAATGGATAACTTGTTGACCTGTATAAGAGGTTTCAATCATTAAATTACTTTAATAAATCTAATTTTAAAAAAAAATGTATGCTAAACGTCAACATATCATAGCCTCTCTCTACAAATATATATTCAAAAAGATATTTATTTTATTTCAAATCTTTTAGGGCCAATTATCCATAAGGTCATTTACATAACCTATATTCTTCAAAAAGCTACCTAATATTTTTATTCCTCATAAACCCACCAAAATATTACAAATTTTAATATTTACAAAAATGTCACCGCGTTTTTTTCTCATTATTTACAAAAATGTCACTGTAGCTTTATTGTTCTTCGACAGTAGCTTTATTATTGTTTGGGAGTACATTTCTTGTTCCTCGACAGTAGGTTTATTGTTCTTCGACAGCAGTTTTCTTATTCTTCGACAGTAGCTTTATTATTCTTTGGGAGTACATTTCTTGTTGCTCGCCAGTAGCTTTATTGTTCTTTGACAGTAGGTTTATTGTTCTTTGACAGTAGTTTTCTTGTCTCTAGTAGTAGTTTTTCGTATTCAGTGGCATTTTCGTAAATAATGAAAGATAAAAATGCTGTGGCATTTTTGTAAATATTGACACGGTGACATTTTTGTAAATATTGACACGGTGACATTTTTGTAAATATTGGTGATTTTATGAGGGATAAAAATATTTGGTGACTTAAAAAAGAACAAGGTCACTTTTGGTGACCTTATCAGTAATTTTTAAAAAAATTTATTTGTTTCTCTAGAAAAATTATATTTAAAATTATATTCTTTACTTATCATAAATTGTTTCTTATAAAAAAAATTTGTTGTTATGATGGATGGATCTGTTGGATTACAACAGTGGCAGCAAGAGCAACAACTTCATTGTATGCAGCCACAGCTCCTCCCATCACTTTGTAGCCTGGGAGTTTTAAGACCCTTGTAAACAAGAAAAAAATGTACTAATGCTTACTAGACCAGCTTCAGCAAGTCTGAAGAGCAAAAGACTTGATATACGAGCAGCTAAACACCTCCCTTGCCATTGACATCGCAAAGGGGTCGCCTGAATTACCACTCGAATCAAACAGGACCTCAGTTACAGGACCTGTTTCTTGGTCTTTACATGGTGAGCAATAGGATCTCAGTTACAGGACCACTGTTCATCCTAGAAATCAAAATCCAAATCCTCATGTTTCAGGAACTACCCAAACACAGGAATTTCAAGTGAAAATATTTCAATTACACATTTTTAATACTTCAGATTTTTTTATTCCAAACAGGGCCTAAAAGAATTTCACATGAAGGTGAACATGGGTTGAGTTCTTGGCTTACGAAGATTGAAGCATAAATATTTTAGTAGGATTGAGAGGTTGGTGCAACAAAGAGACAGGCAGCCTGATTTTGGTTTATGATTACATGACAAATGGGCTGAATTGGGAAGAGAGAAGGAACATCCTCCTAAAAGATGTGTGGCTTGCATGAAGGTTGGGAAGCATAATTTACACGAATCAAGTACAAATTAAACAGCATGGAAGCCAACCAAACAATCCATTAAAATAAATCAAATCCAACACACAATGTTGCCGAGCAGCATTTGGCAAATTCAGTAGTTCCAGAGACGATCCATATAGGCTTTTGTTTCGAAATTTATATCACAAATTTAGAAGATATGCAGTTTCATAAGGAACGGAAAGAAATTACCAGAAAGGGGATAGAAGATATGTAGTAGTTTCATAGAGAACGGAAAGGAGATGACAAGCATGAAATTGAAGCTAAAGAAAAAGAAGAAGGGAAGGGATAAACAAAAATCTGTCAGACGACTGTGAGACCATCCTCTGCCCAGTCAGAAGATGCTGCTGCTTTTAATCAGGCATTGGCCAGATCCTAGAGAACACACGCACCGGAGCTCCACAAAGGATGGATTTGACAGTCAACACCATGTCCAACGTAAGCAGAGCTCAAGGGAGACCAATTGAAGCAGGGAAGCCAGGGTTGGTCTAACGGATTTGGAGAGAAATGAAAGAAGGGAACTGATTCATGGTCTTGTTGAAGAGTAAAGGTGGATATAGCATTGAGGAAGTTGAGAGGTTTCTTCGTTTCGGTTTGTTGTCTGCATATCCTGAGCCTCATGAGAGGCCAACAATAAGGCAAGTTATGAAAATTCTGGAAGGGGTAACATAGATTGGCATGATCAGTCGGAAAGGGAAGGGGAAAGGGATTATCAAGCACAAAATTAAACAGCATGGAAGCCACCAAAACAACCAACCCATTAAAAGGAATCTAATCCACCACAGAGTTGCAGAGCAATCTATATCAGAATGTGGAAGAAGATATGCAGTTTCACAAAGAACGGCAAGAAATTCCAAGGAAGGGGATAGAAGCATGAAAGCTAAGATACAGCATGCTGCCCATACTATTTAACAACAACACTTCCGACTAGAGAAAAGAAGAAGGGAAGGGATAAACAATAACCTGTCAGACAAACGGTGCGACCATCCCAGTCAGAAGAAACTGCTTTTAATCAGGCATTGGTCAGATCCGAGAAAAGGCACGCATCATAGCTCCACACAGGATGGATTCAACAGTCAACACCATGTCCAATGAAAGAGAGCTGCTCTATCGTTGCTCTTGAATGAGGATAGGTGAATTAGGTTATGAGCAAAAAAGAAATAAGGACTAGAAAATCCAACTAATTATTGGACTCTCACAGTCACAGTGCTCTTCCGTCGAAATGAAATATAAATTAGAAGTTTGCTCAACAAACATAAATTACAGAGCCACATTGTCTTCCTCCTAATGAAACCGCAGTACTGATGGCCTAGTGCCTCACACTGGGTTTGAAGCATAAATGACTAACAGTGATCGATGATTCTCATAAAGACTCATTTTGTTCCTTCCTAATGAAACTGCAGTAGTGGGAGGCTAGGCCTCCCTCTGCACTGGATTTTGGGCAAAATAAACGACACTGATTCTCCGTCCTTCCTAAACAAAACGCAGTAATGGGAGGGGGAGGGCCTAGCCCCCCACTCCCACTGCACAGGATTTCAGGCATGAATAAATGGATACAGATGAGTCATTCTTCTCCTATACCAGGAGTAGAACCAATTTCAATACCAAATAGTTTTAATTTGCTGTTGTTGATGGTGGTGTTGGCCATACTCATCAACACATCTGCTGCAGCCTCCTCTACTAGTGTGAGCCCGATAGTGCGCTTCCGCTTTGCCTTGGAAGAATCCTCCTCCTCCTGTTTGGATTCTTCTTCTGTAGCAGTAGTAAGAGTAGTAGTGGGAGGAGTGGACTTCCTCTTCCGGTTGTTGTTTGGTTCAGATGAGAATGCTGCTGCTGCTAACTTGTCATTCTTTCGGAGTCGACAAATGACATAATCTCCAATATCTGCATCAAAAAGACTATACTCATCCAAATACCAACAAGCATGGTGTGGAGACCCAATTTTCTCATACCGCAGTTTCCTCTTTCGGCCAATTGGCTGTCCAGTTCTGTCATCATAAATGGATTTGGAGACATCTCCTTCGCTCCAAGTACCACCGGATCCAACCTTGCGACCAATGCGTGATCCTTTCGGATTCACCTTCTTCAATTGTGTGAAGAAGAACAAATCCTGGTTGCACAATTCAGCTCCCTTGAACATGTCCCAAATCTCCCATGGCTCTGTGCTTCCGAACAGATCAAACTCATGCAAAAATTTGTTCTCCTTGTTGGTGTTAACAATGTTGCATACCTCCTCCGCCTCCATTGAAAGAAGCGCTAGTCCCTCACCGTCGCTCTTCTTCTTGTACTCCAGTAATACCGGCGCCGCTTCACCGTCCCCGTCCTTCTTCACCTTCTTCTCCGGTAACAGCGGCGGCGCTTCGCCTGCGCCATTGTTCTCCTTTTCCGCCTCCGCCTCAGGCGCTTGGCCTTCCTTCTTCTCCGCCTCTTCCGCCGCCGGAGGGCCTTCCTTTTCCTCTTCCGCCGCCGTTGACAGGAGGGCTCCGCCGTCCGTATCCATCAACAATAGGCCTCCTCCGCCCTTGCCCTTGTTCTTGTTGTAGAGGAAGTAACTGATCAACTCCTGATCGGTGGGGTGAAACCTAAAACCCACCGGAATGGGTCCAGAAGCTTCCATCGAGGCGGCGACAGATGAAGCCAACAAATCCCTATTGCCGCCTCCGCCGCCTCCAGATCTGTTGTTCTCCCGGAGTCGACAAATCACATACTCGGCAGATTTGATGCCGTCGTCGAGACTATACTCCTCCATGTACCAACACCCGTGCTGCTCCGACGCCTTATTCTCATACCGAAATTTCCTCTTTCGCCCAATTGGGGTTTTGTGCTTCTTCGTCGCCGTCTTCTCCCCGACGAAAATGGCTCGCGAGGGTTCGCCTTCGCTCCATGTGCCCGTTCCAATCTTTCGATTAATTCGTGTGCCGTGGGGATTCACCTTCTTCAGCCGCGTGAAAAAGTACAAGTCTTGGTCGTACAGATCTGCTCCTCCATACGATTCCCAAATCTTCCAGGGCTCCGTCTCGCCGTACAGATCAAACTCAGGCACCACGCCGGCAATCGCTTCAGCTCCCTTGCTCCGAACCTTGTTCTTCATGTACAGGTAGTGCCGGATCAGTTCTTCATCAGTCGGGTGAAACCTGAAACCCACAGGAACACAAGCCATCCTTTCTTTCACTGACTGATCGATTTCAAATTCAATTTTCAGAGGCGGCCACACACACACAAACAGAAATTTCTTCTGAATATCAGATGTAAATTGTATCCAATTTATACCATTAGGAGAATCGGATAGAGTTTCGACCCATTTCAACTGGGAAAACCTAAAACCTCATTCGTTTAGGAATTGCATTCCTTAAAGTGATAGGAAATTTCTTTATTTTCCATTATTTTCTTTTCTACGCTGTTGTCGTCTTCTTCTGCCACGTGTCCGCCGAATCGTCTTTTATATATACCCTTCATTTGCTCAAATTTTACCTTTTGACTCGCCGTTCTCTTCTTGGCCTCCTTTTCTGTAAGATTTCCTTCTCTGTTATTTAAGCTGTAAATATGAGCAAGTCTTCAGTCTTCGATTCTGCTTTAGCTATTATACAATTCGTTTATCACTATGGTCCATTATCAATGAGATAACCCCTGTAAATATGTTCCTAATTCTGCAGATATCATAATGTTTTACTGTCTAGATACCCACATTAAGAAATTGATTTTGTTTTACAATACTAATTTTGATGAAAAAACTATGATCTTGGTTAATTTGCTGAAGTATGTGATGACACAATATTCTGCACCTGGCTTATTTCTGTTTTGTTTGCATTGAAACAAGATTGAAGCATCTTATATACCAAAGCCCCCCTGTTTGTTTGTCTCTTTTTCTGCTATACTTTGAAATGAGGAACACAGCGTTTGCCCACATTGGTGCATTCCCTGTGAAGAGAGTGTTTGTTTCTGTATTGTCTTTTTTCCTCTTCAACTGTGGTAGAGGATGTTTAAGGGTTTAGGGGTGTTGATGCGTGTTGGGTTGTTCCAAAGGGTTGTTTTTAGTTGTTTAGGACTCAATGCAAGGCTTTGGGAAATGAGCAGATAGCTCAACTTTGTGGAGTTGTTTGTTGTTAGGTGCTTTTTGGATCATTTGGATGGAGCGTAATTCAACTTTGGGATTGATTTAAAGGTTGGCCAGCTTTGTGGTCTTCGGCAACAGAAGAATTTAAGGTGCTTTCTCTTTTAGATATTTCCCGGGATTTGCTAGCTCTAGTGGTGTGATTTTATTTGCAGCTAGCTTGTTTTGTTTTCATTTGGCTTTCGATTTTGGATGTGGATTGTTCAACTACTAGTTTGTATTTATTTTTTCTTCAAGAAAAAAAGTGGTTTCTGCTTCAGTTCTCTTGTTCAACTTAAACCTTCAAGCCCTATCCATTTGCCATCCAAGTTTTTTTTTTTCCCTCAAATTGCAATCTTCCAAATCTATTACCTTTTTTTTTTCTTCTTTCGTCACTGAGGAGGGAGGGAGAGAGTTTGGGCTATGGTGTGGGGACTCCACACTTTCTTTTCGTTCCTGATATTTGATCTAATCCATTTGTTATTTTTCTATGTTATTGATCTGCAGATGGACTTCTAATTGGTTATGGTTGACTTTGCAGTATGCTAGGCTAACATTGGAGTGTAGTTCTACAGATATTTGCTATTGAAGTCCTGTAATCTCCATTGTAAAGCAAAATTCCCGAGGTCCTGTATTTCATTTTGCGTTCACAAAATCAAATTAATAACAAGAAATAAAAAAAATCATGTTTGAAAACAAGAAAAGTGAGTCATACATCTCAAATCCTTTGGTGTTTGTCTACTTAAATTCAAAACTCTTTCCCCCACCCCCACCTTCTTGGTAGATCGGGAAAACAGTTCTAAAAGATTGTTGGCATTCATATATACGTCTTGTTGCCAAATTGGATGCATTTTGGAGTTGGGTTTTGAATATTATGGCTTGTGCATGTATGTATCTGTTGGTGTGCATATATTTTATTCTTAATTTGTATATATGCCTGAGAAAAGGATTAGTTGTTGATAAGGAGTAGATATTTCAGTGAGCTCATTAGTTCTTGCTATCTTGTGTGCTTAAGTTTCTTAGAATTTTGAGATAGCTCTTTCCATCCTTATTAGTTTGTTTGTTTAACTTGTTTTGGTGTTTTTGTTGGCTGTCTTCCAGCGAACCCCTGGTTCCCTGCCTTGTAATTTTCTCTTTTTTCAGTAAAAATTTTGTTTCTCTCAAAAAAAAAAAATTTAATTAATTAACCAAATCACATTTTTCATTTTCTATTTTTGCTTTGATGTTACTTTTGTTTTCATTTGACAAATTTGAGTTGAGTTTTGTTCTATTTGACCAAATCAGAACATGATACAAGTGTGTCATTCAGATTTGAGAGAGAACATTGTTTTCCTCAATGCCAATGTATTTTCTTTCTTCCTTTTTTTCTTAGAATCCTCAATGCCCATTTTTTTTTCCAGCAGTATTTGCTTTTTATTTTTCCAACCCTGAAAAACCATACAGAACTTAATATGGTTGCCAAATGCCCTGTAATTTGTTTTTACCTTGTCATTCAACTACTACTACAAATGCTTTTGAAGTGTTATCTAAACAATGGGAAGTACATGGTCATAGGGGATGTGAAACTATAGGTGGCAACCTAAGGCTTTTTGATGTGAGAACCAAGTTTAATTATATTAGAATATTAAATAAGTTCATCCAATTAGCACTCTAGAAGTCTAGAATTAAGAGTGTCCTTCATTATGTAATAAATAAAATGCACAAATTCATTTTATATTATTATCTTTTGATTTTGTTTATGGCATATTGTTCAGTGTATTAATCCCTAAGTGCATTAGTTTGACGAGTTTGAGGGTTTCAAACTTTCAATGATTCATGTATGAATGGCTCCATGATAAGTTATTAGGGTAAACCTCTTGACATTTCTGCTCGTGTGAAGCATGGTTCACTTGGAGCAATTCTAAGACTCCTTTTGTGTGATGCCAAAGGCTGGTGTGAAGCCGGAGTCTTTCTAATTTATCAGTAATTCCTAGAACCCTACGGTTGTGAACCTGGTACTTTCTATTTCTTTATTTACTGTTTTTGTTCTACATCACATTTTTAGTCGTACAGTCCCTAGATTTTGACAAATAATTGTAATTCCAAAAGATTGAAAGCGTCACCTGATGGTAGTACTGTATTGTCAGTCGTGTTGCTCATTGTGATATTGTAATGGAACATCTACACTCTTAAGTTGTTCAACAATTAGGAATTGCAAAAGATCGACTCTAAGGTATTTCCTTTACAGTTATCATAACCAGAGGGTCATACTTGATTGTGTATTGAACTCTTGGAGAATATGGTTGGGTACAGTATTGGTTCCAGTATCGTTACTTCCAACCATTCGTGGTTGAAAACTATAAAATGCAGAGGTCCTTTTTGAAAAATGTGGAGAACAGGAGCTCCTTAGTGAGCTCTTTAGTGGTTGCAATCTTGTGAGTATTGGGATGGCTCTTTCCATATTCATTAGTTTGTCTGTTTCTTTTATTGTTGATGGTTTCTTTGTTTTGGAATTTTTTTTGGCTGTCTTTCAGGAAACTCCTTGTTCCCTGCTCTCTGATTATCTCTATTTTCAGTAAAAGATTTTGTTTCTCGTTAAAATAAATCGCACGATCTAGAAGTCTCAAACAAATCGCATTCTTTTTTTGCTTTGATTTTACTTCTGGTTTTGTTTTACGAATCTGAGTCAAGGCTTTTTTATTTTTTTTGTTCTACCTGATTATGTTCGGAACATGCAGTAAATGAATCATTTGTCTTTGACATAACATTGTTTCCTCTCTGAAGCACCGAGACTACAATTGGCGACAAGTCGGGTGTCCGATACTCCAACATGACACGACACACTCTGGCACACCTCCGACATATGTCGGGGCTGTGTCCTTTGACTTTCAGATTCCAACACCGATGAGGACACTGCGGTGGCACACCTCTTGTTTCACAGATTTTTTAAAACAAACCATTTGCAATTTTATTGATAGTTAAATCTTGTGTTTTATCTCATGTTTGAATCTTGTTTCTCTCTCTTCCAATGAAGAATTCATCTAACTACTTTGTTTCGTATTATGCAAGATAAAGGAAAATACTCCTATCCAAATCAGACACGCCCGTTCAAAGTCACTCCTATAGTTTCCATTACATAGTGTAGTATCATGGTTGGTACCATCCATATACTAAATCACTGTTTAAAGATCGTGCCTGTAAAAAATCAATATTGGGCATTGCTTAGTCATCCAACTGTATCAAACATATGGATGGTTCATCACCAAAACTGTCCATTTGTTTGATATTGTTGGATGAGTAAACGATCGCTGATTTGATTATTTTGTGTACAGATGATTTTTAAAGGGTAATTTAGAAAATGAACGGTTCTTATCATGAAACTACAATGCAAAACGTATGCAAGTAAGAGAGAATTTGGATAGGTGGGTCCTAGTTGATCTGGACAAGAATATTGCCAAAGATAAAACATGAATCTTTAGTGTTACCTAATTTTGTTGAAGTGGCCGTGAAAGTCCTGGTTCCTTCTGCCAATGATTTTAGTGATGAAAATCTTTTAGCATGGAGCTGCTTTATTTCTAAAGGTAAAACAAAATACAGAAGTATCTTGCCGGTGCATCCTAAGAGTCCCACTGATGTATGTGAGACCATTTCTGACACCTACACATCCTTGTTGAAGTTGTAAGTTAGAACGGATTGTATCTCAGATGAATTTGATAAACTTTTGCCAGAAGTATCTAAACTCTTTGAAGAGTTTTGTTGATGGAGAGTGGGGACTCCCTGAAGGCAATCTTCATATACATATCAGGTTAGTTATCTCTAACTACTGATATCTCCTCTGTTAATTACATCAGGCAACCAACTCTCATTGGCACTGTTACTCAGCTGCCAGACTGAGACGGCTTATCATGCCATTATCAACTGCAGATCATGTGAAGATAAAAAATTGCCCATCAAAAAAAGCAAAGTTGAATGAAGAGAGAGGAATCAACGACGATCAAATTATTTACTCATAGAGGTTACTAAACCTGTTGAGGGTAATAGATTTAAAATTCTTCAGGGACAGCGGATTTCGGGAGGGTGAAGAGAGAGATAATACTGCTTTGCTGAAGGAAGATTTGATAAGTTATATCAGCAAAACAGAAGAATGTATTTCAATTCTTTTGGTGATTTTCCTTGTTTGCTAATGCAACTAATGAATCACATTTTTCTGTTGATGAGTGCATTTTATGCAGAGGGATCTTTTCCAGCATATTTCAATAATGACTGGTGACAAGCAGCGAGGTTGCTGACAGAATTTCAGCTCTTATCTTGAAGCAGTCGCTGATTTTTTTGGGTTTATTGTTCTGCTGCTATTGTTTCAAGTGCACAACATATGTCAATTCAGTGTGGCTTGCCCTTATGCTTGGAATCTTCGGAGTAAATTCAGATGTTATCCTTGAACCTTTGATGGTTGTCCATGTTGCTAAATTAGTGACTTTGAAATCGGTTGGTATGATTATTCACTCTTATTCTGCCGTCGGCAGTTCATTTTATTCCCCTGATTTCATGATTACTTATTTTGTCAACAACAGCTATGTGGCCATTGCCTATGGAGCCTTTGCCTTGGTTTGTCAAATACAGTTTGCAGCGAGTATGAGGCCAGCTGAAGTTACATTGCTTAGCTCTGTGTCTACAAGTTCGATGTTGCATGATCATAGTAGAGAATTATTGCAGGTCTTAAATGAGATGAACAATTTTCTTTGCCAACCATATCATATTTTTACAAGTACTGGAGTTAATCCATGTGCATGGATAATTGTTTCTTTAATTAGTATAGCAGTCTTTGGAAGCAGATAGTAGAATGAGATGGCCATTTTGGCTTTGGATCATGAAAGCATTGTCAAAACTGCATGTTCATGATTTGATTGTGATTTGGGTGAAAGCAACGACTGGTGATACATTCTTGGCAGGAAGTCGAGTTCTCGGGTTATTCTTGGAGGTGTTGCAGCATGTAGCAAAGTTGTTCCTAGAAATATCGAGTTGTTACCAAATACTTCCACCATGGACTGGATGCGGCTAAAGCTTTGCGCAAACCAACAAGTCATGAACACATCCCTAAAACTCAAAGTGAACTAGAAAAGCACTCCTGGTGTGCCCTAGATGATTATGTTGTTTCCTTTCAACCAAATTAAATAATAATTAATTCTTCAAACGTCTAATTTTCATTTTGTTACAGAAAGGTGGAAGACTGATTATTTTATTTTATTTTTTTGTTTACTTGCAAAGCAAAAAATAAATTGGGTTTGTTTTAATTTTTTTTTTTTTTCAGTTTGCAAGATGGGCAAAAATTGGATTTTAAAATTTTCAAAAATAAGAGGAGATCCATACATCAATACGGGAGGTTTGAGTAGAACCACCATTTAGAGCAATTGTATTTGCATTGCATCATCAACAAAAAAAAAAGATTTGAATATTCGTATAATCTCTATTTTCTTACTATGTACTGGTAGAAGCAATCACTTAAACCAAATAATTTTTTTCTTCTACACTGACTGGTGTATTGACTGGTGAAGTGGTGAGACACGTTGTTGTTGATATGATTGGCATTACTGCTAGTCTTCTTAGTTTTTTTTTTTTTAAGTAATAGAGGGCGACTTCCATTTGTGAACTGATTGTTGGCATAATAATGCATTTTTTTCTTAAGAATACGAGAAGGGGTATTAAACATAAAAAATATGTCGTGTATTGGACAATTTTTAAACATAATATTTTGAAAAGTTTAGTATTATATAATTATTTATTTATTTATTTCTAATTTTTTAAATATCAATTTATATTCACCTTTGTTCAATTATTTATGTAAAATACATAGTAAAGCGGGTTTAATACGTGTATAATATTTTTTTTGTTCAAAAGTACGTGTATTTTAACAGATATTTTCAAAAGTATGAAATTCAAAAGTATTTTTGAAAAAATACGTATGTGCAGGTACTATTTGGGTATTATTCACGAATTTACTAACTAGGCTTGAGATGATGATGGTGGTGATTTGTCGTTGTTTCGGAGTCTACAAATGACATAATCTGACTTGGAATCAAGAAATCTATATACTCATGTGGTAGCTTCCTCTTTCACCAAATACGCTTTCGATGTCGCTCGTCTTAAATCCATTTGGTTTCGCTCTAAGTCTGGTCCAATCAACCCAATCTAGGGGTTGAGCTTTGTAAAAAAGAACATATAGAATGTCTTGGTTGCACAAGTAGTCATACATCTCCCAAGACCACTAGATAATAATAAGAAAAAATTATCACAAATAGTATCTGAACTTTACCTACATTATATGGTTGGTACATAAATTTCATTTTTTATTACAATCAGTACCTGAACTCTTTGAGTTCATTCTAAATGGTACTTGTCGTCACATTTAGTCAATATTTCGTTAAAAAATGGCACGTGACCCAAATTTTAGGTTTTGTCCAAAATGCTCTCTCTCTCTCTCTCTCTCTCTCTCTCTCTCTCTCTCTCTCTCTCTCTCTCTCTCTCTCTCTCTCTCTCTCTCTCTCTCTCTCTCTCTCTCTCTCTCTCTCTCTCTCTCTCGTTTCCCTTGATGCTCTTTCGTAGCCCACAAATTACACTAGTGTTACCAACAAGACTATTGTGAAGATTTGAATTTTTATTTAGCTAATATTATGCTTTATTTTCTTTAAATGTATGTTTCTTTGCACAAATCTATTTGTTATTAAATTAGTATAACAATGGTTTAAAATTTTCCTATTGGGTTAAGTGATTGAGTCATTTAGAATTAAAAACAAAGGAAAATAAAGTACTTGATGTTTTTCTCTAGCTTACAAGATTTTTTCTGAAATTATAATGCATTGTTTATGAAATAATAATTTACAAAAGATAGGTTACATTGAAGCATTCCCTATAAATCTGGATTGCTTAAACACCAAACCTAAAATCAACTATTTCCCTCCTTTGGCTTGCTCTTTGTGAACTCATTTGTTGTGCTGCTTCTAAATTCCATTGATAATTAGGCAACATAAACAAGCTCAAACTTGCAGTAAAATTCCATTGTACTATCTCCACCAATGTTCAAAGTTCCTGCAATTATTCCCAACCATGAACATTCCTGTCAGAATAAAAGTATATTAGAGGATCTAAATTTCATGTTGACTGCACAATCACAAGCAAAGTCAAATCTGGAAGGCTATTTTGTCCCTGTCCAGCTGCTTATTCACCTTTTAACTTAAGTCTAGCACATGCACACATAGTACAAACCACAATTAGAAGCATGGCAGTAAAAATTTAGAGTGTGTTTGCATGTGGCTGCTCTCTAAGCAGCTTAGAAAACTTGGGCTGAAAGAATAACATGAGGTGGCAGATTAGGATAATTTTCAGGTTGTTTTTCAAAGAAAGAGCTGTCAGCACAGGGTGATTTCCAGGTGAAATTCAATGACTATGCCTAGCTAGTAAATCAGAAGGTGGCTAGTCTAGATGTAGGTAGCAATGATTACATTTTCTTATATAAATAGAGAGACTTACCTGTAGCTAAAGTATATCAAAAAGTGCAGTAAAAACAGAAAACAAAAGAAAGTAAGAAACCAAGAAAGATTGTGAAGTACCAAACGTTAGTTTTCAGACACAAGCTTTTAGAGAAATCTGGAAGTTCACTTTGAGGTTAAGGTAGGGGAAGTAAGGGGAACTTCAATCTAGTACATATCTAACATTTGTTGATCTGTTGCTGTGAATATGTATATTCCAATAAATCTGTATTTTTTCCAGTAAAGCATGCATATTATATATCTAAAGTATTGATACGTCAAGATGTGGGAAAGAAAAGAATATAAACTTTTGTGTAGTTGAGGCTATTCTCGAAAGGGACCAGATTTTGCTAGCCTAAAGTATACATTTGGGGAGAGAAGCCCCTTCAACCAAGGTTGATAAAATGATCTTATTAAGGTAGATGGCACTGGTGACCGAGATTAGTACAAGAGTACTAACAAAAGGAGGAAAGAGAGGTTATTTTATGCATATATCATGCATTCATTGATCTGCATTCTGTTTAAATTCATGAGGTTTGCTCTACTGGGCTTGAAGCTCACCCCTCTAATAAATTTTGCAGATGAAGCACAAGCGAATTAGACTTTTAATTCTGGAAGTTGGAACTAGGAGAAGGAAATCATGTTTTTCTGCTTTGCTGTTTTGCTTTCTGTTTGTGTAATAAAGCTTATCGAATAAGCTTCGTTGTATTGTAATGTAATGTAAGAACACTCTAGTTTAAATAAAGTGTATCTATTCAAGAATAAGTTGTTTTTCTGATCTATTTTATATTGGCTTTAAATTACAGAAGCATCTATTTATCTTCTGTAATTAAGGGCTAATTCACACCTTCATTCGGAAAAAAAAAAAATTCATTTCCGGGTCAGGGTGTGACAACTATACTCTTCCAAATACCAAAAACGGTGACCCTTTATTCTCATATCGAAATTTTCCCAATAGGATTTGGATCAAAAATAAATTTTTCAGCTTCTCCTTGGCTCCAAGTACTCCAACCTTGCGATGAATGCGTGAACCAGGTGACAGTTCCAATCATAACTTCGAGTATTTGTTAGTCTAGGAATTAATTAATATTGTCCAACTTTATCTTCTCCTTTCACCTATGAAGTGCTCCAACCAAATTATTATAGCGTCTTCAACAAAGATAAGTTTTTACTGGAGTCAAATTTCCTCAAAGAGAGGAAATATTATTCGCAGTAGAGCGTGGTATTTGAGTTCTCCTTGCTACCTTATACGCTTTATGTTCTTTTTTTTAGTAGGGATCGGTTTCTCAACTATAAGTGAGAAACATGACAAACCGATCCCTAATGAATTTGTTTGATTTTGCCATAAAACTTAAGAGCCAAAAATTCCAATTTGAATTCTGTCTGAATTCAGTAAAAGGCCAAAAAGCTCAGCCTAAGCAAAATAACATGGTGTATTAGCTGTTTGTTCCCCAAAAAAAAAATACGTCGTGTCCACTATGTTTAAATAGGGATGTGTTAACCTCCCATAATAACAAGCACCAGTGGTCTAGTGGTAGAATAGTACCCTGCCACGGTACAGACCCGGGTTCGATTCCCGGCTGGTGCAGTTTTTATATTTTTACTTACAAAACGTGAATTAATTCAAAACTCCTAATAATTGGTTTCATTGGATCAACTTGAATTGTTCGTGGCATTTTTATATTTTGACAATTTTGTAATGAAACAATGGGTCTATGACAAAAGGTCTTTGTTTATATATATTATTTATTTCATTGACAAGTTGTTCATAGTTTCATACATATATAAGTTAAAAACTGGAGCAGAATATTGTATGTGAAAGTGAAATTTATCATTTTCTAATATTTTTTGCATCGATGAATCCTTAAAATTGAACCTTAAAACTTGTTCTAATCCTCATCGATTGTCAAGCCTAATAGTTTATCAATATGTCTGCTCCCACTTGAAAACAGGATTATCATTAAGTTTTATACATATAAAGTTAATGGAGGCTTCAATTTGGTTGCTATCTTTGGTTGAAATATGTTTGGACTTTTTTATAGTGAAAAGTTAACATATAATAAACACATTAATTTACACTTTTACTGTTTAATTTTCTTAATGATACTCTCAATATCACTTTTACTGTTTATTTTTTTAATTGTGTCACTCTCAATATCGCTTTTACTTAATCTTATCTACCAGGTTTTTATGATACACGTTCAACATTATATATGAATCAACTTGTTAGATAAATCTCAATCACCTGCATTAATATTGATTATTTAAAAAAATAAGAGATATACGTGTTTTGAATATTAACTTATTTAGTAGAAAAACTAAAGTAGAGAGCTACCGTTGGTTCATATATAATATTGAACGTGTATCATGAAAACCTGGTAGATAAGATTTAAGTAAAAACGATATTGAGAGTGACACAATTAAGAAAAGTAAACAGTAAAAGTGATATTGAGAGTATCATTAAGAAAATTAAACACTACAAGTGGAAATTATGTGATTATTATATGTTAACTTTTACTATAAAAAAATAATGAAAAGATAGCAACCAAATTGAAGCCTCCATATGTATAAAACTTAATGATAATCCTGTTTTCAAGTGGGAGCAGACAATTACTAATATTGATAAACTATTAGGCTTGACAATCGATGAGGATTAGAACAAGTTTGAAGGTTTAGTTGTTTTGTGTAATTATAAATACACTTAACTTATTTTTTATTCATTAGAAAAATTATTTAAATTCAATACTAGTTAAAGTAGAGAGCATTGGTGCAAACTTATTTTCAAACTGGCTAGCCAAAATAGTTTTTTAGCAAAAAATACCGTGCCTCCCTTTTCTCTCTCTCTCGCCTCCGAGTGCCTAGGGTTAGGGTTTGGTTTTCGGCAGCAGCTTCTCATGGCATCTCTTGCTACTATGACAGCGCGTTTGGCCTCGGCCTTGTTGTTGAAGGACGGTGATGACACCGTTGACTTGGGCAGTCTCCGCAGTAAGGGCTCGGAGTTTAACTCTAATCGTTTCTTCATGGTTGGGCGACTGAATACTAGCAAAGCCTTCAATCATGATTCTTTCAAGGGTTCCTTCCGTTCAATGTGGCGTTTGAATGGCACTCTGGAAATCCAAGACCGGGGAGATCGCTTTCTCTTCACCTTCATCAGGGAGGATGATATTGCACATATTAAACATGGAGGCCCTTGGTCTTTCTAGAAGGCTTTGGTGGTTCTGAATGATTATGATGGGCGCTCCCCCATCGATGCGGTTCCACTTACCTCCATCTGGATTTGGATTCGTATCGATGGTATACCTCCTGCTTACTTCACCCCGGCTACGATCCATCTTATTGGGGAATCTATTGGCCCGGTTTTGGGCGGGGATCCTCGGAGCTTTCGTATGGGTGAGGCTCGGGTTAGGGTGGAACTATCTCTTTCTGCTTTGGTACGGTGCTCTTGTCGGTTCCGAGTGGCTCCTGATGAGTTTCTTCAATTGTCTTTCAAGTATGAGAGACTAGTAGGGTTTTGTCGTGATTGCTACTCTCTGAATCATGTGGGAGCTTCTTGTCCCCTGGTAGTGCAGCGTGCTTCTCAGCCTTCTTCCTCTGAGGCTTCGTCCACGGTGGTACCTCCATCACTTGTTTTCAGGGCAAATATCCCGCCTACGTTATCTTCTTCCCTCTTTCAGGGTGTGGCTTTCTCTGATTTTTTCAAGAAGGATACCAGAGCTGTGGTGATCCGTCAGCTGCCAGAGAGGACTACGGGCAATGTTGCTATTGGTCAGGTTACTGGAATGCGTAGGGGTAGAGATGAGGAGGATGATGTTGCTGGTAAAAGGGCTCGACATGCTTTGGCTCTTGTTCCCTCTACTTTGCAACCTTCGGACCTCGGCCTCTCTCTGGATGACAATGGTTTGGTGGAGGTGGTTGTAACAACTGATGTGGTGGCCAAGCGTGGTCGTGGACGCCCTCGCGGGCGGCGAAACAATCCTAAAATGGTAGACCCTGATGATAGTACTTCTACACCAGGTTCTCCCGTGTCCTCTGTTCCCCTGGTTTCTGTGGGGAACAATGCAAGTAAGTTGATCTAGTTTGGTTTGAATGCTTGATTCAGGAGGTTACAAGGGTGGCAGGCTCTTCCTATGGCTTAGTTTCTTCGTACAACAATTGCGTTCTCTAGGCGGATTTGCTATGTTGTTAGGTCGTGGTTTTGTAACCTTGTGGGTCAAGTTTTTATTTTTTAGTTGCTTAATAAAGTGTGTAACCCAGGATCGAATAGGTATTATTTGCTAGGGCGTATTTTCGGTGATGGCCAAATGTCGGCTTAGGCAGTAGTTAAATTGCTTCCGGAGCTTGTCTCCTGGTGTATGTAATACTCTGGCATTGACCTAGTACGGTCGTTTATCAATGGATTTATCCTCTATTCTCAAAAAAAAAAAAAAAATTTTAGCTACTTTAGCTAAAATTTAGTTAAAAAAATAGCTAACATTGCTAAAGATGCTCTAAAATCCTAATCACCTGCATTAATATCGATCATTTAAAAAATAAAAGATATACGTGTTTTGAATATTAATTTCTTTAGTAGAAAATAAATCAAAGCTAAAGCATGCTAGTTGTCATAGTCTAAATTTAATCTAGATATAAGTTAAAATAGGGATACCGGATCTCAACTCAAATATTGACTCCAATCACTCCATGCCACCATGATATTTTCAGGCCCTAAACAAACGGGAAATTTTTTTTATATGTGACCGACATATTGCCACATGGCGTGACATTATATTGTGATTGGATCACATCTTTTTTTTTTTCCTCTCATGTATCAACCATTGGCCATTTGTTTTCTAAGCAACCAATCACAATACAATGTCACGCTATATGACAATGTGACAGTCACACTGAATTTCTCCATAAACAGGTCACCAGCCTTTGTTTTGTAGAAAGAAAAGGAATAATTAGTTCAATAAATTAAGGAATAAAATATTAAGGGTAGAGCAGAAAATAGAAAAATAAGGAGGGAGGGGGAAAAACACATTGAAGGGAGAGGAAAAGTAAAGGCATTAAAGGGGATCGAACCTCTGACTTAACCTAATCGTAATCCAATTCTCCACCCTCCTTCACCACTTGGGCTAACCCTCCAAATTTTTTTGAAAATATTTTTGGAATTTTGAACTTATTGGTAATTTTCGTTTGTGATGATGCGAGTGTAGAACAAATCAATCAAGAAAAGAGTTTAAGGATAACTTATTTTATTACTCGATCTACAATGATCTTTTTGATCGAAGTGCAACCACTGTATAGGTAGGCAAATATAGGTATATGTTTCTTTTAATTATTTTATAGAAAAAGGGCAAAAGTTGTTTTCTAAATTAATTAAGTTGTCAATTAGTTAACTAGACAAGTTGATTTACTAACGAAAGTTCTATAATATTTTGAAGTATTGAAATTTCGGAGTCCTGAACCGTTTCATTGTTTACGCTGTGCTTTATAGATATTTATCGTGAGAAGGCACAATATTAATTAATTGATCGAGTTCGATATGTTTCTTTTACAATACTATGTGATTTTTTTGTGTGACAAACTGACAATACATCCTTGTCTTTTTTATCTCTATACAAATATTATAGTTAATCTATCTTCATCAGAGTTCTCTTTTCAACAAGTTGGCATGATTGATGCTTTGTGTTTTAAGATCCTAAAGTAATCTTCCTTGTAATTTATTTAATAAAACAAAAAACTGTCATGCATGCATGGGCCAATGTAATTGCAAGCTAGTACAATTGATATGGAAAACTAAAATCCATTTCATATAATATATCTACAATTGATAAAATACGGTGTTTACCAAAATCAAATGAATTTTTTCAATATCATTCTTTAGATTTGGCACTACCAACAATAAAATCAAATAGTTCCATTAGATTTGGCAAGATCCACTATCCAAGGAGGGATGTCACCCAACCAAACTAGAATGACACTTGCCAGTAATTCACTATGAAATTGCCAAAACTATTACAACTTCGTGAGACATTGTATGATACAAATGAAATTGCCACATGATGTTGGGTCATTCTGGCAGCTTGCTATTGAGAATAGCAATGATTTTTCTTTTTTTGGTCTTGGAATTTCCGAGCAGAGTTTGAGATAATGAGAATATCAATTTTAAAAGCATGAATAGAGGCACCCTAAGATTTAATACCACAAAAACTAGTCTTTAAATTAGGCCCCTTTAGCATTACCCATTGTAAATGTTAAAATATAAATGTGAGTAATATAAGATTTAGTGATTTACACAAATGTTTCTGTCGAAAATGATGGAATCTATGAACACCTTAGCTAAATCCACATGTATTTTCTGCCGAAAATGTTCATAATGGAATGTATGAACACCTTAGCTAAAGCCAGACACAGCGGGGTCCACATAAATTGAATAGGCATAGAGATCAACATCCTTAGCTAAAGCCATGTGTATTTTGTGCTCACTGAGCGGGGGTCAGAGTCAGATTAGATAGAGCTCGCCACTTTTTACTCACTTAATTAAGCATCATACCGAGAAATTATTCCATGGTCTTGGACCATGGCTTTATGTTGTCAAGATCAATCTGGACCGTTCATTAAGTATTATTTAATACATAGCACAATACCAATGAATATTTAATACTTAATGAACGATTCACATTGATCCGGACCACCATAAAACCATGGTCCTGTACCATAGAATAATTTCTCCATCACACCCACGATAAAAACACACAAATATTATAACAATTAAAAAGAGAAGAAGTAATAATTAGAATACTCGGAAATATCCAAAAGGATAATACTGAACTGAAGCTTCCTCAAATTATTGGCCGCCAAAAACAGGTTTTTGGCCAAGAGGAGGACGTGGATTCCAGCTGTTCAGTCCATCATACCTCACCTTCACCCAATAAGACGAGACGACAGCTTTCGGCGTCTCGTTTGTCCAAGTCGGATTTGTGGGACCCGCCCCTTGACTTATAAATGGAAGCCGCAGAGTGTGTGAACCATTCATCAGATTAATTTTGCAAAGCGGTGAGAGACGGAGAGAGAAGGAAAAATGCCCGGACTAATGGTTAGAATTCCGGTGACTCGCCTGAGCGCCGACGATATTTTGGAATTTCCCGGCGGAGCTGCGAGTCTTGCCGACATGGTTCAAGGATTTATAGAGGAAGCTACTTATGCCTTCCCGGAGAATAATACGTCCGGCTCCGATGAGGAGGAAAATTCTTGTGCTACTGTGAAAGAGAACACGGCATTTTGGGAGGAACAACACCAACTTCTCCAGGTAATTAATTAAATTGATTCATCAACAACTTGTTAATTATTTTCATTTCGATCTGCTATTAATTTGTAGTATGTATGCATTTTGACGCACTCGTTAATTAATTAATTAATTATTGCAGGCAACATTGTGTCGAAGCAGCGGTATTGAATCGAAAATTCGACAAGCCACAAAAGAGGCGCTAAGGGAAATAAATTGTTCGACGACCACGTATTGTGTGTGTCCGAGGGTGGTGGCCGCCGGAGATTGCCGGAATTGTTTGCGAAGGGAAATATGCAATCGCCTTATCAGCTTAGGTTACAATTGTGCCATTTGCAAGTCTAAATGGAGAAGCTCAGCAAATACCCCATCAGGTATATATATATATATATGTACTTATCATCATCATCATCATCATCATCTACAATAGATAGAAGAATTGGTGTACGTACTTGTAACTGGTAGATATATATATTAATTAATAACTTGTTAATTTGCAGGAGAGCATAGTTATTTGGAAGTGGTAGACAATTCGAGTAGAAAGAGAGGGGAGATTAGGGTGATGATTGAGGTGAATTTCCGAGCAGAGTTTGAGATGGCGAGAGGTAGCCAAGACTACAACCGTTTAATTAGCTGTTTGCCGGAAGTTTTTGTAGGGAAAGCGGAGAGACTAGGAGGGTTGATCAAAATTGTGTGCAGCGCAGCCAAGACATGTATGAAGGAGAAGAAAATGCATTTGGGACCTTGGAGGAAGCACAAGTACATGCAAGCCAAGTGGTTTGGAACAGTCGTCGAGCGATCTACCCCAGCTGGATCATTACCGGTGGGAGCCTATGCCAAGCCCAGGGCATCCATCTTGACCTTTGACTTGACGCCGTCGGAGGCCATGCCTGCCTTGCGTTCCAAGGCAGTTCAAGTTGTTTGAACACCTACGCGCGTGCGCGCTTCGATTCTCTATCCATCTCTAGCCGCCCTATTGTAACAATTAATTAATATGCATGAGATTGCTTGCCAGGAATAACTATAGGCAGTGCGAGTGAGAGCTTGTTTGAGCTTCTGTTTTTTGCGAGTGTGGTTCTCCATGAACCCCTTGATTTACCCACCCGGCTTATCTTTTTCTATATATTTTGTTTATCTCTATATTAATGATAAATTCACCACTTCATTTTGCACACACGCTTTTGCCGCAAATTCCAAGACAAAGCTTCGTTCTGTAGCTTCCAAAACCTACGCAAAAGCTTTGCTATTTTTTTCTTTTAACGCGCACACACACATACCCCTATCCCACCCCACTCCAACCATGTATTCGAAGGGAATCGAACTCAAAATCTCTCATGTGACACCTTTGATGTCAAACTACTTCACTAACCACCTCGGATAAAACTTTGCTTAATAAAGGGAGAAATTAGAAGGTCAAAAGTAAAGAAAAACAAACAATCAACAAAAACGAATTTCATTGGTTGGGACGTTGGGTCGTGACTTCAAAGAGGTTTAAAGGTGTGCACTATTATATAACAAATTAAGCTGTAGTTAACTTATGAGCCTCTTTGACAAAGGTCGGAATTACTCCACATGCTCATGCTAGGACAAATCTTGGACCCAAAGTCGAAAGCCTGTTGCGATAGGTGTCTTCGCTACAAAATTTTAAGTCAGAGAAGTTCTAAAAAAGAACAAGTTTTGCATCAATATACTCCTAGAGAGAGGGGGGAAGGAGTTAATATATACTAGAAATATTCTCACACTGGATGGGTGTGGGAGTTGAGATAGTTATTACCCTAAAGAAAGTGGGTGGTTAAGCAGTTATGCAAGTTTTTTTTTTCTTGCTCATAATAATTTGATGTTTTTACTCTTTTTGATTAATTGGCTTTCAAAAGTATTTTAATATAGACAAAATTTGATATAAGTCCAAAAATTTGACTCCATATTAGATAAACATTCAAAAATCAACTGGCCTCAATTATATTAGCTTTTAAGAGCAAAACAGTAGAATTATATAATAAAAAATAAATAAAATTATATGACGGCCCCACACTAACTTACTCACTTGCATATATTTTTTTTATTTTTTTCTTATTTTATATTCTAATAATAAGACTAATGAGTGAATAAAGCTGAAAAATAAAATAGACAATAAAATTTCTCGCACGTGCATAGCGCGTGTAGAAAAGGTTAGTGGTAATGATGAAACTACTCTAGTAAGTAGTAAGACTCGAGGTGAGATTTGGTTTTTGACAATTTGACCATCTCAAAGACAATGAAATTTGGCCTAATGAAGAAACCAACACTGATCAAGGCCCAACTAATTAAAGATAATTGAGCCCAATATGAACTACTGAACTACATATACTAGGCCAATCAGTCATAACCCAATATGGAAACAAAACTACTGAACTACATATACTAGGCCAATCAGTCATAACCCAATATGGAAACAAATCATGAGTGCATATTAAGGTTGGCTCCAACCAAGTTCTGATTTTAGAGTCTTTTTTCAAAGGAAATAGGGAAAACAAGAAATTTAATCCTAATAGGATTACATAAGCTCTAAGGATTCCTAGCTACTCTTCCTCTAAAGCCAAAAAGACGACATAACTCACTAAATCCGACTTTAAGCTTATGCTTAAATTGAATATCTTACTGAATTAATCGTTGAATGGTCTTTTGGATTTTTGTTTCTCTTATTTTCAAGTTATCTTTTTATAATTATAAAGGTGGAGAATTGTGCAAATTAAAACATTTTTATGATAATTCATTTCCAGAAAAACAAAGTTCAAGACTTGGTTGAGTTTTTGAGATCCATATTACATTGATTGTATTTCACTTTGCCACTTTATTTATAAGTGGAAGGTCCAAGTCTCATCGATCTTGTTTTACATGGATCTTATTATTAGTTATGTAGTACAATTCGGCGATTCGCTTTAACAGTGTTCTAAAAATTCTCGCTTAGGCTCGATTAGTCCCCATCTAGGCGTTAGGTGAAGGTCAACCGCCTCGATTAGTCGCAAATCCTCCTAGGCAGGTTTTAAAAAATCAAAATTTTTTTCCTTATGTTTTCAATAAATTATAGTACTTTTTATATACTTTCATTTTGCATATTTATATTTCTCAATACAAGTATTATTTTTATTTTAATTAGGCACTTATTTAGTTATTTATATGTTGTATTATAAAATTAAAATAAAATAAAAAAACTGCCTATGCGTCCGATTAGTCCCCGCCTAGGCGCTATGTTCCTCTTCGCAGCCCGACTATCGTCTAACGATGTTTAGAACATTAATTGGCTCTAAGGCTTGCAAACACTAATTTCATTGATCAATGAAATTATTTTATTACAAGAACCCAAAAAATTTAGTTTTAGTAATATATCCATCCAATTAAATGATTAATTAATGTAGTAATTTGAATGATCAAAATCCAAGTGAAACCATATTCCAAACTAAGATGATCACAAAACCACTGTTTCACATGTATATGGTATGCCGTATTCCTAGGTACTTCCTTTAACAACCTTATCGATCAATAATGGTTGTTGACTCATATATATATATTTATAGATTTGGTGGTGACAGGTCCCGTTAGTGCAGCGTCCTTAATGGAAAGACTTTTTTTTTTTGGCAAGGTTAATGGAAAGACTTGAAAGTCAAAGTCTTTAACGCCGCAATATACACAGTAACTCCAATTCAGTGGGTACGTACGTAATCATCAGTAAGAACCCATCCAATTTCATCTATATCTATCTATACTATTATTAAAATAATACACTTTGTAAACCATAAATGATGTAAGGAGATCCTTACTTTATAAGTTGCACACTTTGTAAACCATAAATGATGTAAGGAGATCCTTACTTTATAAGTTGCGGAGCTTTGATCTCAGTCGTTAAATTCGTTTAAATGATCTGATCTGACAACTGAGATCAAAACTCTGCACCTTATAAAGTAAAAAAAAATATTAGTGAAGAAGTCATGTGTCAACCATAACTAACTTTTTTTAGTTTAATAACTTTCTGTTTTAGGATATCATTATTGTGTGCCTTGTCAAACTAGGACTTAGAATAAGTTTATCATTCTAGAGTATGGATTGTATTAGTATAGGTTTCCTACATCGATGCAGATTGTATCTTGTACTCCTCTATATATAGAGACCCTTATTCATTAATGAAATACATCTTATTCTCTGCTCATTCTCTATTGTTATTTACGTTTCCCTTAAACACGTTATCAGCACGAGTCTCTAACCTTGAGATAAACAGAAAACCTTAGAACCCTAAACCCTAGGTTCACCATTCATCTATCGAAGATTGATCGCTGCTGTGCACTATCACCGCCGTGCACCACTGCTGCCATGCATCACCGACGCCGCTAGCTCCACCGCTCCACGGCCACCAAACTTCAAGAATCTGCCTGCGCAGAATAGGATACTTTGAATTCGTTTTCATTTCTTTTCAGCCGTTGGATTGACTAGAAACTTTGCTGTTATTTTCCTCTGTATGTCTACTATTCGCAGTTCAAATTTCACGTAATTCAGACCGTTAGATCTCCAGATATTCGGTTCCAAAGGAGCGGAACTCAGGATCGAAATTTTCTGCGATTTTGCAATCAAGAAAACCAAGTAAAATTTTCTAAAAGTTCCTGCTTTGATTTAATTTCCGCATTCTTTTTCTCGGGGATTTCAAAGCTTCCCTTCTTCATCCCGACCCCTCTTATGACGTGGGACTTTATGAGATTTAATTGAATCATGGAGATTCACATATTATGTTATGATAAAGAAATTTCATGAGCATGAGTTTTAATGAATCGTGGGGATTCATAATATATGCTATGATAAAGTAATTTCATGAGCATCAAAGAAAATCTTTGTGATAAACTAATTTCACAAAAGCATCGAATTCGACCAATTTTTGGTCATGACTTATTCATTACTAGGCTCACCTACTTGGGTATGATGTCTAGGGAAGTGATTTGAGATTAGTGGTGTCAACTGAGCCTCGCTCTACAGACATCTTATCTTACTTACCTGGTCATACTCGGGTAGAGCTACCGAACGGTTTAAGTTATGGCCATACACCATCTTGGTCTTGTTCTAATCCGAAAAATCTTGGAAATTTTTATTAGTGTTCGTGGATGTCTTTTTATGACTGCGAAACTAAGGTATCTTCTTATTGTGATAAAGCAATTTCACAATTGATAAAGTGATAAAGTAATTTCACAAAACCGTTGCTGAATATAATTCAGATATGCTTCAACTATGGCTATGCTTCAATTTTGTAAGGCGACTCTTACATAAGCAGAATTAATAGAGAAAACTCTCTCTACCTTCCATGCTTTGGCACTTATATTGTACATACAATATCAATTAAAGTATATTGTCAAGCGACTTTCAATCAGCTTATCAATTTTCTGCAAGTAGCTGAAAAACATGACACGATCATGATGAACAATAATATTAGGCCTGCCGGAACAAAGAGAGTTTCAAAAGTAAATTATGGCCAAAGTAGGACAAAACCCTAATGTCAAGGATAATTCTAATGGACGATACGGTTCATATAATTGTCCCAATAAGGAAGGAAATCGCAACAACGTTGCATAAAATCGTGGGAACTATTGCACCACGTAAAAAGGGCAAGGAGGAAGAGGCATGGGCCATGGAGGCCATGCCAACGCCGGCAAAGTAAAGCATGACAATAAGGTACTAAGAGCACCAATCCATCCTCCAAAGGCACAACGTGCCGAACGCGCCATTGAAGCATGTGTTGATAATGAACTATACTTCACTTGATTCTGAGAAGCATTAGGGGAGTGACGGGCCTTATATCTGTCACACCCCCGAATTTACGTCTATATTATATTGAAATATGGCTCGTAGATCCGCGGTGTGACTTCTGAGAAAACTAATTTCCTCAAAAGTCAATAATGTAAATAAAATATCTTTGAAATACTTGGTATTATTTTACATACACAATTTATTGAATTGGAAAATACGTAGTGTTATTTTACATACACAATCTTATCATATCAGAGATACGTAGCGTGAAAATTACATACACAATAAGCAATCGAAAATAGAAATTACATCGAGTAAAACTCGCTTATTTTATGGAGAAAATAGTAGGAAACAACAACATAATTTTATAAAAGCATCCCAGCCCGATTTTACTCCTTATCACCTGTAAAAGATAATTGTGTAGCATCATGAGTTACACTAACCCAGTAAGTACGAAACTCCTACTTATACTAAGATACATTAAAATAAGATCAAATTTATGTAATAAGATAAAAATGATCAGAAGTTCAAAACATATAGGTTGGTAAGCACAAACTAATATTATTCAAGAATATCTTAACCAAGTGAACTTCAAGAAAAATATACTGGTCACCCATAACAATCCTGTAAAATAACAGGTTAAGCCACAACATACCAAGGTCCCCAATACCCAAGCATGTATACCCGAGGGTCGACTTATCGTTCCCTAAAGGTATAATAGTGCACTATCTGAAGGACAAGAGCCCATAGCTAATCACCAAAACAATCCCCCGTAATTCCAGTAATTTACTTAAACCGAGTGGTACCATATGCTCGGTATCACAACTGTTTACTACAACGAATACAAAATATCTAAGAGATTAATATGAGTCTATAACAAGATTTACAAGCTAGATATAAATTAAACTTAACCAAGTAATCAACCATTACATTCTAAAATAGCAATCAACCATATCTATATGTATAGATACATATATATATATATATACATCAATTATCCCAAAATAATATTCAAGGAGGACAAGCATATAGTATGTACAAACAATTATACAGAAAAATAAATAGAACAATTTAATCTTTCTTCCATTTTTATTAATTGTCTAAGTTTGGTAACCATTTGTTTCTATGTCCAGAAAAATGTCCAAAAGCTCAAATATTGTCATCAATGTCCTTTGTCCAAAAGTTCATCCATCCTTCATCCCAAAATTCAAGTGAATACATCACATTGAAGGAATTTTTGTCATGAGTCCATTTGTCCAAGTTATATGTCCATGTTCAGCAGGTATAGGTTTGGATTGTCATAGGAATTGAGCTATGCAAGAACCTATAGGTTTTAAAATTAGGTTTCTACGACTTTATTTAAATTTTTCTGAAAATCCATTCATTAAGTACCAAACTTTCCAGATTTAAAGTTCATGAAAAATGGTTGAGATATGAGTGAGGTATGAATTTTTAAAGTTATGAACATCATATAAATTTTCCGGCAAAGTTCACCGGAAATTTTTGAGAAATCCTTTTAGCCATAACTTAATCATCTCTTAACATTTTTGAGTGATTCCAAAGCCTAAAGTGAAGCATTTTTCATGTAGATTATGCTCTGATAATTTGTTTTAGCAAAAGAAAACATTATCTTAAACGAAAAATTTGGTTGTACAATATGAACATATTCATCCTATTTTTATTCTTACTTCAATGATTTGATCTAAAAATTAAGGTAGCAAACCATAAGAAGGAATTAAGTACTTACTTAAAGATTTCTGGTTGCTAAAAGGAGAATTTGCTTCACTTGCACACTTGAAAGAAACTCCACACCAAGACCAACTCAAACTTTAAAGAAATAGACAAGGTAAGTTCCTAACTTAGATTTTCATGGATGGGAGGTGTTTTTCTTTTGTTTTTCTGGTGGTCTTTGGAATGAATCATTCATTCCTTATATAGGCACAAGGCATTGGGCAATAATAATGCAGAGGACAAAGAAAAATAATATAAATGTGATGAATAGGAAGGAGGGAGACAATGAAATATTCCATTTCCTACAATTTATTGTTTTGAATTCAAAAGTGAGATTTTAATTGACTCTAAGTCAAGAAATCTGATCTCAAATGAATTATTTGAGGATGAGATATAATAATTTAATTTTCTATGTATTCATTTCAATCATGGAAACTCACAATCATGTATTCCTTCATAAATGTATGTATACACATATAAACTTATATATATATATATATATATATATATAATAAATACTAATACATAAGCATGATGTATTTCAAAAGTTTCCAGCAAGAAATTCAATTCCTCAATAATTAATCCTAGTCACGCGAGGAAAACAAGCATAAGTATAAAATTCGAAGGTTTTGGAATATCGGTAGAGAAACTAATAATAATATGTTTGTTGATCCTAGTGCGTGGGGTCATTGTAGGATTTTACTGCTAATCCTAGGTTCGGGTTATCACAATATCGCTTGCGGTATATGTAAGACATGAGCACCTCTAATGTCATCATTTTGTAGTGGAAGTTTCTCATAAGAAGATACTAGAGATGACAAAGACGTCAATCTCACAATTGCATATTTTAAGGTCGACCAAAGTAAAGAGAAGACCATGGAAGCTCCAGACTTCAAATAATTGCAATTGTTTTATTTCCAAGTTTATGTAAAGGCTGTTATGCCTTGGTTTATTTTGACTTTTGTCATAGTGATTTGTTTTGGATTAGATTTTCTGGACAAGACCTCGATGTAATCGTTGGCATATGGTTTAATAAAGTTTCGAATTTTTCCTCGATGTAATGAAAGATATTCGTGTCAACGGTTATTATTTGGAAACGTATTGTAAGAATGGACAAGAATACTAATTGTGTATTACTTCTAATGATTGCGGAAGAAAGCGCATATTAGAAAATTTATGTGTCACTCTATTGGGTTATACTTAACCACTATTCGAATTATTGAATCCAACAATGTTTTTAGAGATGATCTTTTTGGATTCCGACACATATAGGCTTTGACACGACCGTTTGGGACATCCAGGTCGTGATATGATGATCCGTATATTGACAACTTCATACGGACATCCCTTTTATCGAGCTAATAGAAGCAAGAATCAAAAGATGATTCAAGAAGAGGAGACTTGCGTCACTGACATGCCAAAGAAATGAGCACATTTTGTCAAACGCCAGGCGATCGATCGCGGAAGCACGTGCAATCGATCGTCCGGCTCAAAAATGCCTCGGAAAGCATCCAGAGAGCATTTGCGATCGATCGCAGAAGCACGTACGATCGATCGCACGTCTCCATGATGCCTCGGACATCGTCCAGAGAGCATTTACGATCGATCACAGAAGAACGTACGATCGATCGCACAGTAACGATTGTTACTTCCCCTTCTAATCCTGATTCCAAACTTGATCAGGATACCTCCTATGCTTCTGTAACCTTCATGGCTAATGGCTCATTTTGCAAAGCCTGTTCCTTAGGCAAATTAGGATCGAGACCATCCTATGCTAAGAACACAAAAGAAATTATTTCATTCTTACATCGTATCCAAAGAGATATTTGTGGACACATCCAACCATATTGCGGACTTTTAAGATATTTTATGGTTTGGTGGATGCATCGACACGCTGGTCACATGTCGCTTTATTGTCCACACACAATGTTGCTTATGCAAAACTTCTAGTACAAATTATACACTTAAGGGCTCACCACCCATATCACCATATTAAGTCAAATACGTCTTGACAATGCTAGAGAGTTTACATCACAAACGTTTGATGATTATTGCATGTCTATTGGGATTGATGTTGAGCATCCCGTACCCCATGTGTATACACGAAATGGTCTCGCAGAAGCCACCATTAATAGACTTCGAATGGTCGCTTGAGCATTGGTTATGCGCACCAATCTCCCATTATCTGCTTGGGGTTATGCACTATTGCATGCAGCTCTACTTTTTCGTTTCAGACCCACTACTAATCAACCGTTTTATGCGTATCAGATGGTAACTGGATATGAGCCAGATGTCTCACATTTACGCATATTTGATTGTACGGTTTATGTGCCAATTGCGCCCCCACAACGCACTTAATTGGGTCCTCAGAGACGTTTAAGTCTTTATGTTGGTAACGAATCTCCAACTATTGTCCGCTACTTGGAATCCTTAACAGGCGATTTCTTTACCGTTAGATTTGCGGATTGTCACTTTGATGACACAATATTCCCGTCGTTAGGGGGAGATAAGAACAAGAATGTTCAACAGGAACGACAGGAATTATCGTGGTCTGTCCCCACTGTGTCTCATCTTGATCCCCAAACCGCAGAATGTGATAGTAAAGTGCGAAGTATACTCAATATTCAGGACGTAGCAGATTCGATGCCTGATGCGTTTTCTGATATTGATAAAGTGACGAGATCACATATACCAGCTGCAAACGTGCCTGCAAGGTTGGAAATCCTCTAAAGGAAGAGGGGATATGGCGCCAATAATGGTGCCACAACCACACATAGTGGAGGTGTGGTTGAGGCCGTGGTTCCCTAATGGAAGAGGGTGAGACCACTTGGTTCGATGGATACTCGCCAAAGGAAGGAAGCGAGTTTGGCACAGCCTAATCTATTCATCATCAATACCTGAAACCCGTCTCATGAGATTATCTCTGATTATAGTTATGTCCATGAATCAATATTGGGGGACGCCTCAATGATTGATCCGATTTCAGAGAATAGAAAAATCTCGATGAATGCATGCATACTTGAGACGAAATTCTTGATGATGTATTGCTCAATAAACTATAGAGCATGATGACATTGAACCACGCTCTGTTGAAGAATGTCAACGTAGAGCATATTTGGCCTAAATGGAAAGATGCAATCCCTACTGAACTAGATTCACTAACAAAGAAAAAGGTATTTGGGTACGTAGTGCTAATGACACCAAGTGTAAAGCCTATTGGACATAAATGAGTCTTTGTTAGAAAGCGTAAAGAGAATAAAGAAGTCTAGAGATATAAGACTCGCCTCGTGGCGCAAGGTTTCTCACAACGCCCTGGGATTGACTACGAGAGACATATTCTCCCGTAAGGAATGATATTACATTCCGCTACCTTGTCAGTTTGGTAGTTTCCACAAAATCTTGACATGCAGCTTATGAATGTGGTTACAACATATCTCTATGGGGATCTAGATTCAGAGATATTTTTGAAGGTGTCAGATGGACTTCAATTACCCAAGTCAAGTGACTACTTGATTGGGAAGGGATATATAAATAATGATTTATGCCCATGCGTGTTTATAAAAAGGACAAGTTTCGGATTTGCAATTATTATTGTCTATGTAGATGACATGAATTTAGTTGGTACTCTCGAAGAACTGAGAGATACACATGTTTGAAATCCGAATTTGAGATGAAAGATCTTGGGAAACTCAGTTCTGTCTAGGCCTTGAGCTAGAGCATCGAGGTAGTGGAATATTAATCAACCAGTTGGGTTATGTCCACAAGATGTTAAGAAGGTTTAACATGGACAAAAGTACATCCAGTTAGCACTCCTATGATCGGTCGGACCCTAGATCCAAAGAAGGATCCATTTCGTCCAAAGGATGATGACGAAGAATTACTAGGGGCCGAAGTGCCATATCTAAGTGCAATAGGCGCATTATTGTACTTAGCTCAATGCACTAGACCTGACATCTCCTTTGTTGTGAACTTGTTAGCTAGATTTAGCTCTGCGCCCACGCAACGTCATTGGAGTGGCATAAAGACAATATTTCGTTACCTTAAGGGTACAATCGATTTGGGCTTGTTTTATCCCTACAGAGAGACAAGAGGAGTTGAAAAAGGAAGTTCAAGCCTCAAACGCAATGTTACTGCCGTCGGGCGATCGATCGTAAGGAATGCGGCGATCGATCGCGCCAATGTTGAAACTCCCTTCACCGAAAATCCTTGTGATGTTTTGGTTAGTTGTGCTAATGTCGGGTGTTTCTGCCGTTTTCCGACGGGTCGGGAGGAACGGGCTAGAGACCTTCGGTAGCCACAATCACACACAAAGACATAGAGACAAGATTTATAGTGGTTCACCTAGCTCAATATGAGTCTTAGGCTACATCCACTTTGAGGGGGTTCCACTATAGTGAATAATGATTACAAGTGTTTAGCAGGTACTGAGTTGTCAAGTACCGGTAAGGTACTTGGTACCGAGAGGGTACTTGGTACCGAGAGGGACTCGAGGTACCGGTAAGATGCTTAGTCCCGAGAGAGACTTGGTACCGAGATGGACTCGAGGTACCGGTAAGATACTTAGTCCCGAGAGGAACTTGGTACCGAGATGGACTCGAGGTACCAGGGAGCTGGGGTCCCAGTATAGGGGCTGAAGTCCGCTCCCCCTCTAAGTGAGGGAGGAGTCCCTTTTATAAGTAAGGGACCTCCTCTCCTCTTACATTTCTTCAATGTGGGATGCAAGGTCCCTTAGGATATTCTATGGTGGGGAGCTCCCTTATAGATGTGGGACTCCCTCACCTTACATTTGCCTATCATTCCTTGTCTTCCTCTAGCTTGACCATGGCATAGACCACAGCTGGGATATGGTAGCAACATCGGGTATCTTTGTGACCCGCACAAAGTTATAATCAGCAACAACAGACTCTCCTCAAGATTCAAGTGAATCAAGTTAGATCCGAGGAGAATGTGGCAGATTTATTTACTAAGTCTTTGCCTAAGTCCACATTTGAAAAACATGTTAAAAACATTGGTATGCTTAAGTTATCTGAGCTCCCATGATTGTAGGAATCAGGAGGAGGTGCAGACATGAGGGGGAGTCTGGCACATACATGTCACTTTCAAATGTGAAGGGTGTGTTGTACTCTTTTTCCCTTCGACGAAGGTTATTTTTCCCACTGGGTTTTTATTGTTACTTAGCAAGGTTTTTAATGAGACAACATGGAAAGCATCACCTAGTTGTGATCGGCACAAGGGGGAGTGTTTTAGAATATCTTTATTGTGTGCCTTGTCAAACTAGGACTTATAATAGGTTTATCCTTCTAGAGTATGGATTGTATTAGTATAGGTTTCGTACATCGATGCAAATTGTATCTTGTACTTCTCTATATATAGAGACCCTTATTCATTAATGAAATACATCTTATTCTCTGCTCATTCTCTATTGTTATTTACGTTTCCCTTAAACACTTTCAAAAATATCAAATGCAATTAATAATTAATTAAAATAAAATAAAAAAAATAGCTGCAAAATTACCTGTAACAACTCCTTCACTTTCACACCTATCGGGTGTGTAGGCAATTTCTAATATGAAATGAAAGCGTGCGGCTAGCTTCCACGTCTACCTAATACCCCGAAAAAAATTGCCAAAAAGAAAAAAAAGAAGAAGCTAATATCCGGAAACACACGTTAGAATGTTAGATCGATGTCATGAGTCATGAATTCCTGAATCATCAATCAATGTTGATGCTGATGTTGCATATGTATGTGTATGATATGTCAGCAATTAAACGTGTGTGACGTGCGAACTCACCCTTGTTTTCAACACGTGCTTCAATTTGTTATCACTAGTATTTGATGCTCAATCAATCTGCTTTTTCTGATTGAAGCCGGCCACCATTTTATTTTTCTTTTTTCTTTTTAAACTATGGAAGAATCAAATTTATACAGAATAGGGGAGATAAACTGCGATTGTTTCCTCCAAGATTGATTAAATTAATTTTTGAACTATCATATGTACGTGTTTATCTAATTAGCTAGACAACTCTAAAGTGCACCACAGTATGTTATGGTGGCAAGGTAGTAGTGTTGGAAATTCTTACCAAATTACTTTTTAACGGGTAAAATTCTCATTTGGTATCCAAACTATCACGAAATGCACTTTTTGGTACCCACAAATGCTTAGGGAGTCTGGTGGTACCCAAACTATGTCTCCGTTAACCTTATTAGTACCTCCGTCCAATTTTCCGTTACAAAAAAAAAAAATTCATCAAGTTAAGCCAAAAACACAAAGAGTGAGTGATTTTACCAAAGTGCCCATGACAAAAAAAAGTGAAATATTTTTGGTCTCACTTGATTTATTTTTTTATTTTTTTTTGTAACGGAAAATTGGACGGAAGTACCATTTGGGGCTAACGGAGTGATAGTTTGGGTACCATTAGACTCCCTAAGCATTTGTGGGTACCAAAAAATGCATTTCGTGATAGTTTGGGTACCAAATGAGGATTTTACCCTATATTTAATTAATTAGATATTATAATCCATCATCGTGTAACTGTTGTACCCGGATCAATTTCTCGTGTTTTGGTTAAAAGCATGATTTCACCCACGCCTACGGCCCCTTCGATGAATTTGAGACTTTTGAAACCTCGAAGAGATCAAATAAAGTTATTAAATTTAGCAAAATTCGGTGAAACCAGAAATCTATTTAACGATTCGTTTGCGAATAAAAAATTTGGAGATAGTCTTTTATTTTCGTTCCGAGAGAGAGGGGTAGGACCGTAGGTAATGACTCTTTTTTGGAAAGGTAAAATTTTTTCGTTCCGGTGGAATGTGTACTTTGCTTTGTATAGACTAAAACTAGTAGAATTAGGTCAGATTATTTGGGTAATGATTATTTTTGTGAAAGGTTGAGGGAGAGCATTGTGTATAGTGAACATTTATTACGAATATATGATATATGACGTGCATATATATATTTAGAGAAATGAAGCGCGTATGAGAGAGACAGGGTGTGAACATCTATCATCTATGGGCTCTCCCACATGCAGCAAAAACAATTAAGCATATATGCCACAACCGTACGTACTGCACGTACCGTCCGTTTCCTAGAAGTTAATATAATCAACACGTGTCTGTTTGTCTGTCCACTGTGCAAATAAAAATTCAAACTTGACGACGACGACAACGACGACGTGCTGCTTCTGCCGCACAATGCCTGGCCCTACTGATTACATTCACAAGAACACTGATTACTTGGATCACTTCCGTCCTCTTCCACTTGCTTTTTCAAACGATATATCCCATTTATGTATATAATATATATAGACCCATCGCTCAACTGAACCAACACACACAGCTACAACATTTTCAAATTTTACGACTACGTACTCACTCTCTCTCCCCCCGTAAGTTCATGGGAATTTTGCCCGACCTCAAAGAAATAATGGAAGCAATTAGTCTCTCATCTTCATCAACTACCAAAGTTGAAAGGAGGGTTATTGAGAAGAATAGGAGAAATCATATGAAGATCCTCTACTCCCACCTCAACTCTCTCATCCCAAACCAAAATTCCAAGGTCCATCGGTCTCATCCTTTCCATATATTTGTTCATCGTATGCATATTTCTTGAAAGTACTGGGTTTTGAACTTCATTCTAATATGCAGGAACCACTGAGTCTGCCTGAACAAATAGATGAAGCCATTAACTACATCAAAAGCCTGGAGGCGAATGTACAGAAATCCAAGCAGAAAAGGGACAGCCTAAATTTTGATAGGAAAAGATCATATGAGTGCTGCAGCAGCAGCAGCAGCTTTGAGACCGCCAGATCAGCTCCCGGCGCAAAATCACCGCAAATTCAAATCCATGAGAATGGTTCCACCCTAGAGGTGGTTTTGAGAACTGGCCTACAAAATCAGTTCATCTTCAACGACATCATTCGCATACTTGACCAAGAACAAGCTGATGTCCTACATGCTAGCTTTTCAGCTTCCGGAAACTCCATACTTCACGTAGTCCGTGCAGAGGTAGTCCTCCACTCCATCCATCATAAACTAAGACACATCTGTACTTGATGAGAATACTGTGGCTTAATTTCATTTCATGTATATATGTAGATGGGCAAGTCGATGCTTGATTTTGGGGCTGCAAGAATAACTGAGAAGCTGAAAAGAATTGTCAATGGATCCACAAGCGATGAAGAACTACAGCGTGATGATGATCAAGACTACTTTTGGGACTTCAAAATCCAACCTCAGACATGGAACTTCTAAGCTACTACTGCATGTATGCAATTCATCATCATCGACAAACAAGTCACTATTTTGGGTATCCATCAAATTGGGTACTAATCGTAGGCTAAATAGTTAATATATAGGATAGGAAATGTGAAATCCACTAGTGTGATATTCCATTTCCAACGAATGTGAGGATTGAAACTTTTAATTACTTAATTGCATGGTTTAATTTGCTTTATATGAACTCACAACTCTTTTGGGATTTTTCTTTTGCCTTAAATTTTTTGTCAGGGTACGTGGTCGTTCAATTATCTGAATTTTTCTTTGCCTCAAAACGTACAGTTTTAACAAACCAGGATCCCAATTCTTGTGAATGCGGGCGTACCAGCACACGGGTGTGCAATGCATTGCGTTAGCTCAAATCTGTGACGAGTCCATAAACCATAAAGAGTGAACCCTAACCCATTTGGCCAGTTCCCTTTGGTACGTTATATACAAATATTTCTTGCACATGATCATCATTCATATATCACAGATATACATCTATGTATATAAAAGAAGAAACTGAGATTCCATCTTCGTTCAAGTTTGCTGAGTACCCGGTTCTCAAATGTTACACCCAAAAGAGAGAACGATTTTGAAAAATTCAAAGCGATCGATCTAATCTCATGTCTAAAGGGTGGCTTTACTTTATTTCACACAAGATAGCAGTCTTCTCTCTTTCTCTCTCTCTCTCAAGGGTTGATAAGTTACTTCACCTTCATCTAAGAGTCCCATCATATGTGAGCCCCTTAATTAATATGATCATTTAATCTTCATTCATCTATCTCTCCTATAATTAATTAATACATTAACATTGAAATGTTAAGATATTCATAAACCTTGATCATATTCATATAACCAATAATGTTTTAGGTAGCCATCCATAAGCTAGACCACCATTAGTGCCTTATGGGTAAACTAAGAGACATGGGTTGGATCCTTCGATCTACACTATCGACAATCAAAGTTACAAGTCTCTCTTCTTATTACAAAAGCGTTGATGAGGGTCCAAGCTAGTTGATGGCTTTGCTTCTTTGGTTGATTGAGAATGCAGGTTTATCGATCGGTTTTAGATATATAGTTTCTCTTGTTAGGTTATTGCATGTTGGTTCCATTTTCTTTTTCCCGGCCTCTTGTTTGTAAGAGCTAGCTACATTTACGGGTTCTGCCAAAAGATAAATCATCTACGATTTGATTGAAAAAAAAAAACGGAAAATGTGGTGAACGCAAGTATAATCAATTGAACATACTTAGAGTATCAGTAGTTGAGACTCATTTTTTGGACTCAAATTTGAATCAAAACTAGTTGGAATCTAAATTTGAGTCAATCGGAATAGTGTACAAAATGACTTACTTTTTTGGGTGCCACAGTGGTACAAGACTCATTTTTGAACTCATATTTTTTGTCTCAAATTTAGGTCCTGAATTTAAGTCATCCCATTGTGGACTCAAATTTGAGTTTCTCTCATTTTGATGAATTTCTCTCTCCAAAATCTCTCTCTTTTAGTTGCATATGGGGAGACCCACAAAAATAGGTCCAATTTTTTTGAGTCAAAATTGGATTTATATTTGAGTCTCCGGCAAGTATATGCTCTCTCCGATCCACTGTGGGTGTTTTTGGACCCAAATTTGAGTTTTGAACCCAAATTTGGGTTCTCATTGTGGATGCTCTTAGGATTATGTATCTCATTTTTCTTTTTTTGAAAGGAAATGACTGGTACGGCTACTCTCGAGCCATCATTAAATATAAGGGGGGACATAATGCCTAATTTTCAAATTAAAATAAGTATCGAGAGAACGTCCCGAAATAATATCAAAAGTTTTTACAAAATCTATTTTTCTTTACAAGATGAACAATGTATTAGACACCAATAAAAGCTTAGAAAGACCATTTATACAGATAACTTTGAAACTTCATTTTTTGCAGCAGGAAAATAAAATAAAAAATCAATTAACTCCATCTAACGTGCCTCATGCATGTAGTACTTTTGTGAAACAAAAAAAGTACCACACATCAAAACACAACAAACCAGATCGATTAACCTGCAAATCATCCATGCATATGCATCAAGAGGTCTCATGCTTCAATATTAATGTGCTTCGATCGGTAGCCAAGCAGTGGTTGGTTCATCCAGTGAGTCTCATTCTAAAATTGTTATTCCAAGATTTCCCTTTGAATTCTTTTTTATGATTCGACAAAGAACATAGTTCTTGTTGGCCTGCAAATAATGACAAACACAGAAAATATTAGAAAATCAAGGGTTTATTTCTTCAATCGATCTCTTGGGTTAGAAGTAAATCGATCGCCAGAATATATATACCGGTCGATAACCCTAATTAAACAAGCATTGCGCACAATTCCTAATTTGTTCAACACCATTATGCAACATATATCCTATCTGGAAGATATATATGGAAACCCTAATTAATCATAGATCGATAAAGACCATACGTACACAGTACATGAGTTAAAACTAAGTTAAACAAGTAAAGAAAACCAACAATACGTACCTGGTTGTTGTTAAGAAGGCATCCAGCAAGCCTAAACTCATGCATGACCCATCCATGGCCTCCTCCCTTTGCCCTAGTACTAGTCGACCCTTTATTTTTTGGAACATACGAGAAGGTTCGCTTAAACCCGATAAGTCTCATCTCGTTTCTTTGATCATCACCATCGCTGACGTTGCCGTCGTAATGGATAGGCTTCTCGTTCTGGTTTCTCCACGTAGCACATCCTGACGATGTCTTCCTCCCTACGCGTGAATCATTGTCTGTTCTGTTCTTCAACTTGGTAAAGAAATAGAGGCATCTCTCATCGGTTTGATGGAATAGCTGCCTCCATGCTTCTTCTTCGCCGTAAAGATCACACTCCATCACTGCGTTGCAAGCAAGTTGAGCTCCATTCACCTTATTGTAAAGATAATACAGCAAAAGCTCTTGCTCAGTTGGCTCGAATCGGTACCCGACTGGAAGTCCTAGATTCCTAGCATTCTCCATTAATGATCCGATCAGTTTCTATTTCTTCTACAGTCAGGTCGTCTTGAGAGAAGAAAACGAATTAATTGAACAAGGGTTCAATTTAATCAGGTTTATAATTTCCAATTGTAGAGATGAATTGAATTCTACAAGGATAAGTATTATTAACTTGGGCCTCTACAAATTCTGAATCCTTTTTACATCTTATTAAGTACATAAGGAAGCCTATGCAATGGCCCATATTTAAAAAGCAATGTGTTTATGGATATGGGCGAACTTGTGGATGTCCTGACGAGAACTCCATGCTCTATAGGCTGGGGGGCGAAGAAGGATCAGTGCAGGCCAATCTGGCTTGGGCCTTTGTCTCCGCTTTTAGTATTGGGGTTATGTTTGTATCCCTTTATGGGCTTTTGTCTCCGATTGTTGGACATGTGACTTTGAAAGTGGAAAGCATCAACAACTACTTGTCACCTTAAATTTATATATGTTAACCATTGCCAATCAATGCACTATATTGTGCCACATTCAAGCATAGCAATTAAGTTGCGTGTTGTCATGAGGGACATTTCAAGCGTAAAGGTCAAGTTTTAGAATAGGAATTAAGTGAGAGATTTGTCAAACCCATGGGATTGAATACTAGCAAAATCTAGCTAGGATAACTAAGGGGAAAACTATATATGCTACCATTCACAATATGTCGATCACAATACTAACTAAGCACTTTGTATGCTAAACTAGGGTGGATGACATGCACAATGAGTAGTGATCGATTTGAGTTTTGGTTGTTTTTGATAAATTGATTAACTAGGCAAGAAAGTAAAATGCTTAAAAATAAGATAGATTGATGGATGAAATGAGATTTGGAGTTTAGGATGTTCACCCTTAATCTCCCTTGCATACAGCAATGCTTTCAAGATGATCATGCTAATGCTCATTAGTTAACCAATTTCTCTCCTTGCATTCCTCTCGGATATGGCAACGAACACTACTGTTGGATTTGTTACATAAACTAGGTAGTTAAGTATATACCGGGAAGCAGTAGTGTTCACATGCTCAGTAGAGTCAATGCTCAGTCATGCTCAGCCATGATAGTCTTTTTTAAACAAATTTCTTTTTTCATCATTCTCCACCGTTGGATTTAAATCTAACGGTGGCTGAGCATGATTGAGCATTGACTCTACTGAGCATGTGAACACTACTGTCAAATCCAATTAGGTATTAACCTAAGTGCTTAAAGCTTAGAGATAAGGAAATTATGTATCAAATCCAACAAAAAGCAGAAGAAAATTGTGAGGAAAATGCAGGCATGAATGCATAAGATTAATGTCCAGCGAATATATAAATAATCTCTCAATTTGCGAAAGCCAGCACATCAAACTCATGAAGACCTAGAATACAGAAACAAATTGAAACCTGCATTTCAGTGTTAATCCTGATTCCCTGAAACTCTAAAACAATATGACCAAATGACATTTCATTATGGTCACATGTCAGGTGGGAGATATAATATATATGTCCCAATAGAACCTCGAGGCCAATTTGTCACTGTGTTGTTAGTCAGTCCCACTATACACAGCTTCAAACTTCTTAAGAAATAAAAGTTTCTTCAAGATAGTTTGGACTCTTTGGCTATCAGCTTCCGTTCAATGTCAAGCAAAAGGGGGTGGTGGGGGATCAACGCTCGATGTGCCTTCTAACACCATAACCACCTCGCTCATTGAGGGTCTTTGACGTTCATCAATTTGGAGACACCAAAATGCAATTCTTAAAAGACGTTCGAGCTCTTGTGATATATACAGACCACTCAGTCTTCTATCAACTACATTCTCCAGATGCCCATCCAACCACTCTTTGTATGCCCACTCACTGAGATCCCCAACTTCTCTACACCCACTTACCAACACTAACACCATCTTACCAAAGTCCTCTACATCTCTCATTGCTGAAGAGCATGATTCGTCCCCTACTATTGTCCCAAGCCCGAATTCAGTCACCTTCGCCTCTAAATTTTCATCCAATAACACAGTCTCGCATTTCAAATTCCCATGGATGGTACATTTCCTGCAGCTTGTGTGTAGATAACAAATGGCTCTTGCCACACTTAAGCATATATTAACTCTCTTTCCCCAAGTCAGCCTCTTACACAGTTTATGGTCTTCCATATATTTCTCCACAGAACCATTCTTGACATATTCATAGACTAGAAATCTGTGATTTAACTCACAACAGTAGCCCTGCAGCTTCACAAGGTTTTTGTGATGAATGCTACCTATGACTGAAACTGCACAGCGGTATTTTCTTTCTTCTAAGGATGCATTCATCTCTTTGATTGCAACTGGTTCTTTATTAGGAAGAACAGCTTTGAACATCTCTGGTCCAATCTTATGCTTAAAGTTTTCTGTAAAGTCCTCAATTTCGGAGAAGGATAACACAATCAAGCCATTCGAGTTGGAGCTGGTATAAGCAAAACTGGCTTTCTTCCTGACCAAATTCCTTCTTCTTTTCATTCTTCTGTAGAACCAGAAACCAATTGCCAATTGAAATAAAAGAAATACAGCAACTGAGGATGCTCCAATTAGACAAGGAAAACAAAACTTCTGAGACCGTTTAACTGAAGGGAATGACATGGAGAGATTGGGATTCACAGCAAATGGATCTGCACAAACCTTCACAAAAGATACTGAACTTAATGAAGGGTCCGAATAACCAGTAACATACTGTGTTTTCATCACTGAGCACTGTGCCATTCCATCATTCGAGAATGTTGCAGCTGTACAAAGTGAGTCCTTGAGACACAAGCTTCTACATTCCTGTAAACTAATTTGGACAACTAAATCATCAGTAGAGTTATACATTCCATATAGGAAAGTATGCTTATAACTAAACATGTTGGAGCCAGATTCACATTGCTGATACGGAATTAAGCATTTTTCAGTGGACCCATTAACAAGATTAAATGGGCATTTACAATCGGGGGACGCAGACTCGGTAAAGAAGCAGATGCCAAGTTGGCCACAAGTTGCAAAAACATTACACTGGTTCTCAACAGCTTGCCAGACTGGTCTCCATGACATTGAAGCTTCAACCCATGAGTACAACCGGAGATTACCATCAACATCTAGCCTAAGAAACCGGTAACTTATGGACTCATTGTAATCTGCTCCTAACATTGACCACACAGGTTGCAAGTTTTGGTTGCGGAGTTGTAGGGCTCCATCAGAGGTGAGGAAAGCACTGAGATTTGAACTAGGAGGACTTCCACTTGTCCAATAGACGAAATGACTTTCCCATCTGAGTTGCAACTGACCATAAGCATTCATCCAAAGAGTGTAGTAACTGGACAAATAATCAGACACAAGATTCTTGCTTGCAGCTCGAAGCACTTGCGATGTAGAGAAGTTCTGTCCAGGAAGAAGTGTGTCAGAGGGGGCATCAAAACTTTGCCAAACATTATGTTTCTCTTCATTCAACAGGACAAGGTTTCCATTATCACGAAGAGCAGCTGAAACAACTGATAATTGGCTTGTTCTGCTGCTCCATACAGTGTCTCCCTTCAAAGAATCGATTAGAACTAATTCACCATCCTGGGTCAACTGGACATAAGAGTTTTCACCAACCACGATAGCTCCAGCAGTCCACACGACAGTTTGTTTGTCAAGTGGAATAGACTTTGAATTGAAACAGATCCCGACACTATAGTTAGGCTCATCTGTTCGGTTAAAAAATCCGAATGCAAAATCACCATTCGGAGAGACCCAAGTGTTTCTATCAACTACAGAAAGTTTTGAACCCAAGGGAATTTCTGAAATGGCAAGAGAATGTAGCAGGAACCCAACAAAGATACTTAGCTGGAAAGATGACTTGAGGAGAAGTCCCTCCTGTTCAAGCATATTTGAATATGCTTATAGATCCTACAAAAACAATTAATTAGTATATGACCATACAGGCAAGCCCACTTCAGAGACTAAATTTTAGAATGCACATGTACAAGTAGGAGAAAGAGGTTTGCAAGTTCCATCATTTTTAAGAGCAAGCCACTCCAAAGTACAAACACAAGAACCAAGAGAGACTAAATTCTTTTAGGCCAAACAAGGTGCTAAAGTTTGAATGTAATAAGCTCACAAAGTAATAACAATTAAAATAAGATTCAGACCGTTCAAGAAGGAATACAGCAATCCGAATTTCGTACCTGAAAAGACCTTTAAAATCCCGAAGTTTCAACCAGCCGGACAGGAATGCGAGCGTGACCATGCCGGAAATATCCCATCTTCGTTATTAGAGCCTATAGCAAAATTGAGCTATGAGCATAAAATTTTTGAAGAATCAGACACAGAACTGAGTGAGTGATTGAGGCGGAGGAGCAGCCTATGACCTAAACAGAAGAACTCCAGTCACAAAACTGAGCTGTAAAGGGTGGGAAAAATAATAATAATAAATTAATAATAATAAATAAACTGATCTTTAAGGTGGGTGTTGAATTGAAACCTGGGCACAATGGGACCCAAATTAGGCCAATTGAATACACTGTTTACTAAGTAAGCAAAGAAATCACTTTCAGGGCATAGAAGTCTAAAGATTCTAACCAATGCTAAATCAACTTTGAAGATAAAAGCTGATATATACAGGAAACCTACAACATGAAGAAAGAGAAAAAGAGAAACCCATTTTCGTTGTAATCTTCTTTCGTGGATTCAACCTTTAATTCGCGCAATTTTAAACTTCCCATCAAATAAACATGAAATAGGATTGTTTCTCAATACACAGTATAAGTGAGATTTAAAAACAACTGAATAGATCAATGCAACTCTAAATTAACAGTGAGTATTGGCCCAAAAAAACAAAAAACTTTAACAGTGAGTACACACTAGTAATGAAGAGCATAAACTTAGGAAAGAAAACCCCAAATCTTGATGTCAAATCAAGGAAGCCCAAAATTAAATGAATAGCAGCATTTGTTTTGGTATACCTTCAGTGCTTAAGCCAAAGTTGCTTCAGAAGTTGGAACAGTCATACGGAGGAGGAAGATGGGTTTTAAAAAGCAACGCAGTCGAAGAGACTGAGACTGAGACTGTGAGACTGTGAGACTGTGAGACACTGAGACTGTGAGTTGTATAATGTGTGCTGCTTTTTCTAAAAGGTCCTTTTGTTTAACGGACTGTGAGTTGTATAATGTGTGCTGCTTTTTCTAAAAGGTCCTTTTGTTTAACGGGTTTAAGTATTCTGGCCTTTAATTTGTGAGTTGTATAATGTGTGCTGCTTTTTCTAAAAGGTCCTTTTGTTTAACGCGTTTAAGTATTCTGGCCTTTAATTTCATTTTAACGCGTTATAGGGTTCATCTTGCCGTTAGAGAACAAACAAAGCCTAGTAACTTTTACTAATTTTGGACCTGTTTGAGATTGTTTCTGAAAAACCTAAAATCGTTTTTCAAATTTAGTAAAAGCGCTCTTTTACGAGGACAAGTGCTTCTCAAAACCACTTTCAAGTGCTTCTAAAACTCATCCAAGACACATTTTATTTTTTTTCAAATTTTTTTATATTTATAATTAATTTTTTCAATTAATTCAAAAGCGCTTTTGAGTTTCAGAAAAACAATTTCAAACAACCCTTCAAATTACTATCTATCACTTTCTCAAAAAAAAAAAAAAAAACTATCTATCTGTATATATGCTAAATTTCAGACCAAAAAATTAATTGCAATAGATTCAAAATTGGGGTTGGTTCAAATTTTGTGAGGCCTTGGATTTGGCTCTAGACTTGTCCATACTCTTCTCTTTTTCCCTCTTAGTGTTTTGTAAAATTTCTAGAAAGTGACGTGCAATTAGTCTAAATGGATGAATTGGTTAACTTACGAATTTAGTCTAATTTTATGTTTCATCACATACAAGGATTGATAAGTGTGATCATGTGAAGATTTGAATTTTTATTTAGCTAATATTATGCTTTATTTTCTCTAATTTATGCTTTTTTTGTACAAATCTATTTGTTATTAAATTTGTGTAACAATGTTTTAAAATTTCTCTATTGGGTTAAATGAATGCGTCATTTAGAATTAAAAACAAAAGAAATAGAGTACTTGATATTTCTAGCTGACAAGATTAATTTTTGACTGCTCAATCATCTGCTAGTTCAAACTTGGAAGTTGTTTTGTCCTTGTCCAGCTACTTATTCACCTTTTAACTTAAGTCTAGCACATGCACAGACAATACAAACCACAATTAGGAGCATGACATTAAAAATTTAGTTTGTGCTTGTATGTGGCTGATCTATAAGCAGCTTAGAAAACTTTGGGCTAAAAGAAAGCATGAGGTGGCAGCTTTGGATAATTTTTTTAAAGCAAGAGCTGACAGCATAGGGTAATTCTCAGGTGAAATTCAATGATTATGCCTAGCTAGTGAATGAAGAGGTGTCTAGTCTAGGTGTAGGTAGGAATGATTACTTTTTCTCATATAATAGAAAGACTTACCTATAGCTAAAATATATCAAAGGGTGAAGTAAAACAGAGAACAAAAGAAAGAAAGAGACCAAGAAAGATTGTGGAAGTACCAAACGTTTGTTTGCAGACACAAGCTTTTAAACGAAAGTATGAGTTTGATACGAAATTTGGAGTCCAGATATCGCATGACTCTTTTTAATTGTTGGGTATCTATTCTGGTGCAGAAAAGTTCAGACACTGTTGCTGAAAAAAAAAACCCAAGTTACAATGTATCCTCACTAAACACATCATTCAAGTTCTCAATTAAAAACAAAAACAAAAACAAACAAAAATTATTCAAATTTCAAAGCTTAAATGACCATCATAGCACGTCCGGAAAAGGTCAGGGACTAAATTAACTTGAGAATGTTACTAGTGTGAATCCTAATCATGCAGGGTCAATACTGAGAATGCCTTCTGAATGAATTAGCATACATGATGATACATGCAGATGGGATTCTAGAAATATTCATTACTTCGACATGAATCGAAAATCAGAATTTTATTTCTGTATTCTGAACTTAAAAACCGTTCATTATTAACAGACACAAGCTAAAAGAGATTGGAATATATTTCTTAGAAGCTACTATTATGAGGGTGATCATTGGTTCATGTGGGCACAAATTTGCCATAGAAGTAGGTCTCAAAGAACCAGTGGTTGAAATCAAAAACAAGATAGAACAACTGTTGGGTGTCCCAGTTGCTTCACAAACCCTTGCAGTTTGTGGCTTGGAGTTACTAGATGGACTAGACATGGAAGATTACCCATTTGTCAGTGATGGTACCAAAATTGACCTCACCATCAAGTATTGGATGGCGCCCCCTAACTTTTACCATTCTGGTAAAATTCAGATTACCATCAAGTTTTCAGCTAGACAGCTCCACATAGAGGTTGATAGAACCGAAACAGTGCGCAGCCTCAAAGAAAAAATACACATCATGGATGGCACACCCATCAAAAGAATGTCACTCTTCTTTTGTGGAACCGAACTGGAAGAAGATTTTCGCCATTTAAGTGAGTACGGAATACACGAGTTTTCTGAGATCGTTGTGTTCCTCAAGTCGATGAGTCGTGTAAAGGACGACCCTCCCTCAAAAACGTTGAGTCTAGTGGTGCAAACCTCATCGAGTTTACTCAACTCGGCGAGGATTCCTCTGGAAATGAAGGACTCGAGCACGGTTAATGAGTTGAAGGAATTACTTTTGAGCGGAAAAATTCTCCCAGCTGATGATTATTTGTTCATACACAAGCAGAGGATCATGCGTGACAATTGCAGCCTCAAATGGCATGGTGTTGATGGTGGGGATTTCTTATATGTCTTTAAGGGGACTGTTTGTCGCGCTTGAGCTAGAAGAGTTAAACTTGGTGCAATAGCTGGAAATTCAAATTAGTTAAACCAGCTAGCCAGTTCATATATACTGGAACCAATGAACAATTAATAAGGATTATGGTACGTATTACTTTTATATTAAGTTACTAGTGACATTATGTTACTTCAAAAACCTGAAGTGATTGTGATCTTTGTGTAATCTATAGCAGTTAGCTGAAGAAGTGAAATGAAACTAACAATCATTAATATGTTAAGAACAAGACTGGCTACAAACATTCACAGGCGATAAACTTACTCAGGAAGAACGCATGTATTCGGAATTTACCTTAACAGATTGAGTCAAGAATGGGGATCGATTCTTCTCGTTACTAAAAAAAGATATTACAGAAATCCTCTGTATATCTATTGTTATTTTTTTTCCTCAAATCTAATTTTTATCATCGTACTAGCTGAAAAATTGTGCCTACGCGCAACAAGATCTTCAGCAAAAAAGAAAAGAAAAGAAATGTAGATAACCAATCCACCTAATGATCAGATGGGGTATGTTATGTTTCTCATTTTCTTCTTCCTCAACTAGCTTGTATCTTTTATATGAATTTGGCATGAGAGCTAGGACATGTGCGGTTTACCCCAAGAGAGAATCGGGCCAGTTAAACACGAAACGGTGAGTAGCTGAGGAGGAGGAGGAGGAGCCATGGTCATCAAGGGGATAGAAGAAGATATAGATGTGTGAGCCATCTTGGACTCCATAATCAACAAGGGAAACCCCATCACCATCGCCGTTCATGGTACAGCAACTATGATCGGCATCAAGAATCAAGATGAGACGGTCATAAGGGAGCTTCTGCTGGGTTTCAATTTCTCTTTTGAGATCAGCAACCGTGGCATCGTTACCCACTTGAACATGGAAGAGAGTTCCTGTCAAATTCTCCACAACCACCTTCATTTAATTTGTTGAAGAAAGCCTAATCTACACTAGTACATGCATTTCCTTCTCATTTAATTCCCAATGTGAGAGAGAGAGAGAGAGAGAGAGAGAGAGAGAAAGAGAGAGAGAGAGAGGTGTTCACGTATGCTGCATTCTCGCAAGTTAGTTTGTTGAATTGCATTACTTTGCTTTGCATGCACAAGGAATGGGCTGATTATTAGTAGCTACCTAACTGCTAAGCAAAAACAAACAAGTGTACCCCTCATATAGTCATATTAATGTTTGTCTGGACTATAATTCCCAATGAATAGCCAGTGAACTGTGATTTGTTGGTTAGTAACAAAACAAATACTATAGAAGTCACATGTTCAATTCTCATTGAGGAATAGATGGGGTGGAGTGGGAAAAAAATTATCGTTTCTCCTAAAAAAAATTCTCAATGAGAACAAATAATTTTTGCCATGTTATAACCCTATGCATCAAGGCAAAACGGAAAATAAAATGCCAGAAAAAAAAAAATCAAACAGTGGTTACAGTAAATTGATGGATCAAGTCCAGCCGGGTCTAAACAGTCGTTGATTAAGAAACGGGTTGGATTACCAACGTTACAAAAGAAAATGCTTTCACACCAGTATAAACTCAACTTTCAACAAGTCAAGTTCACAAATCTGTAGTTAATATCAGCTTGGAAGGTTTCATCATGTAATGTGTATATACAAGTACTCATGTAGAAAGGGAGGGCAAGATGTCAATCATTTTGCATATTGATTACCTCCTGAACAACACAGAAAGGTGGGGTTTCCTACGGTCAATATAAACAGCTTTTTTTGGTATATCGACACCATCTTTTCCGATTTTCTTATGAGCAATCACGGCTAACCAATTTGCTGGAACTGAAAATACAATTTGTTATCTAGTTCTAGTGTTTCTCAGCCACAGGGCTCCCTTCAATTACTTTGCTCAATGCCAGGAGTCGGCATTTCATATTCTGTGTTCGGAGGCCCACTACTGCCCTTTTTAGTATTGACAGGTAATAGCCGATGCATTTCTTCACAGCAAATGATGCTCGTCTTCAAGGTTGCATCCAAAGTGTTTCCATCTTATTAGCTAAATTTGCTGAAATAACTCAACTAAGTGCATCTTCCGAGTCCGCCTTTACCTGAAAACAACAGACGAAAGATGTTGGGCATTCGTACCCAGAGACAAGGCTACATGTTAATCCCTCAAGTAGCTGAAGATTGAAAATATAGATTACCAGTTGGAGATGTCTCAGCAAAGCCCCGTGTAGCAAGCCTTTGAGCTGCTTACATTGATCTACCATGTGACCTGAATTTATCCTTTCCTCAAGTTGGCACCAGAGGCGCTGAATTGTTGTATATGGAAACCAAACTCCAAATGGTCGTTTACGATTCATCAAGTTGGATGGTCTCTGTTAAAGGAAACATTTGAAGTTAAACAACTGACAGGAATCATTAAGACACTTGCTATAATGCCTATTCATGGCCATATCCTATTCCAAAGCAATATAAACAACATGAAAACAACACCCACTGTTTCTGTGTCACTGTGTTGTCCAATTTCTAATCGAAATTAGTTTTCGTATTCATATTGCAATGTGCAACGAACACAAAAACATCTAATGATATAACATAGGTACAGATAATATCAGCTGAGCAAGAATTCAGAAGCTTAAGATAGAAAAGAAAAGGCTGGACTTTACCATGGATGCAAAAGACCCTATGTACTCAAGCAACAGATTCGTAGCTTCTCTATATCGGCCATAATCAACATATAGTTGAAACAATAATGCTGGATTTGATTCTTGGCCAGTCATCCCCAAAGTCTTTTCCCTTCTACCATCCTGTCAACAGTCAAGTGCATGTCACAAGGCTATCATGTTAAGAGAATGTATCTTTTGAAGCTATCACATTAAGAAAGAATAGAAGAAACGATAGTTAATCAGAATCGATGAACTACATAACATAAGAGTGGTTCAAGAATCAGCCTAGCTAGACAATTTTTCTTTTTGGTCCAATTCAGCCTAGAGAGTTACCTTGAACAATTTAACCAACCAAAGAGGCAGTTCAATTTGAGAATCCGTACGAAGAAGAGTTTCAGCAACAATTAGTGGTAAACGTGCATGGAACACTTTATATCGGTCCTGCATATTGTGAATGCATAACAATGTAAAAATACGATAAAATTACATATAGACAGCACAGAGAGAGGATTAGAAAATATGAAGAATGAGCAAAAACGATTGTAGCCTGTATGCAATACCCATACGTTGTCCCGACTTCATTTAACATATTTATATGACATTTGACAAGAAAAAAGGTATATTAAATAGAGATTTTCCCTACTGTCTATTGTACATAAAACTTTAGACATAAAGGCAAAGCTATATGTAGGTTTGAGATAGCCCTAGCTCCCCCAAGCCTTCATGTACTCTAGTATCTTTATAATTTCGCAAAAGCATTCAAACCAACTTCATGGCCACAACACTCACAGACTGACATAACCAAGGTGCATAAATTGACACAACTCCAATTGCTGAGACAACATAAACTTGCTCTGTAACATTAATTTATGGTCACTTTAACGACTATAAGATCACATGCTTATATTTGCTTGGGGGTAGGGCAAGGGGAATATAAGAGGTGGGAAGAGAAAGACTCAAATCCTTTAAAAAAAAACAGAAATACAATTAAGATTTATCTGATACAAACAATTTTCATTGATTCATTAAATATAACAATTTAGAGATAATTTAGTTCCTTTCCAGGTCGGAATGGCGATCCAAATTCAAAATTGCAATTACCAACCGGATTTAAAAACTCAAAGCTGAACTTTTATTTCAAGTTCCTTTTTTATTTTTTCCTAATATGAGAGTTTTCTTACTAGAATCTTTATATGTAGCACTCTCCTATGACATTCTAAGAGAATAACCCCTGCATTATCCAGAATCACATGCATACTTTACTTGTGTTGTTATACACCATTTAAAATCCCAAATATGGATACTACTGTTTTCTTTGTTATGAAATAAACAGGGACACGTAAAAAGATGTAGAAGATACGCACAAGAAAAAGCTCGAGAGTTCCCCAATGACTAATTCCGTTAGATTGTTGATTTGCTGAACATATATCGGGTGAACCATGAACGATCACTTCATCCTTTGAAGAAGTCAACAGAAGACCCTGTTCTCTGGGATCATCCCTGAAAGTTATGAATCACATCATTTAGCCTCAAATTTAGCAATTATGTAGCCTAGCTGTAAAATTAAAGCAACTATTACAAGAACCTGATTGAGCACAATCTATAAGTATTGAAGCCAATTACATGACATGGAAAAGACTTATCTTACCCAACCCTTGAAGAATCTACTATATGTGGACAGCATTTTAGTGACATGGCAGAAAAAACCCTTTCCAATCCCCTGAAGAAAATCAACCTCAGGTTACATTTAATGCATAGAAGAAAATACATATATTGTAATAGTAATATTATAAAGACATGTACCTCTTTAACTCTGAACCTTTTAAGAATCTCAGGAGAATTGTAAATGCCATATCATATGAATTTGTCTGGATCAAGAGATCAACCAACTCCAATGGTGCTTTCTGGGTTCCTGAAAGAAATCAAGGAGGTTTCAACTATTTCAACAGAGAAGAAATAAATGAATAAAAAAATAAGTGAATCAAAGAAATCAAAGCAAACATTTCCATTTGACGTAGACATCAAAGTGCTCAGAAAAGGTTGTGAGACATATTGGCTGACTCAAAAAGAAAAGGGATGGGTAATATACCTAGGAGGGCTTGTGAAAGGTGTTCGTTGCCATCTTTTTTCCTCCTACGGTTATAAGTTAGAATATGCAGTCTAGAGGTCACTTTGCTCTCTGATTTGTACTTTTTATTCTAAATACAAGTCATGTTCCTAAAAAAAAAAAAAATTAAAATCATGTGTTTAAAGGTTGCAGGTCACTTTGCTCTCTGATTTGTACTTTTTATTCTAAATACAAGTCATGTTCCTAAATTTTTTTTTTTTAAAATCATGTGTTTAAAGGTTGCAGGTAACTTTTCAAAGAAGGAAACTAAAGGCCTGAATCTCTGGATGTCAATAAATGGCAAAGGAAAGACAATTCGTGATTGATGCTAACAGGATGATGCATAAACTATGATCACTAGTTCATAACAGTGCCAGCTTCTTCTTTTTTCTTTTGGATTAAGTAATAACAGAGTTATGATAGTGCTGTAGAAGAGGACATGACTACTATCAGGCCATAACCCCATACCGAAACTTATATAACATTGAGGGAAAAATTCTATAGCAGAGCTTTTGATCTTTTACATGAAGTTGTTCATGTGCTTCTTTTCTTCTTCAAGACCTTGAAGACAAAAGCCAAGAGAGTTTTGGGTCCTCTGGGAGGTAGTCACTTATTTGTTCTTTATCTTTCCCTCCCCGATACTTTGATAACAGGGTGGAAAGACATAGACTTGGGAGAGACTAGGAAAGTAAATAACTCAGACTTGTTCTTCTTTCATTTGTTTTAAGTATGTGTGTGTACAGCCATAGGCTTTGTACTACTTCCTATGTCTTTGTAGAATTGTGTCTTTTTTCTGGTGAAGAGCCATCTTTTCTACTACCAATCTAAAACGTTCTGAATTCTCCCGTCATCTCAGATTACAGATTACAGCAGCGTACAAGGTTAATAAATATAATCCTAGAGCATATCACCCAAAAAGTGGGTATTATGGTTTATGGTCATCCAAGGTTAACTGCTTGTAAAAGTATATAACCTAATTAGCAAAAAAACAATTTACCTGTATTTGTCCATTTGACATGTGCCAATGAAAGCAGATATTCTGCTGAAGTAAGTACAAACTCGTTCTCAATTTTCTCAATATCTATATAAGATTTCCAAGTTTGAGGATGAACATCAGTGCTTGCTGCTGCAATTAAAAAAAAGAAAGGAAAAGGAAGTACTAGATTAGAATATTTTATACAAGGAATATACATATATTCATTCACAGACGCACGCATATATGTACAGAGATGCCTTCCACTAAGGGATCCCTTAAATTGGGCAACTTGAGGGATTCCATGTATGTGTGTGTATGTACATTCATGATCTCTTACTGGTTAAGGACGAAAACCATACAAAAAAAATATATAGAATAGTACTAATCGGGTTTTCAATATCAACCATTAAATTTTGATCCAACAGTTGGTGAGCATTGATTCTGTTCCTTGGTGAATTGAAGATCGAAACAGTGTATATAGTTTATCAAAATATGCATGGTAATCATCAGAACATCTGAAGATAAAGACAATAAAAAAAAAATTTCTTGGCTGTTCCATCACTTACGCTGGTCTTCAATTGTTATTCTAGCCTTTTTACTCGGATACTGCTCGTTGTGAAGAGCATTTCTCTCAAGCAGAGGATCGATCCAAGCATATGCTGGATGAACAAGATGAAGTGCATTGATAGCAGCAGAAAGCCCATTCAGTATCTCCTTCAGTGCCTGCCACAATTGCTGGTAACCTTTCATGGATGTTTCGGTTCTCAAACGAGCTGAATAAAGGTACATGTAGCTTGCTGCTTTTCGCCAGTTATGCCGATGCATTTCAAATGCATAGAGCAACTTATATAAGTTGGGCTTTGCTAAAATGTCTGACCGCTCTGCCTGCATATTTGATCAAAAGATTAAAAAAATAATCACTAGGATAAAAAATGCAAGAATCTACATTAAAATACAATACCCAACAGCTCTTTAACTAAGTCATACCTTCCATGCAAGCTCTTGTTCTACCTTCTCTGTAAGACCAATGAAGGGTAGCTGACCACCACAAAGAATCTGCAATCAATGGCAATAGAAGAAAAACTTTATATAAGAAATAGCCAGTAATACGTTGCAATCTCAAGTGGAAATAAGAAATCAGCTGCTGCAATCCCTCCAATGCTCCAATTTGAAGGATATAAGTGGAAGGGCTCTATATAAATAAATACATATATACATTCCATATATTTGAAACTAGTAAAGGTAAAACTAGAAAAGAATGTTGAAAGCAAACAACGCTGAATCAGGAATGTGATAGAAAACCTTTATGGCACCGCGTTCATAAAGAACAATTATCAGGCGCCTCAACCAGATGTACTTGCTCTCCTCATCTGGATTTGAAATTATTGCACAATATGCATCATAATAGAGATTAAGATCTAAAGTAAACTTGCAAACATGTGCCCAAAGTCTTCCTTTGATGGTAGATATTGATTCATTAAATGGATCACTGTCGTGGGACTCATTGTTTGCACTATATGCTTCCTCAACTTGCTCAAGCGCAGCAAGAGCAAACTGACATGCACCTTCACTAATATTATATTGCTCAAATATCTGCATTGCCCACTGATAGTAATGGAGCCTCCATGCAGTAGCTGATACGCTACCATCTGAACCAGACAAAGGTAAAAAGGCAAACAGTAAATAAAAACAGAACAATAAATAACAAATTATTTGTTTAATGTATAAAGGTAACAAACTCACCGATACCAAGATGTGGCAACCCCGCTTCCTGAGGCAAGCTCCCTAAAGCCTGAGCTGACCCTTTTCCAGATGCAGCTCTGAATATGTTTGTCTCAGAGTAAGTAATGAGCATTAAAAAATTGGAACTTTCTTATTTCCAAGTGCAATTCACAGCATTACACGTGATTATTCTGATATAGAAAAGGATGGGCTTCAAGAGAATGATTCGGAGTTCTTCACTATTTCCAAAGCATGCACATTATCTTCCCTCTTTTTCTGGTTTAACATATACTTTTTCATTATTACTATGACCAAGAGTAGAGCTGTTAAGGCAAATGCTAGAAACTAAAAGCTTTTTCTTTATTATATGTGCATTCAAGTGAAGGATAATAGAACAGGACTTGGTGATAGAACAGTTTAAATGCAGATCAAGCAGCTATCTATATGACATTATAAAGTCACAGATTTTTTTCAGCTCTACAGATTGATATCCATGAAATAATCGGTATGGCAAAAATACAGTGTAGTTTTCTCAATTGTTTAGAAGAGTTAGGTTCTGGGCATCTTTATCGGCTTCTGTATTCTTTGTCTAAGCTTATTTGGTAGCAGTTCCAGTTTATTTGTCCTCTTTTTATAGCTAGAATACAGTGCAATTTTCTCAATTGTTTTAGAAGAGAGTTAGGTTCTGGGCATCTTTATTGGCTTCTGTATTCTTTTTCTAAGCCGATAAAGATATTTGTCCTCTTTTTGTATTATGCTTTTTATGATCTAATCAATAAAAAACAATACCTGAAGAATACAATAAAACAGGGGAGGTGATAAATAAAACATACCGAACATAGAAAACAATACCTGAAGAAACAACGAACAGCTTCATGGACTTTCCTCTCTTTCAGGATCCCATGTAATCCACGGTGTGCCTGAGCAAGGAAGCAGCATCCTAAAAGATGATGAAGTATGCACCATCCGCCATCTGTATCTTGAATACCATGAGATGTCTTCTCCTTTTGTAAATGTGCCTCCACAATGGTGAGTAGGTGCTTTACAGAGTAGATAAATAACGTTGAAGTAAGTACATAGTTCAACAAAACATTTGTGAACAAGACAAGCTCAGCAACTAGTAGGAAACTGTAGGTAGAGAAATAACCTCAACAGCATCATACTGCCCATGCCTTAGCAGGATTGATGCAAGATCTGCTGCACGGCTCAGGATAGTAAAGGATTCCCCGTTCTGGCCCCAGATGGTCCAGCTAGCAAATTCTCGTATTGAATCACTTACGTCCTGTACGTTTGGTATGCGTCTTGGAGTGAGGTGGCTCTGGTTTTTCGAGGAACTTCGAACGTTAAGTAAGAATATGAAAGCCAGAGTGAATTCACACTTCCCAAGCTTCTCATTCCATGATCTTCTGCCTGCGTTGCTGTCTGAACCATGAACATTGGATAATTATCAGAGCAATACTAAATCAGCAACACTAACTAAAAGCCTATAAGATATCCGGTGATAGCATTAACCTACCAATTTGTAACAATGAAAGTTGAGAGCTGAAATCTTCAATTGCAGCTGATTCAGATGGTGTGGTGGCAAAGAAATGTAAAAGAAGCCACTCATAAATGATCTCTTGAACCATCGGAACCAAGACAAGTTGTATTTTGGATATATCATCATGCAGCATATTGATCTGCATGCAAAAGCAAAAATAAAATAAATAAATACACATTAGATGTTTACTGGATTGATATTTCATTCTATTTTATCAGATTGGAGCACTGTAATATTTTAGTGGGTTCTTTGTTGCTGAAGCCCTCTTTGATTTGTGTTATTTAGTTCACTGACTGTCAGGGAACACCGTGTTTCCATTTTGTCTCCTTTCGTATTCAATAAACGTTTGTGTTTCTCATGGAAAGTAAAAGTTGACATATATATAATCAGATTCCGAAAAAAGTTGACATATATATAATCAGATTCCGAAGAAAACTTTAGACTCTAATATGGAATAAGACATAATATCAAAAATGTCAACCATACCGAAGGCAAAGAGAATAGACAACAAACCGTTATATACATCAACTGATAAAATTTAGGAAGCAAGCATCAGAGTAACTTGTTAATGAATTGCTAAGAAGCACGGAGACGGGTACGAGGAAACAGTACGGTTTGATACGGAGAAACGGCAAATAAAAATTATAGGATATAGGTAAATCAGATCAGATTGCAACAGCTGCATCTACAAAGCAGGCGAAGCGTCAAAGGTGTAGACACTTTGACCGCCTCCGCCACAAACTTAACGCCTCGACTGCCTCTTGAAAACACTGCTTGCGTTTCCTGAGTGAGGATACTGGTATCCTCTGGGTTTCCACCACGATCCTCCGTGTTTCCATTACATATCAGATAGTCAAGTTATTGGAAACGCATTTCCTAGTGTTTCCAACACGTTTCATACCCGTATCTGTTTCCGAAATGGGAAACGCACTCATTTTGACGTTTCCATCCTTCATAGATGAATTGTAATGTGGAAAAGAAAGAAATATAAAGGAAGAATATATTTTAAAAAATGTAAATAATAAGGGAAGGTATAAATTAGAACAAGGCTGAAGGGCAGAAAAGATTACATATATTCACACTTCTTAGGAGAAAGAACCATGCATCCAATTTTTAAATTTTGTATTCCTCTTTTTCTTTTATGAAGATCTGCTTTAAAGTTTACTGGTTACAAGCTAAGAAAAGGCATAAGGCTGAGCAGCAAACCCAATAACCAAATTATAGTTCTGCAGCACTGGAACAAAACTTCAATCTACACAAAGCTTTGCCTCATTTACACTTCTAAACGTGAAAGCAAGCAATGCTTCCTTCAATGAGCAACAAATAATGCATATCTTTAGTCAGATAACTGGTTGCTTTGTGGAAATAAATTTCTCTATATTACCCTATATTTGTTTGGAACACATATCAATAGTCAATAGACTTTAGCCTGAGTCAATGGCTAAAGATTCTAAGAACTCCACACAGATACCCACCAACATACTTTTAGACATGTTAATATCCAGCCTTCACATTCCCCAAATAATTCAATCTTGGGCAACCAGTTGAATTTCACCCCCTCCTGTGAAGTCAAGAACCCCGAGTTCAGCCTCAGTCTCTCAACCTCAAACCATGAGACGCACAAGAGGAAGGACAAGGACAAAAATCCTGATCAAAACAAAGGAGGCTCCAGCACTACATCTCTGGGAGGTCCTTTGGCTTTCCATACTACTAAGGGAGGAGTGAAAAGAGAAGAAGGGTCATAATACGATGAACCATGCATTGAATCAGACAGACCTGTGAAAGGCCACATGCATAGTACACAAACAGGCACCATACATGTATGAACATATACCGCTTACTTTATTATATTAAAGTGCTCATTGGAGTTTCTTTTATTTTACCAAAAATGAATGAATTTTAGAAACTTAGAAAGTAAAAAGTTTAAAGCAAAAACTGACCTGCCCGCTAATGCTCACTAGATAGCTTAGAAACAGAAGAATATCCAGTGCAGACTCAAACATAACCTTTGCAACTTGAGAAGTAGCCTGGACCAAGATGGAGGCATTGATATCCAATGCTACTTCAGTATCAAATTTTTGTATAACTTTACGAGGTATGAGATATTTTAGATAGTTCTCAATCACACTTAAAATACGGCTCCATGTGCCAGATTTCTCGTGCAAAGCATGAAGAGACAACAGCATGTCAATAGAAAATTTCCTCAAATTTTTGTGATCTGCTAGGCTTTTCTCCCAGGCAACATCAGGTCCAAGATCTGATATATGAAGCATTGCTACTGTTGAACTATATCCAGTTTCTAAGATCTTCAATAGGCGTTGAATAATTTCTTCAGACAAGATAACTGGTGGTGCACTAATGAGTGATTCATAAAATATAGCAGAAGCTGTTTTGCCCAATTGCTGGCTGACATTAATGACACATCTGAGCATTTCAGCAAGTAGCTCACAATCAAGAGCCTCATCAAATGAATCCAACCCAAAGCTAGGAAAATTGCCAAGTTCATCTGAAGAGCCTATCAAGCATGAATTTGGATATGAAAATCCATATCTTAAAACAGGGATAAACTAATAAACATGAAATAATTTTTCTGAAAAACAGAAAAGGTAGGATTTAACTCTACTTCACATAAAGCAAGGATCAGTGACATACCATCATTAAGCCGCTCAATATCCTCCACAGAACGAAAAAGAGATACTGAATTCTTTCTGATTAAACCAACAGTGCCGGTTGAGGAATCAACAAGCAGGCCACATGGTGCATTGCTCTTGCACCAGTTTTGGAAATAGCGAGCAGAGAAATTTTTCCAGCAGCAAAATATTGATGTTGAATTGTCAGTCAGACCCTAAAACAATATAGAAAGTTTATTAGTTTGCTATTGAATCCAGATGATTCCCTCCCTCGTCCAGTGTGTGCATGTGTGTGTATGAGAAATAATCAATTCAGACCACAATGAAAACCTCATGTTCAATCAGGGAAAGAATTTCCTTCTTCAACCCATCAGCAGTTAAGGACTGGAAATCTAACTCGCTCCAGTGCCTATTATAATCCAACAAAGTTGCGCGCAAAGCAACATTATGATGAATGCCAGGAAGAAGCAGCCTACGTAAGAAAATAGAAGATACAACCGGTGGAATATGATCCTGTACAAATTCACATCAAGCAAAGCATCGTAAGCTATTTAACATATAGTAACTTCTTGCCTGGCAACAGCATGCATTTTACAAAATTCATATATGTTTATTTTACATTTACATAAATACTTATGTTTATATTCAACCCGCTTACGCTGTTACACCCTTAATCCCAACTTTCTGTGTCATCTACATGAATTCTACTCAAACTCATCCACCACACTAATATATTCATGTATAATGTACATATATACACATATATATGTAGAAACGCACACATGCATGTGCATGGCAGCATGTGAATTCATCCCAATGAAATTGCGATGACAGTTCTGTTGGAAAATATGAGAAGAATCCTTTTCTGAGTTGTTATTCTTCGTTGAACAATATTAGATATACAAAGTAGTAAAAGAATAAGAGTTAACTATAAAATGTCCTAGAATTAAGCCGTCCCTGATTTTGTTGATTGTCCCAATTAGAACCTTGATTAATTTAATTGATAATGACCTTGATTCTAGCCTAATCACCTCTTATCAGTCAATACTTGCAAACAAGCTCTAATTACGTTTGTACACATGCACTAGATTTTCAAGCAGGGAAAATGTGAAATTCTCGAACAGAAACCAGACAATCCTGTGAATGAAATAGGATGCTAGTCTACAAACAAACAATATCAGATTTAGACAGCTTACCTTTGAAGATGAAAATACTGAATGAGTGATCAAAAGAAGGTCATCTGAAGAATGCTCAGAACTTTGAAATAGTTGATCAGCAACAAATTCCTCTTGCAAAGCATAACAAACTTCATCTACCCTACAAATACAAATGCAAATAAGACGGGGAGAAAAAAAAACATCTATATTGAAAATAGTCATGTACCAACCCAAACAAAAAAAGACGAGGATTCCTACATAAACAGATATTTATAATGAGAATTGTTCTCACAGTCACCTGGTGACCAAGAAATTCATGGTATCATTGGATTTAATATCAAGGGTTGAGATTAAAACACTTAAAGTACATTCATTTAATCTAAACTTTGATATTAAATCCACGGGTGAGTGACCATGAATTCTTGGTCATCTGTTTACCGGTATTTAAAATACTAATATATAAAAAATAAAAGTTCAAGGAATGATATTTTTATTTTCTTGAGAAGAAAAGAACTTTATTATGACAAACTCAGAAAAGTACATACTGTGGACAAGAAATCCAGAAGAGAAAAATTTATACTAAAAACAATACAAAGCATGCAACTTAGAGGAAAACTAGCTGATCGCTGCCTTCCAGATCCACAAACTGGAAGTCAAACTTACAACGCAAAAGGCTACTGCAACAGAAGCTGAGAAAGAGGACTAATAAACAATCTTTTTCAAAAACTCCTCCATCTCCGTCTCTAGATGCTACTCAAATATCCTATCATTCCTTTCCAACCAAATAAACGCCAAAACTCTAAAATTCCACAAGGCTTTTGCCCTTCTCCCTCCTCCAAAACCCCTAAACCCTTGCACTTTAAAGAGACTAGCAACCCTCTGGCGGATCCAAGACCAAAGCAATGATATTATAGAATGAAAAGAACGCACGGACAAAAGAAAAGGTTAAGGGTATGGAGTATCCTACATAGACAGAAACAGTTATGTAATATTAGTAGGTACATCTACACTTCACATTTCCACAAAATGCCAACTTTTTGAAACCCTCCGGAATTGTTAAGACTGGTTACTCTCATTCACCTGATGATGGTTTTCTACTTCATCCTTTCCCCCCAAACAAGAATTTATTTAACATCATTAGAAATGGGTGCCATAACAATAGGCAGCATAGAAGACGGACCAGTTAAAGGAAAAGAAAGAAAATGCCATCCTACGTAAGAATATGGTTGAACCACAGTCAATTAAAAATTAATAGGTGTGGATACACTTACGTATTGACATTTATATGCAACAACTTGTGAAGCACCAATCCATTATTTTTCAATATGCATATCTTGTTGGAAGTAAGTTTGACATCAATCCATCCATCCTACGGCAAAAGCAAATTGATAACACATTTGGTGTAAGGGATATAGCTCCACACAGACAGGAAATTAAGGAAACACAATGAGTGGATGGCAAAAAAAAGTACTGTTTACCTCCTCCATAGGAATACTTTGTTCTGAAGGTTCCAGCAACAAAACAATTCTGTCCCCCAAGTTACAACGGAGGCTATATACACAGATCGTCTCTGAGCCAATTTCCTTCAAGGTTTCACCAAGGAATCAATAAAAATAAAAGCAGAAAATGCAAATATAATCTCAGGCTTGGGTAACTAATTGCATATGGAATAAACAGCGAGTCATGCTAGAGAAATATTACTGATTTCTATCTGCAGCTTAGAAATGAACCATTGTTTAATATGACAATGATAAATTTTCTAGTTGTTTGCTAGTGCCACTTTATTTTTATTTACTTTTTTGGGGGGGAGGGGTGCAATATGAAATCCACCATTGCTTCTGCCATGTGTTGCTTTGAAGCAATTTTGATCCTAAAAGTAAACTTGGGAAAATTTGAAATGACCCCTAGTTGGGAAATAAAAAGAATGGCTAATATTTTGGGGTGCCATGCCTCAGTCAGACATCATAAGAATGTAGTTAATAATGTGATCTCTTATGTTATGTGGTGCTTAAGGAGAAAATGAATTGCAAGAACTTATGAAGAAGTGGAATGCTTTTACATCAAGCCACCACCACAGAAACAAGCACCATGCTTCTAGGCCACAATCACAACTAATCTTTCTGTGCATGAGTCTTCCAAACCAAACAAAACATCAAATCAGAAACAGCCATCATCAAGACAGCTAAAAAGATAAAATTTTGAAAATAATAATGATACCATTTATAAAAGTCATACCTAGAGATGTCAATTTTGCACAGGGGGCATGCTATTCTTTTTCGGATGCAGAATGATACTATGATGTGACAATGTGAACAAAATTATAATTAATACTGAGACAAAATACAAAATATAATTTACATCTCTATATTGCTTTTTGTTTTTCATCAGAACTATTTTTCTTCATATCTCCATATTTCTTTTATTATTTATTTGTTAAGCTTACCTTGAGGTTGAGGAGAAGTTAAATAGAAAACTCTTAACCAACTGTGATAAATAGAACTACTCACAGAAAAAAAAAGAAAAAAAAAGAGGAGACAATGAAGGGTATAGAAGACATCGCATTCAAACTTTGCCTTCAATAGAAAATTTAAAATCTTAGCACTAGTTTTGTATATCCATACCGAATTATGTCTGTACAAGATTGCCAAAGGAATTATGCTTGAATCATTGTCAACTTGGCCAACCCACAACCTTACCAATGTTGCTCCTGTACCGTACAAAATAGAAACAAAAAATATTTAGAAAATACAAGTAGAATGTTTGTTCTTTCAAAAGGGAACACAAGTGGGTAAGAACTAAAAAATAATCGTTTTGTAATTTTGAATAAACAAGAATGGTCCAATTAACTTGAACTAGCAGGGACCCACACAGTGTGTGTCGAGAGATAAGAAGTTAAAAGTAGTGGGTAGTTTCTTCACAGAAAAACCATCACGTTTCTTACTACCTTTTATTTTATTTTTATTTACTATTTTGTGAATTGACTTTATTATCCCTATTAATTAATTCTGTTTTTCAGTTTTTAAATATTTGAAATTCAGTTATGGTGAGCAAGCCCACTTCTCTTAATACTAGTATAGATTAGAACCTATCATACATGCAATAAATTATAGAAATTTTATTTTCTTGTTGCTGAAGAGCATAGGTAATGGAATTTCTGAATGGAAGATTTGAAGAAATATATGGCCTTACAAAGCCTTAAGATGTGTAACTGGTTAACAATTATACTGTAGAACAGAATATTGCAATTATATGCCAAAGATGAGACAACCCCAAAAACCCCATCAGTTCTTAATATGTTACTGGTCCAACAGCAGACACATCCATTGGACTGTGCAACCCCAAAACCCTGTTAAATGTATCCCAGTCAGTTTTAACTGATGACCATGGTATGATTCTCTAAGAGTATTTCTCCAGCATAAAGTGCTTTTTCTACAAACCTATTGAAATATATGCTACAATATTTTGTAAGAGGTTCCTTCATGTACAAAAATAGTACCAATACAAGGAAAAATAAAAGGTTTTGGTTTGAGAGATCTCTATTTTTTTAAGAGGTAATGAGGAACAACTATTTATGGGCAACATAAAAACAATCACAAAAAGAATGGGGAAAATGGTAGTACTTGCCTGCCATTGTTGGACTGTTCATCTTATGAGTAAAGAGCCTGCTATGAAATGAAAGATCCCATACTCGTAACACCCCATCCGTATGAATCACAAATACAAGTGGTTTCCCATGAACCATAGATATCGCCAAGTCCTGCACAGCCCCTACCATCCTACCCCTGCAATATATGTTTCATCTACCATTTGTTGAATATCATTGCCCACAGATAGAACAGAATAATAAAAAAAGTATGTTACAATATATGCCTAGAAATCATATGGTTAAAAGGCAAAAGTTAAAGTGGTCCTTGTGTTTTTAGGGATAGTCTTTTGCTTACTTATCAGAAAATGCTAAGATAAACAACACAACTACCATTTTAGGCATTCTCAAATGTTCAATCTCAAGAGGAGTCACCTAGTTAATTCACTAAATTATCTCTTCATATGTCATCCTATAACGTTCCAAACATGAAATAGAAATGAACAGATAACCAGAAAATGTATACACAGATTGATTATTTCAGAGTAATTCCTCTTTCTTTTCATTTGATGATAAAATTCATTAATAAAGTTTACATATGTAGTCTCTTGTCTTTTCTTGTGTATTTTTTATGGTATTGTAGTTAACAAGCTTACCTTGACATGAAACCCCACAAACTACCAATTCCTGGATCATCCCGTAGCTCTTGCACAAAACCTATGGAAATAGGAAAGAACATCTTGAATTAAGCGGGTGCAACAGAGCAGCATGCTACTTAGTGCAGAATACAAACAATTTTATACATCACAGACATTGTCAAACGGAAAACATTAGACTAATGGGAATCAATGTTAGCAAACTAAGAGTATTTCAAGGATTACAAAGGCACACAAGACAGGAATCAGAGAGCCAAAGGAATTGATAATACCAGGAGCAGTGGAATCAAGTGTGCCAAGTTGAAAGCAAGCAAGTGACCCGTCATTCCGACCTACAACAAGGCATCCGGATGGCGTTGCTGCAGCACTTGTTATAGGTCCGTAGCCATGCAAGTTGAACTCTATAAGGTCCTCCGGTCTGATAACAGAGCGGGATGCATAACTAGAGATGGTTCCAAGTCTCAAAAGGTAAGCCACTCCTGACACAGTCAATGCACAAAGCAAATACGGGTGGCTCCGAGAAGCGATATCAATCTGCAATTCATAAAATGCACAAGTCGCTGACACACTCCACTGAGAAAAAAAAAAGTTGAAAGTTAAAATACCTCATTTTTGCAGAGAAAAACCAAGGGAGAGAGCGCTTCTGGAAAAGTGATTCGCAGTCCGAGTTTTGGAAATTCTTTGTTAGCACAGAGCTCAAGTAATTCGAGAGTTCGAGGGAGAAGCTTGTGGATTCTCCTGGTACAATAAAGCCGAAAAAAATGAATATATATATAATGGGGAAGTGCAAGAAATTTGAAATAAGTAAGAGAGTGAGAAAGTACCATATGAGATAGGTAGGAGGGTCTCCAATGGCGATGGAAGAAGCGCAATCGTGACTGAGAGGGGTACAAGTACTAGGAATATCAGCATCGGCGGTGGCAGCAAAAGAAGAAGCAATGGGGACCTCAATCCATTTCACTGAATCGCTGCCGAGGATTGGCACTTCCATGCCTACCAATTTTGATCGATCTACTTCCGAACTCCTACCGATAATGGCAAAACCCTAATCCAAGGGTTTATTCTGTTCGGTCCAGGGTTTATTCACTCAAAGGATGAACATTTTTTTTGGGTACATAGAACATTTTAAATGACAGAGGAAATTACTGTTAAGACCTTCAGCGCCAACAAACTCTTAAAAGTGAAAAGATGGTTTCAAGGCCTAGTAGAATACTGTAGTAGGGTTTATCATTAATTGACAAAAATTCCGAACAAAAAAAAAAAAAAGGCGTGGGGTGCAAATTGAAAAATTGGTTCTCATTCGAAATTTTTGAGTTTTGGCTTCTGACCTAACCTTAAAAACGGCTACAGATATCATAAGTTTAAAAAGCTCAATCTCTAACCAATCAATCATCTTCTTCCACTGGCTATAAATAACAGATAATTCCAAGAGACTCGATAACACCTCATAGACAATTGCCAGAAAAACAACCACCCTCGAAGGCACCATATCTCAAACGTATTAGTCCACGTCCAAAAAATGCTCGTTAGCAAATTTACTATAAAAGTAAATAGAAAATAAACCAATTTGTCCCCGGGAAAGACACCACGACCAAGACACCACTACTTGACCCAATCCTAGCTCACTTGAGTAGGGACTTATTTGACCTAACCAAGGACCTAAAAATAAAACCCTAAAAAAACCAAATAAGCTGCCACAGCCCTTAATCCTCTCCCATCGCGCCGCCCCTAGCCATCTGGTTGCAACCACTATGAAAATGGAAAACACGGTGCCAGCGAACTCGACCTCCGTTGACAAGGACAATGGTAATCGAGGATAGCCTATCCACCTTCAATTTCGATCTATCAACACTAGGATCAACTTTTATATATCTACCACGAAGTCTGAAACGGAGTAGAAATCCACGAATTTTGCTTGAAAGTTTCGGGTGGCTGGAATTTCAAATGCTCGACTCGCTGTCGTCCGGAAACCAATGAGGGAGAGATCGGTGGCGTTGGGTTCGCCGTGAGGAGGGCTACAAAGCCCAATAAGTCTTCTCGGTCGAATTGGCCGGAAAACAGGATCGGGTTGGTGACAGTCAACGTGTTTTCTTCGAGTTTTATCTCCTTAATTTCTCCTTATACACCGAAAATCGATGAATGCAATGGGTATAGAATTGAAGAGCTTAAGGAGATGAAGAATTTGGAACAAGTTTCATGGCAGGAGGTGGCCGGAGGAGGGAGAAATCGGCAGTGGAAGCTTCGTGTACTGTAGCTCAATAGAGAGAGGTTGGGTTGAGGAGAAAGAAACGGGTTTCCCGAAATGGAAACCCTAAATCTGAAAATCCCCTTAAATAGAAACATCCCTAAAATAGTAACTTCGTTTCCGATGACCAAAACTTTCTCATACGAACTCCGATTAAAGTGTACTTCGTGTCTATGAACTCTCGTGAAGAAAATTTATCTAAATTCTAAACCAAACGAAAAGTCAACTCGACGACCCCCTAAAAGTACTATTTGAAGCTCAAAACCGAAACTTTCAACAATTCGCCGTGAACCACTATAGTAAGAGGATAAGTTTTGGTTTGGGTCGTCACATGATTTCTGGGTTTTTCATTCAATGCAGCTTCTTAGTCTGTGCACCACCAAACATGGTACAATACATAGTCCACTCTAACTTGGCTTATTTTAACGTAACTCAGCTTAGAGAGTCCAGTACAATAGAAGAAAATAAGGAGGGCTATGAGAGTCCCATGTAACAAACATCACCTTAGAGTTTTAGACTCAATCACTCAAATCTCAAATTTGATCGAGAAAGACCCCAAGTCTCATTTACTCCATTTTCTTCCTCCCAAACGTCTTCTACTCTTCTGGGCTGGTTAAAGACTTCAAGAAATCAGCTAATCAAGGTGAGTAGGTGACCACTTCTCTTCTCTAATCTCTATTCTATATTTCTATTTCTATATATCCTTGGGACCTTGGCTGATTCCTTGCTTCTTCCTCACAGACTGCCTGCCGAACTTCCAACTGCCAAAGTGCCAGATCAATTTTCCATTTTTCATCATTCAATTCCAATTTTGATTACTTGTAACTTGTAAGTATCTCTCACTGACTCAATTTAGTTTTCTTTGATTATTTTTATTGAGTAATTGAAATTATTGAATTCAATTTGGGGATATTTTAAGGGTTTGAGATTTTGGGATTAATTGATTTTAATTGATTTTTTGGGTGTTTATTTTTTCTCTCATGATTGATTGTTTGGTCTAAAAGTATAAAAATCTAAAATTTTAATATATCAATTTTAGGATCAACCAAGTGGCAAATGAACCAAACATATTGATTCATGGTTTCTGAGAAGTAATCCTCAATCATCAACTTCAAATGAAAGTTCTCAAGCTTCTGTTAGAACCCCAATTGTTGATGAGCAACAACAGCCCTATTCTGAGTCTCATTTAGTTAACTCTCAAACTCAAAGCATTAATTAAGTTTGATTCACAAGGTAATACCAATGCTCTTGAGCGTGATCCCAGTAAAAGTGTCCAATACGGAGCTATCCTGTAAATGAACGTGACATTGTTCGAAGAGCCTATATTCTATTAGGTCCATGTCAACCCAAATTGAAGGATTATCCACTCTAACCGTATGAGTCACAAAATCGTAAGTTCAGCTACGATTGGTTCGATAATAATCCATGGCTTGAGTACTTTATTCATCTTGACAAAGTGTTTTTGTTTTCCATGTTATCTTTTTGATAAAGATAAACCTCATCATCGATCATACATTTACTGTTGATGGGTTGAAAAGTTGGAAGAGTAAAGATGTACTTAATAAGCATGTAAGGGCTATAAATAGTTCACATCATATTGCCATGCACAGATGGAATTTATTAAGAAACCCATCTAAACAACTTGAAAGTATTTTTGTTAAAAAATCATCAAAAGATGTGAAGGATAATCGATTTAGACTCAAGGCCTCAATAGAGAGTGTTAAATTACTAGCGAACCAAGGACAAGCTTTTAAAGGTCATGATGAATATGATAATTCATATAATGCTGGAAATTTCAAGCAATTTAGAAAATCTTTTGCAAGAATGGTCATAGAAGAAGATGGAGTTGTATTGGAAAAATGCTCCTGGAAATGCCAAGTACACTTCTCCACTAATTCAAAAGCAACTCTTAAATATTCTTGGTAATAAAGTGAGGAATGAGATTTAAGAAGAAGTTGGGGAAGCTAAATTTTGTATTCTTGTTGATGAAGCGGTTGATGTAGCTAGCAAGGAACAAATGTCAATTTTAAGATTTGTTGATTGTTGTGGTATGGTCAAAGAACGGTTTTTTTTAAGATTGTGAGTGTTCCTGACACTAACTCACAAACTCTTAAAATGGAGATATCCAAGGTTCTTCGTATGTTCAATCTTCAAGTAAAAAATATACGTGGTCAGGGATATGATGGAGCTAGCAATATGAGTAGTATTTGGAATGAGTTACAAGCATTGTTTCTTGAAGAGTGTCCATATGCATATATATTATGTGCGTTGTTTTGCTCACCGATTGCAGCAAACATTATTTGATATACAAAATGTTGTCAAGAAGGTAGAATCAAACTCCAAGCACCACATGCAACACCTCCATTTTTAGAGAAGATGCTTGATCCAAGTAATGGTCGACAAAGTATACTTTTCAGAGAAAACATAAGAGCTTATAATTCAATGTTTGCATTTACATCCATTGGAGCTAAAATTGATCAAACAATCAATGATGGATCAGGACCTTATGTGTTTAAAATTAGTGGTCAGGTACATCATCTGATGGGTTCTCTTTTACCTCCTGAAAATGAATCTCCTAAATTTGCACAGCTATATATATATGACTTCAATAATGAAATTGCAAATCGAATTCAAGCAGTTGACCGTAACAGCAGAAACCCAAATCTCGATCCAAATATTGTGCAAGGTTTGATTACAATGTCTGATGAGAACAATGAGTTAGTGAAGTATTTTAGAACGGTTAAAAATAAATTCGATGATAATACTTTGCGTACTCTAAATTTAACGATCTTGGACCGTGAAGATAATCGAGAAAAACAGTATGAACAACTAACATGTAATGAAATCGCTGGTTTAGTAGTTGGTGATATTGGCCTTCATAATTCAAACAAAGACATTGTGGCAGAAATGCACCACGGAGGTTTACAACGAATATCAAAATTACATCCGAAATTTATGTCTTTTCAATATCCAATTCTTTTTCCATTTGGTGAAGACGACTATCGAATAGATCTGAAGATGTTACCTCCTAAAGGAAATCGACAAGCTAAGCGTGAAAAAATCTCTATGCAAAGCTTTATAACATATCATATCCAAGAAAGATATAATCGATCAGATACCCTGTTAAAAGGAGGTAGATTATTTCAACAATTTTTAGTTGATTGTTATGCAACTGTCGAAGAAGCTCGATTGAATTATATCAGAAAAAATCAAAAAAATTTCAGATGTGATGCGTACAAGGGTATATATGATGTTGTATCAAGAGGTGATAATGACAGTCGCAATTTAGGAAAAAAAGTTATTTTGCCAAGCACATATACAGGAGGTCCTCAATATATGATGAATAATTATCAAGATGCTATGACGATTTGTCGACATTACGGTCATCCTGATTTGGTTATAACTTTCACCTGTAATGTAAAATGGCCTGAAATTTTAAGAGTGTTTCAAAATAAACCAGGCTATAAACCAGAAAATAGACCAGGTATAGTATCAAAATTTTTTAAAATGAAACATGATGACCTTATTGCATATGTCAAATCCGGTAAACCATTTGGAGAAATTGAAGCAGGTAATTTTTTTTTGTCTTCTATTCCATACTTATATTCAGCTCAACTATTATTTTTTCATATTTATACTAATCCTCATTTGTTTTTGGCTTTTTTTTATTAAAACAAACAGATGTTTGTACGATTGCGTTTCAGAAAAGAGGACTTCCTCATTCGCATATGTTATTTTGGTTGAAGAAAAATTACAAATGTTACACGGCAACAGATATTGATTCAATCATTTGTGCTGAAATACCTAATAAACATAGTGATCTAGAGTTGTTACTCAGTTTATGATTCATGGCCCATGTGGAGAATTAAATTCAAAATTCTCCTGTATGCGAGATGGAAAATGTTCCAAATTTTATCTAAAGCCATACCAAATGGGTACCACTTTTCAGACAAATGTTATACCCATATATAAACGCCACGATGATGAGACGAAATTTGTAATAAAAAAAAGGCATTCATATTAACAATCGTTTTGTTGTACCGTACAATCAAGAGCTGCTATTAAGATATAATGCTCATATAAATGTAGAATCATGCTCTCAATCCATGCATGCTGATAAAATATTTGTTCAAGTACATTAATAAAGGCCCTGATAGAGCTAGAGTTGGTTTCCAAGAAAATTTAAACGATGAGATTCAAACATATTTTAATTGCAGATATATTTCAGCCCCTGAAGCTGTTTGGAGATTATTTGAATATCCAATTCACTCAAGACATCCTGTTGTTGAACGGTTATATGTTCATTTGCTTTTAGAACAAAACATCATTTTTGACGAGACTCACTCGCTTGACTCTGTTATTTCAAACAAATGTTTAGAAGACACAACGCTTACAGCTTGGTTCAAAGCAAATCAGATTTATGATGATGCAAAGACATTAACCTATGCAGAGTTTCCCTCTAGATTCGTTTGGAATGATAAAGCAAAATCATGGATGCGCAGAAAACGAGGATACTCATTAGGCAGAATAGCTTATGTTCATCCTACATCTGGTGAATTATATTATTTAAGAATGCTTTTAAATATGCAAAAAGGATGTTTAAATTATACAGATATCAGAACTATTGACAACATTGAGTATCCTTCGTACAAAGATGCATGCAGAGTTTTGGGACTATTAGGAGATGATACAGAATGGTTCGAATCCCTCACAAATGCTTCACATACAGCATCGTGCTCAGAAATACGCAAATTATTTGTTATGATTATCTTATTATGTGATGTAGCAAATCCACAACAACGTTTTAATGCTCATTGGTCACATATGTGATGATATTTTATACAAACTTCGAGCCAATTGTGCGATGTCAAATTTAATTGTACCTGAACCAGAATTGAAAAATTCACTTTTGTTTGAGCTAGAACAAATTTTCAACGAATCATCTAGCTCTTTGAAAGACCATAACTTACTTATGCCAGATGAACAAAAGATGATAGAGCTTAATAACAAATTGCTCCGAGAAGAATTGGACTATAATCGTATTGCTTTGCAACAAGAGCATTCAATTTTATTACCGCAATTAAATGAAGGTCAAAGAATTGTATACGAAAACATTATTCAAACAGTTTCTGATAAATCGTCTAGATTGTTTTTTGTATATGGTCATGGAGGAACATGTAAGACTTTTCTATGGCACACAATAATCAGTAAAATACGGTATGAAGGAAAAATTATTTTAGTTGTTGCTTCATCTGGGATTGCTTCGCTATTATTACCGGGTGGAAGAACTGCTCATTCCAGATTTAAGATACCACTTGCAATAACAGACTGCTCAGTATGCTCAATTAAGAAAGGAACTCATTTGGCAAAACTAATTGAAAAAGCTGATTTAATTATTTGGGATGAAGCTCCAATGAATCACATGCATTGTTTTGAAACTTTAGACAGATCTCTTACAGAATTATTATCGCATATTCACAAATTTGAAACTAATATTCCATTTGGAGGTAAACCTTTACTATTTGGTGGAGATTTCAAACAAATATTACCAGTTGTAACCGAAGAAACTAAAGCTCAAATCATTGATGCTTCTTTGAACAATTCATACTTATGGCCTTTTTTTGAAATTTTATATTTAACAGAAAATATGAGGTTATCAAAAAAAGAATTAAGTGTCTCTGAAAAAGAAAGAATTTCAAAGTTTGCTGAGTGGATATTAGAAATTGGAGATGGTAAAATTCATTCAATTCATGATCCATACGATGAAGATGCTTCTTGGGTTGAGATTCCAGATGACATGTTCATTACTAATTACACTGATCCGATAAATGCAATATTTCTCGCGACTTATCCAAATTTTGATACAAAATACAACAATTTTGATTATTTGAGAGAACAAGTTATTGTTACACCGAAAAATTCTACAGTTAACGACATAAATAATTACACAATAAATTTATTACTTGGTGACGCGATTACTTATTTGAGTTCAGACACTATATGTTCAACAACTGGAAATAATGAGAATCTAAATATGTTATATCCACCCGAATTCTTAAACAGTCTTGAATTGAATGGACTGCCGTCGCATAAATTAATTTTGAAAAAAGGAATGCCTATTATATTGTTACAATTTTTTTCTATTCTACAATTAATTGTGAATTTTGTTGATTCTTCTGCTAAGCGTCATTATGAGCTAAAAGCTATTGGTGAGGAAGAAATTCAAGATTTGATATCTATTGGGCAACTTGAGACATGTAGAGGAGCTAATCAAACTTGTTCTTTGCAATGGGCTGGTACTACACGTTGGGGCTCCCATTTTTGTTCTATCAAGAGCTTGATTGAATTATTTGGTTCAACAAAAAAAACTCTTAATCATATGATGGAGAATGCAGTCATACCTATTCAAGGAGAAGCCAAAGGTATTCTTAAAGCTATGGTGTCCTTTGATTTTGTGTTTTGCTTGCTTTTGATGCATGGAATCATGAAAATCACCGAGGTTCTTTGTTAGACATTACAAAGAAAATCTATTGATATCTTACATGCATTGAATTTTGTTGAACATACAAAATCACTTCTTCAAGACATGAGAGAAGATGGTTGGGCTGCTTTTATTATGAGTGTTGAATCATTTTGTGAAACATGTAGCATTAATATGCTCGACATGAGTGCTCGTTATATGGATGACGCATGCCGTTGTTGTCAACAAAGGAATTTTATTACAAATGAGCACTACTACCATGTCGATATATATAATGTTGTACTTGACTTTCAGGTTTACAGACCAATCATCTGAACTTCTTATACTAAGTTCAACCTTGGATCCTAGTAATAATTTCAATCAATTTAAAACTGAAAAGGTGTGTAGCCTTTCTAAGAAATTCTATCTTGAAGATTTTGTTCCAACTGAAATTTTTGCTCTAGAATTGGAGTGTGCATTCTATGAGAAAGATATGCTTATTGATCCAAAATTTCAGAACTTTGCATCTATTTATGATTTGTGTCGACAACGTACTAGTTCAAACAAGAAAGGCATAATGTTTCCCTATGATTTATAGAATAATTTGTCTGGTGTTAACTCTGCATGTTTCTGCATCAACCACTGAAAGAGCATTTTCCTCTCTGAACATCATTAAGAATAAACTTAGAAACAAGATAGAGGATAAGTTTCTTGATGATTGTATGGTTCTTCACATTGAAAAAGAGTTTGCTGAAGCTATTGACAATGCACTACTACAAATAAGGCCTTTAGTGACCTAGTCATTAGGGACTGATATGGAAATTGTCCTCTTAGTTCAACAATGAAGTTACTGTTTGGGGTGGAGACTCAAATCAGTCCTCAATACCATTAAATATTTAACTTTCCCTACTTGGGTACTAAAATTTGTCTCCTTCTTTATAATTATTATTCTCTTACTTTAAATTTAATAACTTTCATCTTTTATTATTATATTTCTCTTCCAAAGGGACATATGTGCGAATAAAAGTCTCTTACTTTTTTGTCTTTTGCCTTCCAAATTACGTATTTCCCCTTGGATTCTTGGCCAAAGCCGTATTCGTATTTTTCTCCCTCTCTCCCACCGCATTCCCTATTATCAAAATTTGTTCAACCTGAGACCTAAGAAAGAGGTATGAGAGTAGATCTAAGTCTTACTCCCCACCCCAATTTGAATCCAACCATAAAACTGGTGACTCGTCCATGGCATGCTCTGGCGGTTAGAGCCGATGGCTTTGACGATCCGAATACGGAGGGCCATTTGGCTGGAAAGCTTCGATTACTGAACCACTTGGTGTAATCTAGAAGACTATCACTGGCTTGTTTATTTCAAGTTTTCCTTTGTGAAGTTTGGTTGGTAGGTAGTTGAAAGATTTGACATTCTGGTCTTGAATTTTGTTATTAGTCTACATGCGTTTTTAATTTGATTAAAAATTAGTTTGGTTTGCACTGACCGATCTTATTTTGTTTAGTTTCTGTTTCTATCTTGCTTAACATCTACAGTTTTGGGTTGCTATTTTTTGTTCTTTTTCTTGGTGTTTTGTTTTTTCTCTGTTGTGTATATGTGGAGGTCAATCCAACGCTTGAAAATACATTATAGTTTTGTATTTCTTATGGTATAAGTTAAGGATTGGGTGTTGCTCTGAATCTTGCAGGCACTTAATAAGTTATGAAATATGTTCAATTGCTCAATTTTGGGTAAATGTAGTTTCTTTTTAACTCAAAAGTCATCTTTTTGTTAGTTTTTATATATGTTCAATGCCAATTTAGAATGATATTCAAAGTTTAAGTAGTTGGAATTTGGGAATTAGGACTATGTGATCTTATCGACAGTTGAAAAGCTTTAGGTTCAATAACAGACTCATTCCATTTTTCAGAAGCTTTCTTGAATCTAATAGTTGCACATTTCAGTTCAATTTTGTGCTTCCTTAGAACAAAGCTCCACCACACGCTTTTATATTTTGATTTGTGCTTTTTTGTTTTGTCTATGTTTTTTTTTTACAGCAGCCAAGTCACAAACTTTGTTGCCACAATTCGTCATCTTCTGGCAGATATGTTTTGTTTTCTTTAAGCATATTAAACCACCATGTTTTAGATATTAGCCTCAGTATGATTCACTTTTCATATTTCTTTTGGGGTCAATTTCTGTCACGCCCCGAATTTCCAAACAATAATAATAAGGCGTTTTTGCCCTTAATTACACAACCAGTTCGGGACGTGAAACATGAAATATCAAATACAAATATGCACCAGAATTTTTTTCGTTTTAATTCAAGTACAACAACACATACTCCATGCCCAACATATGTAAATAGTGACTCATTCTTTAGAGTCAAATATTACATACCATAAATTACATAATAAATTGATTTTTCAAAATATTAAGTAATTACTCCAGAGTTTATTACATAACAGCGGAAGTCAAACAATGACACTTATGGTCGATAACGGTTTTACCAACCAAATCTTCAAGCTACACTGCTTACCTAACCTGCACGATTAACCCCTACACCATTGAATAGTGTACCGGGTTATATCAACAAACCCGGTCAGCTTATGAAGCTGGGGTGAATGATCTCAGTTTACTCACCCTAAAACCGTTTAACAAAATTATACATATATAGTTTATTATCAAACTAAATATGTAAAACAAACCCCCAACCAACAATTTTCTCAAAACACATATATAGTTTATTTTAAACAAATATATGTAAATTATACTTTTCAATACAATTCCAATCCCGAAAATTCATATTATAAAATATACTGAACCTACGCGTCCCATACCGCGTATTTTAACCTCACACGTCCCATAACGTGTATGTTAATCACAGGGTGATCCAGAATATCAAACAATATAAACTCTCATCCAAAATCAATCAATTATTTAAGAAGCCATTTCATCTATACTCACACCAAATCCTTTCACCCAAAATCCAAATTCTTTTATTTTTAAAAGAATAATATAAACCTTCAAATACAATTCAATATTTTTCAAGAATTGTAAAATATAATAGTAATTACTTCAAATATTAAAGAAGTAATTTCAAATCAACTCACACCAAATCATTTCCCCCAAAATTCTGATTTCTTTTGATTTAAAAGAAAATCAACAAATCTCCATCCCAAACTCAATGTCATTTATTAGACAAATAAAAGTGAGAATACCACTTTTTTTTTGTTTTATCCAGCACTCAGCAGGCAAAAGTTGGCGACAGACTAGAGTTCTAACTGCATGGGCTTCGTTTCACCCATTGCCAGGGACCCTATGTCCCATGGACCCTATGTCCCATGACCCCTTAGGTCAAAACCTCATTTAAAGGTATTCTTACCCTTACATCTAACAAATGCCATATTTTAAGGCAATTTCTCAAGACGATTCCAAGTGTAATTCATCACATAAATCGTATCCACCAAAGCACCCCACGTTCACTTTAATGGTTAAAACTGTATAAATCACATAACACCATTTTCACACTCTCAAATACACCAAAACAATATCGTATTTTTAAAATATTGTTTTCCACAAAACCCACTAATTAAAACAATAAAAATGAATAATTTCAAATTATTGTTTCCCACAAATCCACCAATTAAAACAATAATAATGAATAATTTCAAAATAACTCCACAACCCATAAAACCAATTGTTTGTATTTTTCACAATAATCACACATTTCAAAATAACCCAGATGAGAAATCAATATTCACATCTAAATATCGTGAGATTCACTCACCTCTTATTCCTGCTGCGTCTTCGATAGAAATCAGGAATCGACCAAAGCATGTACACTTCACCTTTTGTAAACACCTATAATTATGCAACTTCCAATTAGCATAATACACTTCCAAAACGTTACAAATGTTCCTCAAATGTCACCTAGGACATCGGAAATATTAATCGAGACAAATTGACCAAAAGTCAACTGTGGGTCAACATGGGTCCCACATCAACTATTCATCAATGGGTCCCACACGAAACCCAACACTTCCAAAATTTCACGATCCCACCGCACAACATGTCTGTAATAACCATATTAACCATACGATCAAATTTTATGATCAACCAACGGTTAGATCTCTCAGATCGTAAATCGTACGATCCGATTTTTCGATTTAATCGATCATCGATCAAACGACCGAAATTCACAAAACTGTAAACACGAAAGTTGTTCGTATCGACGAACTAATCACAACCGAGCAAATAATTTCTCCGAGAACTGGCCGGACGCGCCGCCACGCGCCACCGTCAGTGGCAGCAGCTCCGCCGGTCAAACTTCTCCGATTGCCATGAAATTTTAACAGCATGTACAACTCAACAAGAGGGTCAAGTTTGAAAACTACCTCAAAGTCCAAATCGGAGTAGATTGGCCGGGATCGGCATGGAAAGTTTCTAGATCCCAAAACTTCAAAGCTTCGATCCTCCTTGCTCGGGCCGCGCCGTGATAATCCACCACCATGGATTGATTTCTGGGGAATAGAGGAACAAAACCCATACTGTCCCGTCGTCGGAGGTGGCCGGAGGAGGGAGATCGGACCGGTTCAACCCGCGTCGCCGCTGCCGTCCCTTTGCGGCTCCGATCCTCCGTGTACGGCTTGATCCGAGTCAAGCCATTACCGTAGGATGGTAGAGTGTCGCCGGGCGAATCCAACGCCACCGGTCCTGTCGCCTGCGGTGGCCAGACGGTGAATATGGATCCGGGTCGGGTTACCGGGTCCGCCGGCGGGTCTGTCTCCTTTGGGAGAATTTTCCGGAATTAAAATGGATTTTCCGACTCCAGCCACTCCCCGACGCAGGGGCAGCCCGTACGGCCTTGATCGGAACTCCCCGATCGCGGTTTTCTCAACCTGGTCGGATTTTGCAGCTCCGGCCACCCCCAACGACCAATCCGGTCGGGTTTTGCTCCTCTCCTCCCCAGAAACCCATTGGTGGTGGTGGTTTGTCACGGCGCCGCCTGAGCAAGGAGGATCGAAACTTTGAAGTTTTTGGCTCTAAAAACTTCCGACACCGATCCCGGCCAATCCACTCCGATTCAAACCTCGAGGTAGTTTTCAAAGTTACTCCTTATGTCATTGTGAACATTTTGGCATAGGTGTTGCCGCCTAGTTTGGTGGTTTGACCGGCGGCTTAGGGTTTGGAGTGGTGTTTATGTGGTGGCGCGTGGCAGCTCTTTTGGTCGTCATGTTACGCCTAGTGGCACCTACACGTCGACACGAGTATGCCCATATAATTAGTTTCACAAAGTTCGATTGTTTGATCGATGTTGTTTTACAAAAAAAATCGAATCGTACGATTTACGATTCGAGACGATCTAACCGTTGGTTGATCACGGATTTCTATTATGTTGTTAGGTTGTTAGTTCTAGATGTTTGGGTGAGTACGGATCGTCGATGGATTTCGAAGAGTGAATAGTTGATGTGGGACCCACGTTGACCGACAGTTGACTTTTGGTCAAATTGTCACAATTGTAAGTTCCGATGTCCTAAGAGACGTTAAGGAACAATTGAGATGTTTTGAATGTATAATATGCTAAACGGAATCTGCATATTATAGGTTTACACAAAGGAGTGTAGCACTTGTGCTTTGGTTGATTCCCAGTGTTATTGAAGACGCAGCAGGATAAGAGGTGCGTGAAATCTCACTACGTTATAAACGTAGCTTACGAAAAATTGAGTTTTTGAGTAAATTATATATTTTGTGGAAAACAACATTTGAATTGATGATATTGTTTTGGTGTGTTGTAAATCATATATTGTGAACTAGCACAATTATATTGTCATTGATTTCGGTGGTTTGTGTGGTGGCTACAATTTTGTAAAGAATTACATTTAAAATTGTTTTTGGTTGGGAAATGAGTCCTGGAGTTGGCATTTCCCGGAAGTGAGTCCTGGAGTTGGCACTTCCATTGGCATTGGGCAAAAATAAACCCAATCAGTTAGAGCTCTAGTCTGTTGCCATGTATTCAAAAAGAAAATGAATACCTTGATATTTAAGGAGAAGAAAAATAGTATTCTCTGTTTTTAGATTGTCTAATAAAGGACTTTGAATTTTGGGGTGTGTTTGGGAGTAATAGTTGGTGTTATACAATTCTTGAAAATAAAGAATTGCACTTTGAGTTTGTTTACATATATGAGTTTTTGAGATTTTGAACTATATATGTGATTTGTATTGAAATAATATTATGTGAGATCTTGTCAAATAGACACGTGCATCACATTTTTTTGTATCATTAAGCTGAGTAGATGTCACTTGCACCAGCTTCAAAAGCTGACCATGTTTATTTATTTAACCTGGTACACTGTTCAATGGTGTAGAGGTTAACCCTGCTGGTCCGGGTGACCAGGAGTAGACAAGGTAATTTTCGGAGAACTGGTTGTTGGTATTAATCACCAATTTTAAGTATTCTGTTTAAGCTTCCGCAGTGTGTAATAAGCTCTGATAGAGCATTTACTTAATAAATTGAGCTTGTCATTTTATTATGTAAAATTAAACTGTGTAATAATCGACTTTAAAGAGCGAGTCAGTAATTACATTGTTGAGCTTGTAGTTGAGTGCTTGTACTTGAATTTAAAAAAAAAAAATTCTGGTGCAATTTCGTGTTCGTGTTTATTCCATGCTTCGCGTCCCGAATCGTTTTGTGTAATTAAAAGGTGTTATTTTGCCCTAATTGTTGTTTGGAAATTCGGGGCGTGACAATTTGTTATCAGAGCTTAGGATGGCTCTGTGAGCTTTGGGAATGCTCAATAAACTAGAGTGAGCTTGGATAGCTCAGGTTTTTATTGTGGAAGGTTAAGTTTGTTGAGTTACTAATTCTCGAGGGAAGAGAACCTCTGAATTGAACTCTTGAGTTGGGATTGAAGATTATTTACGAATAAATCGTATTTTAAATCTTGTTGGTTGTATTAGGTGTATTAGTGACTTGTGATGAAGTATACAAGTACTTGACTTGAACTACTATGATTTTCAGGAAATGGCACCTAGACTCAGACGTAGTTCTAGAAACATGCGTCTACAGAGGGACGAAGAGAGTACAGCAGATAGTCCTACATTACTGGAGCATGAACAAGCAGAGTTTGATGAACCTGTGGCCCCAAGACGTGGTGGAGGCCGAAACCGAGTTGGAGGCCGAAACAGAGGTGGGGGCCGAAACAGAGGTGGAGGCTGTAGTACAGGTGGGGGTCGTGGTGGAGGAGTGCCTGAGGTTAATGTTGTCCCTAACATGGCAGAATTGTTTGCCGCCTTTTTGCAAAATTTGGGACAGGGTGTTGTCCCACCGGCATCAACACCAACACCACCTGTGGTCAACCAAGTTATGGCCGATCAAAATAATCACTTGATACAGTTGGTCAAGGAAATTAGAAGATTGGGAGCACAAGACTTTGCTGGTGGAAATGATTACTTGGCTGCTGATAAGTGGCTGGGAAATGTGAAGTCTCATTTGGAGCTGTTTAATTGCAGTGAGATGGACAAGAGGAAAATTGTTACTGCACTTTTGAAGGATTCTGCGCGTGTTTGGTGGGAAACCTTGAGAAAATCCAGAGTTAATGTGGATGAAATGAGTTTAGCAGAATTTGAGGAGCGTTTCAATGATAAGTATTTTCCTCCTGCAGCCACAGAAAAACTTGAGGCTGAGTTTGATGAGCTTGAGCAGGGATCATTGAATGTTTGTGAGTATGAGGCTCTTTTCTTTGAGCTGTACAAATTTGCTCAACCGTTGTCGACATTTACTCTGACACGGAAATTTGAGAAGGGTTTGATTTATCCCTTGAGAACACAAATTATTGGGATGCGGCTCAAAACTGTAGCCGAAATTATGGAGAGTGCTGTTGCATTGGAGAGGAATTACCTTGAAAATAAGAAGAAGAACGAGGCTAGGAAGGAGTCAAAAGATAAAGGAAAGGCTCTTGCGGAGTCGAGTGGAACTACTGCGCAGGGTAACTGGAAGAAAAGAAAGGGGCAGTTTAGATCACCTGTCAGAGCAGTCCCATTTCGAGCGGTACCAGATAGGCAGGTAGCACAAGTGAAGTGTTATAGTTGTGGTGAGTTTGGGCATATTGCTCCCAATTCCCCTAGACCTAGGGCAAATGCATGTTATAACTGCGGCCAACAAGGACACATGGACAGGAACTGTACTCAACCAGCAAGAGCTCAGAATGCTAATGCTGGACAGCAGAGGAATCAGAACAGACAGCAGGGACATGCCCAGGCACAGCAGGGTGGTGGACCTGCCAGAGTGTATGCTATTGCTGGAGCAAATCAAGTGGTGAAAGGTACCCTAATCATTTTTGATATGCTTGCTAGAGTCCTTTTTGATACTGGAGCATCACACCCATGCATATCTAGATCCTTGGTTGAAATGTTGAAATTGAATGCTTTACCTCTCGCTAAACCATTGAGTGTTAAGTCGCCCTTGGGAGTGACTGCTGAAATTTGCATGTTTTGTGGTGATAGTCCTTTGAATATTGGTGGTAGAAACTTTACTGCTGATTTGATTGTGATTGCTGATAATGCATTTGATGTGATTTTGGGAGTGGATTGGTTGAAAACCAACCATGCACTCATTGATGTTTTTGACATGGTGGTGTCATTTAGTATGCCGGAACAATCTGTGTTCCGTTATCGGTGTAGAAGAAACGATACAACATTGTGTGTGGGGATCTTGGCTCAAGTAGAGTTAGGAAATTGTGAAACAACTGTTACAGATATTGCAGTGGTTTCAGATTTTAGTGATGTCTTTCAGGAGATACCTAAGTTACCCCCAAGGAGGGTAGTGGAGTTTTGTATTGATTTGATACCAGGAACCACACCTGTATCAATGCCTTCTTATAGGATGGCACCAACCGAACTTAAAGAGTTGAAAGTTCAGCTTGATGAACTAATTAATCAGGGATTCATCAGGAGTAGTTCGTCACATTGGGGTGCACCTATAATTTTTGTGAAGAAAAAGGATAATTCACTTCGATTGTGTGTGGATTATCGACAGTTGAATAAAGTGACCATCAAGAATAGGTATCATTTGCCTAGAATTGATGATTTGTTTGATCAACTTAAAGAGGCTACTGTCTTTTCTAAGATTGATTTGAGATCTGGGTATCACCAGTTGAGGGTGAAAGAGGAAGATATTCCGAAAACAGCTTTCCGAACTAGGTATGGGCTGTATGAATTTGTTGTGATGCCTTTCGGATTAACAAATGCACCTGCTGTTTTTATGGATTTGATGAATAGGGTATTTAGCCCTTATTTGGATGATTTTGTGGTGGTGTTTGTTGATGACATTTTGATCTACTCAAGGACTACTGAGGATCATGAGAAGCACTTAAGAAAGGTGCTGCAAACCTTGAGAGACAATGAGTTGTATGCAAAGTTTGGAAAGTGTGAATTTTGGAAGGAAGAAGTTAAATTCCTTGGACACGTAGTGTCTAAAGATGGTGTATCTGTGGATCCATCTAAGGTTGAGGCCGTGTTGAATTGGAAATGACCTACTACAGTTACTGAGATAAGAAGTTTCTTGGGTTTGGCTGGATATTATCGGAGATTTATTCAGGATTTCTCCAGTTTTGCGTCAGCTTTGACAAAGTTGACCAGGAAGGATGTACCTTATGTGTGGACTACAGAATGTGAGAATGCTTTTAGTGTGCTAAAAACTAAATTGACTACTGCACCAGTGTTGACTATTCCTACTAGTGGTGGTGGACTAGTTATTTATAGTGATGCATCTCATCAAGGTTTGGGGTGTGTTCTTATGCAACATGGGAAAGTTGTTGCTTATGGTTCTAGACAATTGAAGGTACATGAAAAGAATTATCCTACTCATGATCTAGAGCTAGCGGTTGTTGTTTTTGCCTTGAAACTTTGGAGGCATTATTTATATGGTGAGAAATTTGCACTCTTTTCTGATCATAAGAGTTTGAAATACCTCTTCTCACAAAAGGAATTGAAAATGAGACAGAAAAGGTGGATGAAACTGATCAAGGATTATGATTTTACCTTGGATTACCATCCAGGAAAAGCTAATGTGGTGGCTGATGCTCTGAGTAGACAATCCAGAGGTATTGTAGCATCATTGATGGTTGAGGAATGGAACATGCTTGAGTTTGCTTCAGAGTTTGATCTGAAGATGGGGGCTGCAATGGCAGATGGCTTTTGTGGCAGCTTGACTATTCAACCCACTCTTATGACAAGAATTGTGGAAGGACAGTCACAGGATGCATGGTTATGCTCTAAGGTAGGAGAATTGACTTCTACTCTTTTGGTTGAGGGTCCATCAGAGTGGAATGTGGGAGCTAATGGTGGATTAAGATTCCGCCGGAGATTGTGTGTGCCTAATTGTGTTGAACTGAAGAAAGAAATCTTAGATGCAGCACATCGTTCCAGGTATGCAATTCACCCTGGTAGCACTAAAATGTATAAGGACCTAAAAAGACAGTTTTGGTGGATTGGTATGAAGAAGGATGTGACAGAGTATGTTTCAAAATGTCTTACTTGCCAACTGGTGAAGGCGGAACATCAAAAACCTACTGGGATGTTGAAACCTTTACCTATTCCAGAGTGGAAATGGGAGAACATTAGTATGGATTTTGTGACAGGTTTGCCTAGGACTAAGACGAGACATGATGCCATCTGGGTAATGGTGGATCGTCTAACGAAGTCTGCACATTTCTTACCTGTGTCTATGACTTATTCAGTGGATATCTTGGGTAAGTTATATGTGAATGAGATCGTGAAGCTTCATGGTGTTCCTATATCCATCGTGTCGGATAGGGATGCACGTTTCACATCGAAATTTTGGAAGGGTTTCCAAAAAGCTATGGGAACAACTCTAGATTTGAGTACTGCTTTCCACCCTCAAACTGACGGACAAACAGAAAGAGTGAACCAAGTGATGGAGGATATGTTGAGAGCATGTGTTTTGGATTTTAAAGGGAGTTGGGAGGATCATCTACCGTTGATTGAATTCTCTTATAACAATAGTTATCACTCCAGTATTGGTATGACACCATTTGAAGCACTTTATGGTAGGCCATGCAGATCTCCTACATGTTGGGCTGAGGTTGGAGATAGTGCATTGTTGGGTCCTGATATTGTCCAAGAAACTACTAAGAAGATCACTCTGATTAGAGATAGAATTCGAACAGCACAAAGCAGACAGAAGAGTTATGTTGATTTAAAGAGGAGACACATTGAGTTTGCTATCGGTGATCTTGTATTTTTGAAGGTTTCACCCATGAAAGGAGTAGTGAGATTTGGGAAGAAAAAGAAGAAGTTGTCACCAAGGTTCATTGGACCTTTTGAGATTCTTGAAAGAATTGGAGAATTGGCTGATAGACTAGCCTTGCCTCTTAGTTTGTCAGGTGTTCACAATGTCTTTCATGTGTCCATGCTGAGGAAGTATATCAGAGATGAATCTCATGTGATTAACCACAGTACTGTTAAGATGAATGCTGATGCAACTTATGTTGTTGAACTTGTTCGTATCTTGGAACGGTATACGAAGGAACTTCGCACGAAGAGTGTTGACTTGGTCAAGATTCTGTGGAGTCATCATGACGATGTTGATGCATCTTGGGAGTTGGAGTCAGAAATGAGGACTAAATATCCTCATCTATTTGACTAGTACTGTTAAATTTCAGGACGAAATTTCTTTAAGGAGGGTAAACTGTAATACCCCGAAATTTTATAATTAATTTCTAAGGATTTTATGAAATTAATTATTGGTGTACCAGAAATGTTTTTATTTGAGAGAGTTGTGTTTTCTTGGATTATGGAGAGAAAGTATTCTTTTAAAAATTAATTCTTTTTGGTGCCTAAATCTCAGCCATTGGATTTCCCACTTTTAATCTGGGCCTTTGGTTGCTAATTAAGGGATTAACCTTAATCAGTCACACTCTCTCTCTTCCCCTTCCCCGTACTGTCACTATCTCTCTCTCACTCTATCTCTCTTCTCTCTAAAAATTTTGAGACCCGCCAGAAACCCGACAACCCGACCCGGACCCATCTTCCATCTCCGGCCACCTCCGGTGCCGACCTCGGCCCACACCGACGCGGAACGACGTCGCCGTCCGACTCCAGCCACTCCTCGACGCAGGCGCAGTCTGTACGGCCTTGATCGGAACTCCCCGATCGCGATTTTGCAGCTCCGGCCACCCTCGACGACCAAACCGGTCGGGTTTTGCTCCTCTCCTGCCTCCCCAGAAACCCATTGGTGGTGGTGGTTTGTCACGGCGCCGCCTGAGCAAGGAGGATCGAAGCTTTGAAGTTTTTGGATCTAAAAACTTCCGACACCGATCCCGGCCAATCCACTCCGATTCAAACCTCGAGGTAGTTTTCAAAGTTACTCCTTATGTCATTGTAAACATTTTGGCATAGGTGTTGCCGCCTAGTTCGGTGGTTTGACCGGCGGCTTAGGGTTTGGAATGGTGTTTCTGTGGTGGCGCGTGGCGGCGCGTGGCAGCCCTTTTTGTCGTCATGTTACGCCTAGTGGCACCTACTCGTCGACACGAGTATGCCCATATAATTAGTTTCACAAAGTTCGATCGTTTGATCGATAATGTTTTACAAAAAAAATCGAATCGTACGATTTACGATTCGAGACGATCTAACCGTTGGTTGATCACCGATTTCTATTATGTTGTTAGGTTGTTAGTTCTAGATGTTTGGGTGAGTACGGATCGTCGATGGATTTCGAAGAGTGAATAGTTGATGTGGGACCCACGTTGACCGACAGTTGACTTTTGGTCAAATTGTCACAATTGTAAGTTCCGATGTCCTAAGAGACGTTGAGGAACAATTGAGATGTTTTGAATGTATAATATGCTAAACGGAATCTGCATATTATAGGTTTACACAAAGGAGTGTAGCACTTGTGCTTTGGTTGATTCCCAGTGTTATTGAAGACGCAGCAGGATAAGAGGTGAGTGAAATCTCACTACGTTATAAACGTAGCTTACGAAAAATTGAGTTTTTGAGTAAATTATATATTTTGTGGAAAACAACATTTGAATTGATGATATTGTTTTGGTGTGTTGTAAATCATATATTGTGAACTAGCACAATTATATTGTCATTGATTTCGGTGGTTTGTGTGGTGGCTACAATTTTGTAAAGAATTACATTTAAAATTGTTTTTGGTTGGGAAATGAGTCCTGGAGTTGGCATTTCCCGGAAGTGAGTCCTGGAGTTGGCACTTCCATTGGCATTGGGCAAAAATAAACCCAATCAGTTAGAGCTCTAGTCTGTTGCCATGTATTCAAAAAGAAAATGAATACCTTGATATTTAAGGAGAAGAAAAATAGTATTCTCTGTTTTTAGATTGTCTAATAAAGGACTTTGAATTTTGGGGTGTGTTTGGGAGTAATAGTTGGTGTTATACAATTCTTGAAAATAAAGAATTGCACTTTGAGTTTGTTTACATATATGAGTTTTTGAGATTTTGAACTATATATGTGATTTGTATTGAAATAATATTATGTGAGATCTTGTCAAATAGACACGTGCATCACATTTTTTTGTATCATTAAGCTGAGTAGATGTCACTTGCACCAGCTTCAAAAGCTGACCATGTTTATTTATTTAACCTGGTACACTGTTCAATGGTGTAGAGGTTAACCCTGCAGGTCCGGGTGACCAGGAGTAGACAAGGTAATTTTCGGAGAACTGGTTGGTGGTATTAATCACCAATTTTAAGTATTCTGTTTAAGCTTCCGCAGTGTGTAATAAGCTCTGATAGAGTATTTACTTAATAAATTGAGCTTGTCATGTTATTATGTAAAATTAAAATGTGTAATAATTGACTTTAAAGAGCGAGTCAGTAATTACATTGTTGAGCTTGTAGTTGAGTGCTTGTACTTGAATTTTAAAAAAAATATTCTGGTGCAATTTCGTGTTCGTGTTTATTCCATGCTTCGCGTCCCGAATCGTTTTGTGTAATTAAAAGGTGTTATTTTGCCCTAATTGTTGTTTGGAAATTCGGGGCGTGACACTAATTCAAGTGTTTTGATCGATCCAGTCTGATTAACGAAATTCGGTGAGGATGTTCCTCCTTTTACTGATGTCCAATAAGACTGGTAAAATTTTTCTAAATTTCTATACCCTTTTAAGTTTTTCCGCTAATTCTGCTTGGTTTTTGTGCTGATTGGTGTTGAAATTTGGTACAAGATCCATTTGAAATTTACCAGAATTGAAATGGGTGTTAGAATTGGGTTCTAGTAACTAAATTGAAATTTCCTTCCAGTTTTCACTTTGATTGTAATTTGACTGTGTTGACATGAGAAATTCAGGTTATAATCGCATGGCTACATCACATGGCCATTTTTTATGGAGGACCTACGTGTTAAAGCATCTTGTATTAAAGGATAACAACTATGCAAAGGAATCATGACCCCACAATCAAAATCAACTACCATAAACCCTCTGCACACTGAGGAAATATGAGACCCTCTCCCTATACCCTAAAACACCTTTCCTCATTTCCATCCACATCCGCAAGTCGAATGGGTGACCTCAGAAAGACGACCGTAGCAAAATGTGTATATCAAATGATAAGATAAATCAATACTTCCAAGAAAAAATATGGGTTTATGTATCTACCCCTTTTGGAGTCGATTTTATTTTGAGGGGGATCTTACAATCTCTTAAACCGGAAAATGTTGCAGTCCAAGCTATAGATGCAATGTGTAGAATTCTCAAAGAAACGTTGAAAGGGAAAATATATCTTCTTGTGATTGATGATGTTTGCAACGAAGATGCTAAAAAATGGGATGATTTGATCAACCGTTTGTCTAGAGTTACTGATACCCAAGGAAACAAAATCCTTGTCACTACCCGCAGTGACAAAGCTGCAAAAATCATAGAGACCCTTTAGAGGTTTGATTTGAGACAACTATCAGACCATGAATGTTGGGTCATACTAAAGGATAAAACACTTCCAACTAATACTAAAGGATAAAACACTTCTAGTCGGAAGTGATCTTATACCTGACGATCAAGAGAAGCTTGGCATGGAGATCGCAGAAAAGTGTGGAGGTGTACCATTAATGGCAAAGATATGTTATATTATCAATTTGATGTTTTTTCCATGCTTTCGTTTTATTCTTATTTTTATTTGATAAATAAAGTGTTCTATTATTGCACTTTGGTGAGTCATCTTCAATTGAACTAACTCATTGTATATTCTTAGTACTTTTAATTTTGGCCTATTATTAACCTATGGAAATCTACCTCTCTTTCTTTTGGACAATCTATAGAAATATAACTCATTCACCAACTTTATTATAGGTTCTCGGCAACTCATGTACATTAATACTATAACCTATCACTGAAGCTCTGCACCCACCTCTGTTAACAATTAATAAATGTTTTGGCATTCATAAATCATTATTAGTTTGTCCCTTCGGGAACATCCGATAAATCATTAATAGCTTATTACCGTGAAGGTTCCAAACAAAGGACGCTAAATACCAGTCACATTAAATACTACCACAAACCAACTAGACATCATTAGATGTGCTGCCATAATCCATTTATTCCATGAAAGGAACATTCGTGAACATTACATATGTTAACGCTAAATGTTATGTAGTGCTACTCGTCGTTAGCAAGATAACTGTTACACTTGTTTGCTAACTACTTCAATTGTTTTCGTGCTTGGAATGGTGTTTTGCGCATTTTTAGCAAGCAATCCGATCGACTCCATTTGAAATCAGTTTCTGGCACAATCATTCACAGGAGCACAGTAGGATATTCTTGCGAATTCTTTCGCATGGCGAAAAGAAGAGTTGATGCAAGCAATCCCAGCATGACCTCCGTTCGGGGCTGGCTAGTAGCAATTACTTCACATTTACTAACACATCCATCTTTAGGATGAATTTGAAAATCCGTTCCCGGCAACTCATTGTCGTTGACGGTGGAGCATATTGGATGCAGTGACTTGTTTGAGTGTTGACATTCCTTCTTCTGTGTCTTTATCTCCTCGACAACCTTATGAAGTTTATCCATATTTTGGCAGGGTACATATATATATATATATATATATATATATATATATATATATATATATATAACAACTCAGTTCCAGTAGGTATTTGTTGATATTAGTATTTGTTGATATTTTATTTTTTAAATTGATGGACAAATAATGCACATATGCATTTGTGAAAATTGTAATATATTGGTTTAATATGCTGTGATAAAACACGATGGTTAAATGAAGCATTTAGATAAAATGTATGTAATTGTCCAAAAAAAAAAAAGAAGATAAAATGTATGTAACCCAACCGTGCATGTTACCTGTTTTTTAGTAATACTGTTGTCGTTTTTTATTAAATTAGCTATGACTACCGGTTCATGTTGCCACTGTGACACTCCGAGCACCATTATGGTAGTCCATTCTGCCAAGATTTTACAGGACAATGTTGATTTAACCTATCAGTAGAGGTGGCGGCCGCACCGGCCCTTATTTAAAAAAAAAAAACCTATCAATGGAGGTGACCCTATCAACAACTTAAAACAAATACAGTTGTTGTACGATTTCCACCACCAATGCCATACCTAAGGTCCCTTGTTTTGATGAAGTTTTTTCAGATATATTCAATGTCATGGGGCCCAAACTTGAATGACTATTTACATTTTTAATAGGTTAAGCAACTCTCATGCAAATAAGATTGGTAGTTAACTTTTTATGAATGGACATTCGATAATTACCTACCATGAAAATCATTGTTAGCACTAATACACGACCTGTGAAATATATTTACAAATCCATGTTTGGACGGAAACATTCAGAAATTGTTGTGTCCACAATGGTCGTTGTCTCCCATTCGGTTGAGGTAAGGTCGCATCCCATTGGGCATTGTCGATTAGGGAGTGACATATCTATCGGATTATGATATCAGAATATATCCTTTAATCTACCAGTTCCATTGCGGGTGGTAAACCGTAGTAGCATTATAGTATCTGAGGGTTGTCATTTATCATCGGCCATTGTTTTTCCAAAATGCTAGCACCAGACAATTCGAAACCCTATGCCAAACACAGGGTGTAAGTCTACAATAATTTTTTTCCCCAATTCTTTTTCATCCTGTATGTTGAGATTAAATGATATTACCGTGTCTGAATTGAGTTGTTTTGTACATTTGCGTTGTGAGGATGCTATTGCAATCGACGATGTTAGGGGTTGGTATCGACAAGGTACCGAAGTGAGGTACCACCCGGGCCATCTGTTATGCTATATGTAAATGAACAAATGAGATATATAAATACGGTATACCAGATGCGGATCATCTGTTAAAAAATAATTGTTGGACATGTATTTCGTGAAGTTAAAATAGATGGTTGGACTTATATATATACGATTGTTGGGCATGTAATTCAAACATTAAAATATATTGTCAATACACTGTGTATTGGTGTGCCCAGCACGCAACCTATATTTTAACTTAAAATAAAATAAAAACGAGGGATTAGATCCTTTACTATTTAAATTTAAAAAATCAAAATAAGTTTAAGTAAACTAAAAAAATTTAAAGTGTAAAACTTGCAAATAAAATATGAGTTATTGTCTTGTACCAAACCTAAAATGTACATTTTCCGCTATTGCTACCTCATCCAAGTCACTAAGGTGCAGTGACACTGGGAACGTGTTACACATAGTTTCGTTTATTGTAAAATTCATTGTTACTACCTTCGTAATTGTATAACATACAGAACATATGGCTAAAATCATAAACAAGCAATCCTATCCCAAACCCAGAAATTAAATCGATATATAAGCCAAATTATGTAAACATTCTACAACCAATGTTAAAACAAGTAATAGTTGTACCTTTCATGTCTGCTATGTATGAACCTCATAATTTGTCTCTCCCTCTCTGTTCCATTATACAATTTGAGTTCCATGGGCATCATAGTTTGAACAGTTGAGAGTTAGTAAGCCCAACGATCCGGACCCCATAGTCCAAAGTACTCACCACCCTAACTGGACATGTCTGTCACAAACCCTCTGAAAGTTCATTGAAAATTAATGTTTGAAAGGTATTTGATTAAAATATCCTTAACATCTCTGTCAAGTTCATTCAGTTTGAAAGACATTTGAACTTATCAGTTAGTTGTAATACGGTTACTATTATCAAAATTAAAATTTAAAAAATAATTATTAAATTGACAGTCATTTTAACGTAACAAAAAAGAGCTCCCGAGCCCATGAAGGAATTGTTCATTTCCAACTGTTGGATTGAAGAATATGTTGATGCGTTGACGATGAACTTTGTGCATTGTTTACGTTCACTGTTTAGGGTTTTTGGGCATGGGTGGTTAGGCCCCAGATGTTTGGTCATAATTTCATAATACCCACTACAACCATTGCATGACATAAAATATTTTTTAAGTTTTGAAACTGAGGCCAAATACTCTGCCCTTGAGTTTAGCGATATATTCTATCCCGAATCATCTATAAACCTCAGGTTCCAGTTCTCTTCATCTTCAACCTACCGTTCTCTTCATCCTCACCCTAATATTGCCCATCTAACCTCCAAAGCACCGACACTCCAAAATGGTGCCGTGTCACGTGTCCGACACGCTCCGACACTCCGACACTCCTCCGACACGTGTTGGGGCTGTGTCGGTTGACATTGACTTTTCGACACTTTGGCTGACACAGCACCGACACTCGTGTCGTCATAATCGACACTCCTCCGACACGTGTTCGGATATTTTTTTTCTTTTGAAAATATATTTTAGTATATAATTGCCATTTTTTAAATCCTAACAGGCCTAACCCAAAGTTATCTAACCTAGACCACTTAGACTTGTATAAAAATTAAAAAGTTAAAAACAAAACATAAAAGATCAAAATACGTAGGTTTTCAATACTGATCTTAACTACTGCGGCCTGTGAGTGCGTGCAATTCTCTTCCATCCTTGTCTCAGAGTTCAGAACCTCCCACTCAGGTAACTAATAATTGAATTATATATGTATTCTTCATTCATTACTAGTATGTAGTTATATACAATTGCACAATATTATACTTCTGTTTGATTGCAATTAATAGTATTCGATCATTAGTTCTTTAACTTATTTTCTTTTATTGACAATTCTGAATGATTTGTTAGCAATTCATTAGTTTGTCTTTTCACTTAATATTATTATGTCATAATCTAATGTTGTATTTGCTAAGAATCTTGAATATATTATTGATCTTTTTGGTATGTGACGAATTGATTATCTACATCTTTTATGTACAAATGTCTAGGAATGAGTTCAAGTGCTGGTCAGAGTGCTACTCAGGGTACATCTAATTCTCCAGTAGATTTAGAGAATGAAAAAGAAGAAAGTCTTTCAGCCCCACTATGGAAGTATGTTAAAAGACTTGAAAAAACCAAACAACAAGGAGGAAATATCTCATTCAAGTGCAATTTTTGTGATAAGGTTTTCAAAGGATCGTACACAAGGGTAAGGTGTAATTTGTTAAATAAAGCAGGAGGTGGGGTTACTGGTTGCTCCAAAGTTACAGCAGATATAAAAGAGGTAATGGAAAAATTAATTAAAGAATGTGATTTGAAGAAGAAAAATGCAGCTACTAGACATGTTCCTCTACCTACATCTGCAACCAATGTTCCTGGTTCTTTGGGATTCAATTACTATTCACAACAAGATCAATTGCAGTCTCAAGTAAAGAAGAGAAAGGGAATGGGTGGTTCAAATCCTATTGAGAAAGCTTATCAGAAAGATGCTAGAGAACAATGCGATGGTGAAATTGCCAGAATGTTCTATATTGGTGGCTTGTCATTCCACCTTGCAAGGAATCCTCACTATCGAAACTCTTTCATTCGTGCTTCACAGATCTCAAGTTATGTGCCCCCAGGTTACAATGCATTGCGAACCACACTCCTCCAAAAAGAGAAGATCAATGTTGAGTGTCAGTTGCAACCAATTAAGCATACATGGAAAGACAAAGGTGTAAGTTTGTGCAGTGATGGATGGACAGATTCACAAAGAAGACCATTGATTAATTTTATGGCTGCTTGTGAAAGTGGGCCTATGTTCTTGAGGGCAATAAACTGTGAAGGTGAGTACAAGGACAAGCACTTCGTTGCTGAAAAGCTCATTGAATGCATTAAGGAAATCGGTCACCAAAATGTTGTCCAAGTAGTCACTGCAATGCACCTGTTTGTAGAGCTGCTGGAACACTTGTTGAGCAAAAGTATCCACACATCTTTTGGACACCATGTATAGTCCATACACTGAATTTGGCCTTGAAGGACATATGCTCACCAAAGGAGAGAGATGAAGATGTGTTTGAACAATATAGTTGGATAATAACAACTGCCGGTGATGCTCATTTTATAAAAGTTTTTATCATGAATCATAGCATGAGATTGTCTATGTTTAATGAGCATTGTAGCTTGAAGATGCTCTCAATTGCAGAGACCAGATTTGCTTCAACAATTGTGAGTCTTAAAAGACTCAAGCAAATAAAACAAGGCTTACAAAAGATGGTGATTAGTCCAAAATGGGATTTGTATAGAGAAGATAATCAAGGAAGAGCAAAAACCGTGAAGGAGAAAATATTGGATGATCACTTTTGGGATGAAGTTGATTATGTGCTTTCTTTTACAGCTCCTATATATGAAATGCTTAGATTGGCCGATACAGATAGACCTTGTCTTCATTTGGTGTCTGAGTGGTGGGAGACTATGATTGAGAATGTGAAGAAAGCAATCTATAGGAAAGAACACAAGCAACTAGGTCAAGAATCTCAGTTCTATAACGTGGTGTATGGAATTTTGGTGAAGCGATGGACCAAGAGTAGCACACCACTTCATTGTTTGGCGCATTCTTTGAATCCTAAGTAAGTGCTAACTTCTCTAAAAAAAATTACTACAGTTTTTTAACTTATCTATGAATAATTTGATAGTTATTGTCATTTTTTTTACTTGTAGATATTATAGCGCAGAATGGCTTCTAGAGGATCCCAATCGTGTTGCACCACATAAAGATGTTGACATTACAATGGAAAGAAGAAAATGTTTTGAGAGATACTTCTTTGATGAAGAAGACAGAAGAAAGTTCAATGTGGAGTATGCCACTTTTTCAATGAGCTTGAATGATTATTCAAATGTTGATGCTATGAAAGATCGTTACTATATAGAACCTGTATTTTGGTGGGGTGTTCATGGAGCTTCCACACCAACCCTCCAAACTCTAGCTTTCAAGTTACTTGGACAACCTTGTTCCTCCTCCTGTTGTGAAAGAAATTGGAGCACATATAGTTTCATACATTCTTTGAGAAGGAACAAGATAACACCACAAAGAGCGGAAGATTTGGTGTTTGTCCATACAAATCTTCGCCTTTTATCAAGGAAGAACCCAAGCTACAATGAAGGCGTGTCTCAAATGTGGGATGTTGGAGCAGATGGATTTGATTCAATGGATGGAGGTAGTGTTGGCATGCTTGAGATTGCTAATCTTTCTCTTGATGAGCCAACATTGGAGACAGTCATACTTTCTTCTGGTGATAACAATGAAGGCATAAGCAATGCTACTGAGTGATGAATCAAGTGAAGTGGATCAGATATGAGAATAATTTTTCTATGGCTATTTTGTTGGTATTTCAATTTATTGTGTTATTTTGTGAATTTTTGAGGTATTTTTTATTTAAATATTTTTTTCATATTATTATTTAAATATTATATATATTATTTTAATTGTTGTGTCGACAACGTGTCGTGTCCTAGTTTTTGAATTTTTTTGTATCGCCATGTCGTGTCGTGTCGTGTCGCCGTATCCGTGTCAGTGTCGGTGCTTCCTAGTCTAACCGATTGGAGATTGAGTGCACACCAGACTAAATCCGCCTCCCACTGGATAAGGTTAGCAGTTTTCCAAGAAGGTCATTGTTGAGCAAATTAAGTTAACCAATCAAACAAACAAATTTTTTTCCCAAAGCATAAATGGCTGATGGATCTCCTCTTGTGAATTGCTATTGTGGAAGAGTATCTCCAATTCAATGCTCATGGACAAACGACAACCCTGGGAGGCGTTTTTATGCATGCTACAAAGGCAAGGTTGAAATTTATTTCTAAATCCATGTTGTCTTCTTGTGAATTACTTACTCTGACATGTCTTTTTTTTTTTTTTTTTCTTTAAGGGGAATGGACATTGCACGTTTTTCTTATGAAAAGATCCCGAGATGTGCACCAGATCAGTACAAGTTATTCCTGGGCTAATCAGATGGAAGAACCGACTCGAAGGCCAATTGGATACGCTTTCGCGGAGGCATAAGAATATTTGGCTTGTCGTCATAACATGTTGGGCATTGATAATCTGTTCTAACCATGCGACACGACTATTGCAAGCGGATCAGAGGAGACTTGAACTCCGTATAATGGATATGAAGTCCAGACAAATGAAGCTCCAGGCATTTTTGATTATTGTTTGTGCTTATGCGATATATGTCACTGTTACTAAATAAAACAAGTTGTAGAATGAAGGATTTTGTACCTAAGTACCTCACAAGGTCGTGTAACGTAGTGTGTTCGAATTTGAATTTCCATGTTTAAACATTCTGAATGAGAAAAGCAATCTGGATTTGCTAGTTTACAAATTCATCCTAAGATGCATGTCTCAACTCATAAGTGGCTAGCAAATTTTGTAAGTGACATCGGTCCTCGTTAAGTTAACAATGGACACAATGTTTGAAAAAATTAACTGACAAAATACGAGTCATTTCTGACCATGCGACACGCCAAATATTGCATAAGTCTGTGATTGGTAAAAAGTGGAATTCTACATATACATTGAATAACATAATGACCTTCAGTAACTTGACATGAACTCAGGGTCGACATAATTGTGCAGCATTATAGCACCAATGGTCTACCATTATTTTTCATTGGGTTGACAGAATGATAAATAAGCTTAAAATTTAAAACGCAGGTGATACATAAAATGAGGGCGTGTGTGTTCATATATGTATGAACACACACGGGACCGTTTTGGTTTGAAATTGAAAAAGTAAAGTCAATGTTCGGAAAGAATTATGAGAATATGACATACTAATTTCGTTATTTGAACTTTTTGAACCTCATTGGCATCAATGACGATTGCCAAAAGTGTGTATATATATTTAAGACCGGGGTTGTCGTTCCAACGGAGATCGATGGCCCTTTAACCCCATTGGCAAACAAGTAACTAGAGATTCTAGCACAAAGGTGATGAGACAAGAGATGGAAAGAGTGGATGAGGCGTGTATGTGACAATGTGTGTGTAGAGGTGTAGTGTTTGGTTTTGGTTTTCAAAGGATGATGCAATGTAAAGACAAGCAACAAGTAAATGCAATAAGGTAAAGATGTGCGACTAAAGTAAGATACGTGTTGGGGTTTTCGGGTTAGCCTAAGTCCATACATGATGCTCAATGAACCAATTTAGTATTCATGTTTATACAATGAATGAATCAAGCTTCGTATCTTAGCCATATTATGGGTCTAAGATCATCTTTTCTTATGTATTCTTAGTGCCATATTATGGGTCACTAGAACTCCCTCAAATTTGGCTTGAGAGGCGAAGAGCACAAAGACTTAGAGACTCAAACAAGGGGACCTCATCACATCTAGTATCAATTGCCTAGAGAAAGCTAGGAGTCACCCCAACAATCTCAATCAAAGTAGGTTGCAAACATGCTCAAAGAAGTGACTAAATTCCCTAAATATGTATTCAACACAAATTGAAATGGATAAAAGACATACTCATTCATCACAAAACATCCATACATAGTCAATTCATCATTACATCACAATGGACTAGGGCACACAACCCTAGTCCCCAACAAGGTAAACTACTCACTAAGCATCATAGTATACATCATCAATTGACAAATACTAGCTCTAAACATAAGGAAAATAGAGAGTAAAGATGAGGAATGCTCAATAGATGACTCTCTAGCTCCTCCTTGGCTTTGATGATGCATCTTGATGACTTGGTGAGGATCCCAGCTGCCCAAAGTGGTGGAGGAGGTAGTAGACGTCATGGTGATCAACTTTGGTGAAGGGTGGAGGCGGAAAGGAGGTGAGGAAGGTGGAGAAAATGGTGGATCCGCCGCTGGTCGACAGGTAGTTGTCGACCGGTCGACGAACGAATCGTGGGCAAACCCTAAGGGAAGAAAGAAGAGAGAAAAGGGAAAGGTAAAGTGATAGAGATGGGGGCAGCTGAATGAATGTGACCTAATGAGGTAAATGAGCTATATATAGGCAAAAGAGGGAGATAATGGAGGGCTAGGAGGAGTATGGCAAGATCTAATGGTGGGATTGAATAAATGAAGGGCAAGGGGGTAAATCCATATAAGAAACAAAGGGGAGGAATAATCAATGGGTGAGCTCATGATATCTAACATGCTCCTTGCTGATTTGGAAGCTTGTGTGGATGAGTCACAAAGTTGACTTCGTCCTTGACCTTGACTTTGACCTTCGGAGTTGACTGTCTTGACTTTGCTTGACTTCTTTACTTCTTTGGCAAACTTCCGGAATTCTCTTGCGACTCACTTCCGGGACTTCATGTTGACTCGTTGACGCTCTAAAGTCGGGGTTGACCGCGAGTTGACCGACGGTCCTCGGGTTGACTTTTCGTCCTTTTGTCGGAAATCCACTAAAAGCTCCAAAACGCACCATTTTGCTCCCGATATCAATTTGATGCTCGTGAACCCTACAATGGTGCAAATCAAGGATTAGAGACACTAAATGGCCATTGGATTAGCATTACTAAAGTGATTAGAGGCCTAATTTGTATGTAAATCACATACAAATCAATCAACAATGTGAATTTTCTTCGATTACCACCTCAGCAGTGGTTGTTGCACACTACTTCAAATCAACGGCCCACATAGTGCCGAAAACTATTCAAAGGCCAACTTCACAGTGTCGTTGTGGTGCGTTACGTGTGTTGTCTACATCTGATGGAACAAACTTGAATTTGAAGTGATTTGCTTAATATGCTTTATTCGGAACTTTCTTGGTAGTAGAGCAAGTTTAGATATGATAATTGCTTAACAAGAGGAGATCTTAATGCCGTTAAGAACTTCTGCTATTTGCAAATGTTGTTTCTAATACATGTTTGTTGAATTGAATGATTCAGCCTCGCTTTTTAATTTCTGACCTATTTATTAAGTGAAACTTTCTTTCCCTTCGAGTTAACAATCCATTTATTGCCCGTGAATGTGTATTAATTTATTGATTTCCAACTATTTGAATTTCCATGGGTTTGTCATTTTCTTTTGATACCAATCAAATTAGCTATACGACTTAACTATGTAACAGAGTCATATTAGTTTTTTCGCTATTTCCTTTTTCCATTCGTTTTAAACTTTTCCTTAGCTTATCATAACGTCCAAACTACTCGTCCATTCTTTGGCATGCAGTTTTATTTAGGCAGCAACTTTAAATTTCGGTTTACAAAATCAACTCTCCAGCATTGAACGACGTACATGTCCTTTCTCTTTTTACTAGAACAACAACTACCATGTGCAGGAACAATGTTTCAGATTTAGAGTCCGATTCATACATCAAGTCTAGCTACTTTATCATAAATGACATAAAGCCCCATAATGAGCCATCAAGGGCCTTAACCAACATATACAGTGTGGTTGGTCAACTTAAAAGTTCTCGTGTAATGTACTGTGGCCGTGGTGATAAAAAATTTCGGCAAGAGGATGACAACAAGGTCGATTTAGCTACTGAGTGTTTGTCAAGATCAATGTCTGATGAGAAAATGAGTGATATTGACGGTGAGGTGGAAAATACATTTATTGCCATAGAGGCGGAGAAGGTGTGCGTTGAAATTGACCAACCCCCTAAGAGAAAGAGGATGAGGAGCTACAAATCGGTATTGGAGCACCCAGGTGACGTGATATATGGATCTTGGAAGATGACCAAGTCGGAGTGACTTCCTGATGGGCATGTAAACGGCCATTGATTGGCCTTTATGGATTGGTAATTATGTTGTTTGCTTAATTTATAACCAACTCGTGTGCTGTGGTGTTGGGGGGAATATCATGTAAGGGGTGTCTCGTATTTGACTATGTTTATTCCATAGTTGGAATATCAGTTTAATTTATCATGCGATGTCTCGGGATTTGCTTTGAAGATAAGCTTGTATTATGTTTAATAATATGGCACAAAGGGAAATACGCATGTTGGTAGAGGAGTGTTGGAGTTTTGAAAGTTTAATTAAGAATGTCCAACAACTGAAAATGTAAGGCTGGAATACGAAAGAATTGACCATATATATGTGGTTGATTTGGGGGGGGGGGGGGGGTTAAGGGTAAAAAGGGTAATAAAACATGTCAAGTATAAATAGCTGTTCCAGCTTCACTGTAACTTAATCTTCAATCATTACAAGCACTTCTTCGTTTCTTCAGTTTTATATGTATTTTCTTCATACTCTTTCATGGTATCGTGGCCATGGCCGATGAGGGGACAACATTGCTGAAGAATTCATCCACAGAAACACAGATGTCTCTTCAGTTTGTTCATTTCATTCTTTGTGTTCTCATATTCAATTGAAGGTTGAAGTACTTTTGTCTATTACAAATAAGTGATTTTTAGTTCGGTGTTCAAATCTGAATCAGATTCTTGCTATCGGTGGATTCTTTCAGTTCTTCGATCATTTGCTTCACGATTTGTTTATTACCACATATCAGTTTATGTGATTTGTGCAATTTTCTTCAAGGTTGAGATTTTGAACCCCTAGTTTTTTGTGTATTATGAGAGGCGAGTTCATATACTTCATTCGATTAGAATCATTCCTGGATTGCAATTAGTCGATTGAGTATTCTTCTTCTCCACATATTGTACTTTGGCGGCTTCACCTGCTTGTACTGTTATAGTGTTTTTGATTGCTAAGTTTATTGGAATAGTTGAAATCTTGGAATTCCTGCTCCTAAGGGCATCTCCAATGGTATGGAGTTATACCCAAATATAGCACCCATTATGGGTACTTTCATCTCCAATAGTGAAAATATTTGGACCCAAACTCTGATTGGAGTCATCCCCAGTCTCAAACTCAACCCCAAACTCTGTTCTAGACCCATTTGATTTCGGGGGGCCTAAGTCCATGTGGGTGAGGAGGAGAGAGAAATATTAATAAAAAAATATTAATAGGTTTGAGTTTGACACCCAACCGTTAGAGATGGTGCCAAATTTATATAAATAGTGCTTATTTGGAGACTCAAATATATGTTTTGTGTTTGGGTTTGAGTCTCACCATTGGAGATGCCCAAATTGCAAATATTGCTTTGGAATATGCTATCTGCATATGTGCTATTGCTGACTTGAAGATTAAGAATTGTACATGCGTTGGTTTACAAATTAAGAATTAATCTATGGAAATCTACCTCTCTTTCTTTTGGACAATCTGTAAAAATAAAACTCATTCACCAACTTTATTATAGGTTTTGGGAGGTATGATGCACTCTAAAAACATTGATGGATGGTAATCAATTGTGGAAAGTGATATATGGGATTTTTCAGAAGGAGAAAATAGAATCTTGTCGATTTTGAAACTGAGTATTGATGACTTGAGATCACCATTGTTGCAACTATGTTTTGCTTACTGCTCAAACTTTATCAAAGGTTTTGAATTTGATAAGGATGACTTGATTCAACTTTGGATGGCACAAGGAGGTTAGAGGTAATGAATATTTTCATATTTTGTTAGAAAAGTCCTTCCAAGATGTCAGAACCCATGACCCCGGTAATATTACCATATGCAAGATGCACGATCTTGTCCATGATCTTTCAGAAAGTGTATCCAAATCAAAGAACTTGCGTTCATTTTTTTGGAATGGTGAATCCCTTGGGAGCACCTTACCTCGCGATAAAGCTTTACGTGTCTTGAATTTGTATGAGGCAGGCATTTAGGAGTTACCAAATTCAGTTGGAAAGTTGAAACACTTTAGGTATCTCAATGTTATGAAAACAGGAGTCAAAACACTTTCCAAATCTATTGGTCATCTTTATCACCTACAGACACTAAAACTGCCTTATCACCTTGATGACTTGCCAAAGGAAATTGCAAATTTGATCACCTTGCGACATGTTTATTATGGTAAACATGTGAAAGTTCCGATTGGGATATTGGGGAAATTGACTAATCTGCGATCATTACCCTTTTTTAGGGTTGGTGAGGAGACAGGTCCTAGAATTGAAGAATTGGGTGGTTTAAACCAATTGAGAAATACCTTATCTATTTATGGTCTGGAAAATGTAGGAGATGGAGAAGAAGCACATAAAGCAAATTTAGTTGAGAAGAAACATATACGCAAGTTAGTCCTTAGTTGGAAGTGTAGTACACCAAGCAACAATGTTGACAATGAGAAAGATGTACTAGAAGGCACTACTAGAAAAACAGCTATTCCACACTGAAATTAATCAGTGTGAAATAAGTCTTATTCACACGGATATCAGTATGGAAAAGGCATCGGCTACGGTGCAAGCACGGATTGCTTTTCTGTGTGCTTCGGAAGGGGCGCTGATGCTCAATACACACTGTTTTTTAAGTCCGTGTGAATTGAGTTGATAGGCTCCACTGCTTCTCAACTTGCATGATTATGTATTGCTATATATCCGTGTGAATAAGAATAATATTTTAATATATATTTATTTTTAGAATCTGTGTGATTTGCTTTAGCAATACACACGGATTGTTTTTTTTTTACTAGGACACACTGATTGTTATCAGTGTATGGAAGATATTTTTAATATAAAAAAATTGCTGCATAGTTAATTAACAAAAACCTGCAAATTTATTTTGTCTGCACATTTAATTATTTTTCCTCCATAGTAAAATAATAAATACTTGCAAATTTACATAAAACCATACATCTAAATCTACAACATCAAACTTAAACGTAGATTGTAGACTTTTTCATTATAAGATAACTCAACTTCATACAATTGTAAGGAATCAACCTTACAAATATGGTCTTTGTCATTCCAATATTGTTCAATAAAGTAATTAGATTACATTGGCAGCAAGATAAAATGAATGAATACCTAAAATAATTAGATTACATTGACAGCTGCCATGATCCACAATCCTCTCCCAAAGCGCCGACTCTAGCCATCTAGTAGCAACCACCGACCACCGTGAAAATGGGAATCACAAGGACGGTGGTGACCAAGGAGAGATCAACCACATATAAATTCAATGTAGCCACCTAACAAAAATACTGGTGAGAGAGATGACGATGACGACTGACGAGAGAAATGACGATGACGAGAGACGAACACCGCCATGAGAGCCATCACTGGAAGAGTCTCTTGCTCTTTCATCTCCTTTTTCATATTTCCTCTTTGCGCCATGAGGAAATATGATAAGTAGATGAAAGAGCAAGATGCTAGAAACGATATCTGGATTAGGGGTGACCCCGACTCTTTCGATTTCTTGATGAGATTTCTGGGTTTGAGCATGAAGATTGGGTTTCTTATGGATTTCTTCTGGGTTTGTTCTTCAATGTTTGAAGAAGACATGAAGAAGAATAACGAAAAGAGAGAGAGAGAGAGGAGACAAAGTTATTAATTGAGAGAAGTGAGAGAGACTGAGAGAGTTATTAATTGAGAGAAAAGAGGGAGTGTGACCGCGTCAGGAGGGAGAGAGAAAAGGAGAGAGTGTCAGAAAAACAAAGAAAAGTAAAAACAATAGTAAAATATTAAGCATTACCCAACTCACACAGATGTCTGTATTAAATTACACGGATGTCTGTATCGAGTTTTTGCACAGATATATATGTATTTTCTCAATTCACACTCATATCTGTATGTGTATTTTATCAATTCACACGGATTTCCGTATCAACTTATCCCACTAACACGTATTTCTATATTCATCTACTTCGATAAAGTTGACAACCACACTAATTGTCATTCGAAAGTTTAAACGGAATTCTGTATGTAGCTCAATCCACGCGGATGTCTGTGTCGAGATTTTGCATCGATATATGTGTATTTCTCAATTCACACAGATGTCTGTTTGAAGAGTCATTACACACAAAATACCGTGTCTCTATACACATGCATAAAACTATTACATAATAAACTAATATCGTATGGGTACATAATTCTGTGTGAATTATTGTTCTCACAGATATCAGTGTAAATGGATTTAGAAACATACACTGACATCTGTATCAATTGTTATTTCACACAGACTTCTGTTGTTAGTATTATTGCAGAAACCTTTGTGGACCCAATTATACACACTACATTCGGATATCTGTATAAATTGTCATTTCACACAGATTTCAGTGGCTTAGTGAAAATCTGTATGTGTAAAATCTGTATGAGTTGCCTGTTTTTTGCTAGTAGTGAGGGCTTCGACCACATTCTAATTTGGAATTTTTGAAGATTCTGGGGTTCATGGGTTTCAAGTTTCCATCATGGTTATTGCTATCCAACAACTTGAAAGAGATTGTATTAGTTGACTGCGACAATTGCGAAGGAGTTCCAATACTTGGCCATCTCCCAATCTTGTACGTGTGAAGATGAGGATAAAGAACCTCAAATGTATGGGGTCTGAGTTTTACGGCTATGACCACGTTTCCCATGGCCATGCAAAGGCTGCTTTGTTTCATGCACTGAAAACATTGCATATTAAGGCGTGGAGCCTAATTGAATGGATTGAAGCGCCAACAGACATAAGGGTGTTTCCTTGCCTTGAGCATCTGATTCTGAGGAACAGTTTGACAAGTGCTCCTAGTCATTTTCCATCTCTCCAAAAGTTGTGGATGGATTGCTTGGATAGTATGCCGCTAGCAAGTATTGTAAGCAGCCAACATACCACTCTCATTGATCTTGCAATAAGTGGGATAAAGGCTACTATTGATCTTGCAATAAGTGGGATAAAGGCTACAAGAATCTTGCTCGTTTGTGTATATTAGGATGTTTGGAGTTGACTACTATTGTTCCCCAAGGGTATTCACCAGATGGGCTACTCTCTGTTGAAGACTTGGAAATAGGATATTGCAAGGGTCTAGAGTCCATCCCAATCCTTGAGCACGGTGGTCTCCCATCTCTCCGCACATTGAAGATCTATGACTGTCCTCAGTTATCCAGTCTACCTGAGGGGTTACAATACTGCACATCTCTTCAAACCTTGAATATAAATGGTTGCCCTAAAATAACGTGCATTCCAATTTCATCTGAGGGCCTCCCATCTCATTGTGTATTATCAGTCAATGATTGTCCTGAATTATCAAGCCTACCGAGTGGGCTAGGCTACTGTACATCTCTTGAGGTTTTGTCTATAGAAGAGTGCCATAAGGTTGCATCCATTTCCATTGACAGTCTCATATCCCTCCAATCCTTGACTATAGGTAATGTAGAGTGTCTTTCAGCTCAAATCACATCCCTTCGGAAATTGAAAATCAGCGGTTGTAAGAGTACAAGTCCAGAATTTGAGCTACATGTTTGTGCCTCTCATCAGATCCTCGTCTCTCTTCAAGACCTGACAATAAGAAATTGTCCTAATCTAGAGACTATTCCAAGTTTAGACAAGCTGACATCCCTTCGCTCCTTGGCGATTTCTGGGTGTTCTGGTTTAAAATGTCTTCCCAGTGTGGTAGCATCATCCTCACACTGCCTCAGCCTTTTGAATGAATTGTCTATTGGTCCTTTCTGGACGGAGCTTGATTCATTCCCTGACATTCAGGTTATACCACAACTTGAATGGTTGACCTTGCAGGGGTGGCCTAAGCTCAAATCTCTGCCTGAGCAAATTCAACACTTCACTTCTTTAATAGCTTTGGAGATAAACTCGTTTGGTGGTTTGGAAGCTGTTCCAGAATGGTTGGGAAACCTTTCATCTCTTATGTTGCTATCTATTCAGCATTGCCCGGAAGTAATCTATCTACCTTCTGTTGAAGCTATGCACCGCCTCACCAGATTAAATAGTATGTACATCTCTGGATGTTCCCGTCTAATGGCAAGGTGCGAAGACGAGAGCGGCCCAGAGTGGCCTAAGATTTGTCATATTCCAGACTTTCATGTAAGTCTTTGTTTTTGTTTTTTTTCTTCTTCTCTCAGTTCTCCTATATATATGGCTTTATTATACTTGTTATGTGTGTTGTGCCTCTCTTTTTGTTTACATCATGCTCACCAAGTTCGTTTTTTAATCACTCAATTCCAAGAATTAAAGATACAAGTTGGGGAAAAAATAAAAACTGAACTATGAGTTTCTGAAGTTATTTACTTGTTTTTTATTAGTTTGGGAGATCGTGGTGGTTTGCATGAACCATTGAAGCTATGTGACATAGCAGGAATAGGAGGGGTTATGTCAATAAGGAGTAGCTTGGCATTGAAAAAGGGTAAGCTAGCTATGCGACACCTCCTAGTCTCTTATATATGATGTTCGTTTCTTCCTACCCTCTCTGCTCTATCAACTTATTAATTACTCCCTATATATGTTGTATCTGCAGGATTGGTTCTTAGAGTATAATTATTAATAAGTTTATAGGGAGTAATTATTTATGACAAGAAAGTTTATAGTTTACTTGGATAAAAGTATAATTATTATTCTTTTGTAGTAATAATTGGCGTCTCAGATTGTTTTGCTAGAAAAGCAATACAGGAACGACTCTCTACGCCTCTATAAAAGTTAATTGTACACTGGAGCAAGTAATGGCGTTATACAATTCAGCAATTTCGTAAGGTTGAAAGAACACCAAATATACTGGCCCAAAAAGAAGGAAATAAATACTATATATATAAAAGACATGATGATTAAATTAAAGCTCTAAACTTGTGAACAAGAGGCAGAGAGAATTGTAAATCATATTCGAATCATTTTTTGTCGAGAGAATTGTAATGATTAATGATTTGAATATGTAAATCATATTTCAATAACTATGAGTTAGCAATAGACCTTCCCTTGGCATAGTCAGACTAAGCAATAACTGTCGAGAATGTTGCAGTGTTTACATGGTAATGCTTATTTTGCACAGGATGTACATTTCATATTTTGGGTGATTTTTTCAATCCTTTCTACCTTTATTAGATTATTTCTCTTTGTTAATGGATTTTCACTCTTTAACATGTATCCAATTTAGCTGATGAAAGTCATTTGAATGTACCCTGCAGTCCTCAAGAGAGGGAGAGTTTTTTAGAGCAGCAAACTGTTTTAAGACAACTTGAGGCCGTACTGTCAATCCATAAGTTGGCAAGACTAGGTCATCATGTTGATGCTTTGAGGGAGGTTGCCAGACTTCAATTCCTTCATTTAGATCCTCGAATACCAGATACTACTAATGATGTTTTCCAGAACTTAAGTCCCCATGTCCAAGCTTGTGTTCCGGACCTCCTGAAGGTTGCACTCACTTGTCTGGACAACATGGTGGATTCTGATGGATCACTCCGAGCCTTGAGGGCTAAGGTATACCTTTTTTGCATATCCTATGTATGTTGGGCCTTTTCTCTTTCAGTATTTTTTTTTAAAGCTATTTGCTTTACTTAATTAATGGTGGTCTTTCAATAGATATCCTTCGATCCTAATTCTGGGTTGTTACGGTGTGAAAATTGACTTGTGATGTTATGATGTGGTTCTAGCTCTGTTATATGTTTGGTCATTAGGCTAATCACTGTTTGTTTAGCTTAATTACTTGGCTTGAATTGAGCTGCTGATTACTTCCTAGCCAGTTTGAGCCATGGTTTGGATTTGAGCTGCCATGTTATCTGATTCCTCTCTCTCACTCTCTCTTCTCGAATAAGCTAGCCTTTCATTTGAAGATGCCTCAAGTATGGCACACGTGTGGCTACTCCATGTAGTTTCTCTTTGGATTTGGCCATCCATAGTACTAAATAAAAGGAAAATTGAAGTGGTCATTAGGATACTTGTAAAGTTGTCCGAGTGGAAGTTGATCTATACTGGTGATGTATGTGTTTATGATTGATGAGCCATTTGTTTTTTGCATATTGCTAGCTTCATTGCAAATAATTCCAACATGAATTGGCTTGTTGAATTGTATGAAAAAGTTGCCCGGAGCTTGTGATTTGTGATTCGTGAAGGCATGCCAGGAGCAAATAAACCCTTCCAGAAGACTAGCTCTCTCCTGTTTGGTTTGGTGAAAACAAAGACTGGCTCTACAAATGACATGCATGTTAAACTGAATTTTGCTTCTGACCCGAATCGTTTTATAGGCATTATCATATGATTTAAGCATCTAAATCATTAGTATGGTTTTTTTTTTGGTTCTTTTTCTCTTTCAGAAGTACGCGAAATAGTCAGTTTGCCAAATGTTTTGGAGTAGTGCTGCTACTTTTTAGTTCGCATTAGTCCATTTTGCGCTTCTATCCGGACCAACTAAAGCAAAATAGCTGATTAAGTTATGACTAGTTAACATGCTTGCATGCTAGCTAGGCGAATGGTAACTGACAAGGAAAACGCGTCAGTGATTATTTGTTGATTTGCAACATAATTTTCTGTCGTCTTTCAACGAAATGCTTCATGTTTTTGTATTCAATCGAAATTGTCTAGCTTGCAACCTATCTCTGGGTAGCAGGACCTGCTTGGCAGACAACCTAGCAAGCCGTTAAAGAACCCAGCAACCCACCTCGCATCTCCTCTATGAGCTTTACCGGTCGAGCTAAAAGTCCTATGCAAGCTCGCTCATTTGATCTTGTATCTCCTCTACGAGACTACGTCTATTTGCAGTGAAGGGTCGTTTTTGTGTATTGAAATATCAAAACTAGGGCGGGCGTGTGTTAAGGAAAAAGAGACGGTATAGAATGTCTCAAATTGAGAAATTTTGAAAAAAGAAAGGCTTATTAGAGCATCTCCAACAGAGTAGCTAAAATGAGTTTTTTTGTTTAAGGATATATGAAATACAACCACAAGACTGAAAGTAAATACAAAGTAAACAGCACAGGAATAGATCGTATCTTTATTGATTAATATGTGTCTCTATATATAGAGAAACACAAAGCGTACAATCCATATCTCAATAGGAATTCTATTCATAATGTAATCCTTATGCTATACTAACTAGATACTCCTAGGTTGACTAGGCACACATAAGGTAGGTTTCCTTAAACACTCCCCTTTGTGGCGTCAACACTAGGTGGTGCTCCTCGCGTTGTCTCATTAAAAATCTTGCCAAGTAACAAAAACCTAGTGGGATAAAAATAACCTTGGTCGAAGGGAAAAAGAGTACAACACACCCTTCACATTTGGAAACTTTGCATGGACACTAGACTCCCCCTGAAGTCTGCGTCTCCCCCTGATTTCCACAATCATGGGAGGTCAGATAACTTAAGCAAACTAATGCTTTTCACATGCTTCTCAAATGTGGATTTAGGGAGTGACTTGGTAAACAAGTCAGCCACATTATCCTCGGATCAGACTTGATTCACTTTGATCTTGAGGAACTTCTTCTATTGCTGATTATAGAAGAACTTAGGCGATATATGCTTGGTGTTGTCGCCCTTGATGAAACCTTGCTTCATTTGCTCAATGCAAGCAGCATTATCCTCATAAATGGATGTAGGTTCATTTGTGGTTGACCTCAAACCACATGTACTTCTTATATGTGTATCAATGGACCTTAACCATACACACTCACGAACAGCTTCATGGAGAACAATAATCTCAACATGGTTCGAAGAAGTAGCGACAAGGGTCTGCTTAGTAGACCTCCAAGATATCGCGGTGTTACCCATGGTAAAGACATAACCAGTTTGGGAACGACCTTTATATGGGTCAAAGAGATACCCAGCATCAGCAAAATCAACCAAAACATCACAAGCGTTTTGGGAATAGGGGATTTTAGCAGATCGGCGATCGGTCGACATATGCTCGGCGACCGGTCGTCCGGCGGCATAGCAGGCAATCCGTCCGGACGGCAGATCCTCGTCAGTACTCGTCCGGACGCCTGACGCAGCGGCAATGTTCTAGGCCGGTAATCCGTCCGGACGGCAAAGCCTCGTCCGGACGCCTGGTGCATCCGGACAGTAAGTCCTCGTCCGGATGCCCGGGTCGTTCAACCGCAGCAAACATAGGTTCATCACCTAGTTTCGACTCTCTGTAGGGATAGAACAAGCTCATATCAATCGTACCCTTCAAGTAACGAAAGATAGTCTTTATGCAAGTCCAATGGCGTTGCGTGGGCGCAGAGCTAAATCTAGCTAACAAGTTAACAACAAAGGAGATGTCGGATCTTGTACACAGTGCCAAATACAATAATGCGCCTATTGCACTTTGGTACGGTACCTCAGCCTCTAAAACGTCTTCACCATTATCCCTTGGGTGAAATGGATCCTTCTTGGATCTAGACTGCGACCAATCATGTGAGTGCTTAACAGGATGGACTTTATCCATATTAAATCGCCTGAGCATCCTTTCCCAAGATCTTTCATCTCAAACTCGGATTATGGCAAATCCGGAACTTGTTTTCACGCAGGGGCATAATTTATTGTTCATATACCCTTTTCCAATCAAGTAGTCACTTAGACGGGTATACCACATCCTTCCGGATTGTTTCAATCCATATAGTGAACGTTACAATCTTATTGCAAACGTGCTCTGTGGTTTAGAACCACTTGACTTTGGTAAATGAAGCCCATCCGGGACCTTCATATAAATCTCCATATCTAGATCCCCATAGAGATATGTTATGACCACGTCCATAAGCTGCATATTCAGTTGTTCGGAAAACTACCACTGACAAGGTAGCAGAACGTTATGACGTCCTTTACGAGAGAATATGTCTCTCGTTCTCTCACTACGCTTTCTAACAAAGACCTATTTGTATCAACATGTTTTATTCCAGAAGGTATTGGCACAACTGGCCCGAATACCGTTCTCTTTGTTAGTGAGTCCAACTCAAGCTAGATCGCATATTTCCATTTAGGCCAATCAGCTTTTACGTTGGCATTTATCAACGGAGCGAGGTTCAATATCATCATTCTCAATTAACTCTCGTGCACAAGCATATGCAAACACATCATCAACTGTGATGGAGTTTCTATCCCACGTCTCATGTACACTAGTGTAATTAATCGAGATCTCTATGTTCTCACGGATAAGTTCTAGCGATGGGGCGTTCCCCAAAGATATCTTTTGGACATAACCATAATCCGGAACGTTTTCATGGACGGATTTTGAGTATCAATGATGAGAGGGTTATTAGGTGCCATCGCGGTCCGTTTCCTTGGGCGCGAATCCCTCGAACCTGGTGGCCTCCCACGCTTCCTCAGCGGAGCCACGGCCTAAGCCACATCACCACCATTACTGGTAATGGCGCCAGCAACCATCCCTCCCATAGGGGTGGCTGCTGCAGCAACTTTGAGTCCAAGTCCTTGTTCAGGAACTTGCATCCTTGCAGGCATGTTTGCAGCTGGTATATATGATCTAGTCACTAAGATCTGAGAAAGCGTCCGGAAGAGAGTCGGCGATTTTCTGAAGATCTATAATCTACGCACTTTCTGCAGTAGGGGGATCGTTATGAGACAGAGTGGGGACAGGCCAAGACAATTCCAGTCGTTCATGCTGAACGTTCACGTTCTTATCTCCCCCTAACGACGGGAAGACTGTCTCACCGAAGTGACAAATAGATCGCCTGTCAAGGGTTCTACATAGCGGATTATGGTTGGAGACTCAAATCCAACATAAATACTCATTCTTCTCTGAGGACCCATTTAAATACGCTGTGGCGGCGTAATAGGCACATAAACAACACACCCAAATAGGCGTAAATACGAGATGCTTGGCTCGTGTCCAGTCACTAGTGTGCCTATCTCAACCTTTGAAAAACGCAATGATTGACCAAATATCTATTATAGCTCCGGTAGACACAGCGTTTACTAAAGGGCTATCGAATCCTACTATAGCATTTTTCGGACGCTATAGATGAAGGTTTATGGTGTAGTGACTAGCTGTAACGCATAACAAGATTGGGTGGCGATGGGCCTCAGACGAATAAGCAGAGCTGCATGCAATACTACGTGCCCCCTAGGCAGAGAGAGAAAGGTTGGTGCGCATTACCAACGTCCTCGTGACCATTTGTAATCTTTAAATGGCAATCTCTGCGAGACCATTCTGGGTATGCACATGTGAGATTAGATGCCCAACATCTATCCCATGCAGTAGTCATCGAAAGTCTTCGATGTAAACTCTCAAGCATTATCAAGCCTGATAGATAATGGGATGATCCGGGTAGTGAGCCCGCAGGCGAATCATTTGTGCTAGGAGTTTAGCATAAGCAGCATTACGAAAGGACAACATCGTGACATGTGACCAGCATGTCGATGCATCAACCAACACCATAAAATATATAAATGGTCCGCTTGTTGGTTGAATATGTCCACAGATATCCCCTTGGATTATCTGTAAGAATGGAAGAAGTACTTTAGAATCTTTTGCATAGGACGGTCTCAGTCCTAGGTTCCCTAAGGAACAGGCTTTGCAAAACAAGCGTTTGGCCATTGAGGCATCAGAAGCATAAGAGGCATCCTTGGGATCAGGATTTGTCCATGAAGGGTTGCTCACATCAGAAGAGGGAGGAAAAACGCTCAAACCTCGAATTCTGGAATTCGGCGACCGGTCGACAAGGTCGGCGACCGGTCGACGGAGCCCCTGGACAGTACGACTTCGCTTCTGGAAGTCGGCGACCGGTTGACGAGCATGTGGCGACCGGTCGACGTAGCCTCTGGAAGTTGGCGACTGATCGACGAGCATGCGGCGACCGGTCGACTGGTGTCGAGCAGCAAAACCTTTTTGCTCCACAGCCCCACCAGGCCTTCCTTGAATCAACTTTTGATTCATGCTTCGATTAGCTCGATAGGATGGATGTCCGTGTGAGGTTTTAAGTACACGGATCATATCACGACCTGGATGTCCCAGTCTTTCGTGTCAAAGCCAATATGTGTCAGAATCCAAGAAGTCATCCCGAATGACATTGTTTGATTCAATAGCTTGGATAGTGGTTACATATAACCCACTAGAGAGACACATAACCTTCTCTAAGATGCGCTTTCTTCCGCAGTCATTAGAGGTAATGCAAAGAGATTCTTTTCCATTCTCATCATGCGTCTCTGCATGGAATCCATTGGCTCTTATATCTTTAAAGCTCAACAGAGTTGTATTTCCTCTTGGAGCGTAGAGAGCATTTGTGACATCTATTTAAGGTGCTATCAGGTAAGAGGAATTAGACATATCCTCTTCCTTGCACAAGATTCGATGGTCCTGCCATCGTAGTCACAGAGGAATGTGTAGGCATCATGCCTATGACACAATATGACATGCGTGGTTCTGCTATCTACGAGACATTCAAGTTCTCCAAAACCCATTCCTAAAAGCTCATCATTAAAATCGGGGCTACGAAAGCAACTCAGATTTTATTAAAGATATTGGCCAAGGCTTCAAAGTTCCATCTTGATCTTAAATCAAAACTAAATCCATTTGTCTTGGCAAACTTGCCATATTACATCAACTTGGAAAAACATAAAGACTTAAGCAAAATTGCTTCCAAAGTCTTTAACATTTAAACTCGACGTCTTGATCATTGCAGTTACATCCTCATATGTATTGCAAACTATGGCCCATTGATCAGACGCTCCATATCATTAAGAGACATCATGAAGAAGATTCTCCATTGATTGAGGCATAAAGGCGCGGTACTCACGGTCCCTAGGACGGTGGCATATTACCTTGGCCGGTGGCGGTGCTGCCATAACTAGTGGCGCAACAACGCTGACCGGCGGCGTCCCTCTTATAGGGATGGCGGTCTTCTCTCACTCTTTTGTGGCCTTATGCTCGCGTGATCGCTTATTCTTATGGCGATTACCTTCCTGAGCAAATCAATCTTACGGATCAAAACGTCCAGATTAGTCCCTAGATTTAGGGTTTTGCTCGTGGCGTACTCCCTTATGGGTGCCATTATAATGGGTCTCCGGAACATGTCTAGTTCTTACGGGCCTCACATTATAATACTTTTACAAGTATCATCATCATGCCTTTCCTCAAGGCAGAGATGGGAAGGTGGTGAGAGTTTCTCAATCAATTGTTCTTCTGTGATGATTTTCCACAGAGAAGATGGAGTCACGAACGTTGCCATAACGTTCATGAAGCGCTTGTAGCGCTAACCTCTTTCATGAACTCAAACTGGAGTGCCATATCCATATGGCGATTCATCAGAAAAAATAACCTGGCATTGTACATCTCAGTTTGAGGGTCTAGAGCGATTTCTTCAAAACAACGCTCATGGATTAGAGCTAGAAGCTCTTGTGCGAATAGGTACATTAGGATATCAAGAGCTCATCTCAGAATCTAATGTCCGCAGAATCCAATGGAGTAAAATCGAGTTCATTCATGTTCGACATCCAAAATATGGAGAACACGAATATGGTGTGTTTCGGAGTCAATGCTCCCACGAAACAATAAAGGGTAAGTTTCGGAGTTAATACTCCCACGAAACAATTGAGCGTTTCTGAGCAATCTTTGCTTCCAAGAAACGCTTCCAAGGATTTTAGATTTAGGTGAAACTTTGGTGTCGTATGGTCATAACCTTAAACCTTTTCGGTAGCTCTACTCAGATATGACCAGATACATAATAAGAGATGTCGGTGTGAGCAAGCTCCCTTAATACCACTTATCTCAAATTACATAACTAGACATCATACCCAAGCAGGTGAGCCTAGTAGGGCCTAAGTCATGAACCATTGGTCGTTTCTTCTCTACGGATTCCTCATCCGGAGGTAAATCATTCAATGAACTCCTCGTTCAAAGTTTCTTCTCTCTACGGATTCCTCATCCGGAGTATTAGCTCGAATCCCCATAATTCGGCTCTTGAACTTTCACCAATAGCATGATGACATTAGAGGTGCTCATGACTTACACATACCGCAAGCGATATGAAGCTTGATCATTCCCCTAATGCTTCTCATAGTTTGGATAGGTTCGAATCAAGAATCCCACGTTATAGAAAGGTGGAAGGTAGAAGAGGGATGCTGGAAGTCCCTTGAGAAAAAGAAGATGAATTTAAATTCATAAAGCAGCAACTTTTATAAAAACTTACTTGAATTCTTTTCTCGGATTATCTTGAGTACCTATTCTTCGAAGTTATATATCTGGAGATCCAACGGTCTGAATTGGCTGAAATTTTAACTGGGCGTTGTAGACACGCAGAGGGATCCGCCAAATTTTCTTCTTAATTCAATGGTTGAGAAGGGACAAAATTGCTTCCGAAGTTGACTGTTTTGTTCTGACACTGTTCACGGTTACTGTTCACCGGCGACACTGTTCACGGCTGAAACCTAGGGTCTTGGGTTCTAGGTTTTGGCGCTAGCAGGATGCTATGCTCAAGATTTTTGGCTTTTGATCTCAGGACTAGAGGTTCGTGCTGATAACGTGTTTAAGGATATATGAAATACAACCACAAGACTGAAAGTAAATACAAAGTAAATAGCACAGGAATAGATCGTATCTTTATTGATGAATAGGTGCATCTATATATAAAGAAACACAAAGGGTACAATCCATATCTCAATAGGAATTCTATTCATAATGTAATCCTTATGCTATACTAACTAGATACTCCTAAGTTGACTAGGCACACATAAGGTAGGTTTCCTTAAACATTTTTAGTAATATTATAGCTATTTTGTATAAAAAAAACTGCTCCAGCAGAATAGCTAAACTAAAGTTAAATTTAACTTTTTGTTAAACTAGTAGCTAAATATAGCTAGAAAATCTAAATACCTAAACCAATACCTATATTTCTCTTTCTTCTTTTCTCTTCTCTTTCTCCACGTGTCAATGTATTATTTGATGAAATTTTTTATATGACTACAAAATAGCTAGTGTTGTTGGAGTGAAATTGTTAAATTGCTAGCTAAATCTCATTTTTCTAGGTATTTTAACTTTAAAAAATGGCTATCATTGTTGGAGATGCTCTTAGCTATTCTGCTGGAGCTGATTTTTTATGCAAAATAGCTATAATATTACTAAAATCTCATTTTAGCTACTCTGTTGGAGATGCTCTTAGAGAGAAATTTGATCGAAAATACATATTTTAGTAGCTTACTTGGCCACACTTTTAAAAAATAAAAAATAAATATATATGACAGGAATTTCTTCAACTTGTTGAATTCAAATCTTTCTTTGATCTTTCGTCCAAAAAAAAAAATTCTTTGATCTTAATTTCTTATTAAACAAATTGGTAAACATAACTTAACCCCAAAATACTTGCTTATTTCACATTCAAACATCACAAAGACCAAAAACGAAACTAAACAGGGTTTCTAAATTATTTTGGCGGGATAAGAGAAAATAGTAAGATATAAATTCTCTCACAAAAATAATAAGAAAACAAACTTTTAAGTTTTGCTAAACGTAATTTCAACACCATCAACTGGTCTTGGATGTGAAAGATAAATCATGTCAGCATCTGGATTCAGCAATCTCCACCTAAAATACAGTTACATACAATACAATTTAGAAATTAAATTGTATTAAAACTCTTTCAAAATAATTAATTAATACATGACATTGATGCAATTAATGATTTAGGTTTTGATCCTTACTTGTATCCTATGGATAAATGATGTATCAAGATTGCAAGTTGTAACCTAACAAGCATGTTTCCTGCACATATTCTTGAACCACCCCCAAAAGCTTGGTAAGTTCCAGGCCTTGTTGGATCCTGCTTGTGTCTCAAATTGGAATGGAGGCGCGGTTTTGAAAATTGTGAACCGCGATTTAAAGATACCAAATATCCTCTCAATCACATTCCTCAATGACGCATGGCAAAAATTGAACAACTCACTTGCATTTCGGGGATGGCGACCTTGACCACCAAAATCTTTGAGATGATATCGAACACCTCGTAATGGAGCTAAGAATTGGCGTCGATTAGCAAATCCACAATCTATTAGAAAATGTAGGTTCCAATTCTACAAACAAACACACACAAGCACCATTAAAGAGTGTCTTGCCTATGAGGATATTCACTAGAACTAGGACCAAACCTGGGGCCTATCTATCTGATCTAAACCTAACAAAACACCGCCTTCCATTAATACATCAAACTGGATTTGGACATAAAATGAAACTTGAAGAGTTTTGAAATTTTAACTTCAAAATTTAGTCATATGAATATTGTATGCTTGGTCGGAAGGTTAATTTTCGATAAGTGAAATCATGTATGTATGCATAATCTTCTGAAGTAGTGATCAAATGTGCCCCCTCAAGTAACGATAAGTTAATAAAAGCATTCATATATCTGCAGATACAGAGGGAAAAAAAATACTTATGACTAATAGTGTCATGCTCTTGTATGTGTTCCAGTAATAGAAGGAAAAGAGTGCCTTCCAGAGATAAAACATTAATTAATTGGGTTCATGTTGATTAAAACCAATCATACGTACACAACCAAGCAAACCCTATACGTACTATAATCATTAAACAAAAGCCTCATGCCCAGTTTCAGATTATTGTTCCTTTAAGACTGGAGATTGCATATGATACTTGCTTAATATTGTTTCATTGGTTAGTGATGGAATGTTTGCCAATGATAATGATAAGCCCTAAGATATCTTTCTAGCTTAGCTTTTCAATACAGGAGGGGACATGTTCAAAGATTTGTTTTTGTCCATTAGCACATGAACGGTTGATGATCGTCCTTACAATACCATATATTCGTTCTAGCTATAGGAGATATTTAAGTTCTACAATAATTTAGGATCGATGTCATGTTTGATGAAGTACGTACAAAATCATCAATACCCACTTCAAAAGTGAAGATGCGGTGTTGGAGAAGTTAGAACCCACCATTACTGGTGCTTAAAAGATAGAACGTACTATTGAAACCCTAATATTTATGCAAACGCAAATATGCATAATATACTCACAAATCATTGCACATAACAGCAATAATGTCAATACATAAGAAAGAACCAACTTTGGTTAATCAGAGAAAAGGTCGTATGTTCGTCTTCCAACTAGGTCAAGAAAGAGTCGTATGTTCGTCTCCCTTCATCTTCTGAGCGTCAAAATCAAAATCTCTTGGTAGGAGAAGAGATTTCTCAATGGATTTTCTATTTATACCAAGGCCACTAGAATCCTACACAATCCAACAATTAATGAAATCTTTGAAAATCGATAAACTTTTCAATACCACTAGATTTGTAGGGATATTTTAAAATCTTAATTGAATACAGCGAGATTTTAATTTTTTTTTTAAAATCCTAATTGAATACCCATGGACTTTTTAAATACAAAAAAATCATGTAGACTCCAAATTGAATACACCCCCTAAATTAAGAATGGCAAATATGAAACAATTAAATCAATATATTATTAATTAGGGTTCCTTAGCTTAATTGATTACTCGTCTGACCAGGTGTAAGCAAGTAGACAATTGAAGGGAATCAAACCTACTAATTAGCTACAAGAGTCGAGACAATACTGCTTTGGTCAGGCTTACAATTATACGAAAGATCGAATATGCTTCATGTTGAAATTTGCACCCTTCTTCATTAGTGAAAATCTTGTGTCTTATTATCTCGTTTTCCAATTTTATGTAGCTAGTGAGCATGCTTCATGCCACGTTGGGTATCAAAATTTCTATTTTGGGAGGCATATCATTGTGTGCCAAATTAGAAATGTCACCAGTCTCAAACTTAAGATACCATTTGACAATTTTTTGGGGTCAAAAGATACCATTTGACATTGAGGAGACAAAACTTCCCAAATCAATAGCTAGGGTATCTTTAAAATAAAAAAAGAAGAAGAAAAGAAACTATAGGGTATCTTATTGTTAGTTACTTACTTATTAGGGTTTTTATCACAAATGGTAACTGAACTTTACCTCAATTATATACATAGTACCTGAACTTCACTTTTGATCACAAATGGTACCTGAACTTTTCGTTTTCATCATAAATAGTACCTATCGTCAAATCTACCGTTAAAAAATTAAAACAAATTCATCCTACGGTCAAAAATTGAAAAAAAAAAAAATTTAGTTTTTTTTTTTTTTTTTTTCTCTCTCTCTCTCTCTCTCTCTCTTTCCCTCCCTCTCCCCCCCCACCCGTAACCTCTCTTCTCTCCCTCTGCACCATAAGGCGCCACCACCTCCGGCCACATCTTGTGTCACCGCCTCCACCAACGGAATCTAAAGCTTCCGGCAATACCAACCCACCCGGGTTTTGTCACGCCCCGATTTTCAAATCAATTAATAAGGCATTTTGCCTTTAATTACAAATCAATTTCGGGAATGTGACTACATGGAATATCAAATACAAATATGCACTAGAAATTTTTTCTTTTAATTCGAGTACAACAATATACTCCATGCCCAATAAATGTAAATGCTGACCCGTTCTTTAGGGTTACATATTACAAGCCATAATTAAATAATAAATTGTTATTACAAAATATTAAATAATTAATCCATCAGAGTTTATTACATAAACAGCGGAAGTCTTATAAACCAATAATATGTATGCAGCCTTGCTTACTCCTGGTTATCCTAACCTGCAGGTATAACCACTACACCGTGGAATAGTGTACCGGGTTATATCAACAAACCCGGTCAGCTTACGAAGCTGGTATGAGTAATCTATGTTTTATTTTCAAAGAATCATTTAACTCAAAAGTTCCATTTCAAATCCGGAAGATTCGTATTATCTAATATACTGAACCTACGTGTCCCATACCACGTATTTTAACCCCACACGCCCCATAAACGTGTATGTTAATACCAGGGTAATCCAGTATATTAAATAATATAAACCCTCGATCTTTACTCACACAAAATCATTTATAACTTAGCCTGATTAAAAGTGAGATGCATCTCACATTTAATACATCAAGTTATTTTTAACTTCGCCTGATTAAAAGTGAGAATACTATTTTTCTTCTCCTTTTAATACATCAAGTTAACCAAACAATATGCAGTCTAGAGCTCTAACTGATGGGCTACCATTTTTCACCCATTTAACGGTGTCCCCAGGACAATCCGTTTGTACAAAATCATTCAAATAGGCAAACACAATATCTTAATAGAATTATTGTGTTCCCACAAAATTCACAAATTAAAACAATAAGATGAACATTTTTCAAATATTGTTTTAACACCAAAATCACAACAACACAATATGAATTAATATTCATATATAAAAACATCGTGAGATTCACTCACCTCTAATTCCTGCTGCGTCTTCAAATAGAAACCAGGAATCGACAATGTTATCCGGAAGCTTCTATGATTCCACAATTTCCTATGAACATGCAATAGTCCACTTAGCATATCATAGATTCCTAAACGATACATTAATCCTCAAATGTCACTTAGACATTAATAATCATAATTCAGGACAGTTTGACCAAAAGTCAACCGTCGGTCAACGTGGGTCCCACGTCTACTATTCATCAACGGGTCCCACACGAAATCCAAAACTTCCAAAATCCATCAACATGCTTATTTCTAGCATCCTAACATCATATCCAAAAATGGTGATGATCCAACGGTTGGATCATCACGGATCTAACGATCCATAATCATTGCATAATTGATCGTTGATCAAACGATCTAATTTCAATAATCCAACGGTCCAACATGCTTATAATCTCAATATTAACCACACGATCAAATTTGAAGATCATCTGACGGTCGGATCTCTCGAATCGTAAATCGTACGATCCGATAAATCGGGTTAATTGACCATCGGTCAAACGACCGAATTTGACAAAAGTCAAAACACGAAAGTTGTTCGTATCGACGAACCAAGTCAAACGGAGCAAAGAACTGCTCCTGGATCGGCCGGACGCGCCGCCCACGCGCCGCCACCGGCGGTGGTCAGACGCCGGAGAAAAGTTCTCCGATTGACACCAAATTTTACCAGCATGTACATCTCAACAATCCCAACAAGTTTAGTAACTACCTCAAATTCTGGATCGGAGTGGAAGTTGCCGGAATCGGTGTCGGCAAGTTTTAGATCCAAAAAGTGCAAAGTTTCAATCCCGCCGATCTAGGCCGTACCGCCGTGATCCACCACCATGGGGAGGTTGCTGGGCAGGAGGGGAGCAAAACCCAACAGGTCTCATCGCCGGAGGTGGCCGGAAACGTCGCCGGAAAGCTTCCCCTTTTTGGCAGAAACTGTCGGCTCCGGTTGACAACTTTCCGTCAAGAATTTGGGGAAGGTACCTTCACGGGAAATGAAGAGGGGGAGGAGACGAAGCCGGCGCCACCGGAATCGTGGCCATCGGAGGCCGGACGCGCCGCCACGCGCCGCCCGAAGGTTCTGTCCGTTGGGAGCTTTTTCGGAAGTTTCCGGAAAGATCCGGGCAAAAATGAAATTTCTGAAAAATACCCAATATTTATACAAAATTTTCCAAACTTCCGAAGGCCATAACTCCTTAATACGATGTCCGTTTTCGGTGAACCAAATTCCTACGAACTCGATTCGACGAGGTCTACAACTTTCATGAAGGAAGTTTTCCCAAATTCTCAACAGATAAAAAGTTACCTTAATTAACCTTGTGTAACTTATAATTACCGCCGTAATTATCGTTTTACGACGAAAACCTCTAAAAATATGAAATCACACCATTTCACTTCAAATTTCACGACATATTTTATAAAAATAATAGTGAAATTTTCGGGGTATTACAGTCTACCCTCCTTAAAGAAATTTCGTCCCGAAATTAGGACGCAGAGTATTCCCAAGGTTATCACACTTCAATTCCAAAATCCAAATTTTTATTGATAATCACTTAGGTAGTACATATCAAGCCAAAACATAAACAACCACACTACAACTTGCACACACTCTTATTACAAATTCTAAAATGCCTCACAGGGCTTACACTACCAGAAGCCATCCTTAAACCTCCAATAGTGACTTCGTGGATAAGAGGCCGGATGTCTCGGAATTCCATACATCATCAGCTGGTAGAAATATGCTGCCTCTACGAAACACTTGCAAGTGTCGCAACATTCTCTAGCTGCATGCCTATCTCCATCCACATCCCACATGTCCTGGCCAAAAGGACGCCAAAAACTTGACTCACCGCAAGTAAGACATTTACCTGCGGGCAGGAAAGCTGTAGTCGACGGAAAATACAGCAGTAGATGCTCATGACAAAACTCGGCCTGATGCATCATCCGCTCGACTTCTTGTCTACAGTAGTAGATGTTCCATCCGCTTCTCCACCAGTCGAGGGCTTCACACAGTTGCTGCACCACTTCCTGCTGCTTGGCTCGTGGTCCCAATATCATCTTAATCATACATGCTGCATAAAACGCAACATGATGACCTACCACCGAACTTGGACGTGCACCATACAGAGTTCCTGGTTTGCATGCTGCATCGAAGTACTCCAGGGCTAAGGGTATGTTGGCCGCTTCCACAAGTACTCGTATTCCCATTCGGAATAGAGACTCCGGGTTCTTCGCTTCCCAGCAACGATTTGCGAAGATGCGCACTTGCCGATCCGCTTCTATGGAACCAGTGGGTCTGGATCCACCATCGAACCCATCCATGTCGATCGCCGCAAGAGTGGACCAACTGTCAGCATACTCCTTGAAGTCTTTCGAGACACAACGGAGTTCCATTGTGCTCTGCAGGGATGCGGTAGCCACCAACTGGAATATGTACTTCCAGATCTCCACCGGAAGTTCACTCCATTCTGCATTCTTGGATCGCTTGCTGCACTCTCCTTTGTTCACCATTTTGCAAATTCTACTAGATGTGTTTGTTTGAAATCAGATATGAGGTGAGTAACACAACTCCTTATCCCATGTATTTAAGACAAAATTTTCCACCGTAAGGAAAACATTCTTTAATGCGAGTGCGGTGCACTCAGCAACCACTAAGAATAATTATTGCTCATATCTGTCTCAATTACTCAAAAGTATCGCCCACGATACAAGATTCCGCGAGATTAAATCAACAAAAACTCAGTCTTCCACTAACACCGGTCATAATGACTCATTACTTTAACTTTCGCATAATTAATTCCTCAAAAGATGCGAGGTCTCACAAGAGTGGAACTGTATGTGGAAAATCAGTGCATCGGGGAAAGGAAATCTTCCACGATCTCCAAGGCTCCGACAATTAGCTGTAATCAGCCGCTCACTTTTGCTTTTGAATTTTCAAATCCTCCACCAACCATAAATATACACCTTATGCATCCACTCACAGATACTTTCCATTAGTGCCATAAACTCCTTTCTCTTTCAAAGAGGACTTCTTCACCCCACTTCTCAAAAAATACACCAACTCAACATGTCACGTAAAGTGAATTCGTTCAGTGAATTACTTCAATCTGATCCCTCAGAAAGCCAATTCTTTGAGGGCTTAGATGAAATACTTTCACCAGCAATCGAATTCGACAACGATATCGACATGCTAGACATGCTTCTAGCAGAAGACGAAACCATTGAAGTAGCCCCAAGTCCACAAGTATCATCTCCACAAGCTGAACCTAGTTCATCCAAACGTATTCCACTGAGGAAGAGCTTCACCAAATACCAAGTCCAAGCATTGAAGGACTTCGTCGAGGCTTTCCCAAAGCCAACAGTTCAACAACGTCAAGAATTGGGTGACCAGATAAAGTTAACGTTTGCACAAGTCTCTGCCTGGGTGATAAAGCATCGACCCCAAGCGCCTGCCCAAACAACTCGTCAACAAAATTTTCTGCTGAGACAGAAAATCAATGGGCTTCAAGCTCAACTTAGTCAGTACCAAGCTGCATTCAGCCGAATCAACTGCAACCACTGCGGACAACGAGTTACTCCCAATAGTGAGCTACTAAAAGGGATTGAAGAGACTACCCCACAACCTCAGACTCTTCCAATTCCTGCAGTCGTCGGTCCAAGGGAAAAGTCTCGCATGAGGAAAGATGTGCAAAAGTGTATGTCGTCCACACCTCACTCTTCTTCTACACACCAACAACCAGACAACATCAACATCCACTCAGAACCTGAACAAGCATCTGTCGTGGCAGACACAGCCAAGATTTCTGAGATCATTGTGTCGGTCAGAGATGAGCTAATCATCATGGCATCTGCTGCTGCGCCACTGTGGATCTCTGCACTCAAATCCAGTTCTGCCACGCTTCATGAGTTCCTGAATGAAGCAGAGTACAAGAGAATCTTCACTAACAGTATAGATCTTACACCTACTAACTTCCAAACTGAAGCTTCACGCTACACAGCCACAATTCCTCTCAGTCCTGTCGTACTCTTGAATTTCTTCATGGATGTGGACCAATGGTCCACCATATTCAGTAGCATCATTTCAAGGGCGAGTATCCTTGATGTCTTGTCAACAGGGACTACTGAAAACTACCACGACACCATCCAAGTCATGACTGCCGAGTTCCAGGTAACCACTCCATCTGTCTCCACTCGTGTCACTCACTTTGTTCGTTATTGTCAACGACAAACAGAACAGAGTTGGGCCATAGTTGATGTCTCTGTGGAGGGTTTAAGTTCAAATCTGGGTCCACACCCTAGATCTCAATGCAAGAAGCGTCCATCCGGATGCTTAATCCAAGATTTGTTCAACGGCAGCTCTCGTGTCGTATGGGTGGAACATGTTGATGTACGAGATCAACTCATGCACCAAACATACAGAACGCTAGTGGAGTCAGGTTTAGCCTTTGGAGCAAGGCGATGGGTAGAAATACTTCAGAGACAAGCAGAACGGTTCAATTATTCTGCGGCTGTCACTCATCCACCTCAAGACTTTTGTGTCATACCATCGGTAGAAGGAAGAAGAAACTTGTTGCAGATGGCATGCAGATTAGTGACGGATTTCTGCACAGGCATCGGCAACTCTACTGCTCATGAATGGAAGGTAGCTGAACAAACCAAGTTCAGGGGTTCGGGGATAAGAGTCTCCACTAACAAAATCTGGAATAGGCCGAATAAGCCCCATGGTCTTACTCGAACTGCAACAGCAATATTCCAACATCATGTCTCTCACCGAAAGCTGTTTGACTTCCTCACTGACGTACAAACTCGGAACCAGTGGGACCACCAAGCATTGGGCAAGACAGTCCATGAGATTGCACACATCACGACGGGTCAAGATCCTCGCAACTGTGTCTCCTTGATGCAAATCGACGACACCTACGTACTCCAAGAAAGTTGTACTGATTCAACAGGGTCATACGTGATTTATGCCTCAATCAGTCAGTCAACGGTCCAGAAGTTATTAGGTGGTTGTGAGTTAGGTACAATTGTATTCCTAACTTCAGGTTTCTCGATCCTACCTGATATGCCTACTGCTGGAAGGACAGAAGGGGTCTCAGACAATCCGTACATTGGTTGTCTAGTAACAGTAGCAACACAGATCTCTACTGAGTTGCTGAAGAATAAGAAAGGGTCAGTGGATCAAGTCTGTCGTTTGATCCAGGGTACGGTTGAGAGAGTTAGGAATGTAGCCATGTAAGACTACCGTATAAGGAATTGTAATTTGTACTTTATATTCTTAACAACACAACAGCACTGAAGAGCACATGATGGGGATCCGCCGCGGTCGGGCCATCACTCGATAAATACTGTGCGTAATTAAGCATACGAAGTAACCATTACTTGAAAGAATCTAAGAACCTAACGCCAAACCGTAAACCAATTCTAAGCTCTAACCCTAACTTCACTTCACAAAACCAAAACTCGTTTCATCACCGTAGAGCGTTCCATTGCTCAATCACTTCCTTAGAGCATTGTTTTGCTCTGATACCAATCTGTCACGCCCCGATTTTCAAATCAATTAATAAGGCATTTTGCCTTTAATTACAAATCAATTTCGGGAATGTGACTACATGGAATATCAAATACAAATATGCACTAGAATTTTTTTCTTTTAATTCGAGTACAACAATATACTCCATGCCCAATAAATGTAAATGCTGACCCGTTCTTTAGGGTTACATATTACAAGCCATAATTAAATAATAAATTGTTATTACAAAATATTAAATAATTAATCCATCAGAGTTTATTACATAAACAGCGGAAGTCTTATAAACCAATAATATGTATGCAGCCTTGCTTACTCCTGGTTATCCTAACCTGCAGGTATAACCACTACACCGTGGAATAGTGTACCGGGTTATATCAACAAACCCGGTCAGCTTACGAAGCTGGTATGAGTAATCTATGTTTTATTTTCAAAGAATCATTTAACTCAAAAGTTCCATTTCAAATCCGGAAGATTCGTATTATCTAATATACTGAACCTACGTGTCCCATACCACGTATTTTAACCCCACACGCCCCATAAACGTGTATGTTAATACCAGGGTAATCCAGTATATTAAATAATATAAACCCTCGATCTTTACTCACACAAAATCATTTATAACTTAGCCTGATTAAAAGTGAGATGCATCTCACATTTAATACATCAAGTTATTTTTAACTTCGCCTGATTAAAAGTGAGAATACTATTTTTCTTCTCCTTTTAATACATCAAGTTAACCAAACAATATGCAGTCTAGAGCTCTAACTGATGGGCTACAATTTTTCACCCATTTAACGGTGTCCCCAGGACAATCCGTTTGTACAAAATCATTCAAATAGGCAAACACAATATCTTAATAGAATTATTGTGTTCCCACAAAATTCACAAATTAAAACAATAAGATGAACATTTTTCAAATATTGTTTTAACACCAAAATCACAACAACACAATATGAATTAATATTCATATATAAAAACATCGTGAGATTCACTCACCTCTAATTCCTGCTGCGTCTTCAAATAGAAACCAGGAATCGACAATGTTATCCGGAAGCTTCTATGATTCCACAATTTCCTATGAACATGCAATAGTCCACTTAGCATATCATAGATTCCTAAACGATACATTAATCCTCAAATGTCACTTAGACATTAATAATCATAATTCAGGACAGTTTGACCAAAAGTCAACCGTCGGTCAACGTGGGTCCCACGTCTACTATTCATCAACGGGTCCCACACGAAATCCAAAACTTCCAAAATCCATCAACATGCTTATTTCTAGCATCCTAACATCATATCCAAAAATGGTGATGATCCAACGGTTGGATCATCACGGATCTAACGATCCATAATCATTGCATAATTGATCGTTGATCAAACGATCTAATTTCAATAATCCAACGGTCCAACATGCTTATAATCTCAATATTAACCACACGATCAAATTTGAAGATCATCTGACGGTCGGATCTCTCGAATCGTAAATCGTACGATCCGATAAATCGGGTTAATTGACCATCGGTCAAACGACCGAATTTGACAAAAGTCAAAACACGAAAGTTGTTCGTATCGACGAACCAAGTCAAACGGAGCAAAGAACTGCTCCTGGATCGGCCGGACGCGCCGCCCACGCGCCGCCACCGGCGGTGGTCAGACGCCGGAGAAAAGTTCTCCGATTGACACCAAATTTTACCAGCATGTACATCTCAACAATCCCAACAAGTTTAGTAACTACCTCAAATTCTGGATCGGAGTGGAAGTTGCCGGAATCGGTGTCGGCAAGTTTTAGATCCAAAAAGTGCAAAGTTTCAATCCCGCCGATCTAGGCCGTACCGCCGTGATCCACCACCATGGGGAGGTTGCTGGGCAGGAGGGGAGCAAAACCCAACAGGTCTCATCGCCGGAGGTGGCCGGAAACGTCGCCGGAAAGCTTCCCCTTTTTGGCAGAAACTGTCGGCTCCGGTTGACAACTTTCCGTCAAGAATTTGGGGAAGGTACCTTCACGGGAAATGAAGAGGGGGAGGAGACGAAGCCGGCGCCACCGGAATCGTGGCCATCGGAGGCCGGACGCGCCGCCACGCGCCGCCCGAAGGAGGCCGGACGCGCCGCCACGCGCCGCCCGAAGGTTCTGTCCGTTGGGAGCTTTTTCGGAAGTTTCCGGAAAGATCCGGGCAAAAATGAAATTTCTGAAAAATACCCAATATTTATACAAAATTTTCCAAACTTCCGAAGGCCATAACTCCTTAATACGATGTCCGTTTTCGGTGAACCAAATTCCTACGAACTCGATTCGACGAGGTCTACAACTTTCATGAAGGAAGTTTTCCCAAATTCTCAACAGATAAAAAGTTACCTTAATTAACCTTGTGTAACTTATAATTACCGCCGTAATTATCGTTTTACGACGAAAACCTCTAAAAATATGAAATCACACCATTTCACTTCAAATTTCACGACATATTTTATAAAAATAATAGTGAAATTTTCGGGGTATTACAGTCTACCCTCCTTAAAGAAATTTCGTCCCGAAATTAGGACGCAGAGTATTCCCAAGGTTATCACACTTCAATTCCAAAATCCAAATTTTTATTGATAATCACTTAGGTAGTACATATCAAGCCAAAACATAAACAACCACACTACAACTTGCACACACTCTTATTACAAATTCTAAAATGCCTCACAGGGCTTACACTACCAGAAGCCATCCTTAAACCTCCAATAGTGACTTCGTGGATAAGAGGCCGGATGTCTCGGAATTCCATACATCATCAGCTGGTAGAAATATGCTGCCTCTACGAAACACTTGCAAGTGTCGCAACATTCTCTAGCTGCATGCCTATCTCCATCCACATCCCACATGTCCTGGCCAAAAGGACGCCAAAAACTTGACTCACCGCAAGTAAGACATTTACCTGCGGGCAGGAAAGCTGTAGTCGACGGAAAATACAGCAGTAGATGCTCATGACAAAACTCGGCCTGATGCATCATCCGCTCGACTTCTTGTCTACAGTAGTAGATGTTCCATCCGCTTCTCCACCAGTCGAGGGCTTCACACAGTTGCTGCACCACTTCCTGCTGCTTGGCTCGTGGTCCCAATATCATCTTAATCATACATGCTGCATAAAACGCAACATGATGACCTACCACCGAACTTGGACGTGCACCATACAGAGTTCCTGGTTTGCATGCTGCATCGAAGTACTCCAGGGCTAAGGGTATGTTGGCCGCTTCCACAAGTACTCGTATTCCCATTCGGAATAGAGACTCCGGGTTCTTCGCTTCCCAGCAACGATTTGCGAAGATGCGCACTTGCCGATCCGCTTCTATGGAACCAGTGGGTCTGGATCCACCATCGAACCCATCCATGTCGATCGCCGCAAGAGTGGACCAACTGTCAGCATACTCCTTGAAGTCTTTCGAGACACAACGGAGTTCCATTGTGCTCTGCAGGGATGCGGTAGCCACCAACTGGAATATGTACTTCCAGATCTCCACCGGAAGTTCACTCCATTCTGCATTCTTGGATCGCTTGCTGCACTCTCCTTTGTTCACCATTTTGCAAATTCTACTAGATGTGTTTGTTTGAAATCAGATATGAGGTGAGTAACACAACTCCTTATCCCATGTATTTAAGACAAAATTTTCCACCGTAAGGAAAACATTCTTTAATGCGAGTGCGGTGCACTCAGCAACCACTAAGAATAATTATTGCTCATATCTGTCTCAATTACTCAAAAGTATCGCCCACGATACAAGATTCCGCGAGATTAAATCAACAAAAACTCAGTCTTCCACTAACACCGGTCATAATGACTCATTACTTTAACTTTCGCATAATTAATTCCTCAAAAGATGCGAGGTCTCACAAGAGTGGAACTGTATGTGGAAAATCAGTGCATCGGGGAAAGGAAATCTTCCACGATCTCCAAGGCTCCGACAATTAGCTGTAATCAGCCGCTCACTTTTGCTTTTGAATTTTCAAATCCTCCACCAACCATAAATATACACCTTATGCATCCACTCACAGATACTTTCCATTAGTGCCATAAACTCCTTTCTCTTTCAAAGAGGACTTCTTCACCCCACTTCTCAAAAAATACACCAACTCAACATGTCACGTAAAGTGAATTCGTTCAGTGAATTACTTCAATCTGATCCCTCAGAAAGCCAATTCTTTGAGGGCTTAGATGAAATACTTTCACCAGCAATCGAATTCGACAACGATATCGACATGCTAGACATGCTTCTAGCAGAAGACGAAACCATTGAAGTAGCCCCAAGTCCACAAGTATCATCTCCACAAGCTGAACCTAGTTCATCCAAACGTATTCCACTGAGGAAGAGCTTCACCAAATACCAAGTCCAAGCATTGAAGGACTTCGTCGAGGCTTTCCCAAAGCCAACAGTTCAACAACGTCAAGAATTGGGTGACCAGATAAAGTTAACGTTTGCACAAGTCTCTGCCTGGGTGATAAAGCATCGACCCCAAGCGCCTGCCCAAACAACTCGTCAACAAAATTTTCTGCTGAGACAGAAAATCAATGGGCTTCAAGCTCAACTTAGTCAGTACCAAGCTGCATTCAGCCGAATCAACTGCAACCACTGCGGACAACGAGTTACTCCCAATAGTGAGCTACTAAAAGGGATTGAAGAGACTACCCCACAACCTCAGACTCTTCCAATTCCTGCAGTCGTCGGTCCAAGGGAAAAGTCTCGCATGAGGAAAGATGTGCAAAAGTGTATGTCGTCCACACCTCACTCTTCTTCTACACACCAACAACCAGACAACATCAACATCCACTCAGAACCTGAACAAGCATCTGTCGTGGCAGACACAGCCAAGATTTCTGAGATCATTGTGTCGGTCAGAGATGAGCTAATCATCATGGCATCTGCTGCTGCGCCACTGTGGATCTCTGCACTCAAATCCAGTTCTGCCACGCTTCATGAGTTCCTGAATGAAGCAGAGTACAAGAGAATCTTCACTAACAGTATAGATCTTACACCTACTAACTTCCAAACTGAAGCTTCACGCTACACAGCCACAATTCCTCTCAGTCCTGTCGTACTCTTGAATTTCTTCATGGATGTGGACCAATGGTCCACCATATTCAGTAGCATCATTTCAAGGGCGAGTATCCTTGATGTCTTGTCAACAGGGACTACTGAAAACTACCACGACACCATCCAAGTCATGACTGCCGAGTTCCAGGTAACCACTCCATCTGTCTCCACTCGTGTCACTCACTTTGTTCGTTATTGTCAACGACAAACAGAACAGAGTTGGGCCATAGTTGATGTCTCTGTGGAGGGTTTAAGTTCAAATCTGGGTCCACACCCTAGATCTCAATGCAAGAAGCGTCCATCCGGATGCTTAATCCAAGATTTGTTCAACGGCAGCTCTCGTGTCGTATGGGTGGAACATGTTGATGTACGAGATCAACTCATGCACCAAACATACAGAACGCTAGTGGAGTCAGGTTTAGCCTTTGGAGCAAGGCGATGGGTAGAAATACTTCAGAGACAAGCAGAACGGTTCAATTATTCTGCGGCTGTCACTCATCCACCTCAAGACTTTTGTGTCATACCATCGGTAGAAGGAAGAAGAAACTTGTTGCAGATGGCATGCAGATTAGTGACGGATTTCTGCACAGGCATCGGCAACTCTACTGCTCATGAATGGAAGGTAGCTGAACAAACCAAGTTCAGGGGTTCGGGGATAAGAGTCTCCACTAACAAAATCTGGAATAGGCCGAATAAGCCCCATGGTCTTACTCGAACTGCAACAGCAATATTCCAACATCATGTCTCTCACCGAAAGCTGTTTGACTTCCTCACTGACGTACAAACTCGGAACCAGTGGGACCACCAAGCATTGGGCAAGACAGTCCATGAGATTGCACACATCACGACGGGTCAAGATCCTCGCAACTGTGTCTCCTTGATGCAAATCGACGACACCTACGTACTCCAAGAAAGTTGTACTGATTCAACAGGGTCATACGTGATTTATGCCTCAATCAGTCAGTCAACGGTCCAGAAGTTATTAGGTGGTTGTGAGTTAGGTACAATTGTATTCCTAACTTCAGGTTTCTCGATCCTACCTGATATGCCTACTGCTGGAAGGACAGAAGGGGTCTCAGACAATCCGTACATTGGTTGTCTAGTAACAGTAGCAACACAGATCTCTACTGAGTTGCTGAAGAATAAGAAAGGGTCAGTGGATCAAGTCTGTCGTTTGATCCAGGGTACGGTTGAGAGAGTTAGGAATGTAGCCATGTAAGACTACCGTATAAGGAATTGTAATTTGTACTTTATATTCTTAACAACACAACAGCACTGAAGAGCACATGATGGGGATCCGCCGCGGTCGGGCCATCACTCGATAAATACTGTGCGTAATTAAGCATACGAAGTAACCATTACTTGAAAGAATCTAAGAACCTAACGCCAAACCGTAAACCAATTCTAAGCTCTAACCCTAACTTCACTTCACAAAACCAAAACTCGTTTCATCACCGTAGAGCGTTCCATTGCTCAATCACTTCCTTAGAGCATTGTTTTGCTCTGATACCAATCTGTCACGCCCCGATTTTCAAATCAATTAATAAGGCATTTTGCCTTTAATTACAAATCAATTTCGGGAATGTGACTACATGGAATATCAAATACAAATATGCACTAGAATTTTTTTCTTTTAATTCGAGTACAACAATATACTCCATGCCCAATAAATGTAAATGCTGACCCGTTCTTTAGGGTTACATATTACAAGCCATAATTAAATAATAAATTGTTATTACAAAATATTAAATAATTAATCCATCAGAGTTTATTACATAAACAGCGGAAGTCTTATAAACCAATAATATGTATGCAGCCTTGCTTACTCCTGGTTATCCTAACCTGCAGGTATAACCACTACACCGTGGAATAGTGTACCGGGTTATATCAACAAACCCGGTCAGCTTACGAAGCTGGTATGAGTAATCTATGTTTTATTTTCAAAGAATCATTTAACTCAAAAGTTCCATTTCAAATCCGGAAGATTCGTATTATCTAATATACTGAACCTACGTGTCCCATACCACGTATTTTAACCCCACACGCCCCATAAACGTGTATGTTAATACCAGGGTAATCCAGTATATTAAATAATATAAACCCTCGATCTTTACTCACACAAAATCATTTATAACTTAGCCTGATTAAAAGTGAGATGCATCTCACATTTAATACATCAAGTTATTTTTAACTTCGCCTGATTAAAAGTGAGAATACTATTTTTCTTCTCCTTTTAATACATCAAGTTAACCAAACAATATGCAGTCTAGAGCTCTAACTGATGGGCTACCATTTTTCACCCATTTAACGGTGTCCCCAGGACAATCCGTTTGTACAAAATCATTCAAATAGGCAAACACAATATCTTAATAGAATTATTGTGTTCCCACAAAATTCACAAATTAAAACAATAAGATGAACATTTTTCAAATATTGTTTTAACACCAAAATCACAACAACACAATATGAATTAATATTCATATATAAAAACATCGTGAGATTCACTCACCTCTAATTCCTGCTGCGTCTTCAAATAGAAACCAGGAATCGACAATGTTATCCGGAAGCTTCTATGATTCCACAATTTCCTATGAACATGCAATAGTCCACTTAGCATATCATAGATTCCTAAACGATACATTAATCCTCAAATGTCACTTAGACATTAATAATCATAATTCAGGACAGTTTGACCAAAAGTCAACCGTCGGTCAACGTGGGTCCCACGTCTACTATTCATCAACGGGTCCCACACGAAATCCAAAACTTCCAAAATCCATCAACATGCTTATTTCTAGCATCCTAACATCATATCCAAAAATGGTGATGATCCAACGGTTGGATCATCACGGATCTAACGATCCATAATCATTGCATAATTGATCGTTGATCAAACGATCTAATTTCAATAATCCAACGGTCCAACATGCTTATAATCTCAATATTAACCACACGATCAAATTTGAAGATCATCTGACGGTCGGATCTCTCGAATCGTAAATCGTACGATCCGATAAATCGGGTTAATTGACCATCGGTCAAACGACCGAATTTGACAAAAGTCAAAACACGAAAGTTGTTCGTATCGACGAACCAAGTCAAACGGAGCAAAGAACTGCTCCTGGATCGGCCGGACGCGCCGCCCACGCGCCGCCACCGGCGGTGGTCAGACGCCGGAGAAAAGTTCTCCGATTGACACCAAATTTTACCAGCATGTACATCTCAACAATCCCAACAAGTTTAGTAACTACCTCAAATTCTGGATCGGAGTGGAAGTTGCCGGAATCGGTGTCGGCAAGTTTTAGATCCAAAAAGTGCAAAGTTTCAATCCCGCCGATCTAGGCCGTACCGCCGTGATCCACCACCATGGGGAGGTTGCTGGGCAGGAGGGGAGCAAAACCCAACAGGTCTCATCGCCGGAGGTGGCCGGAAACGTCGCCGGAAAGCTTCCCCTTTTTGGCAGAAACTGTCGGCTCCGGTTGACAACTTTCCGTCAAGAATTTGGGGAAGGTACCTTCACGGGAAATGAAGAGGGGGAGGAGACGAAGCCGGCGCCACCGGAATCGTGGCCATCGGAGGCCGGACGCGCCGCCACGCGCCGCCCGAAGGAGGCCGGACGCGCCGCCACGCGCCGCCCGAAGGTTCTGTCCGTTGGGAGCTTTTTCGGAAGTTTCCGGAAAGATCCGGGCAAAAATGAAATTTCTGAAAAATACCCAATATTTATACAAAATTTTCCAAACTTCCGAAGGCCATAACTCCTTAATACGATGTCCGTTTTCGGTGAACCAAATTCCTACGAACTCGATTCGACGAGGTCTACAACTTTCATGAAGGAAGTTTTCCCAAATTCTCAACAGATAAAAAGTTACCTTAATTAACCTTGTGTAACTTATAATTACCGCCGTAATTATCGTTTTACGACGAAAACCTCTAAAAATATGAAATCACACCATTTCACTTCAAATTTCACGACATATTTTATAAAAATAATAGTGAAATTTTCGGGGTATTACAGTCTACCCTCCTTAAAGAAATTTCGTCCCGAAATTAGGACGCAGAGTATTCCCAAGGTTATCACACTTCAATTCCAAAATCCAAATTTTTATTGATAATCACTTAGGTAGTACATATCAAGCCAAAACATAAACAACCACACTACAACTTGCACACACTCTTATTACAAATTCTAAAATGCCTCACAGGGCTTACACTACCAGAAGCCATCCTTAAACCTCCAATAGTGACTTCGTGGATAAGAGGCCGGATGTCTCGGAATTCCATACATCATCAGCTGGTAGAAATATGCTGCCTCTACGAAACACTTGCAAGTGTCGCAACATTCTCTAGCTGCATGCCTATCTCCATCCACATCCCACATGTCCTGGCCAAAAGGACGCCAAAAACTTGACTCACCGCAAGTAAGACATTTACCTGCGGGCAGGAAAGCTGTAGTCGACGGAAAATACAGCAGTAGATGCTCATGACAAAACTCGGCCTGATGCATCATCCGCTCGACTTCTTGTCTACAGTAGTAGATGTTCCATCCGCTTCTCCACCAGTCGAGGGCTTCACACAGTTGCTGCACCACTTCCTGCTGCTTGGCTCGTGGTCCCAATATCATCTTAATCATACATGCTGCATAAAACGCAACATGATGACCTACCACCGAACTTGGACGTGCACCATACAGAGTTCCTGGTTTGCATGCTGCATCGAAGTACTCCAGGGCTAAGGGTATGTTGGCCGCTTCCACAAGTACTCGTATTCCCATTCGGAATAGAGACTCCGGGTTCTTCGCTTCCCAGCAACGATTTGCGAAGATGCGCACTTGCCGATCCGCTTCTATGGAACCAGTGGGTCTGGATCCACCATCGAACCCATCCATGTCGATCGCCGCAAGAGTGGACCAACTGTCAGCATACTCCTTGAAGTCTTTCGAGACACAACGGAGTTCCATTGTGCTCTGCAGGGATGCGGTAGCCACCAACTGGAATATGTACTTCCAGATCTCCACCGGAAGTTCACTCCATTCTGCATTCTTGGATCGCTTGCTGCACTCTCCTTTGTTCACCATTTTGCAAATTCTACTAGATGTGTTTGTTTGAAATCAGATATGAGGTGAGTAACACAACTCCTTATCCCATGTATTTAAGACAAAATTTTCCACCGTAAGGAAAACATTCTTTAATGCGAGTGCGGTGCACTCAGCAACCACTAAGAATAATTATTGCTCATATCTGTCTCAATTACTCAAAAGTATCGCCCACGATACAAGATTCCGCGAGATTAAATCAACAAAAACTCAGTCTTCCACTAACACCGGTCATAATGACTCATTACTTTAACTTTCGCATAATTAATTCCTCAAAAGATGCGAGGTCTCACAAGAGTGGAACTGTATGTGGAAAATCAGTGCATCGGGGAAAGGAAATCTTCCACGATCTCCAAGGCTCCGACAATTAGCTGTAATCAGCCGCTCACTTTTGCTTTTGAATTTTCAAATCCTCCACCAACCATAAATATACACCTTATGCATCCACTCACAGATACTTTCCATTAGTGCCATAAACTCCTTTCTCTTTCAAAGAGGACTTCTTCACCCCACTTCTCAAAAAATACACCAACTCAACATGTCACGTAAAGTGAATTCGTTCAGTGAATTACTTCAATCTGATCCCTCAGAAAGCCAATTCTTTGAGGGCTTAGATGAAATACTTTCACCAGCAATCGAATTCGACAACGATATCGACATGCTAGACATGCTTCTAGCAGAAGACGAAACCATTGAAGTAGCCCCAAGTCCACAAGTATCATCTCCACAAGCTGAACCTAGTTCATCCAAACGTATTCCACTGAGGAAGAGCTTCACCAAATACCAAGTCCAAGCATTGAAGGACTTCGTCGAGGCTTTCCCAAAGCCAACAGTTCAACAACGTCAAGAATTGGGTGACCAGATAAAGTTAACGTTTGCACAAGTCTCTGCCTGGGTGATAAAGCATCGACCCCAAGCGCCTGCCCAAACAACTCGTCAACAAAATTTTCTGCTGAGACAGAAAATCAATGGGCTTCAAGCTCAACTTAGTCAGTACCAAGCTGCATTCAGCCGAATCAACTGCAACCACTGCGGACAACGAGTTACTCCCAATAGTGAGCTACTAAAAGGGATTGAAGAGACTACCCCACAACCTCAGACTCTTCCAATTCCTGCAGTCGTCGGTCCAAGGGAAAAGTCTCGCATGAGGAAAGATGTGCAAAAGTGTATGTCGTCCACACCTCACTCTTCTTCTACACACCAACAACCAGACAACATCAACATCCACTCAGAACCTGAACAAGCATCTGTCGTGGCAGACACAGCCAAGATTTCTGAGATCATTGTGTCGGTCAGAGATGAGCTAATCATCATGGCATCTGCTGCTGCGCCACTGTGGATCTCTGCACTCAAATCCAGTTCTGCCACGCTTCATGAGTTCCTGAATGAAGCAGAGTACAAGAGAATCTTCACTAACAGTATAGATCTTACACCTACTAACTTCCAAACTGAAGCTTCACGCTACACAGCCACAATTCCTCTCAGTCCTGTCGTACTCTTGAATTTCTTCATGGATGTGGACCAATGGTCCACCATATTCAGTAGCATCATTTCAAGGGCGAGTATCCTTGATGTCTTGTCAACAGGGACTACTGAAAACTACCACGACACCATCCAAGTCATGACTGCCGAGTTCCAGGTAACCACTCCATCTGTCTCCACTCGTGTCACTCACTTTGTTCGTTATTGTCAACGACAAACAGAACAGAGTTGGGCCATAGTTGATGTCTCTGTGGAGGGTTTAAGTTCAAATCTGGGTCCACACCCTAGATCTCAATGCAAGAAGCGTCCATCCGGATGCTTAATCCAAGATTTGTTCAACGGCAGCTCTCGTGTCGTATGGGTGGAACATGTTGATGTACGAGATCAACTCATGCACCAAACATACAGAACGCTAGTGGAGTCAGGTTTAGCCTTTGGAGCAAGGCGATGGGTAGAAATACTTCAGAGACAAGCAGAACGGTTCAATTATTCTGCGGCTGTCACTCATCCACCTCAAGACTTTTGTGTCATACCATCGGTAGAAGGAAGAAGAAACTTGTTGCAGATGGCATGCAGATTAGTGACGGATTTCTGCACAGGCATCGGCAACTCTACTGCTCATGAATGGAAGGTAGCTGAACAAACCAAGTTCAGGGGTTCGGGGATAAGAGTCTCCACTAACAAAATCTGGAATAGGCCGAATAAGCCCCATGGTCTTACTCGAACTGCAACAGCAATATTCCAACATCATGTCTCTCACCGAAAGCTGTTTGACTTCCTCACTGACGTACAAACTCGGAACCAGTGGGACCACCAAGCATTGGGCAAGACAGTCCATGAGATTGCACACATCACGACGGGTCAAGATCCTCGCAACTGTGTCTGCTTGATGCAAATCGACGACACCTACGTACTCCAAGAAAGTTGTACTGATTCAACAGGGTCATACGTGATTTATGCCTCAATCAGTCAGTCAACGGTCCAGAAGTTATTAGGTGGTTGTGAGTTAGGTACAATTGTATTCCTAACTTCAGGTTTCTCGATCCTACCTGATATGCCTACTGCTGGAAGGACAGAAGGGGTCTCAGACAATCCGTACATTGGTTGTCTAGTAACAGTAGCAACACAGATCTCTACTGAGTTGCTGAAGAATAAGAAAGGGTCAGTGGATCAAGTCTGTCGTTTGATCCAGGGTACGGTTGAGAGAGTTAGGAATGTAGCCATGTAAGACTACCGTATAAGGAATTGTAATTTGTACTTTATATTCTTAACAACACAACAGCACTGAAGAGCACATGATGGGGATCCGCCGCGGTCGGGCCATCACTCGATAAATACTGTGCGTAATTAAGCATACGAAGTAACCATTACTTGAAAGAATCTAAGAACCTAACGCCAAACCGTAAACCAATTCTAAGCTCTAACCCTAACTTCACTTCACAAAACCAAAACTCGTTTCACCACCGTAGAGCGTTCCATTGCTCAATCACTTCCTTAGAGCATTGTTTTGCTCTGATACCAATCTGTCACGCCCCGATTTTCAAATCAATTAATAAGGCATTTTGCCTTTAATTACAAATCAATTTCGGGAATGTGACTACATGGAATATCAAATACAAATATGCACTAGAATTTTTTTCTTTTAATTCGAGTACAACAATATACTCCATGCCCAATAAATGTAAATGCTGACCCGTTCTTTAGGGTTACATATTACAAGCCATAATTAAATAATAAATTGTTATTACAAAATATTAAATAATTAATCCATCAGAGTTTATTACATAAACAGCGGAAGTCTTATAAACCAATAATATGTATGCAGCCTTGCTTACTCCTGGTTATCCTAACCTGCAGGTATAACCACTACACCGTGGAATAGTGTACCGGGTTATATCAACAAACCCGGTCAGCTTACGAAGCTGGTATGAGTAATCTATGTTTTATTTTCAAAGAATCATTTAACTCAAAAGTTCCATTTCAAATCCGGAAGATTCGTATTATCTAATATACTGAACCTACGTGTCCCATACCACGTATTTTAACCCCACACGCCCCATAAACGTGTATGTTAATACCAGGGTAATCCAGTATATTAAATAATATAAACCCTCGATCTTTACTCACACAAAATCATTTATAACTTAGCCTGATTAAAAGTGAGATGCATCTCACATTTAATACATCAAGTTATTTTTAACTTCGCCTGATTAAAAGTGAGAATACTATTTTTCTTCTCCTTTTAATACATCAAGTTAACCAAACAATATGCAGTCTAGAGCTCTAACTGATGGGCTACAATTTTTCACCCATTTAACGGTGTCCCCAGGACAATCCGTTTGTACAAAATCATTCAAATAGGCAAACACAATATCTTAATAGAATTATTGTGTTCCCACAAAATTCACAAATTAAAACAATAAGATGAACATTTTTCAAATATTGTTTTAACACCAAAATCACAACAACACAATATGAATTAATATTCATATATAAAAACATCGTGAGATTCACTCACCTCTAATTCCTGCTGCGTCTTCAAATAGAAACCAGGAATCGACAATGTTATCCGGAAGCTTCTATGATTCCACAATTTCCTATGAACATGCAATAGTCCACTTAGCATATCATAGATTCCTAAACGATACATTAATCCTCAAATGTCACTTAGACATTAATAATCATAATTCAGGACAGTTTGACCAAAAGTCAACCGTCGGTCAACGTGGGTCCCACGTCTACTATTCATCAACGGGTCCCACACGAAATCCAAAACTTCCAAAATCCATCAACATGCTTATTTCTAGCATCCTAACATCATATCCAAAAATGGTGATGATCCAACGGTTGGATCATCACGGATCTAACGATCCATAATCATTGCATAATTGATCGTTGATCAAACGATCTAATTTCAATAATCCAACGGTCCAACATGCTTATAATCTCAATATTAACCACACGATCAAATTTGAAGATCATCTGACGGTCGGATCTCTCGAATCGTAAATCGTACGATCCGATAAATCGGGTTAATTGACCATCGGTCAAACGACCGAATTTGACAAAAGTCAAAACACGAAAGTTGTTCGTATCGACGAACCAAGTCAAACGGAGCAAAGAACTGCTCCTGGATCGGCCGGACGCGCCGCCCACGCGCCGCCACCGGCGGTGGTCAGACGCCGGAGAAAAGTTCTCCGATTGACACCAAATTTTACCAGCATGTACATCTCAACAATCCCAACAAGTTTAGTAACTACCTCAAATTCTGGATCGGAGTGGAAGTTGCCGGAATCGGTGTCGGCAAGTTTTAGATCCAAAAAGTGCAAAGTTTCAATTCCGCCGATCTAGGCCGTACCGCCGTGATCCACCACCATGGGGAGGTTGCTGGGCAGGAGGGGAGCAAAACCCAACAGGTCTCATCGCCGGAGGTGGCCGGAAACGTCGCCGGAAAGCTTCCCCTTTTTGGCAGAAACTGTCGGCTCCGGTTGACAACTTTCCGTCAAGAATTTGGGGAAGGTACCTTCACGGGAAATGAAGAGGGGGAGGAGACGAAGCCGGCGCCACCGGAATCGTGGCCATCGGAGGCCGGACGCGCCGCCACGCGCCGCCCGAAGGAGGCCGGACGCGCCGCCACGCGCCGCCCGAAGGTTCTGTCCGTTGGGAGCTTTTTCGGAAGTTTCCGGAAAGATCCGGGCAAAAATGAAATTTCTGAAAAATACCCAATATTTATACAAAATTTTCCAAACTTCCGAAGGCCATAACTCCTTCATACGATGTCCGTTTTCGGTGAACCAAATTCCTACGAACTCGATTCGACGAGGTCTACAACTTTCATGAAGGAAGTTTTCCCAAATTCTCAACAGATAAAAAGTTACCTTAATTAACCTTGTGTAACTTATAATTACCGCCGTAATTATCGTTTTACGACGAAAACCTCTAAAAATATGAAATCACACCATTTCACTTCAAATTTCACGACATATTTTATAAAAATAATAGTGAAATTTTCGGGGTATTACAGGTTTGAAGCCACACTCGCCGGAAATCCGCCGTGAGGACCGCCGGAAAAGCTTGAAATTTCAAGCTTTCGTTCCGACCTCCTCCGGCCACTTCCGATCCTCCAAACCAATTGGGCTTTGAAGCCCTCCATCCCAGCAACCTCGTGGTACCCTCAATTTTCAACGTCGACCGCCGTACGTGGAGGATTGAGGTCGTTGACTTTTCGATTTTTGGAACTTCCGGCATCAATATCTCTCGATCTACTTTGAATCTCACCTTGACGTAGTTATATAATTTCATCCTTGGATTGTGCTCTACATGTTGATATAAACTTTGTGGTCATTGGAGATGGTTGACGGCGGCGCCGAGGGAGAGGAGAGAGAGCTCCGGCGGGAGAGAGAGTTCAAATTTTATTTTATTTTTAATGAAAATTGAGTGTAGGTACCATTTGGGATGAAAACGAAAAGTTCAGGTACCATTTAAGATAAAAACGAAAAGTTCGGGTACTAGTTGTGATCAAAAGTAAAGTTCAGGTACTATGTATAATTGACATAAAGTTCAGGTACCATTTGTGATAAAAACCCTACTTATTAATAGAGCCAATTACATATGAGGTCACTTTTCGTAACCATGTTATTTTCTAAGCCACCAAATATTTTTATTCCTCATAAAACCACTAAAATATTACAAATTTCAATATTTACAAAAATGCTACTGCCTACAAAAAGCTCTTGTATTGTTCTTTGACCTTAACTTTCTTGTTTTTTGGCAGTAGTTTTATTGTTTTTTGGCAGTAACTTTATTGTTCTTTGCAAGTAATTTTAATGTTTTTCGGCAGTAGCTTTATTGTTTGTTGCTAGTAACTTTCTTGTTTTTTGGCAGTAACTTTTTTATTCTTTAACAATAACTTTCTAGTTTTATTGATATTTGGTAATAGTTTTTCGTATATAGTGGCATTTTTGTAAATAATGAAAATTAAAAATGCGGTGGCATTTTTGTAAATATTGAAATTTCTAATATTATGGTGGCTTATGAGAGATAAAAATATTTGGTAACTTAGGAAATAACAAGATCACCAAAAGTGACATTATTTATAATTTGTTATTATTGATATACCCATATTCCTTCACCTAAACAGCTTAGCCTTTATAGGTTATCTCTCTAAACAACTTAGCCTTTATAGGTTATCTCTTGTAGTCTTGTACAGTGCAAATTAGCATTTATACCCTTTTATTAGTGTTAAACATTGATAGTTTTAGTGCCACTGGTTTTTTTTTTTTATCCAAAGAAAAAAAATGTGTCATGTCCAGCACGATCCTCCCCATTAGTGCTTGGCCTTGGTTTGACTAAACCAACTTTTCCGAGCTTGACCCAGCATGATGGCTACTCGAGTTCGCCAATAATTCAGCTCTTTGCTGGTCTTAAATTGATCAGGGTTGACGAACTAATCTTATACGTCTATTGAGATTTTTTCTGTTTAAATGTCACTTTTTGTTTAAGAATTTCAAATAATTGATTGATCATATAACTTTTTTTTTTTTTGAAAAGAACATAAACTTTATTAATTAATAGAGGATTATATTGGCCTGATAAGGTTATTTGTGATGATTAATTAGAAGCTACTAGAAACCATTAGTGTGCTGACCACGCCAGGTTTAAGTTAGCTAAGCATGAGATGTTGGCTTACAGCTGTAGGACACGTGTCATTAATCTGTGAGGAGTTAGTTAGTATAAATAGGGTTGCTACTGTTTATGTAACTAATTAAGATGTATTACAGCTTTTTCTTCTTCATTTCGTCTTAGTTTTCTTCTAGCTTTTAGATTACAATCCTTAATATGTGCATCATAAAAAGGAGCAGTACATACCACACAAGTGGCCTAATCGATGAGTCTAAACCTAGAACTCTAATCGATGATTCGAAACCTAGAACAATACATACACTGTGTATCACTGTTGTCAACAACCAACATAAAAATTCTTGTAAGTATTGCCATTGAGACCAATAAATCCAATCTAGCTCAAGGAGAACCCATGAAAAAAGAAAATAAAACCACAGTCGAAACTTGCACAATTGTTCATGCTTATTCTTAAACAAGAAATTAAAAGGACCCAAATCAAATAACCAAATCTGACTTAGGTTAAACTTTAGCAGCGCCCCATTAGTAAAAAGGTCGCCGACTTGAAACCCTAAGGCTGTTGAGCCACCAAAATCGAGCATCCAAAACTCACCTAGATCCCAGATCTTGAATCCTTGGATTTGATTGACACCCAACAGAACCAGTAACGACAAGTAGAAAACCAGATCTAAGCGAGATGTCAACCATCTCTGAGAGCTCAAGAGACGCTCTGCAAGAGCATAACCACCAAAGGCCTGAAAAGAGCATGACGGATAGAGCCGTCCTTGTGAGTGAGAGAGGCCAAGAACGTCCTCACCATAGGAAGCCACACCAGCGATTACTAACGGTGCTAGGATTTGCGCGATGAAAAATATATAAAGAAGCCAAAGGCTAGGAGGATATGTTAAAACAGAATGGGCGTTTTTATGTTAGGATTGATGTTATTGTATCAATCCCAGTGTTCTGGAAAAACGAAAAAAGCAAAGAACAAGCAATCTGTTGACGTAGTGTAAAACCTCAATTTGAGGAAACAACACTGCGGGGCACAAGCCCAGAAGAACGATCAATCCACTATGAGAAGTTGAGATGAAACTCTTACAAACAAAGGTAAAACCTCGATTACCATTACAACTAGCAGCCCTAGTCTATGTGTCTGTCTTGAGTCTTCTTCTCACCAACTTCTTCTTCTGGGATTGCAACACGTCTTTCAATCCTCAGTCGCCACGAAAGAATGAGACAATATTGAACCAAGGATTCACCTCACATGTACAAGTGAATCCCGAAACGAATTATGCTTTTATGCTCTGATATAAACGCAGCAACACATGAGATAAACAATAATTTCTAGCCTCAAAGCCTACCCAACAACACCTGTGTCAATCAGCCTATATAGGAGCAACGACTCCCCCTCACTTTAAAGTCCTAATCCTAATTAACTTCCTATCAGGAAATATCTTTATTAAAAAGATTATCAATTAGGAGATAAAACAATAAAAGATTTTGCTAAAAAGATCTTCAATCAATTAGGATTCAAATACAATTAATAAACGCAGCGGTAAAAGATTTTTTTTAAACAAACTAAAATCAAGTATTTTGTTAAGAAAATCCTATCCATTTAAGGAGATCACAAACACATACTTACCATGCATATCCACTTACCTTAAAGTGGCATAGGTTGTTCACACTCCTAGTCAATCAATGTTTGTGTAGGAATGCCAACAATCAATTTACTAACAGGATAGCACACAAAGGTGTTATTAGATTTGATGTGCATAGAGATCCTACTGAGGAATCTCATGGGGGCTAGGGTATTGCTGGAGAGAGAACTCTCATGGAAGATAGGGTTTTCGACTATTCTTCCAAATAAATTGTAATTGGATATTGACTTATCATATAACCTATTGAGTCAGTGTAATCATGTTTAATTTAACAGTCACTCTCTCAATGAGAGTCCTCTCTCTAGCAAAACCCTAGCCCCCATGAGATTCGTCAATAGCGCCTCTGTGCGCATCAAATCCAGCAGCACATTCGTGTGCTTTCCTCCTAGCCTCTGGCTTCTTTCTATACTGTTTATCGCACAAATTCTAGTGCCGTCAGCAATCGCTAGTGCGGCTTCCTATGGTGAGGATGGTTTTTGCCTCTCTCACTCACAAGGACGGTGTCACGCCCCGAATTCTCCATCAAATAATATGGGTTTTAGTCCATAATTACATAACCAATTCGGAATGTGAAGCATGGAATAACCAACAAAAATCATGCACTAGAATTTTTTCTTTTTAATTCAAGTACAACAACACATACTCCATGCCCAACATATGTAAATAGTGACTCATTCTTTAGAGTCAATTATTACATTTCATTATTTACATAATAAATTGAAATATCAAATATTAAGTAAATAATCCTTCAGAGTTTAATACACAACAGCGGAAGTCCAGCAACAGTTATGGTTGATAACGGTTTTACCAACCAATTCTTCAATGCTACTCTGTTGACCTAACCTGCACGATTAACCCCTACACCATTGAATAGTGTACCGGGTTATATCAACAAACCCGGTCAGCTTACAAAGCTGGTGTGAATGACCTCAGTTTACTCACACGAAAACCATTTAACAACATCATACATGTATAGTTTGTTTTAAACAAATATATGTAAATTATATTTTCCAAATATAATTCCAATCCCAAAAATTCATATTATAAGATATACTGAACCTACGCGTCCCATACCACGTATTTTAACCCCACACGTCCCATAACGTGTATGTTAATCCCAGGGTGATCCAGAATATCAGACAATATAAACTTCCATTCAAAATCCACATTCTTTTATTTTCAAAGAATAATAAACATTTAGGAATGACAAATACAATCCTTCTCACCCAACAAACTCAATGTCACTTTAGACATTTAGAAATGAGAAATACCATCATTCTCAAAGACAATCAAGAGTGAGAAATACCATCATTCTCACATACATTCAGGAATGAGAAATACCATCATTCTCATAGACAATCAAGAGTGAGAAATACCATCATTCTCACAGATACTCAGGAATGAGAAATACCATCCTTCTCATAGACAATCAAGAGTGAGAAATACCATCCTTCTCACAGATACTCAGGAATGAGAAATACAATCCTTCTCATAGACAATCAAGAGTGAGAAATACCATCCTTCTCACAGATACTCAGGAATGAGAAATACCATCCTTCTCATAGACAATCAAGAGTGAGAAATACCATCCTTCTCACAGATACTCAGGAATGAGAAATACAATCCTTCTCATAGACAACCAAGAGTGAGAAATACCATCCTTCTCACAGATATTCAGGAATGAGAAATACCATCCTTCTCATAGACATTTGGAAATGAGAAATACTATCCTTCTCCTAGACATTTAGAAATGAGAAATACTATCCTTCTCCCATACCCAACAAACTAAATGTCATTTTCCACAAATCAATCATTCAAAACAATATATAATTCCAATATATTGTTTTCCACACAAACAAAATTATTCAAAATAATAAAATTGATTTATTTTCGCAAACAACACAAATGTGAATTTATTGTTCACATTTAATATCGTGAGATTCACTCACCTCTAATTCCCGCAGCGTCTTCAATTAGTAACCGGGAATCGACCAAAGCACGTACGCTTCACATTTCGCAATCACCTATGATTTTGCAGTTTACATTAGCATAATACACTTCCAAAATAATTCAAATGTTCCTCAAATGTCTCCTACGACATCGGAACTAATAATCGAGACACATTGACCAAAAGTCAACTGTCAGTCAACGTGGGTCCCACGTGACTATTCATCGACGGGTCCCACTTGAAACCCAACACTTCCAATTTCAACGATCCAACCGTACAACATGTTTATAATACCAATATTAACCATACGATCAAATTTCATGATCAACCAACGGTTAGATCTCTCGGATAGTAAATCGTACGATCCGATTTTCAATTTAATCGATCAAACGACCGAATTTGACAAAACTGTAAACACGAAAGTTGTTCGTATCGACGAACTAAGCAAAACAGAGTAAAGATTTGCTCCGGAAACTGGCCGGACGCGCCGCCACGCGCCGCCACCGACGGTGGCCAGCCGCCGATCAAACTTCTCCGATTGCCATGAAATTTAAACACAATGTTCTACACACTACCAGCAACAACTTTCATAACTGCCACAAGGGCCAATTCAAAGTAGAAAGTCTCGAATTTACCTCGATAGCTCCGAAACCCTAGGATTTCAAATCCAAAATTCTCCTTCGTCCGAACTCCGATTGAGGCGTACTTTATGTTGCTAGAAAGCCCCTGACAAGAGCTACAAAGCCCAGTAAGTAGCTTAGGTCGAATCGGCCGGAAACAAACCCAGAAACTGATGAACAGTTCGGCAGCGTTTTTCCCCTTTTCTTTTCTTGATTCTCTTTCTATACTGAAAATCAATGAATGAAACTAGTATAGAATCGAAGAGGATGAATAGACGAAGAGATTGGGACAAGTCTCATGCAATTTGGTGGCCGGAGGAGGGAGAAATGGCCGGAAGAAAAACGGGTTACTGTTCACGGTGTGAACAGTAAATTTCTGGGGAGATTTCTGATTTTTGGGTGAATAGTAAATCCCAAAATCCTTTGTATAGAAATTAGTCAAACTTCCGAGGTCCATAACTTCTTCATACGAACTCCGTTTTCGGTGTACCACATGTCCACGAACTCGGTTCGACGAGCTCTACAATTTCCGTGAAGGAAGTTTTCCCAAATTCTCGACGAATAAACAGTCACCTCTTTTAACCTTTCGTAACTTATAATTACCGCCGTAATTATCGTTTTACGACAAAACCCCTAAAAATATGAAATCACACCATTTCCATTCAAATTTCACAACCAATTTAATAAAATTAAAATTGGAAATTTTGGGGTATTACATTCTACCCTCCTTAAAGAAATTTCGTCCCGAAATTCAAGGCCACAACACAAACAGCAGATAAGGGTGTTTTATTCCCTTAATTATGCTCAATAGCCAACAACAATCACAGTCCAACAACAATGTAGGTTATCACAACCACAGATTCAAATCCCAGAATTTATTTATCAATAAACCGGGTAGCATACCACCACACCACAACATAAACGAACTAATATTACAGTTTGCAACACTCCTATTACAATTTCTGAAATTGCCTCACAAGGCTTTTACTACCAGAAACCATCCTTAAATCTCCAATAGTGACATCGTGGATAAGAGGCCGGATATCTCGGAATTCCATACATCATCAGCTGGTAGAAATATGCTACCTCAACAAAACACTTGCAAGTGTCGCAACATTCTCTAGCTGCAGGCCTAACTCCATCCACGTTCCACATGTTCTGGCCAAAAGGACGCCAAAAGCTCGACTCACCGCAAGCAAGGCATTTACTGGCGGGCAGGAAAACAGTAGTCGACGGAAAATAAGACAATAGATGCTCATGACACTCATCGGTCTGACGCATCATCCGTTCGACTTCTTCTCTACAATAGTAAATGTTCCATCCGCTTCTCCACCAGACGAGGGCTTCACACAAGCTCTGCACAATCTTTTGTTGCTCGTCTCGTGTTCCCAAAATCATCCTTATCATACATGCTGCATAAAACGCAACATGATGACCTACCACCAAACTGGGACGTGCACCATACAATGTCCTGGTTTGCATGCCGCATCGAAGTACTCCAGGGCTAAAGGTATGTTCGCCGCCTGCACAAGTACTCGTATTCCCATTCGGAATAGAGACTCCGGGTTCTTCGCTTCCCAACAACGATTTGCGAAGATACGCACTTGCAGATCCGCTTCTATAGAACCAGTGGGTCTGGATCCACCATCGAACCCATCCATGTCGATCGCCGCAAAGGTAGACCAGCTGTCAGCATACTCCTTGAAGGTCTTCGAGACACAACGGAGTTCCAGTGTGCTCTGCAGAGATGCGGTAGCCACCAACTGGAATATGTACTTCCAGATCTCCACCGGAAGTTCACTCCATTCCGCATTCTTGGAACGCTTGCTGCACTCTCCTTTGTTCACCATTTTGCAAAAGCTAGTAGAGATGTTGTTTGATAACATATATGAGTTAAGCAACACTACTCCTTATCCCAAGTATTTAAAACGAAACTTTCCACCGTAAGGGAAACCTTTCTTTAATGTGAGTGCGATGCACTCAGCAACCACTAAGAATAATTAATACTCATAACTGTCTCAATTACTCAAAAGTATCACCCACGATACAAGATTCCACAAGATTTAAGCAAACTAAATCTCCGTTTTTCCAATAACAGTGATCACCACACCACTTTACTTTAACTTTCGCATTGATTAACTCCTCAAAAGATGCGAGGTCTCACAAGAGTGAAACTGTATGAGGAAAATCCATGCATCGGGAAAAATAATCCTCCACGATCTCCAAGATCTCCAACAATTAGCTGTAAATCAGCCACTCACTTTTGCTTTTGACAATTCAACGAACCACCAACAATAAATAACTCTTACTCCTTCATCTCTTTACACGACCACCAATAGATACTTCCCATTAGTGTCATAACCTCTTTTCTCTTTCATAGAGGACTTCTTCACTCAACTTCTCAGAATTTACACCAACTCAAACATGTCACGTAAAGTAAATTCGTTCAGTGAATTACTTCGATCTGATCCCTCTGAAAGCCAATTTTTTGAGGGCTTAGATGAGATAATTCCTCCAGCAATCGAATTCGACAACGATATCAACATGCTAGACATGCTTCTAGCAGAAGACGAAGCCATTGAAGTAGCCCCAAGTCCACAAGTATCATCTCCACCTGTCGAACCTGGTCCATCCCAACGTATTCCACTGAGGAAGAGCTTCACCAAATATCAAGTCCAAGCGCTGAAATCATTCATCGAGGCATTTCCAAAGCCTACAGTTCAGCAACGACAAGATTTGGGTGATCAGATAGGGTTAACATTTGTACAAGTCTCTGCCTGGTTGATAAAGCATCGACCCCAAATGCATGCCCAAACAACTCGTCAACAAAATTTTCTGCTGAGACAGAAAATCAATGAGCTTCAAGCTCAACTTAGCCAGTATCAAGCTGCAATCAACAGAATCAACTGCAACCATTGTGGAAATCGAGTCACTCCCAATAGTGAGCTACTAAAAGGGATTGAAGAGACTACCCCACAACCTGAGACTCTTCCAATTCCTGCAGTCATCGGTCCAAGAGAAAAGTCTCGCATGAGGAGAGATGTTCAGAAGTTCATGACAATCACAACTCCAACTTCCCCTACACACCAACCATCAGACAACATCGACCGTTCAGAACCTGAAGAAGTATCTGTCGTGGCAGACACAGCCAAGATTTCCCAAATCATTGTGTCGGTCAGAGATGAGCTAATCATCATGGCATCTGCTGCTGCGCCACTGTGGATCTCAGCACTCAAATCCAGCTCTGTTACACTTCATGAGTTCCTGAATGAAGCAGAGTACAAAAGGGTCTTCACTAATGGTATTGACCTTACACCCACTAACTTTCAAACTGAAGCTTCTCGCTACACAGCCACCATTCCCATCAGTCCTGTCGTACTCGTGAATATCCTCATGGATGTGGACCAATGGTCCACCATGTTCAGTAGCATCATTTCCAGGGCGAGTATCCTTGATGTCTTGTCAACAGGGACTACTGAAAGCTACCACGACACCATCCAAGTCATGACTGCTGAGTTCCAGGTAACCACTCCCTCCGTCTCCACTCGCGTGACTCACTTTGTTCGATATTGCCAACAACAAACAGAACAAAGTTGGGCAATTGTTGATGTCTCCGTGGACGGTTTAAGCTCAAAACTGGGTCCACACTTCAGATCTCAATGCAAGAAGCGTCCATCCGGATGCTTAATCCAAGATTTATTCAACGACAGCTCTCGTGTCGTATGGGTGGAACATGTTGATGTACAGGATCAAATCATGCACCAAACATACCGAACGCTAGTGGAGTCAGGCATAGCCTTTGGAGCGAGGCGATGGGTAGAAATACTTCAGAGGCAAGCAGAACGGTTCAATTATTCTGCGGCTGTCACTTATCCACCCAATGACTTTTGTGTCACACCAACTGTGGAAGCCAGAAGAAACTTGTTGCAGATGGCATCTCGAATAGTGACAGATTTTTGCACAAACATCGGCAACTCTACCGCTCATGAATGGAAGGTAGCAGAACAAACCAAGTTCAAGGGTTCAGGGGTAAGAGTCTCCACCAACAAAATCTGGCATAAGCTGAATAAGCCTCCTGGCCTCACTCGAACTGCAACCGCAATATTCCAGCATCATGTCTCTCACATAAAGCTCTTTGACTTCTTCACTGACGTACAATCTCGGAACCAGTGGGACCACCAAGCATTGGATAAAGAAGTACATGAGATTGCACACATCACAACTGGTCATGATCCACGCAATTGTGTCTCCTTGTTGCAATTGCACGACACCTACATACTCCAAGAAAGTTGTACTGATTCAACAGGGTCATACGTAATTTATGCCCCTATTAGTCAGTCAACGGTGCAGAAGTTACTAGGCGGATGTGAGTTAGGTACGGTTGTCTTCCTAACTTCAGGTTTTTCGATTCTACCAGATATGCCTACAGCTGGAAGAACAGAAGGGGTCTCAGACAATCCATACATTGGTTGTCTAGTAACGGTAGCAACACAGATCTCTACTGAGTTACTGAAGAACAAGAAAGGGTCAGTGGATCAAGTTTGTCGTTTGATCCAGGGTACGGTTGAGCGTATCAAAAATGTAACCATGTAAAACTACCATTTAAGGAAATGTAATATGTACTTTATATTCCTAACAACACAACAGCACTGAAGAGCACATGATGGGGATCCGCCGCGGTCGGGCCATCACTCGATAAACACTGTGTGTTATTAAGCATATTAAGCAACCATCACATCGATGAATCTAAGAACCTAACGCCAAACCCTAAACCAACCTAAACTCCAAACCCTAACTTCACTTCACAAATCAACTTGCCTCAATACTTCTCTAGAGCATTCCTTAGCTCAATCATTTCCTTAGAGCGTTCTTTTGCTCTGATACCAAACTGTCACGCCCCGAATTCTCCATCAAATAATATGGGTTTTAGTCCATAATTACATAACCAAATCGGAACGTGAAGCATGGAATAACCAACAAAAATCATGCACTAGAATTTTTTTCTTTTTAATCCAAGTACAACAACACATACTCCATGCCCAACATATGTAAATAGTGACTCATTCTTTAGAGTCAATTATTACATTTCATTATTTACATAATAAATTGAAATATCAAATATTAAGTAAATAATCCTTCAGAGTTTAATACACAACAGCGGAAGTCCAGCAACAGTTATGGTTGATAACGGTTTTACCAACCAATTCTTCAATGCTACTCTGTTGACCTAACCTGCACGATTAACCCCTACACCATTGAATAGTGTACCGGGTTATATCAACAAACCCGGTCAGCTTACAAAGCTGGTGTGAATGACCTCAGTTTACTCACACGAAAACCATTTAACAACATCATACATGTATAGTTTGTTTTAAACAAATATATGTAAATTATATTTTCCAAATATAATTCCAATCCCAAAAATTCATATTATAAGATATACTGAACCTACGCGTCCCATACCACGTATTTTAACCCCACACGTCCCATAACGTGTATGTTAATCCCAGGGTGATCCAGAATATCAGACAATATAAACTTCCATTCAAAATCCACATTCTTTTATTTTCAAAGAATAATAAACATTTAGGAATGACAAATACAATCCTTCTCACCCAACAAACTCAATGTCACTTTAGACATTTAGAAATGAGAAATACCATCATTCTCAAAGACAATCAAGAGTGAGAAATACCATCATTCTCACATACATTCAGGAATGAGAAATACCATCATTCTCATAGACAATCAAGAGTGAGAAATACCATCATTCTCACAGATACTCAGGAATGAGAAATACCATCCTTCTCATAGACAATCAAGAGTGAGAAATACCATCCTTCTCACAGATACTCAGGAATGAGAAATACAATCCTTCTCATAGACAATCAAGAGTGAGAAATACCATCCTTCTCACAGATACTCAGGAATGAGAAATACCATCCTTCTCATAGACAATCAAGAGTGAGAAATACCATCCTTCTCACAGATACTCAGGAATGAGAAATACAATCCTTCTCATAGACAACCAAGAGTGAGAAATACCATCCTTCTCACAGATATTCAGGAATGAGAAATACCATCCTTCTCATAGACATTTGGAAATGAGAAATACTATCCTTCTCCTAGACATTTAGAAATGAGAAATACTATCCTTCTCCCATACCCAACAAACTAAATGTCATTTTCCACAAATCAATCATTCAAAACAATATATAATTCCAATATATTGTTTTCCACACAAACAAAATTATTCAAAATAATAAAATTGATTTATTTTCGCAAACAACACAAATGTGAATTTATTGTTCACATTTAATATCGTGAGATTCACTCACCTCTAATTCCCGCAGCGTCTTCAATTAGTAACCGGGAATCGACCAAAGCACGTACGCTTCACATTTCGCAATCACCTATGATTTTGCAGTTTACATTAGCATAATACACTTCCAAAATAATTCAAATGTTCCTCAAATGTCTCCTACGACATCGGAACTAATAATCGAGACACATTGACCAAAAGTCAACTGTCAGTCAACGTGGGTCCCACGTGACTATTCATCGACGGGTCCCACTTGAAACCCAACACTTCCAATTTCAACGATCCAACCGTACAACATGTTTATAATACCAATATTAACCATACGATCAAATTTCATGATCAACCAACGGTTAGATCTCTCGGATAGTAAATCGTACGATCCGATTTTCAATTTAATCGATCAAACGACCGAATTTGACAAAACTGTAAACACGAAAGTTGTTCGTATCGACGAACTAAGCAAAACAGAGTAAAGATTTGCTCCGGAAACTGGCCGGACGCGCCGCCACGCGCCGCCACCGACGGTGGCCAGCCGCCGATCAAACTTCTCCGATTGCCATGAAATTTAAACACAATGTTCTACACACTACCAGCAACAACTTTCATAACTGCCACAAGGGCCAATTCAAAGTAGAAAGTCTCGAATTTACCTCGATAGCTCCGAAACCCTAGGATTTCAAATCCAAAATTCTCCTTCGTCCGAACTCCGATTGAGGCGTACTTTATGTTGCTAGAAAGCCCCTGACAAGAGCTACAAAGCCCAGTAAGTAGCTTAGGTCGAATCGGCCGGAAACAAACCCAGAAACTGATGAACAGTTCGGCAGCGTTTTTCCCCTTTTCTTTTCTTGATTCTCTTTCTATACTGAAAATCAATGAATGAAACTAGTATAGAATCGAAGAGGATGAATAGACGAAGAGATTGGGACAAGTCTCATGCAATTTGGTGGCCGGAGGAGGGAGAAATGGCCGGAAGAAAAACGGGTTACTGTTCACGGTGTGAACAGTAAATTTCTGGGGAGATTTCTGATTTTTGGGTGAATAGTAAATCCCAAAATCCTTTTTATAGAAATTAGTCAAACTTCCGAGGTCCATAACTTCTTCATACGAACTCCGTTTTCGGTGTACCACATGTCCACGAACTCGGTTCGACGAGCTCTACAATTTCCGTGAAGGAAGTTTTCCCAAATTCTCGACGAATAAACAGTCACCTCTTTTAACCTTTCGTAACTTATAATTACCGCCGTAATTATCGTTTTACGACAAAACCCCTAAAAATATGAAATCACACCATTTCCATTCAAATTTCACAACCAATTTAATAAAATTAAATTTGGAAATTTTGGGGTATTACAGACGGCTCTATCCGTCATGCTCTTTTCAGGCCTTTGGTGATTATGCTCCTTCAGGGCATCTCTTGGGCTCTCAAAGATGGTTGACATCCCGATTAGATCTGGTTTTCTGCTTGTCGTTGCCGGTTCTTTTGGGTTTCAATCAAATCCAAAGATTCAAGGTCTGGGATCCGGGTGAGTTTTGGGTGCTTGGTATTGGAGGCTCAGTAGCCTTGGTGTTCCAAGTCGGCGACCTTATTACTGGTGGAGCGCTGCTAAAGTTTAACCTAAGTCAGATTTGGTTATTTGATTTGGGTTCTTTTAATTTCTTATTTAAGAATAAGCATGATCAGTTGTGCAAGTTTCGATTGTGGTTTTACTTTCTTTTTTCATGGGTTCTCCTTGAGCTAGATTGAATTTATTGGTCTCAATGGCAATACTTGCCAGAATTTTTCTGTTGGTTGTTGACAACAGTGATGCACGATGTATGTATTGTTCTAGGTTTTAAATCATCGATTAAAGTTCTAGGTAGGTTTAGACTCATAGATTAGGCCACTTGTGTGGTCTGTACTGCTCCTTTTTAGGATGCTCATATTAAGGATTGTAACCCTTTATTGATTAATAAAGTTTCTGCTATTTAAAAAAAAAAAAAATCATGTTTAATTTACTTATCCTTCCATTATATAATAAATGTTATCAAAGCAAATACACGAGCAATATTCAAGACTTAATAGTAAAATACACAATTTGCACGTACATTACAATAAATATCGATCAGTGCAACTATATATGAGAAACATACGGATTTCTAAATTTTGTTAAACGAGATATCAACTCTATCAATTGGTGTTGGATGTGGAAGATAAACCATGGGCGCGTTTGGGTTGAGCAATTTCCACCTGAAAATTCAGTTGCCATTAGAATTTGTGAGGTTATATTAATTGCTTGTTTGAGAATTAAAAGCATGGCAAATATGAAACAAATCTACTATATATTAATTAGGGTTTCTTACTGGTATCCAGTAGATAAATGGTGCAAAAATATTGCAAGTTGTATCCTAACGAGCATGTTGCCTGCACATATTCTGGATCCGCCACCGAAAACTTGATAAGTTCCGGGTCTAGCCGGATCCTGAGAGAAGTGACCGGCCGGTAAACTCATTAGTCAATTAACAAAATTTTCTTTTACTTTATTCCTTGCTAGTTATGTCATCAATGCGAACTTACATTCCATCTATCTGGGTTAAAGCACATAGGATCATCAAAATTCTCTGAGTTTGTATGGAGATACCGAACCCAAACAATCACTTGCCAACCCTTTGGTATCTTATAACCTACAAGAATATATATATACATATATATATATATATATATATATATATATATATATTCGTCAGATGAGTATTTTAAATGTTAGTTGATATTTTAAAAATTCATCCAACAATTGAGTTTAAAAGTTCTCAATGAGTCCTCGCTATAAGGTACTCATTGGAAACTCTATGTTGGAAAGAATTTGAACAACAAGCAGGCTGGGCTATTAAAACCACGTTAGTAATGTACGTACTGAACAAAAAAAAATTGAAAAGCATTTGTATATATAATGCAGTTAATGAAATTCTATGTTGGAAAGAATTTGAACAACAAGCAGGCTGGGCTATTAAAACCACGTTAGTAATGTACGTACGGAACAAAAAAAATTGTAAAGCATTTGTATATATAATGCAGTTAATGAAATTCTATGTTGGAAATAATTTGAACAAGCAGGTTGGGCTATTAAAACCACGTTAGTAATGTACGTACGGAACAAAAAAAAATTGTAAAGCATTTGTATATATAATGCAGTTAATGAAATTCTATGTTGGAAATAATTTGAACAAGCAGGTTGGGCTATTAAAACATTAAAACCACGTTAGTAATGTACGTACGGAACAAAAAAAATTGTAAAGCATTTGTATATATAATGCAGTTAATGAAATTCTATGTTGGAAATAATTTGAACAAGCAGGTTGGGCTATTAAAACCACGTTAGTAATGTACGTACGGAACAAAAAAAAATTGTAAAGCATTTGTATATATAATGCAGTTAATGAAATTCTATGTTGGAAATAATTTGAACAAGCAGGTTGGGCTATTAAAACCACGTTAGTAATGTACGTACGGAACAAAAAAAATTGTAAAGCATTTGTATATATAATGCAGTTAATGAAATTCTATGTTGGAAATAATTTGAACAAGCAGGAATTGGGCTATTAAAACCACGTTAGTAATGTACGTACGGAACAAAAAAAAATTGTAAAGCATTTGTATATATAATGTAGTTAATGAAATTATGATTTTGAAAAATAATGGTACGTACCTTTATACTCAGCATCCTTTCTAGCAGTTCGGAAAATAAATGCTGCAATATTGGCCATTCTTATAGTCTCTTCCACCACCTGCACGCATGAAATCATTTGTATTTAAGGAAGTGCAACAAGTTTGTCCTAAGATTAATTTCGTATATAACGTACAAGTAATACTATAAGTAAGGACTTTCTTACCTGAGAATCATTATATATATATATATATATATATAACTTGTACATCCTTTCTAGCTAGCTAGCTACTTGCTAGACACGTCCGATCCATGTACAATATTAATAATACGTAGATATACGAACGTAGTACGTACACTACCTTGTTGGTGTATTTCATTTTGGAAACATCTTCACTAGTAATGAAATCCCCTTTCTTCTTCTTCTGGCGTATAGCCATATTCTCCTCCTGTACATGTATACATATATAGTACGTATAATACACATGAGAATCTAATCTCGATCAAGAAATTAAAACCAAGATTAGTATTAATTACTTTGCTTTTTCCCATATATATGATAATTTTTAGATAAATAAATCGCATATATATATATACCCGAAGCTTTTGGAGGACATTGGGGAATTTGGCAAGATAATAAATCGCCCACATTGATGAAAGGGAAGTAGAGGCATATCCAGCAACAACAAGGCTCACAATGTTATCTATCACCTCTTGGTCACTTAGTTTATTGCCCTCCTCATCTTTAATTTGCATAAGCCCATCCATAAGATCATTTGTCACACCTTCTTCTTGCTTCTTTTTCTTCTCTAGCTCCATCCAGAAAATTGCATCAAGCTTCTTCCTACACTGTAAATTAAATTCAGCCACAAGCATATGTTACTCTTTAACGAGGCTAATTTTATTGTAGAAATGTGCACTCATTCTTCCTAGAGACGTGTAGTATAATTATCTAAACCATACAATGAGTGCACATTTGAAAACGAGGCTTAGATAATTATACTACACGTCTCTAGGAAGAACTACACGTCACTAATTAGTTAAACAATGAGTGCACATTTGAAAACGAGTGGATCAAAATGTCAAAATATTCATATCAATTCATTTTCAGGATAGAATTAAGATCAAACCTGACGAGCATGGTGACAAGCAGATCCAGGAATGTTGAATGGTTGAGCTCTAATTCCTTTGATCAATCCACCAAACAAGTTATCAATAGTCTCTAGGAGAGGTCCCGGCTCCAAACTTGCAAATAGTTTCCCAATATTTTCAAATGTTACCTGCAAGAATGATATACATGTAATTTTTAAGAACAAATTAGAAAAAACTACCTGCCACATTTAATCTTTCAATTAAAATTTGAGTCAATTTTTTTTTTCCGTAGTTTCAGGTCTTTAACTAGTTGCCAACTAAGTTATTTTTCATTTTCGGACCGATGAGTTAGCCCTGCACATTTTAACTTACCTGGAATGCCCTTGACCTAATTTCAGATGTTCAAAACCATTGACTTTTTGGCATTGGTAGTTCACAACAAAACTAGGTAAATTAATCATTTAGAAAAGTAGTTCATAAACTAGGTAAACTACCTATACTATTATTAGTGGACGACACTACCTACTGCTAATAATTTATAATTTGTAATATATTTACCTACTATAGGGAAACTTTTGCATATAACAAAGTTTTATTTACCTTATAGATGTTTGAATCAGATTTGAAAATTAAAAATTTGAATGATAAAATTAATTATAGAAATTTATTGCAGGACTATTAATAACGGAAATTTGAATAATCTGTTGAAAGAAACCTACTTTGTGTGTGCCTTGCCAACCTAGGAGTATCTTAGTTAGTATAGCATAAGAATTACATGTTGAATAGAATTCCAATTGAGATGTGGATTGTACCCTTTGTGTTTCTCTATATATAGAGGCACCTATTCATCAATAAAGATACGATCTATTCTTGTGCTATTTGTTTCTCCTTTATTATTGTATTTCATATTTACTTAAAGACGTTATCAGCACGAACCTCTAGCCCTGAGATCAAAAACCCTAGAACCCTAACCCTAGATTTGCCGTGTTCACCTTGCACCGCCGTGCACCACCCCCTTGCTGCCGTGCACCACCCTTTGCCGCCGGCCACTTGCTGCACCGCCACAAACCACCGCCGGCTACTCCTACACCAATATCTGAGAATCTGCCTGGACAGAACAGTCGACTTCGGAAGCGTGTTTACCTCTGCTCAACCGTTGGATTAAGCAGAAAATTTGGCGATTAATCCCTCTACGTGCCTACTACTCCCAGTTAAAATTTCATCATGTTCGGACCGTTGGATCTCCAGCTATACAATTTCGAAGAAGTGGTACTCAAGATAATCCGAGAAAAAGAAATCCAAAAAGTTTCTTCCTCTTCACCATCTTCTAGTTCAAGACTCAAGACAAGATCAAGAAAAAGAAAACCAAGTAAGCTTTTATAAACGTTGCTGCTTTCTGAATTTACTTCAACCTTCTTTTTCTCCAGGGACTTGCAACCTCCCTTCTTCTACCTCCCACCTTTCTTATAATGTGGGATATTATACGAGACTCACCAAACTATGAGAAGCATTAGGGGAGTGATTAAGCTTCATATCGCTTGCGGTATGTGTAAGTCATGAGCACCTCTAATGTCATCATGTTATTGGTGATGTTCTCAAGAGCCGAACTATGGGGGTTCGAGCTTATGGTTCATGATTTAAACCCAACTAGGCACACCTGCTTGGGTATGAGGTCTAGGTATATAATTTGAGATAAGTGGTATTAAGAGAGCTTGCTCCACCGACATCTCTTATTATGTATCTGGTCATATCTGAGTAGAGCTACTAAAAAGCTTTAAGGTTATAACCATACGACACCAAAGTTTCACTAAAATCCAAAATCCTTGGAAGCGTTTCTTGGGAGCAAAGATTGCTCAGAAACCCTCTATTGTTTCGTGGGAGTATTAACTCCGAAACTTACCCTTTATTGTTTCGTGGGAGTATTGACTCCGAAACACACCATATTCTTGTTCTCCATATTTTGGATGTCGAACATGAATGAACTCGATTTTACTCCATTGGATTCTGCGGACATTAGATTCTAGCTCGAATCCATGAGCGTTGTTTTGAAGAAATCGCTCTAGACCCTCAAACTGAGATGAACTATGCCAGGTTATTTTTCCTGATGAAATGCCATATGGATATGGCACTCCAGTTTGAGTTCATGAAAGAGGTTAGCGCTAGAAGCGCTTCATGAATGTTATAGTAACGTTCATCATTCCAAATTTACAAGCATAATGGACTAATCTCCGCTTCTCTGACTTTGATAAAGTCATGGGATATAATTCAGAAATTCTCCGCATCAAAGACTTGATGCATCTCTGTGGAAAATCATCACAAATGAACAATTGATTGAGGAAACTCTCACCACCTTCTCCATCTCTGCCTTGAGGAATGGTATGACGATGATGGCGCCCCTAAGGAAGGACGCCACGAGCAAAACCCTAAATCTAGAGACAAATCCGGACGTTTTGATCTATAAGATTGATTTGCTCAGGAAGGTAATCGTCCTGAGAATAAGCGACCTCGCGAGCATAGGACCGCGAAAGAGTGAGAGAAGACCGTCGTCCCTATAAGAGGGACGTCGCCGGTCAGCGTTGTTGCGCCACTAGTTAGGGCAGCACCACCACTAGTTATGACAGCACCGCCACCGCCACCGGCAAAGGCAATCTGCCACCGTCCTAGGGACCGTAAGTACCAAGCCTGTATGCCTCAATCAATGGAGAATCCTCTTCATGATATTTATTAATGATATGGAGAGTCTGATCAATGGGCCCTAGTTTGCAATACATATGAGGATGTAACTGCAATGATCAAGACGTCGAGTTTAAGGATTAAAGACTTTGGAAGCCGATTTCGCTTAAGTCTTTATGTTTTCCAAGTTGATGAAATATGACATGTTTACCAAGACAATGAATTTAGTTTTGATTTAAGATCAAGATGGAACTTTGAGTGTAAAGCCTTGGCTAATATATTTAAGAAAATATGAGTTGCTTTCGTAGCCTCGATTTTAATGATGAGCTTACATTCCTCTGTGACTACGATGGCAGGACTATCGAATCTTGTGCAAGGAAGAGGATCTGCCCAATTCCTCTTGCCTAATTGAACTCACATTGATGTTGCAAATGCTCTCTACGCTCCAAGAGGAAATAGAACTCTGTTGAGCTTTAAAGATATAAGAGCCAATGGATTCCATGCTGAAATGCATGATGAGAATGGAAAAGAATTCATTTGCATTCCCTCTGATGACTGCGGTAGAAAGCGCATTTTAGAGAAGTTTATGTGTCTCTCTAGTGGATTATATGCTACCACTATTCGAGCTATCGAATCAAACAATGTCATTCGGGATGACCTCTTGGATTCAGACACATATTGGCTTTGGCATGACAAGTTGGGACACCCTGGTCGTGATATGATGATCCGTATTTTGAAAACCTCACACGGACATCCATTCTTTCGAGCTAAACGAAGCATGAATCGAATGGCGATTCAAGGAGATGAGACAGTTATGAGAAAAGGCAAATATGCCACTGTCCGACGTCGTACGATCAATTGCACGATTCCTTCGATCGATCGCACCTGTCCAGACTGCGTTGTCAAGGGAACCCGAGAGCTCGGACGATCGAACGCACGGGATTGAACGAACCCGAGAGCTCGGGCGATCGATCGCAACTCCCTGTGATGGATCGCACTTCCCATCCTACATTGTTACAGGAACCCGAGAGCACGGGCGATCGATCGCAACCCCCGGCGATCGATCGCAAAGAATTAATTTCTCTCTCTCGGATGTAGACAATTCCTCCTATGCTTCTGAAGCCTCCAAAGCCAAACGCTCATTATGCAAAGCGTGTTCCTTAGGAAAACTAGGACTGAGACCGTCCTATGCAAAAGATTCTAAAGTATTTTTTCGATTCTTACAGAGAATCCAAGTGGATATCTGTGGACATATTCAACCACCAAGCGGGCCATTTATATATTTATGGTGGTTGGTTGATACATCGGCGTGCTGGTCACATGTCACGATGTTGTCCATTCGTAATGCTGCTTATGCTAAACTCCAAGCACAAATGATTTTCCTGCGGGCTCACTACCCGGATCATTCCATTATCTATCAGGCTTGATAATGATAGGGAGTTTACATCGAAGACTTTCGCTGACTACTGCATGGATAGATGTTGGGCATCTAGTCTAACATGTGCATACCCAGAATGGTCTCGCAGAGATTGTCATTTAAAGATTACAAATGGTCACGAGGATGTTGGTAATGCGCACCAACTTTTCTCTCTCTGCCTGGGGGCACGCAGTATTGCATGCAACTATGCTTATTCGTCTGAGGCTCATCGCCACCCAATCTTTTTCTGCGTTACAGCTAGTGACTGCGTACGAGCCATGTATCTCGTATTTACGCCTATTTAGGTGTGTTGTTTATGTACCTATTACGCCACCACAGTGTATTAAAATGAGTCCTCAGAGACGAATGAGTATTTACGTTGGATTTGAGTCTCCAACTATAATCCGCTATGTAGAACCCTTGACAGGCAATCTATTTGTCACTTTGATGAGACAGTCTTCCCGTCGTTAGGGGGAGATAAGAACGTGAACGTTCAGCAGGAACGACTGGAAATGTCGTGGCATGTCCCCACTCTGTCTCATAACGATCCCCCTACTGCACGAAGAATTGCGTAGAATTATAGATCTTCAGAAAGTCGCAGATTCTCTTCTTGACACTTTCTCAGATCTTGCTAAAGTGACTAGATCATATATACCAGCTGCAAACGTACCTGTAAAGATGCAAGTGCCTGAACAATGACTTGGACTCAAAGTCGCTGCAGCAGCCACCCCTATGGGAGAGACGGCTGTCGGCGCCACTACCAGTAATGGTGGTGATGTGGCTCAGGCCGTGGCTCCGCTGAGGAAGTGTGGGTGGCCACCAGGTTCGAGGGATTCGCACCCTAGGAAATGGGCTGTGATGACACCAAATAACCCTCACATCATTGATACTCAAATTTGTCACATGAAAACGTTCCGGATTATGGTTATGTCCAATAGACATCTTTGGGGGACGCCCCATCGCTAGAACTATCCGTGGGAACATAGAGATCTCGATTAATTACACTAGTGTATATGAGACGTGGGATAGAAACTTCATCATTGTTGATGATGTGTTTGCATATGCTTGTGCACGAGAGTTGATTGAGACTGATGATATTGAATCTCGCTCCATTGATGAATGCCAACATAGAGCTGATTGGCCTAAATGGAAAGATGTGATCCAGGCTGAGTTGGACTCGCTAACAAAGAGAACGGTATTTGGGTCAGTTGTGCCAATACCTTCTGGAATAAAACCTGTTGGATATAAATGGGTCTTTGTTAGAAAGAGTAATGAGAGAAACGAGATATAAACCTCGCCTTGTGGCGCAAGGCTTCTCACAACGCCCTGGAATCGACTACGAGGAGACATACTCTCCAATAAAGGACGTCATAATGTTCTGCTACCTTGTCAGTGGTAGTTTTCCGAAAAACTGAATATGCAGCTTATGGATGTGGTCATAACATATCTCTATGGGGATATAGATATGAATATTTATATGAAGGACCCAGATGAGCTTCAGTTACCCAAGTCAAGTGGCTCTAGACCACGGAGCACGTTTGCAATAAGATTGCAACGTTCACTATATGGATTGAAACAATCCGGGCGGATGTGGTCTACCCGTCTAAGTGACTACTTGATAGGAAGAGGGTATGTGAATAATAAATTATGCTCCTGCGTGAAAACAAGTTCCGGATTTGCAATAGTAGCGGTCTATGTCGATGACATGAATATTATTGGAACTCTTGATGAACTAAGAGAAACTGCTGACTATTTGAAATCTGAGTTTGAGATGAAAGATCTTGGGAAAACACGGCTTTGTCTCGGTTTGGAACTTGAGCACCGTAGTAGTGGGATTCTGATTCATCAATCAGCTTATACCCAAAAGATGCTCAGGCGATTTAATATAGATAAAGTTCATCCTGTTAGCACTCTCATGATTGGTCGTAGTCTAGATCCAAAAAATGATTCGTTTCACCCAATGGATGATGGTGAAGACGTTTTAGAGGCTGAGGTACCGTACCTAAGTGCAATAGGCGCATTATTGTACTTGGCACAGTGTACAAGACCCGATATCTCCTTTTCTGTCAACTTGTTACCTAGATTTAGTTCTGCGCCCATGCAATGCCATTGGACTGGCATAAAGACTATCTTTCGTTACTTGAAGGGTACGATTGATATGGGCTTGTTCTTTCCTTACAGAGAGGCACGAAAATATGGCAAAATGGGTGAGGAACCCGAGCCTTCTGCTGTCGGGCGATCGATCGCAGGGTATGCCACGATCGATCGCACTAATGCTGCTGCCCATTATTCCAAAAATCCTTGTGATATTTTGGTGGGCTTTGTTGATGCTGGGTATCTCTCTGACCCATATAAAGGTCGTTCCCAAACTGGTTATATCTTTACCATGGGTAACATCGCGATATCTTGGAGGTCTACTAAGCAGACCCTTGTTGCTACTTCTTCGAACCATGTTGAGATTATTGCTCTCCATGAAGCGGTTCGTGAGTGTATATGGTTAAGGTCCATAGCTACACATATAAGAAGTACATGTGGTTTGAGGTTAACCACTGATGAACCTACATGCATTTATGAGGATAATGCTGCTTGCATTGAGCAAATGAAGCAAGGTTTCATCAAAGGCAACAACACCAAGCATATATCGCCTAAGTTATTCTATAATCCTCAACAACAAAAGTTTCTCAAGATCAAAGTGAATCAAGTCCGATCTGAGGACAATGCAGTAGATTTGTTTACCAAATCACTGCCTAAATCCACATTTGAGAAGCATGTGAAAAGTATTGGTTTGCTTAAGTTATCTGACCTCTCATGATTGTGGAAATCAGGGGGAGACACAGACTTCAGGGGGAGTTTAGTGTCCATGCAAAGTTTTCAAATGTAAAGGGTATGTTGTACTCTTTTTCCCTTCGACCAAGGTTATTTTTATCCCACTGGATTTTTGTTACTTGGCAAGGTTTTTAATGAGACAACGCGAGGAGCACCACCTAGTGTTGACGCCACAAAGGGGAGTGTTGAAGGAAACCTACTTTGTGTGTGTCTTGTCAACCTAGAAGTATCTTAGTTAGTATAGCATAAGGATTACATGTTGAATAGAATTCCAATTGAGATGTGGATTGTACCCTTTGTGTTTCTGTATATATAGAGGCACATATTCATCAATAAAGATACGATCTATTATTGTGCTATTTGCTTCTCCTTTATTATTGTATTTCATATTTACTTAAACATAATCAACTTAATTATAAGGATTTGAATTGAATGTTAGTAGATGTTAAATATTTTCTGATTATGGCAAATCCCGTAAATAATTTAGAAAATAGGGTAAGAAGATATCTAATGTGTCATCTGAAATTTAATGTTGGTCTAAATCTAATAATCTAAAAGTTAATGGATTATATCCTATAAAATAAAAGCTATAAGGATGTTTATCTAAATATCTCAATTTTTAACTCGTTGTCTAAACAATAATACTGTCAATAAATTCCTTAAGATACAACATTTTTATTTAATTCATTAATTATCTAATTTGATATCAAAGCATTTTTTTTCTCCTCTAAGGATCTATGAATTTGAATATTTGATGCCAGCATCTTTACTTAATAAACTACTTAAATTCTAGTCCATTATCTTTTTTCACAAAAAAGGTGGAATAGTGTATCATTCCCGTTGAAATTACAACATGTTCAATGTAATGAATAAATAAGTGAACCTTAAATTTGAAATAGAACTTTGAACCATAAATTCTTGTCGTTAAGTATCTTACTTTTACATGTAGTCTATGTTGCACCGATAAGCCAAATATTTTTCTATGCTGTATCCGTGCTGTATCGGATACAGGTACGGCTTGGATACGGCACAGATACGTGGAAAAAGTATTGGATACGTGGAAAACGTATCTGTTGACTTTTCCAGTTGTTTGACTATTTGGATACGGTTAGGATACGTATTTTAGATACGTATAGGGTATTTTTGACAATTTATTAACCAAACTCGTTCGATGCTCTCTCCTCTCTGTTCGCATTTCACAAAATCACAAACAGCGGCTGCTGCTGTTCTTCACTTCTTCCTATAAAAAAGAAAGACGCCTGCTGTTCTTGCGGTTATGCCTTTTGTCGAACCTGGGATAAATTGGAGGAAGATAAATTGGACTCAAGAACCTGGGATTAAGAGACAGATTGGAAGAGAGAAAGACACAGAGACAGATTGGAAGAGAGAACGATACTGATCTGGGATTAAGAGATAGATTGGGGGAGAGAGAGAGAGAGAGAGAGAAAAGGACGATAAGAAGGAGAGACCAAGTGGGAAGAAAGTGAGAGACCAAGTGGGCTGAACTTTCTTCTTCTTTTGTTTAATAAAAATGGGCCCTTAACAACAAATAAATCTAAAAAAATAAAAATAAACGTGATAGCCCTTAGGCCTCAGCCCCTTAACAATTAAACATTGAGATGTTTCATGTTATTTATTAAAACAATATATATTTATATATTAAATATTATTTTAATTGTCGTATCTTGAACGTATCGTATCTTATTTTTTTTAAAATTGCCGTATCCCGTATCGTGTCGTATCGTATCTCGTATCCCGTACCCGTATTAGTGCAACATAGTTGATGTAGTAACATATGAGTGGAATTATACACCAAACTATACGGGCTGTTGCATAATAACGTGGTGTATCAGATATGCATAGTAAATTAGTAATATATTTTTCATATGTACGTTGTAGCCATCTCCATGATACTTTTACCTTCTTAGCTTCATCATATGCTTTGATTCTACCCTTTTGAGCCCACGACTCAAGTGCAGCAATCATGCGTGGCTGGACTAGTTGGGCAATACGTCGGAGAGCATCCGGCCGATTAATTACACCGATAACATAGCTTCTAAGCCTCGCATGGGACGGTCCATGAACCACTACCAGAGACTTGTGACCCATAAGTTCGACACTTGGCCAATCGAGGAAGAATGTGTCCTCCGATTGGAATACATATTTATTGACATTCGGAAAGCACGTTATGATGGTCGGTGATCCGAAGAGGTGAGTTCTATACATTCCTACACCATCACCGTACCTGATCATTTTATTACATATAAAAACATGAGAAATTAGAACTACTGCTTGAGTTAGTTAACCAAGTAGTTAATTAATTGATGCACCAAGTTTGTCTTAGGAGAGATATTGGGTTTGACTCCTCTTAAATGTCTTGGGGGGGGGGGGCTATAAACAAAAAATAAACAAAAAATGATACGCAAATGCATGATCAGCCATGGTGTAGTATTACCAGAATATTTTTAAAAAGTAACATTACAACTTTCAAAAGTAGAAAAAATATTTACAAGAATTAAATGATATTTCATCTAGGTTATGATTAGGCTAGGTCAGGGTTGGAGTCTCTCCAATGTAACAAAAAAAATAATTAAATTATATTTAATTCAAGTGAAAGGAAATAATTAACACTTACTTATCTCGCTTAACATTAATAAATTCATCTGGGCGTCGAAGAATTTTAAAGTACCAAAGGAAAGTGAACATTTCGCCTAAGAATGGAACTCCCATATAACCTGGCGGAAGTTTGGCATCAGTCGAGGAGTGCCGTAATTTGAGAGGAAGTACGTACCAGAGCTCATTCCACCACCACAAGAGCAACCCTAACAGTGGCAAACCACCCACAGCCAAAGCCACCCACATTCCCATATAAATTTCCATATCCTCTCTCTAGCAAGCTACAAATGCATAAAGCCCCTCTTGGATGTTTATATATACATATATGTCTAGCTTCTTGAAGATTCCTAGTTGAAAATTCATCCGATGAGGAGGAGCAAGTGACAAAGGGAATCAACCCCACAGGAAGCTACAAATTAAACTGCCTTTAAATTAAATTAAGAGCATGATCAAATTAGGAAGCAAATTTGCCGCCCACCCTAACCCAATTGCCCACCTCACAAAAATTGACACCTGTCCTAAGACTAACCATAGTTAGGATATAAATATAATATAAACAAAAAATATTATAATATTAGAAAAAAAAATGGGCTGCTCACTCTCTCTCTCGGCTACCCTTCCTCCGGCGGTTTCTTCGCCGGCCGGCCACCATTAAACTCAAGACCAGTCCCATTCTCTTCGTCTCCTCGATCTCTTTATCTCCATTTTAATTTTTCTTACCGAAGCTCAATATTGAAGGAGATTCGAAGCATGAACAGTCGGGATTCTCCGATCGTCGATCTCGTTTTCCGGCCAAATATACCGGCTATACCTAGTGGGCTTTGAAGCTCTCTTCACGGCGAACCCAGCGCCACCAACCTCCTTCATCGATTCTTCCTAAATTGGGAGAGAGAGTAAGAGAGAGAAACTGATCATGAGCAAGAGAGAGAGTAGGAAGAACAAGAGAGAGAGAGAGAGGAGGCAACGGCAAGGAGGGAAGAATAAAAAAAAAAAAAAAAACTAGCTAGATAAATCCTGGCCGCATAAATCAAAATGGAGGGCCATGATTGAATCATGAGTCCAAAAGTTAACCAAAGTTAGCAAGAGGGACACGTGGCATTCTCACAATGAGTGGGCAAATACCCACCCCAACAGTGGGTGGGCAGCAAATTTGCTCCCATCAAATTATATCGCTCCAATCAGATATATATATATATATATATATATATGTTTCATGGGAAGTTGCCCTGGCCGTACGTCTTAATCAATTGATAATTTTGTGTCTTATTATCTGAATGATACCTTCATCATACATTTATTAACTAATTCTTTTGTAATCACATCATTGTTTTATTATTTTATCTACATAATTAACCTTTGCTTAATTTGTGATGTCATGACAAAGATGTTAAGATTATGTTAGACTGAGGGTATTAGTGTAATTAGCAGTGTGATGTCATGACAAATATGATATTGTTGTACCATGAGAATGAACCAGAAATAACAATGTAGCTCATACTGAACTCATCTCCTTCACTCCCTTCTCTCTGTTTCTTTGCTTCTTTCACATTCTTGTTTGTATTTCAGCAAAAGATTCTCCAACCAGCTGTGAGAATGTGGATTGTTGTCCCACATTGGAGAAAATAGATATTGCAAATGTGTTTATAAGGATTTGGGCTTCTCCAACCATTGTCAATTGGGTTTGATTGTGACGCCCAGATTACTTCATCATGGTATCAGAGCTGCAGGTTTGCCCACGTGTGAAGCCAAGTGGCCACACGTGCTCCACGTCACCCAATATAAGTTGTCCACGTGTATGGTTTGAAAATTCGCCACACGTGCGGGGGCGTGTGAGAATGTGGAGTGTTGTCCTACGTTGGAGAAAATGGACCTTGCAAATGTGTTTATAAGGATTTGAGCCTCTCTAACCATTGTCAATTGGTTTTGATTGTGACGCCCAGATTATTTTATCATGGTATTAGAGCTGCAGGTTCGCTCACGTGTGAAACCAAGTGGTCACACGTGCTCCACGTCATCCAATATAAGTTGTCCACGTGTTTGGCTTGAAAATTCGCCGCACGTGCGGAGGCGTGTGAGAATGTGGAGTGTTGTCACACATTGAAGAAAAGAGACCTTGCAAATATGCTTATAAGGATTTGGGTCTCTCAAACCATTGTCAATTAGTTTTGGTTGTGATGCCCATATTACTTTATCACCAGCGACATCGATCTCAATCAATTTTGTTTCATTAACAGAATAAACTATCTCATTTTTTTATGAACAAATTAAAATTACAAGGAAAAGCCCCTCATTTTATCATTTTTTTTAATTAACATATAAAGCGTCGCATATACGCTTAACAAGTTGTGGATCAATCAATTTGTGCAACAACTTGAGAAACAAGAATGGACAAAGAGGAGCAGTAGATCTTTCTTTTTTGGTTGGTGCTAAGCGGGCGAATCCTAAAAGACCAAAGGATATCGTACATAAACACATTAGATATACATAAACACGAATTTTTGAATGAAATCTTGATGACACAAGAAAATAACTAAATACACAAATACTTATTCAACAAGATCGATAAGTCGATAACCAAAAGTGAAGCTAATAATGAAAAGAAATCTTCAAACCAAACGGAAAAAAAAAATGTATTTTTTTTTCCAGAGGAGGCTTATGGCCTCCGGGGGAAGATACAGGAAGAAAATATTGAGATATTAATTAATCCTATCATTGGAATTAGGAAAAGATGATTTTTTAGAGCTTGGTAAACGTGATTTCAACATTATCAGCTGGTCTTGGATGTGAAAGATAAATCATTTCAGCATCAGGATTGAGTAACTTCCACCTGAAAATTACCATGTAAATTATATGTTTAATGATCTATTGCGTAAGAGTTCAAAAGCATATAATTAAATATTATTCAATATTGAAAGCAGTGATTTGGGTTAACTTACTTGTATCCAATAGACAAATGATGTATCAAGATTGCGAGTTGTAGCCTAACGAGCATATTTCCTATACATATTCTTGATCCACCTCCGAACACTTGGTACGTTCCAGGAATCACTGGACTCTGAGGCCGGGAGTGAAATATTTAGTTAATAATTTGTTAACTAATTAAGCATTTATATATAATTGTTCCAAAACGAAATTAATGTAGACTTACATCCCATCTATCTGGGTTAAAGCACATGGGATCGTCAAAATTCTCTGAATTTGTGTGAAGATACCGAATCCAAACAAGCACTCTCCAATTCTTAGGTATTTTGAAACCTGCAACATCGAACACACTACATCAATCGTAAGTCTGAAAATATATGTACATAATCATCAACACTTGATTAATTTAGTACTTAATTTGTACATACCTTTATACTCAACTTCATTGGCAGCCGTTCGGAAAACAAATGCTGAAACGTTGGCCAATCTTAATGTTTCTTCCACCACCTTGCTTGTGTATTTCATTTTCGAAACATCTTCTCTGGTAATGAAATCCCCTTTCTTGTTCTGACTTATACCCAGATTCTCCTCCTGCATGTAATTAAGTAGTCGTCCAGCTAGTTAACTCCACATGGCTCAAGAAATGAACTTTAATTCTCTTTTAATTTCAAGTTTAATTTAATTAATTTGTACATTTTCAGAATATATATATATATATATATATATATATATATATATATATATATATATTATATATAGGATGATCGATCCTACCCGAAGCTTTGCGAGGATATCTGGATATTTGGCAAGATAGTAGATAGCCCACATTGATGAAAGGGAAGTAGATGCATATCCAGCAATAACAAGGCTCACAATGTTATCTAGCACCTCTTGATCAGTTAGTTTATTGCCCTCGTCGTCTTTAATTTGCATAAGCCCATCCATTAGGTCATTTGTCACTACTTCTTTCTGGTCTTTTTTCTTCTCTAGCTCCACCCTGAATATTGCCTCAAGCTTCTTCCTACACTGCAAATTCACATTGCATATATTTAGCATGCATGTCATATATAGGATAGACTTTTCAATTCATAATTAACGTACCCAAAAATATACTCTTTTAATTTTTTTTTATTTCACAGGCTCAAACTCTCAAAGGGTCAATCAAATTTGAAATAGCTATGTTATATTAATGGAATTGTACGTAGGAGAGAATGAAGGTAACTAAGCAGGTAACTAAGAACCTAAATGAGGTTTTTATAATAAAGGAAATTAATTATTTAAGATTAACCTGACGAGCATAGTGATAAGCAGATCCAGGAATGTTCCATGGTTGAGCTCTAATTCCTTTCAGCAATCCGGCAAACAAGTTATCAATGGTATGTAGGAGAGGCCCCGGCTCCATGCTTACGAATAATTTGCCAATATTTTCAAATGTTACCTGTAATAATTAGTATCTATGAGACATTTAATAAATCACTTAAGTAATACTTGGGAAGCATGGGAGAGAAATATATCATTCTTAATTTGCTAGCTAGCTGACAATCTACACAAAACATGCATAATCCTTCAATCCAAAATTCTCACTAGGAAAAAGAACCAGGTTGAGATTCCCAGTAGCTAGCAAAGGTTCTAGCTCCAAAAAATGTTGAATATATTAGCAATCATATAAATCCAGAATACTTGACATCTTTCACACCCATTGAACCTTTTTCTTTCTAAGAATTTTCGACCCCCGGCCCTCCTCTTCTCAAGTCTTAGATCATGGATCCCCTCATTTGAAAAAGAGATATAAACAACATATTATGTAAAAACGATGACCGATCGACCAAAACCACTACAACAAATTAAAATATAAGAAACATACATATGAATCCAGCTAATTAACTTGTATAGAATTAATATTACGTACCTTGTTAACTTCATCAAATGCTTTGATTCTACCTTTTTGAGCCCATGAGTCAAGTGCTGTAGTGATGCGGGGTTGGATTAGGAGGGCAATCCGTCGGAGAGAGTCAGGGCGATTGACTACATTGGTCACATATTTTCTGAGCCTTTCATGGGTCTTTCCATGAACGGCCACCAGAGAATTAGTTCCCATTAGATCAACGTTTGGCCATTCTGCGATGAAGATATCATATGATTGGAACACAAATTTGTTCACAGCAGGGCAGCAAGTTATGACGCACGGAGATCCAAACAGGTGTGTTCTATAAATTCCAACTCCATCACCGTACCTGATCCATCATGTATATATGTAATGAGTACGTACCAATTAAGACTAGCTACTAGATCAACTATGTACGTCGTAGTTGATGGAAATAACACTTACTTGGCTCGCTTAGCGTTGATAAATTCATCTGGACGACGAATAATTTTGAAGTACCAAAGGAATGTGAGCATTTCACCAAAGAATGGGAACCCCATGTTACCCGGAGGCAGTCTGGCATCGTTCCGGAGTTTGAGAGGAAGCACATGCCAAAGCTCATTCCACCACCACATGAGCAAGCTCAGCAATGGCAAACCTCCCAAAACCAAAGCCATCCATACCCCAAAACAAATAACCATGTTAATTATGCTCAATTGGCTCTTACCCTAGCCAACTTTTATATACTTAAAAGATGGTGATGTTGGAATTGTAGGGTTACTGAGATTCAGAGAGAGTGAAGAGGAAGAGAGAGAGAGAGATATTTCTTGAAGAGGAAGAAGATAGAGATTTCAGTATATCAGTATGAGGCTTAAGTTTGTTCGTACATGGTTTACAATTATATAGCCTGAGGTGATTAATCCCAGCTTGGTTAGCACGCATCATATCTAACAAACTCCCTAACAGCTCACTAACAGAATGCTTAAGGACTAATGATTACACGCCACCTGGCATTACTACAGCAAGCTTCTATTTGTTGACTTATTGAGCTTGACCTATGCTGATGTCCTTAATTATTTCCCTTACAGGTGAGTGATGCTATCGATTAATATTAATGTCTATATGGTGGTTGACAGCGTTGCTTAGTCTCCTAATTTATTTATTTTTTGGAGAATGCTCGGTCTCCTAATTTAACTTGTGAGTTGTTGTAGATTCTAGTTGATTATTCTTGTGAGCGGGATTGAGCAAGAAGACAAAGAAAACCAAAGCTAGCCCACTCTCGAATACAAAACTGGTTGAGTGATGAGCATGATGATGATCAGTACTTCAATTAGATAATGAAAATTAATACTAAAAATGCTTACCATTATTGGATGCATGCATGACTCTTAATTTCAGCCCTTTACCCAGTTAGGGCATCCGTGGCATATATTATGCTTTCTTGCTTCATTCCCTTCACTTAATTATTTGGGGTATCTTTTCTTTCTACATTTGGCGGGAGGTCGTATGTGACTATTTGTCCCGATTGCATTTCAAATTATTATTAGATTTTTAATTAATTAGATAATAACTAAATATAATAATATTAATTAAACCCTAAACTCTAATTAAGAGATTGAGACTTGAGAGTATATATATGAATTCGTAGCGACAGCCTTCCTAATAATTAGTAAACAATATATTAGAGCATCTCTAACAGTTTCCCTATAATTTGTTTTTTCTCTAATTTAGGAAAAAATGAGCATTTTTTTGCTCCAATAGATTCCCTATACCTATCCCTATTTTAGAGATAGTGAGTAAAAAGAGAATAAAATTCTCTATATTTACAGCAAACTCTAAATTATAGAGAAATATCTTCTTTGAATCTTTAATGCTCTTCTCTATTCTCTCTTTTCAAATTATATTCATTTGCACCATAAATTATTTGAATACATTTTCAAATAAAAAATATTACCATATTTAATTATAAATAATAAATTATAGAGAATATGATAAGGAAACTGTTGGAGATATTGTATAAAAATTATAGGAATTTTAACTTATAAATCTCTATAATAGAGATTTTTTAGAGAAGCTGTTGGAGTTGCTCTTAATAGACAAAAGACCATCTTGCTTTTGACAAAATTTTCAATTTACGTATTCTTAAAAACTTTTGAAAATTTTTCTCACTTTTATGTAAGGAAAATACTCTTGTCTGACCTAGGTAGGCCAAATTGCACCTAACGGCCAAATTTTTTAGATTTGCATCATTTTTGATAGTGCACCCAGTCAACTTGGAAGGTTTTTTTTTCAATACAATTCATGAGCCATGAAGATCCTTCCACTAACGAAAAGAAGAGTCCACCTCTCTGGACAATAAATTTAGCAATGGTATGAGCAACAACATTACTTTCATGCCGTCTATAATGGATCTAAAATATCTTCATACTAGAAAGATCTTGAATTTCACTAACAATAATACCATCTATTGCGAATGACTAGATTCACCGCCTCTAAACAATTAGATTCTACAATTAGAGGATGGAAAAGACTACCAAGAGCAAATTCCAAACCCATTTTAAATGCAAAGAGTTTAGTAGCCAAGACAGAGTTATTACATGCCTTTGTTTTGCAACTGCACCCATAAGAAGACCCTCGCTATTATGAACCACCGCACCAATTACACCACGTCTTCCCTCTTTTCATGGCTCATATCAATTGAAATTTTCTCCAAAAGGATATATGTATTACAAATTTATTCATTCCTCACCCATTATCAATTATTATCTGATTGTCAATCAAAATCAATGAATTTTAGCAAAAAGAAAAAATCAAAATCCAAGAATTATTTCCTCTTATTTGATTTAATTCTACACCAAATTCTTCTTTGTAGACAAACTCAGATATCGGGAGGGAGGAATGATAACTAGGTAAGGTAGGGGTTTAGAACGAGTCTCACTATCTAGTTGATTTTACTTGGGATCACTGCAACTCTTGTCTAGTAGCACCTCCACAATGGCCGCGCCCTCTCGGCCCGCCAAAGTAAGGCGAGTGCGGTTGGACGAGATGTTATATTGTCGAAGTAAGTTGATTTTCAGAGCATCAACAGTAGGGACTCATTTTTAGGACTCAAATTTGGGTTTAAATTGCTTGGAATAGTGATATGAGTCTATTTAAATAGTGTACAAAAGACTTACTTTTATTGGGTGTCGCAGTTATGCATGACTCATTTTGGACTCAATTTTGGGTCCCGAATTTGAGTCATCCCCAGTGTGACACATACTAAAATTAGAGACTTTTTATTTTGAATAAGTGTATATATATTTTTTGGAGTATGCAGAAGTATATCTTTGATTTTATTTTATCAAATTAAAACAAAATTAATTTGACAAATTTTCCATAAACAAACAAAAGTTGTCTCAGTTCGACTCCCTATGTAAAAACAAAAAAACAAAAGGTACAAAATTTCGGGACACCCAATAAATACAAATACAAATTGGTCCATGTAAGCCTTCTTCCACGAATATAAATTTTCTCAAACAATCTGATTAGTCCATGTAGGCCTTATTTTGGCCCCATATATTAACGTGTCACTGATGTAGTGGTTAGGACAACGGATAAGTGGTAATCTTTAACGACACAATAACTCATATTCGAGAATGACATCGGTTAGAAGAGTTCATTTTTGCTCACACCCTTAGTTAAGGCGTGAGCATCACCCCCCTTAGGAAGTTGACACATATTAAAATTTTAATTAATGTTAATCTACGGTTAACTTTTATTATTATTTTTATTTAAATCTTTGTTTCTTTTAATGAGGAGAGATAATCTATTTTCCTAATTAATTGGCAATTGCCCTTAACATATGGGTGCATTTGCTCTGTTTTTTTTTTAAGGAAATATGGGTGCATTTGCTCTAAAAGCATTGGAATGCGAAAACAGTGCGGCTGCGAGAATCCACCCAAGAACGTCAATATGATGACAGAGAAGAGGAGCTCTGATGAGGTCTATGATGCTTCAAAAATATAGATCCAAATCAGACGAATTCTGTTGCCAAAGAGACAGAACTAATTCGATGATGCTCAGAGAGTGGTTCCCAACACTACAAGATTTCTACTGAATAATGGCCACTTCGAAAAATACTATCGGAAAAGGTACGAGAGGTGTATACCAAGCGATCAAGAAATTTATAAAGGACACTTTTCCTACCGTCAACGATCATAAGCTAGCTTTAACGGTTGAAGTGTTGGTTAGTGAGTGTGAATGTATTTTGACTTTTGGAGCCAACAGTGTTGCATGCGGTGATGACATTTTAACTAAAGATGTTCAAAATTGTGGTATGGCATGTCGAGTTGACAAGATTAAAGCAAATCTTGTTGGCTTGGCAAGTCAAAAGTGTATATATGAATTAGTGAGAGCCGACAAAGAATCTGAGTCTCTAGCTAAGTCAAGAGTCATCGTCACTCTTAGAGTACGAGAGGAATTGATACACCGATGCAGTTTTCCTTCGAATTTATAAATCTCACAAGGTTGAAGAACGTTATAGGAAGTAATAGATCAACAAAGACTCGAGATGAGTGATGCAACTACTTATGACTTTTCAGCTTGTGGAATGTACGGAAGTAGAATAATGGGAGCTTATTTTAGTCATGTAAAGGTGTGTTATATATAACGAAAGGGTGAGAACCCAAGGTAGAGAACATGGTAATCTTTTCGCCACAAAAATGTGCAGTGGTTTCCCCATCTATGAAGGAAGGTTCATATAAGCACACACTGAGTTTATGTGTTTAGTTGAGGGTAGTCCGCATACCTATTTTATTAGGGACTATTTTGTTTAGCATCCCCAACCTTGCACCATTAAATTTAGAATATGTAATGTCTTTTAAAAGCTAGTGTGCATGCAAGTTAAAGTTTCTCAAAGTCATCAAATTTCACATTGTGTTCATGGTCAGATATATATTGTATTTTCATGTGAATAACGAGACAGAAATTTGTTTAACGAGGGCTGGAACCCAGCCTAGCCCTCACACCCGTATTATTAGTTGAAGAAGAAAGATACAATGGGGGACGTAATGCCTAAACCCCATAAAATTACATGATCTTGATTCTCTTAGAGATTGATGTGTAAAGGAGAAGAACGATACAATGGGGGGGGACATAATGCCTAAACCCCATCCAATTACATGAATTGATTCTCTTAGAGATCGATGTAAAGGAGATCGAAAAATGTTTACTAAATGCCAAGTACCCAAAATCTGAATAATCATCATTCCAGTCACCAACTTCCATGGTGTTTGGCTGCTCATCATTCATTAGCTCCTCCACAAAAGACATGGGCCAGTTTGCACCAATCATAACCTCACTCAAGTTCCCTCCATACACATCTACTTCTCCCTGTGTCATGATACCAACTTCAGCTCCCATTTGCTGCACCAGATCTTCGTCTGGGTAAAACTGAAGGCCACTCATTATCTCATCACTCATCATATCATCGGCTGAAAATGTTGGTACAAAAAGTTGCTGCTCCATATTTTCTTCTCCTAGTTGAGGTTCAGCTTCGAATTGTTGCAGTTCTGAATTCTCATCAACTTGCCAGGAAACTTGTTCAGCTTCAAACATCTGGTCTAGTTCAGCCAACTCCGATGGCGGTGCTCCTTGATCAGCCTCGATTTGTTGCAGTCCCCTGTTCTCCTCCACTTGCAAGGCAACTGGTTCATCTTCTAATGGTGTTGGTTCAGCGTCTTGTTCAGCTTCTGGCAGCAAGAATTCTTGGTCGAACCATTGTTCTAGTTCAGCTTCTGACTCCAATGATGGTGCGGGCACATTATCAGCAAGACGTTGCCGTTTCTCTTACGGCTCCTCAATAACCAATACAGGATCGCTGTTCGCATCATTATCTTCATCATCGTCCTGGTCATCATAGTCTCCGACCATCTCCTCTTCTTCTTGCCTTTTTCTCTTCTTTACAGCTGGTAGTTCATCATTTTTCCTAAGCAAACAAACAACATAGTTATTCTTGTTTACTTGTTTCTTGTGGAGGAGTTGCGAGTTATCGAGTTCGAACTCATACATGATCCAGCGACCATGATGCACAGAGCCCTCATTCTTATAGGTGTAGGTTTTCTTGAAACCAAGAAGCGTAGTTGTTGGCTTCTGATTCTGATCAAGAAGATATATCTCCTTGGCTGCGTTCTGGCCTTTCCAAGTACCACCACTCCCAACTGTTCGCCTTATACGCTTGCCCTTTGCACTCATCTTCTTCTTTTGGGTGAAGAAGTAGAGATCTTTGTTCTTCCTCAAGTCGTTTGCTCTTCTTGCTTGGAATCTTTCCCATATCTTCCAAGGATCTTGGTCACCGTAAAGATCCATCTCGCACATAACGTCTTCGTTGCCGGGCACCTCCGTGCCGTTCACCTTGGGCTTAAGGTAGAACATGAGTAGTTCATCTTCCATGGGGCAAAACTTTTGGCCTGGAAGAAGCATACGACCACTCTCCATGAATGGAAAAACTTGATTCTTTTGCTGCTAAAAGAATTGTACGTTTTGCCCTAATAGTACGTGAAAACTGCTGTCAGGTGAATTTTAGAAACTAATGTTATTGAGTAGGGTTTGGGAGGATGGATTTATAGAAACTAATAGCTTAGAAAGCAAGCAAGAACCGACAAAGTAGGGGTTTATACATGGTTAGGTGGACCAATCAGATTTCCAACTGATAGCTGGATTTTTTTTTTTCGTTTTCTTGATCAGTAAGTAATAAAATTTGTTGATCAGCTGGAAACGATTTCCTTTTTTACATGATCACCTCTACAAAAGTTGCTGGTGAAGAAAGAGATCATCTACGCATATTCTTTGGCTGATCTTGTGCTATGTCTAAAACTACGATGTAAGATTTACATTACAAAGATAAACACGGAATGATGAGAACAAGAACCCAACTCATTCGTAAAATGAGTATCACAAGCACAATGGCTGAATCTAAACCAAGTTTTGTATACAATATCTCCTACTTCACATTTTGCTATCAGTGAAGAAAGAAGAGGTAAATTGCTAATTGCTGACTATAAAACTTGTTTCACAACACATTCCCTTAATAATTAAGTGATCAGAACTAAAAGAACTGAGCTTGCATATATCATATTTAAACCATCTGAGAAACCAATTCTTTCCAAATAACTCTGTCAGGAGATTCATTTAAGCCGGCCTATCTACATTCCAAGTTTTCATCTACTTTACTAGAGCTTTGTTATGCAAATGCCATACAGGGATTAAGCTGACAATCTTCTACCATTAGCAACAACAGCACAATTAATTATAGAATCGTCAATGATCTATTGAAGAACTCGTATGTTTGTCCTAGTTCACATGCATAATGCAGACAAGTACAGATGAAGCCACCAGAGATTTTCTCACCGACTCTCAACGTTGGCCACTCAAAGAGAAAATTTTAGAGAGGAGGATTGCATATGAGTTATGATTGAATATAAAAATGATGGGCTTGTATATCAAGTGTCTGGCAATCTATTTTTGTAAAATTTCAAAAATTGAGATCAAAATGCATCATTTTGGGTTATTTCTTTCCCAAAGTTTATCACTGTAGGCTTTCCATTCTCCTCATTAGAGAAAGGTTCCAGTAAATTGAAACTCACTTTGCAAAGTTAAGTGTGTTCTATGGTAGCTTCGAGATTACAAATGCATGTCGTATGTCTCATCCCCTCCAAGGCTCCTATCACAAGCGTTATGACACCACCTTGAATCAAAAAGCTTAAGTTTTTTTTTTTTTTCGCCGAGTCAAACAGCTTAAGTTAACCTCATTCATTTGCCTAACATAGTGCCAGAGATGAAATCATCAATCATTGAAAACATGCTGTCAATTTTACACTTCACATTCTTGAAAACAGTCTGAAAATTGGTTAGTTTCTAATTCCAATGTCCAAATACTGCAATGCAGGAGTAAAAATATTACAAAGATTTAAACAAAAAGGCGCTACTAAAGAGATGAATAGTCATCAAAGAAATCCCAATAAGGTCTGTCATTCTGAAAGAGGAATCAGTTGAAGGACGACTGCCATTCAAGTGTTTTTCCTGCAAACATTGGTATGATGTCTCCAAACGGAAATGAGAAGCACTCTGGTACCTTCCATGAAGTTCTGCTCAGCTTTGTTTTTGATGTATTTCGAGGAAGGCCATAGAAGTCTGGCCCATTAAAGCTTGTAAATGCCTCTAGCTTGTCAAGAGCACCTGCCTGAAATATGGAAATTTTGTGACATTAAACTTTCTTCACTGACGCACCAAACTATTAGCAGTGGCATACATCATCACATAGAAAAATCAAAGAATTTCTTCAGTATTTGATCAGTTGCATTTTAAGTATACTAGGAATTTCACTTTAGATGCCGGAGAGGAAACTAAACAAATTGCTGAATTAGGCATCCCTCTTTGAGATGTTAGTCTGTTTAGACCCCTCCAATTCTCACACACAACTTTCAAATGAAGAAAATAACTAGAAATTTCAATTTAGAACCCCTCCGGTAGATGTGAAATTGGAAGAAACTTAACAGATTAGGAATTCCCTTTAAGAGGACAATTTGATTATTCCTCTCCATTTCTCACAAGCAGCTGTTAAAAAGAGAAATTGATGTTGGAGAGTAGATAAGATGTCGGTGAAAACGGAACCATGAGTGAAAGGCTTTTGCCCTTGAATGGGTTCAGCTTCCTTCAACATTCATACACAACCTATATCTTTTCTTGTTAGTGCAAGCTCTGAGGAAGCTGTTGGAGAGCAACCATGTACATTTTAGGCATGTTCAGATCTCAATGAGACAAGGGATGTTTTAACCACTCAATTCATGTGAATCTTAGTCTTGCTTTTGCAATATCAAATTAGCAATTTGATTGTTTAGTTGAAATGTAAGCAGTTTTCTCTGTGAAACTAAATCCATTTTGTTTCTCCTGCAAAGATATTGAAGTTCTTGAATAAAGTATCCATTTTTTATAAGCCCTACATATAACTTGGTATATTAATTAATAGAAACTTCAACATCTGATGCAAGTGATGGAAGTTAATGCAAAAAAAGAAAAAGTAGGGCGCAGTAGAGAGAAAAAGGGTGTGTGGAAAGTAAAATCAAATTACCAACCCCAATTATTAAAGGGCTAAATGGGGTATTTTGTAGGTATTCTTAAATCTTAGTACAGATTATTAGACTCACAGAGCAATTTAAGAAATCACCATTCTATCTACTCAACTCAACCAGAATCTGAAATGTAGGTCAGCTACATAGATCCTTATTTGGTACTAACTGGAAGTCTGGAATCCACTACTGTCACTACATGAATCTTCTTTTATCAATTTATATCCTTCTCACATGAATGTATCATTCCTTATCACTCTTAATGAGTATCATTAATGAATGTATCATTCCTTCTATTCATGTCACTCTTAACCTCCCTTCACTCCTCTAGTCCTCTTTGATTCACCTACTTGGTCCACCTCACTCTTTGGCAAGGTTTTTTGTACCTTTAAGTTGAAAGTGACCCTTCCACTCATCCTAACTTATATTGAGGCTACATCCAACTCACAACACCCTCAATTCTTACCCCATCTTTCATATTATTATGAATTTACCACCATAATAGATCTCCCTTCTACCTTACAACACCCTCCTTAGTCCTCTTTGATTCTCCAACTTGGATCACCTCACTCTTTGGTAAGTTGTTTTGTACCTTCAAGTTGAACATGACACTTGCGCTCATCTAACTTAACTTGAGGCTACATCCAACTTACAACACCCTCTTCTTATCCCATATTTCCTCTGAGTACCACCATAATAGACCTTCCTATCTTTAGAAAAAATATCCTCACACTGTCTTCTAATAGACCTAACTCGCATAAAAAAAATTAAGGGATCTCCGTTATTCATAACATGGTGCAATAGGATTCAGAATTTTAGTATCTACCACTTACAGATCCTAAAACCTGAACCACATACTAAATCCTACCCAATAAGCTTTACTAAACTGTTTATTTCATAACAAAATTAAAAAGACACAGAATAAAAGAGACGCCAGCTAGAGTGGAAAAAGTTTCATCAGCAAGCGGCGGGTACAGCCAGAGAAACACAGACTTTCTCATCCTGTTTCACATAAGCCAGCTGCTTTTTATAGACTATTTGGCATATTGAGCCAATTAACAACCCTCACGGATAAATGATACAGGTAGCCAGAAGGATGGTCGGATTTGGATTTAATTAGGGCTGCTTCACTCATAACAAGACAATAATTGAAAAACCAAAACATAACTGTCAGATATTAAAAAAAAACATAATTGCAAACAAGAATCCCAAGCAACATGAGCAGATACCAGAATCCTTACCTCATCAAAGACCTTCGCATATAATGATAGAGCAACAGGGGCACTGTATATACCAGCACAACCACAAGGACATTCTTTTCTTAGCTTTTCATGAGGAGCACTATCAGTTCCAAGAAAAAATCTTTTACTTCCACTAGTAACAGCTGACACAATAGCCTGTCCTAGATGAGAAATGATAAGTTAGATACAGAGAGAGAGAGAGAGAGCTTAAAAATTACTTCAATTTTATTTATTTTTATAAATAATATGTAAACTGTGTAAAATTGCACAAGATTCAATAATTTGAGATTACACAACAAGGACGATCCAGCTACAGCAGTTGTACAAAGACAATCGGAAGATTTATTTGGCAACGCAATCACGACTTTATAATGTTTTTGACAATCAATGAGAAAAACCAAGTTAAAAGTCCAATAATTTTCTTTTTCTTAGGTCTGATGCACATGAAGATTTGCAGCACCTGAAACAAAATATGTGAATGGAACTTACTGTGGATCTCCCTTTTGAGCACAGGCAGACAGTAGTTGTGAGGCTGCAATCCTCCTTGAAAAAGAGCATTTCTATTCAAAAGAAGATGCTGCGGAGTAACTGTTGCTGCTACAGAACCTAACAAATTAAAGCTACATGAAATGAGGATGTACATTTAAAACTGGCTATTAAGGAAAGATAATCAGGATTATATATGTTGTCCAAAAAGAGGAGGAGAATATGAATGCAAGAAATCTTATATTTCATGACCAGGCATACCTTCTTCGCAAGACTCAACAAACTTAACAGCATCCATAGTCGTTATATGCTCCATCACGACCTTCAGCTGTGGAAGCCTTTGGATTAAAGGTCGTAAAACAGAGTCAATGAATACCTTTTCGCGATCAAATACATCAACATCAGGATCTGTAACCTCCCCATGAACCTGAAATAAAATAGCACATCCATACATAAGATATAATTTAAGATGATGTATCAATCATTGGCATGAACATCGGACACTTTGACAAATTTTTGTCTATTCCCCATTTGGGCACCAAGTAAGGACAAAGATAGCTCCCAGAACTATTACGGATATAGAAAGAGAAACTAAGAGTAGAAAAAGTAGGAAAAAGAGAGAAGAAGATAGAGTAGAGATTTAAGAGAGGAAAGAGAGAGAATAGAGACAAAGGAGAAAGATAATAGTCAGTAAGATAAACTCAATTCTTTATTATCTAATCAATATGCCGTAAGGCCTATATATTGGCAATCCTGTAATCACAAAGAAGACATAAAATAACAAAAATATTTAAATTATTATAACCCAAAACTGATTACAGAAAAAGGTAATTAGTTCTTAGGTTCTGATTCTAGTAAAATATGCAATCCAATTGAGCTTCCTTCTGTCCATGTGATTTAAATAATTTTACTTTTGTCCATGTGATTCCCCAAGTAAAATGCCAAGACTTCAACCGCTATTGGCGTCAAAATTCCTAGGGGTATATGTGACAAAATAAGATGACAGACTTAATCTCGAAAATAGATGAAGAATTTTCCACTCATCTCTTCCATATGACTGTAACAACTAACTATTTTGTAGAAATTTCTTTTCATATCTTCAGTTTTTTTTTTTTTAAACCAGAGTTAAAGGGCATACTGACAAAACTGCATGACCACAGTTAAACAGGTATACACAAGGTAAAAAAACAAACAGATGAGTTTTTGAGGTAGTGGGACTACCAGCAGGGGCATATTTTGTTCAACCATCTCCTCAAGGACAGGTAGGCATCTTCCAAAAAGATCTGTTACTCCATCTTGAGAATTTGTTGTAGCACCAGCAGGGTAAAGCTTTACAGCAAATACGACCCCGCTTCTTCCTATCAATAGAATTAGATCATCAGTGGAACACTATGACCTAAAGACAGTAAAGGAGAAAAGAATAGAAACAAAAGTACTAAAGTGCATCTAACTAGACAAATGAATTTATACTAATTAAGTCAAAAGAGGATTTTTTGTTAAATTTCAGAAACCCAACATATGTCCTTGGTTGATTAAAAGCTTAAAGACTACAATTTTGTATAATGACAGTAAGATGGTAAAATAGTAACTAACCAGAACTAAAAACATTAATAAGAAACATAATCGAATGCGCCATTGGCAGAGCTAAGTGTGTGTCAAAGGGCTTGTCAAATATAATTTAAATATGAACTTGTTTTGGAGGAGAAATTGACATTACATACCCATAAAAGTTAGACAACTGATAAATCCAACAACCCAAAAGGCAATATAAAAGTTATTGCAAACAAAAAAGGAAAAGAAAAGAAAGGACCCCAACAAAAAAATGAAGTTGAAGCATAGGGTAGAAATAGTAGAAACTACAAAGGCGACAATTTGATCAGACATCCCACACTGAGGGCCCAGAATTAAGTGCATGCCATAGTCAAATTATAGAATTTATGGTCACAGCATAATCAGTTATTCTTACAAGATTCTCTAGCAGTTGAAGCATCATCTATAGATTTCTAATACTAAAAAGAGGAAACTAAAGCACCACTTCATTTTAAACTCAAGCACCAGTGATAACCTCAAATATCAGTTATGCTAGAATCATTTTATAGCTGTGAACAAATAAAACATTATGATGAAGACTTGGAAGTAGCAAATGGGTTGACTATTACTGAAGCATGTTACAATCTGAAAGCAGACATTGAAAAAAAAAATTACATAATCACATATTGGACTTACTTGCAAGCTTGATCTCTTTAGGATCTGTGGTATCTGTCAAATAAAGTGTCATAAGAGGAGTGAAGTCGCTACCAGCAGGAAGTGCTTTTAAGATAGATTCTCGGTAAGTCAAAGCTGCAGCAGTGGTGGTGATAGGGGGTTTTAGATTTGGCATCACTATTCCCCTCCCAAACTGACTTGCACTGCTCATAAAATTGACATCAGAATGCAACTCTACCCCTACTCTAAAAGAAAATAAATGTGCATGTATTTCCTTTATCAAAGAAGAGCAACCTGTGGGGGACGACAGCTTCAAGAAGTTCACCGTCACGAAGGTGAAGATGCCAATCATCGGGGCGTGTTATAGTGAGCTCCATCTTTGTTTCTTTGTATCGAAACCGGTTAGATCCTTCAAACTTTGTAGTGGGAAACTTCACTGCCTATGTCACACACAAAAATATTGACAAAATCAGGGTTAGATAAATTTGATAATTAGAAGAAAAAAAAAATACTGTCACCATGTTCTTGCTTTTTGTTGCTATGGCTTCAACCAAATCTAAAATTTGTTGACATGCAGCAACAGACTCTCTTAAAATGATAGTATGCACACCTTGATCGGAAATACCAAAGTCTGTATCATTCCAAATGCCACTCTTGAATTTGAAAATCTGTCCTGTTTACAGAGATATTAGATCAGACTACATGTAGTGAAATTTAACAAATGTTGTGAATCTGCTTTTCAGACAAATTGACAGGGAAAAAAAAATGTTTCAAACATATTTCTTCTCCGGGATCTTCCTAACTGACTGATGTACATAAGCTCTTTTCAAGATGAAACCTTTTTTTTAGTTTTCTCAGCACTAGCACCTTTTTTTTTATGCCCAGAAATCCCTCAAACTGGGGCCTCGTGCTGAACCCTAGCAAACATGAAGTGTTCAAAGACAAGAGGGGGTTCAAAGACAGGAAACTCTAGCAAATAGCTAGGCAGGTAGTTAGGTACCATGAGGGGGTTCAAAGATGAGATGCCGCATGGCAATGGTGCCATGTCAGCATCATCTTCTCCATCCGCACCTAACACTCTAGCATTCAAAATTTCGCAAAATACTATCAGGTTCAAACCTCCCACTTTAAACACTTTTTATAGAACTCATTTCTTTTCGTTTTCCGGTGACTCTTGATCCCACAGAAAGAGATAAAGCCCTCTACAAGAATATCTACATTTCATGTTCTAAGGTCAAATGCAACAACAATAAAAAAACATTGAAAAATCCCTTGGTTCAAATGACAAAACCCATAAAAAGATTAAACTTGTGTCTCGTTTCTCAACCAAATCAAGCAATGGATGAGTCAATTAAAGGGTACTCAATGAGACCTACAAACCGACATACTAACTCTATGATCAAGGTAGCGTGTTTGGGTAGTTCTGAGGCAATAAAAATTTAGTGAGACAACCTCAAGTATTCAAACCGTTAAGTCCTACTCAAGGATCACTTGTATTCAAAATAACAATTTTCGATAGTTCAGACACAATAAAACAATCCAATAATACCAAATCATCAGAGCATAATACCAAATCATTCAAATTAAACTCTATATGTTAATGACAATTCGAACAAGGAGATCAAAGCCTTGCTTTCTCTTCTTGCACGAATGGAGATCAAAGAAATTATCCATCTAACCCACTCGTATCCTCCTATTACTGGGAGAGAGTTATATCAAATACCCAACGAATCAGAAAATAAAAATCCAGAATTTTAGAGAATAGCATAGCAATGCGACCAAAAAAACAAACAAGCAAAATTTACATGTTACAGAAAGGTGGCGACTTTGCTCGAGTCGAGTTTGTGAAGAGTGAAGTGAACAAAAATGAGAAACCTTTAAGAAATTGAAGAGAAATAAACCATAGTACTCGAGAGAAAGAAGAAGAAGAAGAAATGAGAATTGAGAAGCAATGAATTACCTGAGTGTCCTGAAGTTGCAGTAATTGCTCAATCAAAGCAATGGCAATGGGAGTGAGTGATAGACTGAAAGCGGCAATGGACTCCTCTATTTGTAATTTCAACCCAAAAAAGGGAATTTTGTTTGTCTTTCTCTTCGTCTTCTATTTCGTACATCTTGCATTGGGTTGTTTCGGGTCATGGCCCTTGGGATGGGCCTTTGTATTTGTTCTGGGCTTTATTGAATCTCTACTCTAATTTTCTTTTCTTTTTCGATTCATGCTCTGTTTATGACCAAAAAATGAAAAATAATACTTCCCCAATCTCTTAAGGGAGCAAATTGATGTTAATGTACAAAATCATTACAACGTACCGTGTCAACATGTCAAAGCAAATTTGACAAACTAACTAGCACTGAGTTTTATCCGAGCAAAATTCTGAGTTTTATCCGAGCAAAATTTTAACGAGACTACCTTTTGTCGCTCTAGTCGCTGTTTCTTTTCTTGCCGTGCAGGGTCGACCTTTTGGTTGAGGCTCCACTATTTGTTAAGTGAGGATTTTTTGTGCAGCTATTTGTAGTCTTGTTCCTATTCAAGCGGCAAACCTAGTTAGTAGAGTTTGACTTTTGTCTTGTCTTTCGCTCTATGTAGAGGACGAACCCTATGTGGTTATCTCTTTTTACTTTTGTAAACTGTTGTACTTTGTACTTTCTTCTGTCTCTAAATGAATTTGTTCACTTATTGGTTAACACATTATGACAAAAAAAAAATTAAAATTAGCAGTGGTAAATATTTACTGAATTTAGGCTTCTAATGTCTTCTCTTATTTGCAACTTTATATAACTAATTTCATTGAAAAAACTTTATATAACTAATGATGTTATCAATCACAATTCCCATTGTACGTGTTATGGTTTGCCGTAGTTCCAAAAGAACCTAAAACCAGAAGCATGCAGGAAGTTGGCCATAATGAAAATCATGATCTCATCTTCTAATTTTTTTCCATCCATGTTGGGAATCAAGAAAGATTCCAATCTGTTATAATTAGTTGTTAATTAAAGTGGTCACAGAATTGAGATCTTACACATCTAAGTCTAACTAATAGCTTAGTTCTAAGCTAGCAACTCTTTTTGTGTGTGCTTGGTATTACGACTAAAAAAAGTACATAATCTGCAAAATTAGGCAAAAGAATAACCCAAGAATATAGCCCCCAAGTTACAGCAAATTTTTCTCAACCTGTTTAACACCAGAAGCTGAGTTTACAAGACTCAATGACTCAAGGAAGACACCAATCATCAAATTTAAATCGTGATAGCATTAACATAATAAGCTCGCAACTAGTGGCGTGTGCACGATATGAGACCTAATAAAAAGTAAAAGTAAAAACAAATCTGCAGTAATTTCTAAGACAAAAGTCTGCACAGTAATGAGAATTGTTTTTGTACAATTGTGTGTGTCTTCATTACAAAATTGCAACTGACATAATTTGATGTTTAAAGGAAGAAAGAGAACTTAAGAACAAGGAAAAGCTGAAGTCTGGAAGCCATTTCATCAAGTTATATACATTGTTAAACCATAAGGGAGAACGAGTAGGGAACTCGCAATCAGCTGAAAATGAATTAAAACATATGCAATGGTAAAACAAAGAAATTAAAGAATGGGAAATTGGAAACTGCAGTCAGTGCTTTACGCTTGAGAGATACTACTGGAGTACTCATGCCGTGAATCTGAAGTGCTGGAACTAATGTACCTATAATTGATGGATTCAACCAGACTCTTACAAAACCGGTCAAGGAACTTAGGCATTGGTGGTATTCCAGCATCGATAACTCCCTCCAGAAGTTGAACAACCTGCCCCATAGATGGCCTATCCTTTTCGTCATCTTGAATGCACCAACAAGCGACTTTGCATGCTCTACTCAGTTGTTCTTTGTCAGCATTACCTTCTAATCTGTAATCCAACAAGGCATCAACATCTTCTCCTTTATTCAACACATTCGCAACGCGGGTTGGGAAGTAATTTTCTAAACCCTCATCTAATAGATCTCGGTTTCTCCTTCCAGAGATAACTTCAAATAACAGCATTCCATAGCTGAAGACATCAGCTTTTGCTGTTATAGCTTCTCCTGAAATCCACTCTGGAGCAATATAGCCTCTGGTTCCTTTCATGGTTGTTATTATCCGGCTAATGTCTCTGCATATGAGCTTTGCTAGACCAAAATCTGCTATTTTTGGGACATATTCTGCATCCAAGAGAATGTTTTCGGGTTTGATGTCACAGTGTATGATGCATTCTCTACACTCCTCATGAAGGTAAGCCAATCCTCTGGCAGTCCCGATCGCAATATGGTATCTAGCTTTCCAATCTAAGACAATGGAACTTTTCTGAAATAGAACAGATTCTAGAGACCCATTTGGCATGTATTCGTAAACCAAGAATCTTTTTGAAGCTTCTGCACAAAATCCACAAAGACGAACAAGATTAATATGTTGGACTTTTCCAATAGTTCTGACTTCTGTAAGGAACTGCTTATCCACTTGCTTGGGACAGTTGAGTCTCTTCACCGCAATGGCAGTCGATCCCTGCAACGTCCCTTTGAAAACAGAACCAAAGCCTCCTTCCCCAAGCTTTTCCGAGAAGTTGTTGGTTGCATTTCTTAAAACCTTGTACCTGAACATCACCAAGGAACCATCAACTGTCTCAAACCTTTCCCCAAAACATCGATGCTTCACAAATAGTACCACAACAATGGTAAATACAATGAATAAACCTCCAACTATTCCAATGACAATCCAAAGGGTCTTGTTCTCCTTCTTCCCCTCTATAATCTCAGATGATGGAATTTTAAGATGCAAGTTGTTGCCTTCTTTCTCATCTGGTGTAAATTGTTTGACATTGAATAGACCCCCTACCCAAACAGAACACCCATTATCATATGCAAAAGCTGTACATGAGCATTTTCTTAAGCATGCTAATCTGCACTGATCGATGTCATCAACTGCTAAAGTCTCTGGAGTCTCAGGAAGGCGGACATCCGGTACCAAGACAAAAGTGTCATCTCCTCCGGTACTGCATTGTAAAGGAGCTTTCCTCACGCACCCATCTGAGTGATCTCCTAATTGCCAATCTGTTGGGGATCTGGGTTCAAAACCCTCCATGCAAACACACAGACTCGCTTTTTGCTGGTTGCAGATACTAGAAGCACCACAAAATGCATAAACCTCACAAGACTGGGTTGGCCTCAACCAAAATGCATTCCACTGGTGGAAGTCCTTCCTCCACTTATAGGCTTTGAATTGCCCAGAGGTGTCAAGCATGTACCTAATAAAGGTGTTAGGGTCGGTAGCATCATAAGAAACATAGTTCCCCTTGTCATTTGAATCATAAGAAACATTTCTTATATGATAGTTCAACTCTATTTCGGGGACTTGGGCAAAAGTTTTGCCATTCCAAGACCCACTAGTCCAATACTGTTTAGACCCATTATAGATCAACAAAAAGCTTGTCCCATTCGGTTCAATCTCAAGGGAAAAAATTCCAGGTGCTGGGTTTTGTGGGTTTTTCCAGGGAGTGAGAGTTAGTTTCTGATTGGTAAGCTTGTTGTAACCAAGCCTGGCACCACCTGGGAGCCAAGTATCAGTTGGGTGATCAAAACTCTGCCATATTACCACAGATGATCCAAATGCACATTCTATAACAAAGTTACCATTGTCTAGAAGCATTGCTCTGGTGGAATTAGACAGTAATGACAAGGAATGAGTTGACCATATTGCAGATTGGGACTGGTCAAACAAGGTCAAGTTTCCATTTTGGAGGAATCGAAATTGTGAAGAAACTGGATCGGAAACAGGTTGGTTTCTATTTGCTACCCAAACAACTGTGTGATCGGGTATATTTGCGTACCAAATGCCTATGTAATAGTTTTGAGAGTTACCTCCTGGTGGTTTGAAGAAACCCAGTTCAAATGTGCCACCCGGAGATTTTAATGTCTGGTTGCCGGAAAGTGATTCGCCTGGGAAGAGCGTGTCGGACGACGCCGTGACGGTGATCATGAAACACAAGACAACAAGAAGAGACTCGGAACCAAAAGGAATGATATCCATCTCTCTCTCGAATGTCGATCTGTCTCGCTCTTGTTTCTGTTTTCTTCTCTCTTTCACTCTCACTTAGCCTCCGCCACCTTTATTCTTTCTGCTACCGCTACCACGTACTACCACTACCACTACCAGTAGCTCATATATATTTATATGAATAAAAAAAGAAGACCTGAAATAGCGCACGTGGTGAGTTCAAATATGGACTACTTTCTTGTGGTCAACGGTCAGCCAATGTTCAAAGCCAACGTGTTTGGACTCTTCTCATAAACGGATCTATCTTGTCTCAAACATGACACACAAGTACACAACACAATAGTCCGTCCATCTTTTCCCATATTAATTTTCAAATAGTACTTGAACTATTACGAAATGTATATTTTAGTATCCAAAAATATTTAGCTAGTCTGGTTAAACCCGCAGTTACCCATTTTGGTACCTCCGAAATTAATTGTACCAAATCGTATTGGACGGTGGTACCGAAATTAGTAACGGCGCAATAGTTCAGCTAGACTCTCTAAACATTTTAGGTATCAAAAAGTGAATTTCGTGATAGTTCAAGTAACATTTGAATATTTTACCCTCATAAATACAAACTGCATTCTAGATTTTGTGTGGAATCCATGCCCTTTCAGCCAAAACTTACATAATCTGATACTAGCCTTTCTACACGCGTTTTGCGCCTGTGAAAGGGTTGCGCTCGCGCGTGCGATTATTTGCACAATTTTTAGTTTTTTAGACTTTATACTTTGCAAAAATGAATTTCAAATTAGTAGTCGAATTTCATCATTTATAAATATATGAGGAAGTTGTCGCACCGACCCTTCTTTTAAAAATATATATAATGTGTTCTCATGTGCTAATTAACATTTTTATTTAAAAAAAAACATAAGATATAGTGATTCATTTTTTGATAATAAGATTTAGTGACTAATTATAAGTAGATGAAAAAAAAAGTGATGGATAATGGGCCCAGCCTTGATTATATAATAAAAAAAAGTAAAAAATATATATAGTGGATAGTGGGCCCAGCCTTTATAAATATTTTAGTTAATGCATTTACTATTTTGTTCTTTATATATGAAATTTAATTTTTTGAATAATATATGTTTGGAAGGGTATTCTTGGATTTTTAAAAATTTAATCAAAACTCATGTTTTGGCTTTATTAATATAGATGATCATCTATATTAATAAAGTCAAAACATGGGTTGTGGTTACATTTTTGAAAACTCAAAATTGGTCATTCTTAACCTATATTAGCCAATGTTTTAAAAATCTCCGCCTAGGTCCGATTAATCCCCGCCTAGGTGCTAGGCAAAGGCTAACCGCCTCGATTAATTGCAAATCCGCTTAGGCCGGCAAATACGGGTTTTAAAATATCAGAATTTTGTTTACTTATGTTTTCAATCAATTATAGTCTTTTTTATATATTTCCATTTTGTATGTTTATATTTCTTAATACAAATATAATTTTTGTTTTAAGTAGGTACTTATTTAGTTAATTATATGTTGTATAATAAAATTAAAATAAAATAAAAAACCGCCTAGTCGCCTGCTAACTGCCTAGGTGTCCGACTAATCCCTACCTAGGCGCTAGGCCCCTCCTCGCTAGCGCCTAGCGATTTTTAGAACATTTATATTAGCTAATAAATAAAATTAAATATACTAAGATAAAAACAGTAAAATAATATAATAATAAATTAATTAATTAATATTAGAGCTCCACATCAACTTGCCAATTTGTCTTTTTTTTTATTATTTGATTTCAAAAGTATTATAATAAAATGAGGAACAAATAATGTAAAAAAAACTAAATAATTGAGAACGGTTCTCGCACGCACGAGCGTCACCTTCCGCATGCGCAAAACACGTGTAAGAAGGCTAGTCATATTTAAGGGACTCCCATAATGGATGATTCAGACCAAAGCGCTTTCGTTGTATGGATCAGGTCTGGTCGGTTATTGTCAATTAATCACAGAGGATTCCCTTTCATAAATTTTAGGCAATGTTTGGTTTGTGTGGATCTGGTCAACCATAGAATGCAATGTCTGAAATTAATATATTAAATTATCAAAACATTAGCTGATGTAGACTTTTCTCAATATGAGAATAATCAATCACTACCTAATGAGGTGAAAAGTCTTTTTTTTCTAAATGATGCACCAACCCCAATAGAAAAATCTATAAATAAGTTAAACAACACAACAGTTTATAGAAGTTAATGAAATTTGAGAAGCAATTTTTAAAAGCTAAAAACAGCAAATGTTGCCTTTTTTTAAATGAATGAAGGAGTCTATTGATCCAAAGGGTTCACAAAACTGGGTTGGCCTCAACCAAAATGAATTCCACTGGTGGAAGCCCTTCCGCCACTTATAGGCATTGAATTGCCCAGAGGTGTCAATCATGTACCTAATAAAGGTGTCAGGGTCTGCAGCATCATAAGAAACATAGCTCCCCTTGTTATCTGAAACATGAGTAACATTTCTTATATGATAGTTCAACTCTATTTCCGGGACCTGGGCAAAAGTTTTGCCATTCCAAGACCCACTAGTGCAATACTGTTTAGACCCATTATAGAGCAACAAAAAGCTTGTCCCATTTGGTTCAATCTCAAGGGAAAAAATTCCAGGTGCTAGGTTTTGTGGGTTTTTCCAGGGAGTGAGAGTTAGTTTCTGATTGGTAAGCTTGTTGTAACCAAGCCTGGCACACCTGGGAGCCAAGTATCAGTTGGGTGATCAAAACTCTGCCATATTACCACAGATGATCCAAATGCACATTCTATAACAAAGTTACCATTGTCAAGAAGCATTGCTCTGGTGGAATTGGACACTAATGACAAGGAATGAGTTGACCATATTGCAGATTGGGACTGGTCAAACAAGGCCAGGTTTCCATTTTGGAGGAATCGAAATTGTGAAGAAACAGGATCGGAAACAGGTTGGTTTCTATTTGCTACCCAAACAACTGTGTGATTGGGTATATTTGCGTACCAAATGCCTATGTAATAGTTTTGAGAGTTACCTCCTGCTCCTGGTGGTGTGAAGAAACCCAGTTCAAATGTGCCACCCGGAGATATTAATGTCTGGTTGCAGGAAAGTGATTCGCTGGGAAGAGCGTGTCGGACGACGCCGTGACGGCAGGGACGGAACTACTCATGGGGCTGTGGGGGCTGCAGCCCCCCCCCAAATTCTTGGTAAAATATTAATGAGTATAAGGTTATTCATGTAATAGCCCCCCAGAAAAACAAAAACAAAAAAAAAACATTAAGTTTGTAGTCTTCTATCCCCTCTGCCTCTCATTCTCTCAAACTCTCACCCAGACCCAGTCAGTCAGTCACTCTCACGGCACTACGGCAATATCCACTTCAGCACTTTTTTATTTTCCTCTTCAAACATTATGCTTAGGATAACGTTTGGCAAGTTTGGCTTTTAGCAGGTAAACATTTCTCACCTCTCTGCCACTCAAACGATATGCTTAGGATAACGTTTGGCAAGTTTTAAGTTGCATTAGTAATCCCCAGATATGTGAATAATCTTAGGCTTTGGGCAAAAAAAATTTTTGCCCTTCAGCCAAATTAATTTATCATACAAACTTAGCCCCCCAAGTTTTCAATTCTGGTTCCGTCCCTGCGTGACGGTGATCATGAAACACAAGACAACAACAACAAGAAGAGACTCGGAACCAAAAGGAATGATATCCATCTCGATCTCTTTCAGACTTTCACTCTCACTTCGCCTCCGCCACCTTTACTACTACCACTACCAGTAGCTCATATATATTTATTTATATATGAATAAAAAAAGAAGACCTGAAATAGCGCACGTGGTGTGTTGAAATAAGGACTACTTTCTTGTGGTCAGCCAATGTTCAAACTTCAAAGCCAACATGTTTGGACTCTTCTCATCTACAGACTACGGACCTATCTGGTCTCACACATGACACGACCCAATAGTCCGTCCATCTTTTTCACGGTGTAATAAATAGGGTCAAATTTCAAAGATAAATTCATTTTATGGTACCAAAAATATTTAGTTAGTTTGGTGGTATCTAAATTATTGCGCAGTTACTCATTTTGGTACCTTCGAAATGGTACCAAATCGTATTGGACGGAGATACTGAAATGAGTAACGGCGCAGTAGTTTAGGTATCACCAGACTCTAACCATTTTTTGGTACAAAAAAGTGTATTTCAAGATGATTCAGGTACAATTTGATCAAAGATTTTACCCTAATAAATACGTATTGCATTCCAGATTTTGTAGGATCCATGCCCTTTCACCCAAAACGTACACCATCTGATCTGATCTGATCATGATATTTAAGCAAAAATTTTAGGGTGCCCCAGCACTAAAACTCCTTACTTTTCAACTGTTGGATTAGGAAGGGTTCTCCCTAATCCTTACTGTAAGAATATTTGGACTATATCCTAAGTTCACGTTTGGCACGACAACTTGTTATTATTTGTGGAATAAGCAATTAGAGAATCATTGAGGATCTAACTCCTAAAGACTTTATTTATGTGGATTCTGAATAAATAAAGTGTAGGAAATCTAATATATGACCTAACTATTAAGTTAGTAAGTCAAAATGGATATGTATTAATAGAGATTTAATTGGAATATGATTCTGTTTCTTTTATGGGAGGATATAGAATATCCAAGCCTCTATATAAGGCTTAGGTCCCTGTACTCTCTCTGACCATCGGTAATATAGTTTTCTTACCCCATAAGAGAATACCACATGAGAGAAGTGCAGAAGACTTATGCTTGGATTGAGTGGCCATTCAGGTTATGGTTCATGATCCATTTATCAATTTACAATTCTTTATTTTAAGTTCATATAATTGTATCTATATTATTTTGTGAAGTGATCTAATATTATGTATAAACTAACAGTTGGTATAAGAGCCAACTTCACAAAATTATAGATCTTTTAACGATAACTCATCTAATACAAAAAGTTTTTGTTTTGGGTTTTGAAACAAGGAACATATTCTTCAGCCAAAACTAAAGTCATGATGCGACCTACAATAGGGTGGAGTTCGTGGAGCCAACTCTTCTCCAAAATGGAAGCGAAAATTTGTGTATCAGAAGATGTTGAAAGAAGACAAGTCACAAATCCAATAAAGACTGAAACTATCGTCAGGAGCAAGAAAGCTCAAACTGATCGACAGATAAGCAATTTATGTTATTTTACTTTCAATTTGTGTCTTGCATATTTGGATCTATATAATCTAATCGTACGTGTACTTCAGTTAAGGACACAGCTTTAGTAGTGTTTGTCCCACTATTGAGGAAGAGTACTGTGAATGAATCGATTTGCAGTTTGGTAACACAATCAAGGTTCATGTGTTATGCATTTATCTTCTTGCATTATCTTTTAACCATTCATTATTATCATGTACATAAAGACATAGATCGCATTATTACTGAAGACATGAGACTAATTTTTTTTTTTAGTGTAAAATACTTGCAATGATCGTGATAAAAAAAAAAAATTTTATTTTCATTACTCAAGGAATTTTCCTCTACTTTTCGCGTATACGTTGTATACATGTCCTGGGATTTTACCAACTTTATCAAATTAGAAGATCAAGGTTATCATACTTCTGTAAGCATGTATATTGGCTTGATAATTTATGTGCTACAAGCGTTGGTTTCATGGTTCCTTCTTTAAGAATCATGCTGCATTTGGATGTGTCATTGTTGAAGAATTTCTGTTTTGATATTGTAAACATCAATATAGTGATATATATATATGGACCAGAAAGTTTGGATTAAATTCTATATATTTCATGTCTCTTGAAACCAAATCGACTTGTTTGTTATTAACAATTTTTTATGGAATTGAACTAAATTAAGGAAACTCAGATTTTGAGTTTCAATTAAGGCCGGTTTTTCTTAATTTGCCAAGCATGTTATTTTGTCTATAACGTACTAGCTACTTGTATATTTGATTCGTTAATAGTTATGCATGTATTTTCTTGGTAGTGAAAATTGTATCAGAAAAGATATATATATATTGCTCATTTGAATTTCCTTTATCTTCGAATTATAGCTCTTTAGCTTTCATGCATTTGTTTTGGCAATTTTTGACCATGGATATGTTGAAATAGAACCTTCATATCAGATTTGACAATATTTACATTTGGCATATATCCGTGCTTGAACAATACAAATTTATTATTTTGATATTGATAAAGTCATCACACATAAATGAGTAGTGCATATTAATATATTGGTCCTCGGTTGCTAAAGGGCAAATGCTTTTATCAACTTTTATAGCTATTTTGAAGACTTGCATCGTGGGACACTACAGTCGATCACCTTCTGAGGAGAGAAAATATCACTAATGTTTGAGGTTTAGATTTTGAAGTCACAATTAATCTAAGTTATATTTGATTGGTATACAGTGTGTCATTTCTTCCAGTCTTCATATCATTATGCCTCCAGGGTTTTTGTCACTTTTGTGGTTTAACCAATTGGCAATTGAAGATATAACACCTGATTTATTGTATCAATTTTGTATGTGTACAGTGTACAGACACACACGAAAAGAAAAAAAATTATATATATTGCAGTCATTTTTGATAGATAAAAAGGCCTGATAGCCAAAATTACTAGGAATATTTTGTTTTTTATTTTTTATTTTTTCATTTTTGGCTTCGTCTTTACTACCATGTGTGGTTACGTACCTTCTATGTTTCTAACTTGTAGCAATTGGAAACAAAGATTTTCTTTTTGCAAGATAGAGAACTTTATATGGTAATGTTCTTTCCCACTCAACGAATACATGCATGCTTATAACGCTTATTTTTAATCTCCAGTCAACTGTTTTGAATGCCATATGAGATTCATAGCACTAGTATATGTTTGTAGATATTAATCTACTGAAAAATTTATTTTGTTGTATCAATGTTAAGTGTGCTTCAGTTTGGACATGCATCAGTTAGGCCTTGATGATTATAGTGGAACTTTGAAATATATTAAATCTTGTCTTTTGTTTTAAGGACAACCTGTCATTGGTCATTGCCATTTCTGTTTTGGCCATATGTTCTTAAAGCATTTATACGGTTATTAAGAGATACTTAGGCAAATATTTTCTCGATGCTTATAAATACATGTCACTATTCAGCTACGAATACGCTCCTTAAGGTTGTTTATTCATTTACTTTACACTAATGCCAAAATGTAAAGATTTTGAGGATTTTGAGACACAATATATGCTATGAGTTTCTCTTGACAAATCTAGCTGTGTTTTTTTTTTACTTCAGTGTAAACTAAAGTAAGTTTAGCATGAAAAATATTATCCTTTGATTTCAAGTAACTGTCACATTGACTTAATTTTTGTCTAAGTGATTTAAATTTGATCAATACATCTTGAAGTCAAATGACAAACAGTTTCACTCTTGTGCTACACTCATGTTTTGCTTCCGCTGACAAGTTTCAATCAAGGAATGCTTTCGAGAAACCTTGAAAACTTTATATTTGAAAAAGGTATGCATTTTACTGTCAATTATTTCTCAAGGATACGTATTAGAATTAATGCACGCAGCCTTAGTTATTTAGATCATAAGTTTTGGTGATGATCATATGTTGATCAATGCCATTTATATTGTCTTAAAGTTTCTATATGATCTTGAATACCCTACATTGTTCTTTGATTTATTGATAATCATTGATTTAAAATTGCTTATATAAAATTTTTATGACAAGAAAATATAGTAAATATCTCCCAAGATTAAGTCTTGTTAAAATTTTACAGTAAGCATAGTTGGTGTTTCATAAAGTTTTGAGACAAAAGGGCCAACTTTGATCTTAGTTCTCTGGGTTGTTTCAATGGTACATGTTGCACACAGCAAACCGCCATTGGGATTATTCATTGATCATAGAGGTAATAAGATCAAGAAACTTGTGTCTTTGCATTGTAGGATCGTGATTGTATCTCCAACAGGAGGAATGACTTCATGTTCTTAAAATGCAAAACAGCACACGACAAAATAAAGGAAACCATATAAAGAGATCTGATCTTTTCTTCTTGCCAACAGGTGTTGACTGTGTCAGTGATAACATGTTTTCCTTTATTTTGGTTATGTGAATAAGAAACTTCAGAATGTCATGTCTTCTTGCCAACAGGTGTTGCTTGACATTGTTAAATTTATGGGGCTTATGGTAGTACATCATTGTTTGTATATTTTGCAAGTATTGATTAAGAGTGTTTGCTATTTTCCCATTACTTATAGGGCATAGCAAATAGTATCACTTTTATCTTCAAGTACCAGTTAATTTATTTTTGAAATTAAAGAAACTAGTTTTTGGAACGTGTTGCTGTATGCTTAAGTTTTGAGTGTGACAAATTACATGCAATATCAATTGTAACAAGAGCTCAAAGTACAAGTTATTTTTCCTTGAAATATTAACATACATGTGGCTTAGATATGGTATCCTTTTTGGTGTTGAAATCATTTTGTTAAGATTTTAAATCCATATATCTTAGAAGTTACATTTTTGGGTAAAAGACTGCAACATACTTGTTCCAAATTGCTTTATAGAACGAAATTTTCCAAATTGCTATATGTTGTGATTCATCTTCAGAGGAAAGTACCTAGTTATAAATTTACCACCACCTTTAATTTTTGGCTGTTGTGATTTTATATCCATAAGAGTATCATTGAAGTTACCCAATAGTCCGTCCATCTTTTTCACGGTGTAATAAATAGGGTCAAATTTCAAAGATAAATTCATTTTATGGTACCAAAAATATTTAGTTAGTTTGGTGGTATCTAAATTATTGCGCAGTTACTCATTTTGGTACCTTCGAAATGGTACCAAATCGTATTGGACGGAGATACTGAAATGAGTAACGGCGCAGTAGTTTAGGTATCACCAGACTCTAACCATTTTTTGGTACAAAAAAGTGTATTTCAAGATGATTCAGGTACAATTTGATCAAAGATTTTACCCTAATAAATACGTATTGCATTCCAGATTTTGTAGGATCCATGCCCTTTCACCCAAAACGTACACCATCTGATCTGATCTGATCATGATATTTAAGCAAAAATTTTAGGGTGCCCCAGCACTAAAACTCCTTACTTTTCAACTGTTGGATTAGGAAGGGTTCTCCCTAATCCTTACACCCAAAAGCCCACCCCTGAATGGGAAGCGAATGGATTGGGGGAGTTTTGGTGCTCCCAAGTATTGTAGACAACCCCATATTTAAGGGGTTCCCATGATGGATGATTCAGGTCTGATCGGTTAATATGAATTAATCACATAGGATTCCCTTTCATAATTTTTAGGCAAACACCTTTTAAGGGCATCCATTGTTTGGTTTGTATGGACCTGATCAACCATAGAATGAAATGTATGAAATTAATGTAATAAATTATCAAGACATTAGCTGATGTAGACTTTTCTCAATATGAGAATAATCAATCATTACCTAATGAGCTGAAAAGTCTTTTTTTTTTTTAAATGATGCCTCAACACCAAAAGAAAAGTCTATAAATAAGTTAAACGACACAACAATTTATAGAAGTTAATAAAATTTGAGAAGCAATTTTTAAAAGCTAAAAACAACTAATGTAGCCATTTTTTAAATGAACGAAAGAGTCGATTGATCTAAAGGGTTTGAGCACTATAAATAATTTAATGAAATTTGAGAAGCAATTTTTATAAGCTAAAAACTATATTTTCTTATTGATTAAGCACCTTTTTTCCAAATTGAACCTTAAAAACACATTATAAACATATTACTGTTGAAGGAAATCTACTTTGTGTGTGCCTTGTCAACCTAGGATTAGATTAGTTAGTATAGCATATGGATTACTTATTGAATAGAAGTCCTATTGGGATATGGATTGTACCCTTTGTGTTTCTCTATATATAGAGGCACATATTCATTAATAAAGATACGCTCTATTCCTATGCTATTTACTTTGTATTTACTTTCAGTATTGTGGTTGTATTTCATATATCCTTAAACAATTACGATCTACGGTCGTCGAAACAAAACAAGATGAAAATGGACTTATGGCGACCGGATCACTTTATAGGATAAAGAAATATTAAATTGGCTGGCCAGGCTTAACTCACCGCACCAAAATCCACCAAAACCATCTCGATCAATTCTCAACAACTTGTTAATAACAATTTCCTAGCAGCAGCTGCTGCCCAACAAAAGAAGCCGCCAAAAACTAAAGTGTGCATTGCAATTTCTTTATGTTTTCTAAGTTGAGCAGTTGACTCGGGTGTGCACTGCACTAGCTTTGTTTCTAGATGAATTAATTAAATAATTAATTAATTATGCAGTAGGAAGACGTCAATATATACACATGGTCATGGACTAGCAGCACGTGGAAACTGGAAAGACAAAAGCTACCAAAAAACAAAATATGTATTAAAAACAACAGAAGGGATAAACACACAGCAATGACTTATAACCAAGCAAATTCCATTCCAGTAGCGTTAACCTCTCTCTATCAACATTAATTCAGAAGCAAAAAACTATTCTTCAAATAAACCTTGCCTAGTCGTGAGTTCTTTTAGTTTGTCTTGAAGACTTCTTGTCCTCAAAGTTCTATGGCTTTTTGCTCCTAATAAAATCTCAGTTTCTTTCTCAAAAAAATAAACCTTGCCTAGTCAAAGAAACCAAGCACTTCACCACCGACATTCCTTCTTTCTTCTAGCATTTTTATGATCTTTTGACCCAAAAAAAAAAAAGAGTCTTCATGATCCATAATGCCAGCAGAAGCCAGAAGTTGCAAGCACAATATATCCAATTATCCAAACTGCAAGATGAAGCAAAAAATGTGGTAACGAAATGACCCCGGGAGCAATTGAGATTTTGACATATGCGGGGCTCAATCTTGCCACATCATCGCATTTCGGCAATATTTAACGGCGTTATAGTCAGAAGTATTAAATTGTTAACGGCAGTAAAATCGAGGTGTGAAATTCCAGTTCCCTTCGTTTATTATAGGGTTATTTACCAATAAGGTCGTATGAGGTGCGTATTTTACCAATAAGATCGTATGATGTACGTATTTTACAAAAAGAGACTAAAATAGTCTTTATTTTTCGTATATTTAATTTACATATGACCATATAAGGTCAATTATTGCATGCTAATGTGTTATCCGTGATGCTGACTCCATTATGACTTCATTATTATATACTACTGTGCTGCATGTGAATTCTAATTACGCTGCTTCTGCCATATTTGGATGCTTCTGGCTTGTTTGGATGCTTCTAGCACCAATAATGTTTGCTTATGATTCCATCATATTTTGTATGTTGTGCAATTCTACTTCATCTAGATTATTCCAATATTCTGCATTATCTTCTGTTGTGTATGAATCTTCTGGTAGTTCCTTGCTGTATTCTTCAAAAACTATATATCATAGTTATATTATTATCTTGCTAAATTGACGATCACTCTCTTTGTTGACATCTGTTATAGTTAAATGTATGCCAAAGTGACTGCCATATACTAATCAGGGTACCTCTGAGTTATTGCAGGAACATGTACTTGTTCCATGTGCAAGATTTAGTATCTAGTAGTTAATCTGGTCATTCAACTATCCAGCAGATCGCCATACAATTTGGTATCAGAGCTAGTTTAGTATTATAATAATATGATTATATAGTAAAGTACCTTGAGGACAGAAGCCATTTTTATATCTTGAAGAAAACATAGTTTTATGAAAAAAAAAAAAATTAATATATTGAATATAATTTATATTTGTTTACTTTTAATATCCACTACTTTCATACTCTGTGTATATATTTCTCTTATTTTGTTTAGTTAGTTTATTAAGTATAGTTTAATTATCTGTTAAATATTTATATGCTTTACTCTCTGTGTATATAATTGTTTGTTTAGACCTATATGTTGTATGATTGGTACACACCTAGATATTTAAGAGGTAGAATTAGATGACTTAAATTAACTAGAAAAAATCACTTGCAACAAATTAGAAACCTTACTGCAACCTTAAGTCATCCAGAAGTAGCTAATAATCCATTTATTAGAGCATATGTACAATTTGTTATAGGAGAACATAATCGTATTATAGCAAATTTAGAAGAAAATATGGTATCAATAAAATTACTACTAATAAACAAGAAGCTTGAAGATGGGTCAATTTTGTTGATCGTATTACAGGACCAGAACCTTGCCGTTGGTTCCTCACTTGCCGGTGGCGGCACCCCACCACCAGAACCTTGCGGCGGCAACTCTGCCCTTGCCGCCGCCGGCTCCGCCACCACAGACTCCGCCGCCGTCTCCTCACCACCAGAAATTCACCCAAAACCTTCCTTTGCTTTAGTACTTTCCAAACAACCTGTTTTAAATTTTGACATTGCTGATCTCCCTTCTCCTTTTGAGGAGAATGGTATGGTTTCAATATGTATTTCTGAGGATGCGTACCTCCGTGGCTTGGAACGATGCTAGACTAACATTGTTAGTAGGCTAACTGTCCCTTCAAGTAGCACTCCTCCTAAGTCTCATGAACTTGCGCAAAAGCTACGCTCACTCTGGCCATCTCTCTCTCATTGGACCATGGCTCCTCTGGGGAAGTGGTTTTTCATGCTTCATTTTGACACCGTTGAAGACATGCAGCGGGTTTGGTCTCTTGGTTCTGTAAATCTCAACCCTGGGATTCTTCGTTTGATCCAGTGGACTCCAAACTTCTCTCCTTCGATGTATAAGTGCACTTTTGCGCAAGTGTGGGTGCGTTTCTCGGATCTGGGTTATGATTTTTGGGAGCACCAAACGCTATTTGAGATCGCCAAAGGCGTTGGGATGCCTGTAAAACTAGACCCTAAAACAGCTGATAGATCATTATGGCTTTATGCAAGGATTCTTGTTAACGTGGATTTTTCCCTGCCTCTTCTTCAGCAACTTTGTGTTTCAAGCTCTGAGGGAGATTCTGTTATTGTGGGAATTGAGTATGAAACTCAGCCAACTGTTTGTGGTTGTTGTGGTTTGGTTGGTCATGTGGAATCCAAGTGCAAGCTTCAGTTTCCTTTGAGACAATCCGGGGATGTTACGGCTCGCGGCTGCCCTCCAGTTTGGTCACAGGTTACTCGACATAGGCGGTCTATTGCTCGTAAGGTTTTGCTACGCCGGACTGCTGAGTCCCCTGTACCTTTGAAGCAGGGGGCTATTACTCTGGAGGTCCCTTCTATTCTAGTTGTGCCAGACTCGGTTACTGATCCCATGGCTTTTGCAGTTTTGAATGTGGGCCCCCTTATGCCTATCGTGCCTGTTCTTCCCATGTCTGTTCCTTTCATGGATCCTGTTGTGATGGTTTCTTCTTCGTCATGTGACAGTGTGCCTCCGGGCTTCTCAGTTAAACATTTTGTTCCTCTTCTTCTGAATGAATCAAGCTGCGCTCCCCTTCTCGCTTTGGCGAGCACTGGTCCACTATTGGAGAGCTTTGAATTGGAGGTTTCTTCCTCCTCTGTCTGTGTTGATTCTCAAGAAGAGGGTGAATTTACTCTGGTTATCAATAAGAAGACTAAAAAGAAGATGAAGGTTGTTGCACGGGCCTCTGTAAAGCCTAACTCACGTCCTCACAAGTCTGGTTGTGCTCTTCTTTTGAAGAGTGCCAAACACACACGATTTTAATGAAAGTGCTCTACTGGAATGCTCGTGGTATTGCCAATGGTGACACTCAGCGAGCTCTCAAGCATTTGTTTTTCAGTCATAGACCTCTTTTTGTTTATATTTCTGAACCTTTTGTTCTATTTAGCTCCATTCCTACTTCTTTTTAGAGGTCAATGGGATTGGCTCTGGTTGCTACCAATGACAGGGGCGTTCAGGATCCCAACCTGTGGGTTATTTGTCATGAGGCTTTAAAGCCAACTGTTATTTCTTCTACAGCTCAACAGATTACTTTCTCTGGTTCCTTTGGTGGTGTTCTTTGTGTTATTATCACGGTTTATGCCAAAACCTCAGTTGCGGGTAGACGACAACTATGGCAAGATCTTGGGGCTATTCGTTCTCAGCATGTACAGGGCCCTTGGGTGGCAATTGGGGACTTCAATTGTGTTCTAGGTGCGCACGAGAAAAAGGGTGGTGGTCCTCCAATTGCCTCTTCTTGTCTGGACTTTCAACAAATGTGTGATAATTGTGAGCTTATGGACATCCCTACAAAATGTCTTGCTTTCACTTGGAGTAGCCGTAGAACTGAGGTGAGATTGGACCGTGCTCTGGGAAATTTGGATTGGCTTTAGTCTTGGGTTATTATGGATTGCTGCGCTTTAACTAAAGCCTTCTCAGACCATTGCCCTCTCCTTCTCTCATGTTCTCGTTTGAGCTCTGTTGCTAAGTTACTGTTTCGGTTTCAAAGCTTATGGCTCAAGTTTCCGAATTTTCTGGAGTTGGTACGTGGCTTTTGGTATACTTTGGACTTCCATGGCTATCCACAGTTCATTCTGGCCTCAAAGCTTCGTGCTTTGAAAGGCTTTCTTAGAACTTGGAATAAAGAAACAGTTGGTGATGTTCACTCTAGGGTCACTGCTTCAAGAACTGCTTTAGATGCAATTCAACTGGAAGTTTCAAATCTGGGCCCTTCTGAGGATAGGTTCCAACGTGAAAATGCAGCGCACACAAAGTTTTTGTTTGATCTCTCTCTCCAAGCTACTCTTCTTCAAGATAAAGCTCGGGTTCGCTGGCTGACTGATGGAGATAGAAACACCTTATTTTTACACAATATGGTCAGGGTTCGGCGTCTCAACAAGACCATTTCTACCTTGATTGTAGGTGACTCTGTACTTCAAGATCAAGAGGCCATTGTAGCTCATTTTGTTCAACATTTTGAGAGGGCTTTTGCTCGGAGCAATGTTATTATGGATGCGAGTTTAGTAGAGAGGGTTATTCCAAGCCTAGTCACAGCTGAGGAAAATGCTTCTCTTATGCTTATACTCACTTCCCAATAAGTATTTGCGGCAGTCAAAGACATGGATGGCTTTAGCTCTCCATGACCTGATGGCTTTGGTGGCTGCTTCTTCTCCCATTGTTGGGATGTGGTTGGGAGTGATGTAACGCTGGCAGTCCAGAGCTTCTTTACTAATGGCTTCATCCTCCCTCATTTCAATTCCAGCTTGCTTATTTTAATTCCAAAGGCTCCCAACACTGAAGGGATCACAGATTACCGTCCCATTGCTTTGGCAAATTTTGTTTTCAAAATAATCACAAGAATTGTGGCTCATCGTCTGGGTCCGGTGGCTTCAAGGATTATATCACCGAATCAAAGCGCATTTGTCAAAGGTTGTTATATTGTGGATCCTATTATTCTTACATCGGAGTGTGTGAACCTTCTTGATCGTAAGTGTGATCGGGGTAATGTTGCTGTTAAGTTTGACATAAAGAAAGCCTTTGATACTTTAGACTGGAATTTTTTGCTCCGAGTTCTCATTTCATTTGGCTTTGCTCTATCTTTTGTCAACTTCATACATTGTATTCTCCAATCTGCTCATCTTTGTGTAAGTGTAAATGGGCAGTCGTGTGGCTACTTCACTTGCTCTTGTGGTGTTCGGCAAGGTGATCCCCTTTCCCCTCTTCTTTTTTGTCTCGCAGAGGAGGTTCTTAGTAGGGGTCTTTCCTCCCTAGTTGATAATAAGAAGATTTTGCGCATTGCTGCCCCAAAATCAACCACTCCACCTTCTCATGTTCTTTTTGCGGATGATGTTATGGTCTTCCTTCAAGGAAACTTAAGGCATCTTCGTGTTCTAATGCGGTTCATGGATGAATAAGCTTGGAATTCAGGCCAAGAGGTTAATAAGGATAAGTCTCTTTTGTTCTTGGGAAAATATGCTATACCATGGCAGGCTAATATTCAACGAGTGTTAGGGATTAATGTGGGCTCTCTTCTTTTTAATTACCTCAGTGTTCCAATTTTTTTGGGTCATCCTAAATCAGATTACTTCCTTCCAATTGCTGACAAAGTAAGAAGCAAATTGAGTTCTTGGAAGGGTTTGCAGCTATCTCAAGCGGGTCAGCTCCAGCTTATTGATTCGGTAATTCAGAGTCTTTTGGTTTATAGTTTCCAAGTTTATGCTTGGCCAAAGTCCCTTATGTGCAAGCTTCAACGGTGGACTTGCAATTTTTTTTGGAATGGGGATCCCCTTAAAGATGGATCGGCTTTCATTTCTTGGGCTCAATGTTGTACACCTAAAGAGCAGGGAGGTCTGGGATTAAAAATTCTTTTTTCCCTAAACCGTGCTTTGCTCTTGAAGAGGGGTTGGGAGGTAGCTTCAAAGGCGTCCTTTTCACCATGACCGATTCCTTGTTGAAGGGTTACAGCCCGTATCCTACTATAAAAAGTCCTCAGTTTGGCTGGGAATTAAGTCTTTGTGGCAGTCTCTTCTTCCTCAAGTTCGTTGGTCGGTGGGGAATGGTAGCTCCATTCGCTTCTGGAAGGACAATTGGCTAGGTGAAGTCATTGCTTTGTCTTGCAATATTGCTCCGGAGTTCATGGATTTTCTAAATGATAAGGTCAGTTCTTTTGTTCTCAATGGTGCATGGAGTTTGCCTCATAGCTTCAAACATGTGTATCCTGAGGTGTCAAATGTTATTTTGTCCACTCCGCTTCCAAATGACAATGTCTCTGATCAAGTAATCTAGGCAGATAGTTCTTCATGCTTGTTAACTACCTCAGATGCCTACCAATCTCTTTGTCATTCTTTTCCATCTGTGGTCTGGGGTAAGCGCATTTGGCATGCGGCAATCCAACCACGCAAGAGTCTGGCTGGTTGGAAAATTGTTCAAAATAGGGTGCCCACTGATGATCGTCTCCAGAGATTGAATGTGCAGCTTTGTTCTAGATGTTATTTATGTCAGTCAAGCTTTGAATCCTTCAATCATCTTTTCATGGAGTGCCATGTTGCTGCATCTATATGGAGTTGGGTTTTTTCGCTTTTCAGAGTCACCATTCCTACGGGTATTGCTTTGCAAAGTCTCTTTCTTGATGTGCACTTGGTGTCTTTTAACCCATCTTCAAAATTGTTATGGTTCATCTCAGTTTGCAATCTTCTTTGGTGCTTATGGTATGAACGAACTAAGAGGAGGCATGATGCAAGGGTTTGTTGCCCTGTTGCTCTCAAGCAATTCTTTATTCGCTCCCTTAAAGAATCTGCTAATATTGCTTTCTCCCCATCCTCTTCAAGCTCAAGCTCACTGCCAATTTTTAGCTTTTTAGGTATATCTACCATGGTCCTAAAGCTCCTCGCTTTATTCCAGTTGTTTGGGAGTCACCTCCTTCTACTTGGACTAAGGTTAATACAGATGGTTCTTTCAGTGATCCCAATCGTGCTAGATTTGGTGGTATTTTCAGAGGTGCAATGGCTTCGTTCCTTGGTGCTTTTTCTCGAAAGGTAATGGCACGGAGTGCAATTGAGGTGGAGTTGTTAGCAGTGATGGAAGCTGTGAGTGTGGCTTGGATTAAAGGTTGGAGACGTTTATGGCTTGAAGCTGACTCAGCTCTTGTGCTTCACTATTTCACCTTTCCTCATCTAGTTTCATGGCGCTTTAGAACCTCTTGATCTAATTGCCTTCATCTTGTGAGACAGATGGATTTTCAGGTCTTTCATGTTTTTAGAGAGGGTAATTCAGTTGCGGATTCTTAGCTAAATATGGAGCTGACCATGCAGGTTCTCACTGGTGGGACTCCTTGCCGCAGTTCCTTATTTTCTCTTATGGTCATGACTTCTCCTCGCGGATTTCTTATCGCTTTGCTTGATTTTCATTGCTTGTTTTTGGTTGGGCTCACGCTTTTGAGTTCCACTTTGTATGGTTCTATTTGGTTTCCTTGAGAGTATGGTTTTGGCCTAGTCCCCCTCTCTCTTCCTCTTGTATCTTGATTTTCTTAAATAAAGGTGCTCTTTAAAAAAAAAAAAAAAGCAAAAAAAAAAAATTCATATTATCCCACGGTCATTTTATCTTAGCCAACCAAAAAAGCAACCAGATGAAGAGGACAAAATTGTTCAATTCACCGTCCTCTTAGCATACCTTAATATGCCAGATTATAGAGAATTAAATTATTTATTTCGTCCAAAAAAAAAAAAAAAAAATTAAATTATTTATTTGTTTATAATTACTAAATCTAACAGTTGCTTCTCCTAAATGATTTTCAAAAATTTGTGTTTTATCTGGTTGTTTATTTATTTATATATGTAAGTTAGGTAAGCTCCATTATGTTCCTTCTAAAAAGCTATTATCTATTGGTTTTGCTTCTATCATATTAACATGTTTGCTACCAAATGTTTGTACTAAATTAATAAATTCAATATTAAATTTATGATTAAATTTATCTGAAACTTTTCCTACATACATAAGGTTTACTAATAAATTCTTATATTCTCCTTTCATATTATAGTGTTTTCCTGTTTTGGACTAGAAGTCTGCTAAAGAAAACAAGAAAATAAACTAAGTAAACTTACTTAGTAGCTGAGATGGATGAGGAAATACACTGATCTTTTATAACTAATTGGATGATAATATTATTCTAATAGTGATGAGTTAATTTTTTTAGAAATATTCTAATAATTGTTGTAAAATACGACTATGCTTATTATGCTCAAACTTAATATAATTTTTCTACTTGCTCACTTAAATCTTGTTGTACTAATTGAATTTTTTGTACTTCTATTTTTAATTGTTCTATAATTTCTAGAGACTGTAACTCTACCTGCTTTATTTTTGCTACTTTCTATTGTATCTATTTCTACTTGTTTATTATTATTTTTTTTGAACATGAATTTATTAAATCAAGAACGATTACAATCGTTTAGAATGACATCCCTTATAAGATCGGGAGTGTGACCAAACCAAGTTTGGTTAATAGCAGAAAGCAAAGTCGAATGAGCTAAAAGGTGAGCTACCCCATTCGCTCGTCGATTTACATAGGAAATCTCATAATTGTGGTTTTCCATAAGCAAAAGTCTAACATCCTCAATGATGAATCCCAAAAGATATTGGTCAATAGTTGGAGCCTGGAGAGCTTGCACCAAGAGTAGACAGTCTGTTTCGAAAACCACCTTATTAAATTGCAGATTTTTGGCTACCTGAATAGCCACATGAAGAGCATTTAATTCACTTTGAAAAGGAGAACTAAGCTGTCCAAGTGGCCTTGCAAAACCAGCGACAAAATCACCATTAGCATCCCTGAAAACAGCCCCTGCTCCACTTTGTTTACTCGCCAAATCAAATGCTCCATCGCTATTACATTTCACAACACCTGCAGGAGGCTTGTCCCAGCAAGTTTGCTCCACAGAGTGAGATGGAGAAGTTGTGTTGGCTTTCAAAAACTCTTCATACCAACCCATTGTAAAAAAAAATAACTTCTGCAGGATGTGGATGTTTATTGTCCCAAAGTTGAGCATTCCTACTCTTCCATATAGCCCAAATGAACATCATTAGCTTCTCAAACTGAGCCTTAGAAAGCATATTAGCACTGCCTAGCAAGCACTCCTTAAAGCTACCAGCAAGAAGGATAGAAAGATTAAGGGGAGGGGCCCCTAAAATAGCTCTTGCATAAGGACATTCACAAAACACATGTTGAATCGATTCGGAATCATGAGGACAAAGAAGACAGGACATATCCCCTTGATAACCCTTAGCTATCAACCTCTCCCTAGAAGGGAGTATATTTTCACAAGCCCTCCAAACACAAATAGCAACCTTACCTGGGACCTTAGCACCCCAAATTGCATTCCAAAGCTTCAGATACTCAGTGTTCACTGATGAAAGAGCCGGACCATTTTCCAGAGCCAAATTTCGGGCCACATAATAGGCACTATTAGTAGTAAAAAAAACCTTTCTTATGAAAGTGCCATACTAACCTGTCTTGGGGAAATCGTCGACTGATAGGAATAGAAAGAATAGAATCAATGTCAGCTTGAGTAAAGTGTGTCTCTTAAACATCAAGCCCCCAAGTCCCCATGTCATAATCAATTAAATCAGCAACCACTTGAGGTGCGTCCTCCTTATGAGGTGAGGTTGGACAACGAGGAGAAGGACCAGGCAACCAAGCATCTGACCATATATTAATACTTTCACCGTTACCAACTTGCCAACGAACTCCACTTTGAAGGACATGTTTCGCTTCAAGAATGCTTCGCCAAGAGAACGATGGAGAAGATCTGAGCTCCGCACTCCAGAAATCATTATTAGGGAAGTGCATAGCCTTGTAAAGTTTGGCTATTAGGGAACTGGGATTTTGAACAATTCTCCACCCTTGTTTAGTTAACATAGCCAAGTTAAACCAATGCAAGTGAAATTAAGGACGAGAGACCTTCTGCACATATAATAAATAAATATGGCGACAATGGGTCACCTTGTCGAATACCCCTGGTAGGTGTCACATAGCCCCGAGGCTCACCATTGACAAAAAAAAGAATATCGGACAGTAGTTAGACAAGCCATAACTAACTCCACCCATGTAGGATCAAAACCTAATTTCAACAACACCCTAGTCGGAAAGCTCCATTCCACCCTGTCATAAGCTTTACTTATATCAATCTTTAAAGAAAAGGAACCATCTCCACCTCTTCTGGAAGTATGAAGAAAATGGGCCACCCCTGTAGCCACCAAAGTGTTATCCGAAATTAATCGGCCAGGAACAAAAGCACTCTAGAGTGGAGAAATAATATCACCTAAAATCGGTTTCAAACAGTTAGCTATCACCTTTGAACAAATCTTATACACCACATTGCAAAGAGCAATAGGACGCAAATCTGTCATGTCTTTAGGCTCTTTAACTTTCGGAATGAGAGTTACATGCGTAAAATTGACCTCCTTCAACAGAGTTCCTGAAGATAGAAAATGACGTGCTACCATACAAACATCTGGCCCAACAGTCTCCCAATACTTCTGGAAAAAGAAGGGAGACATGTCATCCGGTCCAGGCGATTTGGAAGGGTGCATCTGAAATAAAGCGGTTCGAATTTCCTCATCAGAATAAGGAGATGTAAGCCTCAAGTTCATGTCCACAGAGACTCTAGTTTGAATAGTATTCAAGATCAAAATCAGCAGCTTGGGAATTAACCCCTTCTGAAGTGAAGAGATTATGACAGTAGGAAGTGATGATCTCTTCCAGCCCACCTTGGTCAGTGACCTAATTGCCAGAGGCATCATGAAGCCCCTTTATGCTATTACGTTGTCGTCTATTAGACGCCCGTCTATGGAAATAACCTGTGTTTCTATCACCAGCCTTCAACCATAAAGCTCTTGAGCGTTGATTCCACATAGTTTCCTCCTGAGTTAGTAACTCTTGAAGTCTGACATGAAGAGACTGCTTTTCTACATTTTGCGCTACATCAAAAGGTGCTTTGAGAAGATGATCAAGTCTTGCCCAGACAGACTTCAGTTCAGTTTGTCTGTGAGTGGAAACCTCTTTGTTCCACTTAGTTAAATGCTTACTAGTATGATTGATACGCTGACAAGCTTACCGCATTGGATCCCCCGTAAGAGGAACTTGCCATCAACTTCGAATCACATTCACACAATCTTGATGAGTCGCCCAAAACTCTTTAAATCTGAAAATCTTCCGTCTCCTACCCCCATTTTGACTAGGTGAGTCCCCAATCTCAATCAATAAGGGACTGTGATCTGAAGAACTAGGGTGCAAATGACACGTACGGGAGAAAGGAAAAAGAGTTCTCAACGAATCCGTCCAAAGACTCCGATCAAGCCGTTCCTTAGTTTGGTGATTCCACCAAGTGAATGGACTACCATGAAAACCCATGTCAATCAAATTACAATCCACAACAGCTTCTCAGAATACCTGCATTTGTGATGCATGACGCACTCCGCCTTCAGATTTCTCCGAACTGACCATAATTTCATTAAACTCCCCAGCCACCAACCAAGGAAGAGTAACCTCGGCAGCCAGTTGATGCATAAGCGCCCATGTACCGCCACAATCGCCTGTGCCTGCTTACCCATAGATTCTAGTGAATCTCCATTCATTTGGTGCTCCACTAGTACCAATAATAACATCCATATGCCTTGCCGAATATGGACGAACCCGAACATGAACATCATTCATCCACATGAGGGCCAATCCTTGAGATGAATCACTTTTCGACATACCAATACAGTTATCAAAACCTACCTTCATTTTCAGAGTTTCCAGTTGCTTCATATCACAAAGGGTTTCATAGAGGAAAAGAATTTGAGGGCGCTCTTGGCGAATAAGATCCACCAACGACCGACGTCGATAACTCCCAACAATTCCTCTGCAATTCCATGCTAGAATACGAAAAGCCATAACAGGCTAGTTACCACGGTCAGATGGTAATGATAACGATGGCAAAGCCGTCGTCAACCACCGGCAAGCCGGTTACACCCAAGCAAAGCTCTGCTAGGGTTTTTTTTTTTTTTTTTTTTGTTAAAATACCTCATAGCACATAATTCTTTATGTAATTATTAGTTGACAAAATTCATTCAAACAATACCACTATTTCTACTTGTTTATTATTATAACAAGGCTTGCAAAATACTATTTTTGAAGTTAAGTATTTTTCTAATACTATTTTCTTACATTTACTACATGGTTCGGGTCATCCTAAGTTAATATATCTAAATTCTTCATGCTCTTCTTTTTCTTCTAATATGCATATATCTAAATCTAAATCACTATCTGAATTGCTAGATTCTGTTTCTGAAAATATGTCAATATTATTAATGTTATTAATGCTATAAATACTCTCATTATCACTTAAATTATCTAAACTGTAAATTGATTCTAAATCTTCATCTTCTTCTAATTGAAATTGCTCTACTAATTGTATTTTATCTCTAGGTTGTTTTCCTAATTTCAGTTGTTGTCCTACTTCTCTAAGTGCCCAAAATGCCCTAAGATTTTGTTGATATGTCCTTCTTTCTTCTTGTGTTAAATAGTCCAGCAAGAAGAGCTTTGGAATGATAGTCATCTATTCATGATAGCACAAGACAAGTTCATGACTATCTACACATCAAAGCAGACAGAAAGGCCACTTAGTTACATAGTAGGCGGACCTTCACCTAAAATCAAGATGGCAAAGGAAAGTCTAACAGAGCAAGCTTACAATATAGTTTTTGAAGAATACAGCAAGGAACTACCAGAAGATTCATACACAGCAGAAGATAATGCAGAATACTAGAATAATCTAGATGAAGTTTACATAAAATAGATAGATTATTAGTTTAATGACATATTCTCGAACTAGTAGTAAATATATCAAAGCACTAGAAGAAGTTAGAAAATTAGATAAGGAACCCATAGGATTTTCAGATATTACAACAACTATTCAAAGCACCTCATACAACCTTATTGGTAAATAGCCCTAAAAAAGAGCAAATTACCAAGAACTACAAATATGGCAGAAGCAGCGTAATCAGAATTCACATGTAGCACAGTAGTATACAATAATGAAGTCATAATGGAGCCAGCATCACGGATAACACAGTAGCATGCAATAATTGACCTTATATGGCCATATGTAAATATACAAAAAATAAAGGCTATTTTAGTCTCTTTTTGTAAAATACGTACATCATACGACCTTATTGGTGAAATACGCACCTCATACGACCTTATTGGTAAAATTACCAAGAACTACAAATACGTCGAAACCATTTCCGTGCGGTGAGCGCATTTCTAAAATGTCTTCACTACCCTTTTTCCTACTTCAGTCAAAGAAAGCAGGCGAAAGAAACAAGAACAGCAGAAGAAAAGTGGAGCAGCATTAGGTGAAACATTGTAAATTTGTAAGTTGGAGCAGAGGAAGCAATAGTAGTAGTTGGAATAGTTGTGAAAGTGACCTAGCACTTTTATTTTAGCAAGAAATGTTGTTTTCATTTTGTAGGCAATTGACCAATTATTGGTCTACCCTTAGTTTTGTTTTGTTAGGAAAAGTTTGTTTTTGTAGGCAATAGTACGTAGAAGAAGTGTTCTCCTATAATAAATTGTGCATATGCTCTACTAAATGGATTATTAGCTACTTCTGGAAGACTTAAGGTTGCAATAAGGTTTCTAATTTGCTGCAAGTGATTTTTTCTAGTTAATTTAAGTGCTCTAATTCTTCCTCTTAAATATCTAGGTGTGTACCAGTCATACAACATATACGTCTAAACAAACAATTATATTCTGATTACGCTGCTTCTGCCATATTTGGATGCTTCTGGCATGTTTGGATGCTTCTGGTGTTTGGATGTTTCTGGCGCCAATAATGTCACCGAAGCTGTAGGTTCTGCCGTGCATGCCATGCAGTAAGCTGCTCTATTTATAAAACTTCTTCTACGTACTATTGCCTACTAAAACAAACTTTTTCTAACAAAACAAAACTAAGCGTAGACCAATAATTAGTCAATTGCCTACAAAATGAAAACAACATTGCCTACTAAAATAAAAATGCTAGGTCACTTTCACAACTATTCCAACTACTACTATTGCTTCCTCTGCTCCAACTTACATTGTTTCACCTAATGGTGCTCCACTTTTCTTCTGCTGCTCTTGTTTCTTTCGCCTGTTTTCTTTGACTGAAGTAGGAAAAAGGATAGTGTATGCATTTTAGAAATATGCTCACCGCACGGAAATGGTTTCGATGTATTTGTAGTTCTTGGTAATTTTACCAATAAGGTCGTATGAGGTGCGTATTTCACCAATAAGGTCGTATGATGTACGTATTTTACAAAAAGAGACTAAAATAGCCTTTATTTTTCGTATATTTACATATGGCCATATAAGGTCAATTATTGCATGCTATTGTGTTATCCGTGATGCTGGCTCCATTATGACTTCATTATTGTATACTACTGTGCTACATGTGAATTCTGATTACGCTGCTTCTGCCATATTTGGATGCTTCTGGCTTGTTTGGATGCTTCTGGCGCCAATAATGCTTGCTTATGCTTCCATCATATTTTGTATCTTGTGCAATTCTACTTCATCTAGATTATTCCAGTATTCTGCATTATCTTCTACTGTGTATGAATCTTCTGGTAGTTCCTTGCTGTATTCTTCAAAAACTATATTGTAAGCTTGCTCTGTTAGACTCTCCTTTGCCATCCTGATTTTAGGTGAAGGTCTGCCTACTAGGTAACTAAGTGGCCTTTCTGTCTGCTTTTCTGTGTACACAGTCATGAACTTGTCTTGTGCTATCATGAATTGATTATCATTCCAAAGCTCTTCTTGCTGGAATATCTGTGTTCCTCTGAATTGCTGGATGTCTGTTAGGGTTAGAAGAGGTACTTGTCTTGGTGGTAATGGTGGACTAGAATAATTCCTTTTTTCTAGGATAATATTATGGACTGCTGGATCTGGATAAATAATGTTATCAAAATGCTCAAGTGGAATACTATCTATAGTTAAGCTGACTTCTTCCCAAAGGGAGAGATAAAACTGAATAGTATTGCTAAGTTTTGCTAGAAAAGACTGGATATGACAAATGCTTTTGACATAAATATTGGCTAGGAAATCTTGCTCTAAAAGAAGACATGTGGTAACTGAAATGCTCTGGTTATTATGCTGGAAGTGTAATTCTCTATAATCTGGCATATTAAGATATGCTAAGAGGACGGTGAATTGAACAATTTTGTCCTCTTCATCTGGTTGCTTTTTTGGCTGGCTAAGATAAAATGACTGTGGGATAATATGAATGCTTGGTGCTGGATTAACAAGAAGGGATAAAAGAAAGGTTTGTAAGGCCATTTGAAAAGACCCATGCTGATGTTTTTCATATTTATAAAATTATAATTTGGTGGATGACATCTAAGTCGCTCCCTTGCTATTTCTTGTAAATAATTAGGATTTGTGCTAGTCTGCTCCATAATGGATGCTGACCATCTAGAAGTATCTGCTATTCCTGTTGCTCTAATAAATATGTTCATTGCTTCATATATGCTATTATTGGGTTTATTAACCTCTTGTAATATTTGCTTTCCTTTTATCTTGCTAAGCTGCTCTTCTATCTTATCTTTCTGAATGCTAAAGATGCTATGCTTCTAAGAGTATTTTCATGCTCTGCTGATAATTTTTCATGCTCTGCTAATAATTTATCATAGCTATCTGAAATTCCGGTGTACCCGGATTGTCCCAATAACGGTAGTCGTCCTAAACACTAATCGGAGAGTATACACAACTTTCAACAAATTAAAACTTAACTCTCCTACAAACAACAATAGGAAGCAATACAAATATGCTTCACAATAAACAACCTAGGTTTTAACTATTGCTCAAGCAATACATAATTGATAACAAATATATATGCAACAAGCACAATCAATTGTACAACCTAGAATCCCAAAGTGTGCATCAAACTAGCACACCACGGACTATATCTATATATGATCAAGCATGCAACATGCTAAGCAATTAAGCACAATATAGATAATAGCAACCACACAATCAACACACAATATGGTCACCCGGAACCTCTACCTCTAGAGGAAAACCGGAGGGGAGCCGTACCCCACGCTCTTGTGTAACACTATGAAAACGCCAAACGGCAACACGTACAAGGGGGAACTCCGTCCCAAACTCTACACTATCAACCCTATGACTAGTGGCAGCTCTAACCTTGTGTAGCCCCGAATGCTCTTCAAGTGATCCCACCTCAAGCTTCTCCGATTGATCGAACTTCACCGCGTGAATCCTCCAACCGCAAGACACCGACTATGCAAGTGTGTGTGTGTATGAATGAATGAATTCAATTCAATTAACACAAGCAATTCAACAAGGAACAATTGCTTGCATTAACCAAACCGAATTGAAAAGCCTTGAATATGATTCAAGGGTTTGTTTAACTAATCACAAGGATCATTAGCTAAACAAACAAACAACAAAGAAGATTGAAACAATTGATTCAATCCTTCAACTCAGCAATTCAACAAGGAACAATTGCTAGAATCGAATAGAATCTCCTAAATCCTAAACATAGGCTAAACTAGCATATAAATGCAAATCAAAGTGTTTAGCAATGGATTATAGATGGAGATTAAGATGAGGAACCTACAACATGGAACTAGGATCACTCACAATACCAAAGAACTCTCTCAAAGTGTATTTTCGACTATGGGGAAAGAGTTGACCGAAATGAAACACAAGGGTTCAATTTATAGAAAACAGCCCAGTAGCATTTGCGATCGATCGCACGATATTTGCGATCGATCGCACAGTGCAAAATGAGAAGACAGAAGCTCCTGGAAGTGCGAAACCCTCATTTGCGATCGATCGCGGAAAGTTGCGATCCATCGCACGAAAAAGTCCCAACGGACATATTTTCGAACTGCAACGGTCATAAATCCAACGGACAAATTTGCCACGTGGTGCGATCGATCGCATGAACAGTGACGATCGATCGCAAGGCATAAAACAGCCTTAAACATAAAGGAAAGCTAATCAAAACAAATCTATAAGAAGATCTAGCAATCCTAACATCATAAACTCAAATTGTATGAACAAGTGCATACAAAATTTGAGCCGGTCGCAACGCGAAACTTGTGATACAAGACACAAGTGTGGCAATCAAGCATCCTATACTTATGTGATTCACATCATAAGTGAAAGGAAAACAACCTAGATAAACCTAGGACAACAAGGAAGACTTAATATGAATGAAATGCATGTGCATATGCATGAGTCATACCTTGAGGTGCTTGAACGAAACCTTCGATGACCAATGATCGAAGTCCGGAGAAAAGACCGGATAAGAAAGGCGTCTTCACGAACCATCTCGAGTAAGAACAACCTAAGCCACGACACATAATCCCTAAACAATCTAGCATTGAATACAAAACAAATGCTAATACAAGGGAAGAGGTTTTGACAAATAGGAAATAGCCAATAGCAAATATTTTGCCCTTACACTATCTCTTAATGCTTTAAAATTTGCTAATACTTTGCTATGCTCTTCAGATGCTTTCATAAATGCTCGATTTTTAATAGCAAAGTCTTGCTCTAATGCTCTTACTAGCTTTTCTTGTCCTACAACTAAATGTTGAGGATTGTACCTCATGCTCCAAAAATTATCTAATAATATATGCTGGCCAATTTCTAGCCCTTACTGACTACTATACCTATAATGCTCATTTACTACCTCTTGAATTTTGATTCCTCCATAACTAAAGACAAAAGGTGCTACAGGCCTCATAGGTGGCATTGTTGTTGTTGCTATGCTCAATGTTGGCCTAACAGGTGGCCTTTTTTTTTTTTTTTTTTTTTAGTGCATCAAAGGATTTCACTCCTACCCCCATGGTGACTCGAACATATGATCTTGATATTAGGTAGTGGGTGCTCTAACCACTGAGCTAACACCACTTCGTCAACTATGATCAGGGTTTAGGGTTTTACTATTAATCAAGATACCTCTGAGTTATTGCAGGAACATGTACTTGTTCCATGTGCAAGATTTAGTATCTAGTAGTTAATCTGGCCATTCGACTATCCAGCAGATCGCCATACAAATTTGGTAGTGGGTACCCTGATTAATAGTAAAACCCTAAACCCTAACAGGTGGCCTTGCTGCTATGCTCGATGGATAACCACTACGAGGTGGTGCTCCACTTGTTGCTCGCCTATTATTGCTAGAGGATGAGGGTCCATAGTAATCCATACATGTTCAACGAATAAGTCTGGATAAGATATCTACTAGAGTATTATCTGTTCCTTTAATATGCTCAAATTGTGGCTTAAATCCATTTCCTGTAATACAATCAACAAAATTGACCCATCTTTGGGCTGCTTGTTTATTAGTAGTAATTTTATTGTAATGAGATACTATATTCTGACAATCAATTCTTATTGTAAAAATTTCATTATGTAAAAATAAAGAAAATGTTTCTAATGAATTAATTATTCCTAATATTTCTAGATCTGTCGCTAGTAATCTAGATTGTATATCGCTAAATTTTCCTGATGAATATTTACATATTTGTTCTTCTGACTAGGTGATTCTTTATGTTTTTTCAGATATAAAATTTATGCCCATCCTAGTGATGATGCATCTGTTTCTATAATTTTATAACTATTATCTAATGGAAGTGCTAATGGTTTAAGCTGTGTAATTTTTTGCTTAATTTGCTAGACTAATTTAATATCTTCACTATTAAAATATTTTTGTCCTGTTTTACTAGTTTTACTATGTAATGCTGATATTTTTCTTCCTAAATTTGGTATAAAATTTCTAGGATAATTTAATAATCCAAGAAATGCTTGTAACCTTTATCTTTTAATCTATCTGGAAATTCTCTAACTTTCTTAGTTATATGCTCTTGAAGTTGAATAGTTCCTGACTTAATATACATTCCTAAAAATTCTATATCTTGCTTTTCTAAGTCTATTTTATTTTTACTAATAACAATACCATTCTTAATAAATTCTTGTAAAATTATTTCCAAGTGTTTTCTATGCTCATTTCTATTTTTACTATGTACTAAAATATCATCTACATAAACACTACACAATTTATCATACTTGTTAAATATTTGATCCATCTTTCTTTGAAAGATCGATGGTGCATTTTTTAATCCAAATGGCATAACTAACCATTTAAAATGTCCTTCTGAACAAGTGAATGTTGTCCATTCTATTGATTCTTCTGCTAATTGATTTGTATGTAATTTGCATACAAATTAGGCCTCTAATCACTTTCGTAATGCTAATCCGAAGGCCGTTTAGTGTCTCTAATCCTTGATTTGCACCATTGTAGGTGAATCGAGCATCAGACGGATATCGGGAGCGAAAGGATGCGATTTGGGAGCTTTTGTGGATTTCCGGCTAAAGGACGAAAAGTCAACCCGAGGACCAAAAGTCAACTCGTGGTCAACCCCGACTTTAGAGCGTCAACGAGTCAACATGACGTCCCGGAAGTGAGTCGCACGAGAATTCCGGAGGTTTGGTCAAAAGTCAACCTTTGGTCAACTCCGAGAGTCGTGGTCAAAGTCAAGACAAAGTCAACCGTGTGACTCATCACCAAAGGATTCCAAAATTCAGCAAAGGACCACACTAGATATGGTGAGGTCACCCTTAGATCATTCCTCCCTTTTATTTCCTTGAGAATTTACCCCCTTACCCTTCATTTAATTCATCCAACCCTTAGATCAAACCCTAGCCCATCCTAGCCCTCCATTTCCCCCCTCCTTTACCTATATATAGCCCTCTTTACCAGATTTAGGTCATTCCCAATCAGCCCCAAAAGATCCCACATTCCCCTTTCCTTTCTCTCTCTTTTCCCTTCCCTTAGGGTTTGCCCACGAACCGTTCGTCGACCGGTCGACGGCAAGGGTCGAACGGTCGACTGGCGGCGGGTCAGCCTATATCTCCACCTTCCTCACCTCCTTTCGTCCTCCACCCTTCACCAAAGTTGTTCACCACGACGTCTACCACTCATCCACCATCTTGGGCAGCTGGGGATCCTCACCAAATCGTCAAGATTCATCATCAAAGCCAAGGAGGAGCAAGAGAGCATCTATTGAGCATTCCTCATCCTTACTCTCTCTTTTCCTTATGTTTAAAGCTTTAATTTGTAAATTGATGATGTATATTGAGATGATTAGTGAGTAGTTACTTTGTTGGGGACTAGGGTTGTGTGCCCTAGTCCAATGATGTGTATTTGAACCTCTTTTAATGATATGTGATGCAATCTTGATTCATGAGCATGTTTATATTCAAATTTCATATGTTAGGTGCATGGGTTAGGGAATTCACCACTTCCTAGCTATGTTTCTAGCATTATCTTGATGTGAAATTGGTGGGTGGTGCCTCTAGTTTCATGGGCAATGGAATATAGCATGTGTTGTATGTTTGATTTGTGCTCATAGCCTTTTGATGCACTAGAGATCCTTGGTTGGACTCTAAGTGTGCCAATTGAGTTGATTATGGCCTTGGTTGGCATAGTCATACTTCTTATATCGTAATTGTTGTGCTCATAGCCTCTTGACACATTAGAGACCTTCGATTAGGCTCTAATTGTGCTAATTGAGTTGGTTTTAGTCCTAACCGGCATAACCATACTTTCTAGATGGGTTTCAATAGCACTCATAGCCTTTGGATTATTCCATTGAGTTCCTACAATGTAGGATATATCACATCGACCATATCATTGTGCTCATCGCCTTTGGATGTAATTAGAGACCTTTCTTTAGGCTCTAGCTACGCCCATTGAGTTGTCTCGACCCTTAGACCGGAGAGACATATCTTAGAATATATTTTATTGCCCTCATCGCCTCAAAGTGTTATTCCAAGAACCATGACATGGCTTGGATTGACACTAGAGAGTTCACCTTGACCTTGGATGGTAAGAGTGATACATTCTCGATTAATTGGAATCATAATTGCAAGCATCTCATTGTGGTTGTTCATTGCATTGAAGTGGGCTAGTGTTAACCCTTAGTTCCCCATCACTCTATCTTTGCATTTCCTTAATTTACTTGCATTTAGTTTACTTGGTTGTTTGTTTTAATTCTCATTTACTCAAAAACACCCAAAACATTTACACTTCGCACATTGTAAACACACACTTCACCCACTCTATTCACTCCTTGTCACCTCATATAGCTAGAGCACCCGCACACATTCACTACCGAGAAGTCGGGGACCGTCAATCCCTGTGGAACGACAACCCCCTTCTCTTCTATCACTTACCATCTATTTTTGCATTAGTCAAAATGGCGCCGGCTGCCGGGGATTGAGGCTAAAACCTTGATTTCTTGGTAGTTGTAGTCGGGTCTTTAGCTTTCTTTTTGTTTGAATCTCTTTGTCTATATTATGTTTGTTGTTTCACATGTGCTATTCACTCTTGAGTGAGACACATTAGGGGAGTGACGGGCCTTATATCCTAGTGATATATGTAAGACATGAGCACCCCTAATGTTATCACTTTCTAGTTGAAGTTCCTAATAAGTGCACATTTCATTTCATTCCATTTCTTGCATTAAGTTGTTTTCTATGCTTGTCTATATTGCATTCTTGTGTTTGTTTGCGTGTTAGTTGCTTGTTATTACTTGTTTTTGTGTTGATTTGGGTTCCCTAGCACTTCTAGGAACCTTGTTTGATTAGGTTTAAAAGGAGAAAAGCACAAAAATATTGTTTCAGGGCATTTCACGAACGGTCGACCCTGTTTTTCGACCGTTCGACGGGAGTTCCCTGGACGTGGCTCGACCGGTCGACGCCTGTTGTCGAACGGTCGACTGGGAGCAATCTTGCTTCCCTTACTTTGTTTCACTCACTCTTTGCTATCATTGCATATCTAACCTCTTACCTTTCTATTTCTTGCCTCAATTGTGATGCTTAACCACTATTTATTGTATTGTGAAGGCGACGATTAGGGCCATGAGAGAAATGGTGGGCGAGGTTAAGAAGAAGAAGTATGCGTGGTCACCATCTCCTACATCAATTTTCAATGGCGTCAAGGGGTGCTTTGTAGGAAGCCATGGAGATGGCGAGACAAGCAATGCATTGAGTGGGAAGAAACTTTGCTTCGAGCCACCATGAGTTGGCGAGAAGGAACCAAGACCGGCTTGTAGGTCTATAAACCGAAGCGCTTGTGGGGAGGCAACCCCATTTGGAGAAACACATTTATTTTCAGCATTATTTAGTAACGAATAAAATATTTTAGGGAGGTTGGGAGGTGTTAAGGATAGGAGTCTTGGAGGAAGAAACCCGAGAAGTGTTGATTAGCATTTGTTCAAGAGAGGCCTGGGCAGAACAGTAACTTTGGAGGCAGTTTTCTCTACATCTGTCCGTTGGAATTAACTGAAACAAGTTGGAGAAGCTTCTTCTATGAGTCCTCTGTTCCCAGTTCAAATTTCTCTCTGAAAGGACCGTTGGATCTGCTGCAATATATGTTTAAAGGAGGAGTGCTCACTGCAGTTTGACTTTCTGAAGGGTCACTTTGACCGGTTCTTCATTGCTTGTCCGGAAGGCTATTTCTGCGTTTCCAGTGGCCAAACTAAAGCTCATGGAGTCTACTTTCCAATGCCACTGGAATCACTCCACTTGGATGCCTATTCTTGGAGCTATGCCCAAATCTTTGGGAGAAGGTCACTGCTGTGTTGCTGCTGTCCCCTGTTTTGAATGATCCCGATGCAATCGCACTTTCTAATTCATTTGGCACCCGAGGAGCAAACGTATGGAAGTCAGGGCCTTGTGCCCTGAGGTTGGTGTCTATTTGTGGTTTCTCGGCTGCTAAGGGAGTCTACAAAGGGGGTTTTTCTTACTCTATCTTCCGTATGCTATATTTTGTATGTGTGCATTCGCCCGACTTCATTCTCATCACTTTCACCCACTTGATTTTCATTTTCAAACACCTCACAACATTGAGGACAATGTTGGTTTTAAGTGTGGGGGTGAGGTTGGGCCAAACTAAAAGGATTTCACATTTTCAAACCACCAAAATTTTTCAAATTTTCAAAGTTTTCATCGAACGGTCGACCCTTGCGTCGACCGGTCGACAGGTGCATAATTGTAAAATTTTGTGATTTTAGAACTTTGAGGTTTGTGTGGTGTGTTTTGATTGTCCTTTTCAACCCCAATGATGATTGTGAGCCTACTAAGTTGCTAATTAGGAGGATAAAGAGCATGTGCTTAGAAATCATTGGATTGCCTTGTGATTAATTTATGTAATTGATGCTTGCTTGACACTATACGCACATATGCCATGTTGGTTAGTCACTTGCAATTGGAAAAGCATATCTAGACGATGTATTGACATGCATATACCCTATATGGTGAGATTTTGAGCCTCATTGATATGTATGCATCATTCATACATCCTTGTTCTTCATGTGTGTGCATTCCACTAGTTTACGAGACCTAGAACTTGCTCAAAGACCTCTTGAGACTACGTGTCAATTTGCGATGAATTGGAAATGATTAAGGCACTAGATAAGCACCATGGCCAAATTAACTTTCATCCCTCTAAACACTTTTCTTTAGGATTAACCCATTTCGAGCCTCATTCGTCATTAGCTTTTTCTTCGTTTAACCCACAAAAGTCTAACCCATGTTTTTAGCTTAAACACTAACCATCCCTTGTTCCAAGTATTACCGAGACGACGATTGTGACTTCTCATGTTCTTTGTGTTCTATGGGTTTGTGAAAAGCAAGTGTGGGGGTAGATTAGATTAGAGTGTTGTACAAAGAAACAAGGTTGGAAAGAAAGCAAAATACAAAAGAAGAAAGAAGTTGAGAAAATAAAAAAGAAGTTGTGCACAAAAAAAAAAGTTCAAAAAGAAAGTCCCAAGAGAAAAGAAAATACAAAATGGGAAAGAAAGTTGTGAGAAAAAGAAAGAGAAAAGTAGAAATAGAAAGTTAGAAAACCCAAAAAAAAAATAGAGTTTGTTTTTAGAATAAAAGGTTGAGGAGAATAAAAGATTAGGATTGTTTTCAAAGTAATTGAGTTTCAAAGTCCTTAAGTTGTTTTGCAAAATACTTGGAATACTTGTATATCCATCCCTTCGTTTCATGTTAACCCCTAACCATTGGCCCCATTACAACCAATGAAAAGCCCTTGTGATCTAATAAGTTGTGAATTAATTAGTGGAGAGTTGGTCAATGAGCAAGCTTATGGGGACGTTGCTTTTGGTAATGTCTTGAGAGTAAACACTTAACCCTAAACACAAGAGCGGAAATATTTAGTGAATCATGTGAGTTTAGCGGTTAATATTGTCGATATATGCTAATTTGATTGCTCTTGATTGATTATTCCATGGCTAGCACACACTTCACCAAGCATGCATTGGATACATATCTTAATCATTTGACAAACCATGAGGTTTGAGTTGTACGCTTGATTGAATCTTGATGTGTGGCTTAGTGGGCTCTCTTTGAGGATATGGTTGTTAAGGCAAATTAAATGTGATTTGGATTGTTGATTCTTTATTTGCTTGAGGACAAGCAAAGCTTAAGTGTGGGGGTGTGATTTGTATGTAATTTGCATACAAATTAGGCCTCTAATCACTTTCGTAATGCTAATCCGAAGGCCGTTTAGTGTCTCTAATCCTTGATTTGCACCATTGTAGGTGAATCGAGCATCAGACGGATATCGGGAGCGAAAGGATGCGATTTGGGAGCTTTTGTGGATTTCCGGCTAAAGGACGAAAAGTCAACCCGAGGACCAAAAGTCAACTCGTGGTCAACCCCGACTTTAGAGCGTCAACGAGTCAACATGACGTCCCGGAAGTGAGTCGCACGAGAATTCCGGAGGTTTGGTCAAAAGTCAACCTTTGGTCAACTCCGAGAGTCGTGGTCAAAGTCAAGACAAAGTCAACCGTGTGACTCATCACCAAAGGATTCCAAAATTCAGCAAAGGACCACACTAGATATGGTGAGGTCACCCTTAGATTATTCCTCCCTTTTATTTCCTTGAGAATTTACCCCCTTACCCTTCATTTAATTCATCCAACCCTTAGATCAAACCCTAGCCCATCCTAGCCCTCCATTTCCCCCCTCCTTTACCTATATATAGCCCTCTTTACCAGATTTAGGTCATTCCCAATCAGCCCCAAAAGATCCCACATTCCCCTTTCTTTTCTCTCTCTTTTCCCTTCCCTTAGGGTTTGCCCACGAACCGTTCGTCGACCGGTCGACGGCAAGGGTCGAACGGTCGACTGGCGGCGGGTCAGCCTATATCTCCACCTTCCTCACCTCCTTTCGTCCTCCACCCTTCACCAAAGTTGTTCACCACGACGTCTACCACTCATCCACCATCTTGGGCAGCTGGGGATCCTCACCAAATCGTCAAGATTCATCATCAAAGCCAAGGAGGAGCAAGAGAGCATCTATTGAGCATTCCTCATCCTTACTCTCTCTTTTCCTTATGTTTAAAGCTTTAATTTGTAAATTGATGATGTATATTGAGATGATTAGTGAGTAGTTACTTTGTTGGGGACTAGGGTTGTGTGCCCTAGTCCAATGATGTGTATTTGAACCTCTTTTAATGATATGTGATGCAATCTTGATTCATGAGCATGTTTATATTCAAATTTCATATGTTAGGTGCATGGGTTAGGGAATTCACCACTTCCTAGCTATGTTTCTAGCATTATCTTGATGTGAAATTGGTGGGTGGTGCCTCTAGTTTCATGGGCAATGGAATATAGCATGTGTTGTATGTTTGATTTGTGCTCATAGCCTTTTGATGCACTAGAGATCCTTGGTTGGACTCTAAGTGTGCCAATTGAGTTGATTATGGCCTTGGTTGGCATAGTCATACTTCTTATATCGTAATTGTTGTGCTCATAGCCTCTTGACACATTAGAGACCTTCGATTAGGCTCTAATTGTGCTAATTGAGTTGGTTTTAGTCCTAACCGGCATAACCATACTTTCTAGATGGGTTTCGATAGCACTCATAGCCTTTGGATTATTCCATTGAGTTCCTACAATGTAGGATATATCACATCGACCATATCATTGTGCTCATCGCCTTTGGATGTAATTAGAGACCTTTCTTTAGGCTCTAGCTACGCCCATTGAGTTGTCTCGACCCTTAGACCGGAGAGACATATCTTAGAATATATTTTATTGCCCTCATCGCCTCAAAGTGTTATTCCAAGAACCATGACATGGCTTGGATTGACACTAGAGAGTTCACCTTGACCTTGGATGGTAAGAGTGATACATTCTCGATTAATTGGAATCATAATTGCAAGCATCTCATTGTGGTTGTTCATTGCATTGAAGTGGGCTAGTGTTAACCCTTAGTTCCCCATCACTCTATCTTTGCATTTCCTTAATTTACTTGCATTTAGTTTACTTGGTTGTTTGTTTTAATTCTCATTTACTCAAAAACACCCAAAACATTTACACTTCGCACATTGTAAACACACACTTCACCCACTCTATTCACTCCTTGTCACCTCATATAGCTAGAGCACCCGCACACATTCACTACCGAGAAGTCGGGGACCGTCAATCCCTGTGGAACGACAACCCCCTTCTCTTCTATCACTTACCATCTATTTTTGCATTAGTCACTAATCTAACTTGCCAAAATCCTGATTTACAATCAAATTTACTAAAGTATTTGCTTTCTTGTATTTTATTTATTAATTCATCTTTATTGGGTAATTTATAACTATCTTCATATGTATTATCATTTAATCTCTTATAATTATATACTATTCTAGCTTTTTCTCTTTTAAGCTCTGAGTGTTTTCTAACTACAAATGCTGCTGACCTATGTCTAGATTTTGAAGATCTAATTACTTTAAGGTTTAATAACTCTTTTATTTGCTGCTCAAATTCTTGCTTATCTAATAAATTACAAGGCATGTCTGCTGTTTTAATAGTTAAATTTGGGTTAATTATATCTTATTTTGCTAATATTTTATTTTTATTCCAATATAACTGGGGATCTTCTCCTATGATTCTAGTCTGTTCTGCTAGTTGTAACAATTCTTCTTAAAGTTTTAGGTCTTTCTAACTGTAATATTTCTAAAGGTACTAATTCTCCTATTTCTGGGTATTCATGCTCAAATATTATGTCATCATATTCTTCTATATTATTTTGCTCATCTAGATTTTCTTCTTCTAATTCTTCTATATTATGGTTTCTAGAACTTATTTCTTCTATGCTAACACTATTGTACGATTCTATAAGATTGTTTTGATCTGTGATTGTTATTCCTTTCTTAAAAAATGTAATTTCTGGTGGCTGATATAAAAATCTTGGTATGCTCTTTAAAAAATTTAATTCTAAGATAAATGGATATGATCCTACTGGTGATATAAATGCTAATGGTAAAGTAAATTGCTGTCTTTCTTATGCAGTGTGTCATGTTTACTGTTTTAGTATCAAATTGAGATATTTTTACTGGTCTAATTAATTTTTCTCTAAATTGTGCTGGTTCTAATTCTTCTCTTATTACACTTTTAGTGCTACCTGTATCTATCATTTGCTATAGTTTGTATTTTATGCTCTTTAGAAAATTCTAATTCACAATTAATAGTTATTAATGAACTATTTTTCTGCTTATCTAAGGTAAGACTGTTTATACTATTTTCTACTATTTCTAAGCTAGAACTGTTTTTGCTACTTTCTATTGTATCTATTTTTATTTGTCTATTATTATAAGTTTATAACAAGGTTTACAAAATACTATTTTAAAAAGTTAAATATTTTTCTAATACTACTTTCTTACATTTACTACATGGTTCAGGCCATCCTAAGTTAACAATACTAGTTAGAAGTAAACATCATATTCAGTAGTAGTGAATAGAGGAAAGAAAGAAAATTAGTAACAAAAATTTGCCGGCGCTAATTCCAAGCATGGAAATTCCTGGAATCGGCCTTCTGGAACCCTTTGAGAAGCTTTAGTTCATAGTCCAAAGAAGAATGCCCCTTGCTCAGCACCCATTTACGATGATGCCACGCTCCAAACGACTTGTAATTTTGCTTCGACGCAACCACTACCTACACAACAAATCCTCAATTTTCTCAAATTCTCAATTGAATTGGTTTTATCTCAATCAAACTACTTTCAAATTCAAAATCAAAAGGCAACGATTGGTTCCCTTACCACTTTGAGTTCTAGGTCGAGAATGGACTTGATTGCGTCGGAATCGGAATCGGACTCGGACTGGGACTGGGACTGAGCGAGGAGGTTGTGTTGCACGGCGAGCTTTCTGTAATTCCAAGCAGTGTAGCACTCGGGGTTTTTCTCGAGGAGCTAGGCGCTTACATCTAGAGCTTCCTTGGTGTAAATCTTGTTGTGGTGGTTCGCTAGGAATTGAGACTAAAGAGCGCGTAGCTCTTGGGCTTTGGCCGCTAAAGCTTCTTCTTCTTCTGGCTGCGGGGCTCGGCGAGGTAGTCCGTGCATTTTCGAACCGGCGATTCAAATCACTGATCGTCTTTTGTTCAATTTTATGAGTCAAACATAGTTCAAATTTCTGGGTTCAGTTTTTATTTTACCTAGTCATCAAATTTTTGGTCAGAGATCGGCAATTCTATCCCTCATCTCTCTTAGTAGGAATGGACAAAACTATCGTTTTCTGACCAAACATGAAAATCGCATGTGTTTTGTGCATTTTTTTTTCTGGCAAGTGATTTGTTGTCTGCTTTAAGCTGCTACATTTTACTCTATGGCCTCCAATGTAAAGGAACCGTGGATGCATGAAGTTTGTTTTCGTTACTTTTATTGTCATTTTTCTTTCTTATTATTATTTTTTTTTCGAATTTTTCTACCGTGTTATTCATGGACAGTCGTTGCATTTGGTTTTGATCTTTGATTGGCTCTCAAATCCTACAATTGAAAATACCTGGTAAAAAGAACTCATTATTTTGTTCCTATCACAAACAAATGAACAAATCAATAAAAAGAGGAAAAACCCAGCAGAAGAAAAGAAAAACAGCTAAGCATGCTTTACCAATAGGAACTGGTTAACCATGTTCAAAAATTACTGGTAAAACCATGGATGGATACATAATACAACCACAATTGAGCAATGACAAGCTATACGAGTCTATGGTAGTAATTTTCTATATACCGTTCCATACTATCAATACATGCCTTCCATACATGCAGCAATAAATTAATCAGTACACAACTTTATGATTGTTTATAAGCTATTGAAATCTCAATCCTTACTTTCTAATTGCAAAACTCAATGCAAGAAACTGCAGGTTGCTGTTTCTCTTAGATAGTAACAAGTCATACTCCTACCATTTACTGCACCAGCTTGTAATACTTACTGCGATTGGTCGGGTCCAGGCGTGACACTTGAAGACTTCAAATAAGGTCTGGGAGATACCAAATTCACTTCCTTAGCCAAAGGAGTTACATTTCCGCAAGACAGTGAACATGAATCCACAACCCAAGTCCTTGCTGTGATTGAAATCTTATGCTGTTGACTGCCCAGGTTCAGCATTGACATTATTAGCATGGGGAATGAAACCATGTTCCTGAGTAGATCTTTCATAATCACTTCGAATATCCTCTGACATAGAGTCCTGTGGCATAGTTTCTGCAGTTATTGGTTTAATGGATGCATTACCCTCTCCTTCTGGTACTACATTTTGGACTTTAGTCTGGCCTGCATTTTCTCCATAGGGTTTCCTTTTGAACACTCTCTTCTTAAATGCAGCTCTCTTTGGTTTTGGTTCATTGACAGTCTCTTCAGAATGAGTATTTGATTCTGACTGCCTTTTTTTAGATGGAAGCACTGTTAACTCGGAGGTGCCAACTGATCCCATGGATGACTCAGACTTACTTAACCAGATAGCTAAAAGAGCAGTTCTAGCTACTTTTATCTCAGCTTCCTTTTTTGTTCTTGCTACAGCTCCAATATAACGAATTCCCCCAATCTCTACGATACATGAATAAAATGGTACTTTGCTAGAGGAAGTATCCCTCTGACACTGATATACAGGAACAGCATAATTCATCTTCTGTGCATACTCTTGAAGCAGATTTTTGCATAAGCCACTTTCATGCTGGAACAAACATCCAAAACAAGGTCAGCCATGATCAAACTGGGATGCAATGACATTGGATTTGAAAGGCATATGAACATTTAAATTAAGTACTGGATGCATATAAAAAAAGCGTGGTAGAAACATACACATGCGTGTCAACCATCTGTAAGTATGTTTAAGTTCAGGGCACTAAATCAAGGCTCAGCAACCAATCAGTGGGAAGCAACAAAAACCAAGAAAAGTGTACTCTGACTTCTGAAAACTTTTAAAACTGAAATCCTTCCTTCTCTTTCCACCTTTGTTATTTTCTATTTGGTGTCTCATTCTGGTGGAAATGTTGGTCTTTTTCCTCTATAGAATACATCATTGTCTGTTTAGCTTTTCATTCTTAGTTATTTGGTGTTACTATGGTATACCCCTGTTACCCGCGGGCTGGTGGTCACTTCGCTGCTTTTAAAAGTGAAAAATCAACAAATGGTAGGCATCAAAAGCTCTACAGCTTATGAGTATGTAAAACATAAATCATACAGCTTGGGAACCATAGACTTCAGTTATAACATGTAAGCTTCGTTGCAATACAACTGCATGTCTGCGACCAGATTATGCGACAACACAATCTTAGACTCTTTTTGGGTTACAATACTCTTCAAATAACTATTTCGGCACTCTAAGGGGGTCTCGTTTTACACAAAATTGGCCCAAAAGGGGTAGATTAAAAACAACTGACCAGATAATTTTCAAAGGTTCATTTTTCCTACTTGTTTTATATGGAAAGATTGCAAATAACGAAGTCCATATGGTAAGTAACAACTGCAGAAAGTATGTGTGTGTGTGTGTGTGTGTGTGAGAGAGAGAGAGAGAGAGAGAGAGAGAGAGAGAGAAGCGAGCTGTATTTGAAGCACCGAGCACAATGGTGGGATTTGAAGGATAATAAAAAGGTCAAAAACTCAGAACTAATAATGAATTTAACTTTCACAGTGTTGCTTATAATTCAGTGAAAGATAAAAAAACTTACAATAGGTTGAGAGATGTATTGATCAGCATCACCAGATTTAGATAGCTCCACCAGAGCAACTTCAGCAGCTGACTGTTCAGCTGCCTTACGATTAGTAAACCCAAGCAAAGAGTCGTATCTAACATCATTTACTATCACCGTTGACCTGAAGGAGGGCTCGTGTGAAGGACCTTCTTTTGTTGTCTCATATACTGGTGTCTTCACACCCACTTTCTGTGCATACTCTTGCAACCGGCTCTTGAATACATAGCATTTTGAAACACCTTATATGACAAGAAATATAAGAAAGTAATTAATCACTAAACTAACTTGACGGTATCTTGCTGACATAATGGACTGTCCTACAGAGGAGGTTCACAATGAAATTTATAAGTCACACAAGAGAATAAAGCACTATATATGGGGTGGGAATCCAGAAAATTCTTCTACATCGTTGTGCTTCCAGCAAATAAAATTACACACATACATCCTCCAAAGCAAAATGTGGAAATAAAAAGGGGAATAAAGATTGTTGGTTGAGATGGGATTCTGTTCCTCACTTGTCCCCTAAAACCATAAATAAAACATTCATGTGTAAATTTTAGGTTAACTTATAGTTTTCCACAGATTGATCAACCTATCAACCTAGAAGTTTGACTTCTCTCGCACAGTTTCTACGAACTATGGATGTGAAGAAAAAAAACAGAAAAAAAAAAACAAAAAGCAACATTTCTCCGGACTGCAAATAAGATCATCCAATTTTAGAGCCACCAAAGAGCTAAAAAGGCTACATTTCATTTAAGTAATGGACCTGGGTATTACTAAATAGTGCATTCCCTTAGCAACGAGGGATCTATTCTCAACGAAACAACCTAATATTGAAGCTAAACTTATTCTCGTAGACTTGGCATTGAAAAAAAGACAGCAGAAAAGATTATGAATACCTTGAAAGTCTTCATTGGTAGCCATAACTGAAAGTGTTCCAAACTGACAGAATAAAACCCAGACGGTTGGTCTCTGAGAGAAACCCTAGAACCACACACTGAGCAAGCAAAAGAAAAAGAGTCTGTGGTTAGCATAAGCAGCTATAAACGTACACAGCCCAGCATGAAATAAAGAACAGTCAATATAAAGAAGCAACTTTAAGAAAAAATTTTATTCAAAGAAAAAATTAATACAGAAGAGAGTTGCAGAGAAAGATAGATCGGCATGAAAAATTGTGGAATTTGGAGGCAAACCTGATGAGATCGGTAATTGGGGGATAAGCAAGAGACCACAATCGCAGTGATCGATTATGGGTTGGGGATGAGTTGGGTTGCTGACCGAAATCGATTATGGGAGAGAAAAGGAGATCTGAACAAAATCGTAATGAGAAGAAAAAAAGAAAAGAAGAAAAGAAGGCAGGGAGGGCAAAATCGTAAGGACACTGTTCACGTGAACAGTGCAATGTACAGTGTTCAAGAAATAGTATATAGTAAACTAGTAACATCTACCGTGCGATGCTGCAGGACAAAATTTATGTATGATAAATAAAAGTTATAATCAAACTACTAAATGTACATTCATATTTCTTAATTTATCAACATTAGCTTGTTATTGACTCAAAAAAAAAATTCAACATTAGCTTGTCTACTCCATGTGTACATATATATAATTAAACAGAAAATTTTACTTGTAGCTGGTAGTCATATACTATGTGGTAATATGTAAAATATATATTGGTCGAGTAGGATTCTCTTGCATAATTACTGACTAAAATAATTTTGACAAATCATCATAATCCAACTTAAAACACATGAGTTTGTTGGTCAATTAGAAAACACCATTGTACATTGTGCTTATTATTTCATCCCCGATTAATATAATTCAAACATAAGTTTTGTTTTTCGAATACACCGTAGATTATATTTTTTTAAATCACAGTTAGAATTAGTCGATGGAAGCACATACGTATAAATAGTAGATAAATGTGGGGTTAAAAAGAATTGTGGTGAATGCATCGTAGAATTAAAATCGATCTCTACTACTTATAAATCAAGGGTATTTTTGTCAATCATCCGAAAATATTTTTCTTTCTCATCCGAAAATACTTTTCTAGTTATAACAGTCCAAGACATAATACTTGATTTGGATTATTTGTTGTTGCATTAATTGGTCATAACACATTTCTTCTTTAACGTTTCCAGAACCAAATCCTAATTGTCAAAACCAAATCAATTATCATCCCAAACAATAACAATTCAAAACATAGCACATTTCTTCTCCAAAATCACATTTTTCCAGAATTAATATAATCAAACAACTAAGAGTAACAACATTTGAACTACATTTACCTGCGATAAGCAACAACGAACTTAGCGAGCTCAGTGACCACAACAGAGTTCACAACCTTCACCTCAATCTTTCTAATTTCAGAGGTAATTAGTCGAACCTCCACTTTCACTACCGTGACCAACTTCAACTTCCGGCTGAGATTAACGCCAAAAGAACTGAACAAAGGATAGGTGAAGCGCTGAATTCTAAAGGTTGTTAAATCTGCAATTTAGCATAAAAAAAAAATAAAAAAAAACCCATCAGGAATTTATGGCCACCGTACCAGAACCAAAAAAAAAATTAAAACCCCAGCTAAAAAGCAAAAAAAACAAAAAACAAATCCAGCCCAAAAAAAAAAACGAAACATCAAATTCCCAAACATATGAAAAAAGAAAACAGCATGAAAACCCCTGTTCGTCAATTAAGTTGGTTTTGATTTCTTATCACTGTCCCTCTTTCTTCTCTTTTCTGCATTTCACTCTTTCTTGCAGTACTACTGTTGAACATGGATTGTGAATATCAAGAAGTTTACATAAGGAATTCAAGAGGAGTGCAGCTTTTCACTTGCAGATGGTTGCCTTTTTCTTCTCCAAAGGCCCTTGTTTTCCTTTCCCATGGTTATGGCATGGAGTGCAGCGGTTTCATGAAAGGTAATAAATATCATCTTAAATGAGAAACTACCTCTTTTACCTTTTCAGTATTCAATCTCTAGTCTAGTATCAATAATGCAGAAAATCAATTAACAATAATGTAGAAAAAGAAAAGTCGAGTTTTTTTTTTCAAAAAAAAAAAACATGAAAACCCAGAATGAAAAAAGATCACAAAATGAAAACCCAAAATCAAAATTCAAACCAAACAAAACCCGAAAAATAAAATTGAACAGCGAATTTGTTGAAGGCATACCGATTAGCAGGCACAGAAAAGCACCTGGGTTCTGCTATCAGCTTCTACTTCAACCCAGTGCGATGGATCACTGAGATCTCAGACTCCTCCTGCATAAACAAAATCCCTTCAAAATCAAAACCCCAATCAGTTCAAAACCAACAGAAACAGAAAAGAAAATAAAAACCAAACACACAAAAAGGACGAAAACCCAGACCAATTCCTCCTTTTATCGTTCAAACTTCAAATCAACAAAACTCAACTATTACCTTAAACCACCAATGACAGATCTCTCTCTATCTCTGCAGCAAAGCTTTTGTAAACTTTGGGTTCTGCTATTAGCTTCTATATTTCGAGAGAACAAAGAGGAAGCTCGGGTTTGGGGCCTTTGGCGGCAACGATTGTGTCAATGATGCGATTTTCAGAGCTGGAGGGAGGAAACAGGAATGATAGAGGAAGAGTAGGGATGGCAAAAAAACCCGCGGGTTCGGGTATCCGACCCGACCCGACCCAAACGGGTCGGTTTTTGAAGACAAAAACGGGTTGCGAAGTGGGTTCGGGTTTTTTTGTAAAATACCCGTCGGGTTCGGTTGAGTTGTTACCGAACCCGAACCCGTACCCGAACCCGTTGTTTAATTAATAATAAATTTTAAATTTTATTATCTATTTTAATACCTTTTTTATTTAGAATTCTATTTTAATGCCTATATAATATATATATATATATATACTTTTCAACCCTTATCCCCCCGGCCCCCCGCCCTTCCCCCCTCTCTCTCTTTTTCTCTCACTCTCTCCATCGCCACAAGACCACCATCCTTACTCTCTCCTTCTCTCTCTTTTTCTCTCACTCTCTCCATCGCCACCAGACCACCATCCTTAATCAATCTCCCTCAAATTTTCAACCCTAATAGCCCAGATCGATCTGAACATACACAATTCCATGATTCCATCCCTTTTCTTTGATTTCCTCTCCTCCCACCACCTACTACGAAACCCACCAGCCACCTCCACTGTAACTATCTCTCTCTCTCCATCTCTAATTATCATCTTTAATCAATCTCTCTCTATCCATTGCCACAGTCTCCATTATCATTTCTATTCAATTTTTCAAATCTTCCCAAACTTTTCTCAGATCGGACCATTCCGTCAAAAAATTTTTTTTTTTTTTTTCGGGCGGGCGGGTCGGGTTCGGTTAGTAACATACCGACGGGTCGGGTTCGGTTAGTAACATACCGACGAGGCGGGTTCGGATAATACCCGAACCCGTTGCTTCCGGGGCGGGTTCGGGTTCGGGTAGAAATTATGCTTTCGGGTTCGAGTCTCGGGCATCCATAACCCGGCCCCGATCCGACCCGTTGTCATCCCTAAGGAAGAGCGAGATCTGATTTTTTCCCACAAACAGTAAAGATATCGAGGGCAAAAGCGTCATTGTCCTTGCTGGTTTTTTTTTATAGTATTTGACATACACACCTATGACAATATTACAAAACACTAATAAACCAACTAAGAATAAAGTTATACACATCACAGGCCCATGTGCTACAGTACAAGCCCATACTTCAATTATATAAGTGCAGTTACATAATCAAGCTTTTTTTTGTTTTATTTACAAATCTGCCATCAACTCTCTCTCTCTCTCTCTCTCTCTCTCTCTCTCTCTCTCTCTCTCTCTCTCTCTCTCTCTCGTCGAGCAGTACGGTGCCCATAACTGAAACTCCATTGCAGAGAAGCTTCAAGGAAAATCAGGTTCTTTCTTGCAAACACGGAGCTTCCCAGCAAGTTTAGCAACAATCTCGATCGGATTTGATGGGAATACTGGACGGCCGAAGGGATCTAAGGTCACTGTTGCCGGAGTTGTCCACAAGTGGACCAATTACGGCAAGCGATGAAGATCCAGGTAGTTCTTGTGTGGAACCGCGTGCTCTCCTATGCCAAGATTCGATTGCTGGAGAATCTTAACCTTTTGAACCCAAACGATGACGTTCGAGTTATCGGTGGGAGCTTTCTAATGCAGGTAGTGGTTGAAGGTGAAGAACTTCGGGTACTTCACTAGTAGTTGAGTGATGTTGTGCGCCTGGGCAACAAAGAAGACGAAGACGATGGAGAGGACGAGGGCGCGGGCGATGGTTGCCGGCCTGAGATGCATTGTTGTTTCAGATCTAGATTTTGAAATTTGCGTTCAGAGAGAGAGTGGAAATTGTGGTTTTCCTGATGAAAGTGAAAGGGATGAGCACCAACAGTAGCAGCCCCTGCTACTTCATCCTTAAAGCTTCTGGTACTGCAAAAGGCTCCTGCTACTGCAAAAGGAAAGGACGTCATGTCTCTTCTATCTGCTACTACACCACTGCTACTGCATATATATGCTACTGCTACTGCACGGCTATCAGCTGCTACTACTGTACGAGTATCAACTGTTGCTACTACAAGGATCCGAGCTGCTGCTACTGCACGGATATCGATGGCTGCTACTGCACGAATATCGATGGCTGCTACTGCACGGATATCAAGGGCTGCTACTGCACGGATATCGACGGCTGCTACTGCACGGATATCGACGGCTGCTACTGCACGGATATCAGCTACTACTGCACGAATATATTTTGGCTGCTGTTACTGCACTAATATCTGGCTACACACACTTTTAGTTTTTTTTTTTGATACACACTTTGAGTTTCAAACCCAAACTTAAAAGAGGACAAAAAGGTAATTCAGTACTTGCCAGATGTCAGTTTGTAAACAACTTGTCCTTGTGAGTAAAAAGAATTACTTATATGCATGAATTGAAAGTTTGTGGGCTTTGGAGAAAAATGAAGAGATATCATGGGCTTTTCTGTAGTTTACTATTTTTTTTAATCGGTTCGGCTCGAGCCGCTGTTCACGGCTTATGAACAGTCAACAATCAACTAGTAAGGAAAATACTTATGTTCGACCTGGGTCAAACCTAATGTGTCCGACCCCTCTATTTTTTGTTACATTCGATGATCTATTTTCATGATCTGGCCGGTCATCATTTAAATCAACATTTCAAGATCATGCCTGCAAAAAATCATCCAAAACGGAAAACGGAAATCGTTTACTCATGCATTTGCATTAAACAAATGGACGGTTGTTAATGAGAATATTAACTTTCACCAAAACCGTTCATTTGTTTGATATTAACTTTCAACAAATGGATGAGTTAATGATCTTCAATTTGAATAATTTTTTCCAGGCATTATCTTGAAATGTTGATTTAAAAGATGAACGGTTCAGATCGTGAAAATAGATAATCAAATATAACAAAAATGAGAGGGGTTGAACACATTAGGTCCGACTCAGGTCGGACATAAGCTTTTTCCAATTAGTAATGCACCCAATGTATGAGTGCTCCATGTTCTGTGGCAATATATTAGCCATAAATAGGATAATTATTAGGTTCACCCCTGGGTGAACCCATCCGTTCACCCCCTCTCATATTAGCCAATCAGGTTTTGACACATATGTTTTTATTAACAATGTAAAAACTTTATGAATTATTTATATAATAAAAACAAATTAAAAAATACAAAAAAATGTGTTAATAACAACATCCTTTTTTATTTCTTTAATAAGAATACATGTGTCAGAGTCTGATTGGCTAATGTGGGAGGGGGTGAACGCCCTGGGCTAAGAATTATCCCCATAAATATAATCTGAGGGTTAAAAATTCATGACTTGTTACCTGGATAGTAAGTAGTAATTATATTATTAAATTAAAAAAATTTCATTTATAATGATGGGGAAAAAGAAAAATATAAAAAAAAATTAATTAACTACAATCAATCTGTAAAATTAAATCTTGATTAAGCTAAATTACTTCAAACGAGAAAAAAAAAATGGTTGAACTCGATTAATGCAGAAGACGAAATATCATTGCTTAACGATCGAGTGGCCAAAATTTATCATAATCGGCCAAATTTTGGCGTAGTAGTAATAAACGATAATCTGACGATATTTACCAGACTCGATTAATCTAATAGTTAATTTAGATACACTTTCTCATAGGGATTAACACAAAGAAACCTTTATATATATATATATATATATATATATATATATAAATTTGTCTAACTTATTTTTGCCTTCTAAATAACTTGTTTTTCCATAAATGCTAAATATCATCACTTAACGATCGGGTGGTCAAACTTTATCAGAATCGGCCAAATTTTGGCATGGTAGCAATAACTGATAGTCTGATGATATTTATCACATCTGATCGATCTAATCGTTGATCTAAATATCACTTCCTAATAAGGATTAACACACCAAATATATATATATATATATATATATATATATATATATATATATATATATAATTGTCCAACTTATTTTCGCCTTATGGTTTACTTGTTTTTTCATAAACCCTAAATATCATCGTTTAACAATCGGGTGGTCAAACTTTATCATAATCGACCAAATTTTAGTATGGTAGCAATAACCGATAATCTAATGATATTTATCAAGCTCGATCGATCTAATAGTTAATCTAGTTATCATTTTCTTATAGGGATCAACGCAAAGAAACTTTTATTAAAAAAAAAAACTAGAACTGATTTGATTAAAAGTAATGAAACAAGAAAAAAAAAAAAAGAGGAAGAAAGGGTTGTATTTTTTTTCTTTTTATTATTTTGAGTTTAACCGTAGTTAACATATATGAGATATTAATTATATTTTTTGTTTAACCTGTTAATTATTTATCTCTTATTTTTTTTATTTTAAGTTTAAATATATATCATGTGTAACCCATACTAAAACATGATGTATTGGTATACCTGGAGCACTAAAGTCGTTCTTAAATATGCAACCTTAAAAGAACGGTTGAAAAAACATATAATGCCAAAATATCAAACAATAAATCCATCACAACCCACATCAATCAAACTAATCAACTCATAAGATCTAAGCTGACCACGATCTAAAAAGTCCTTTTATTACTGATTCAAAACACAAATCTAAGGGTTTTTTTCAACAACAGTGTCTGAACTTTCTGCCCCGGCCAAAATGATACACAACAATTAAAAAGAGTCAATGTGGTACCTGGACTCTAAATTTCTTATCAACCTCATACCTCTGTTAAATTTTATGTTAGTTAAGTTAAAAAAAAGCACATGACCATCACATGGGGTATTAATTAGTCCGGTCTCTCCCTCTCTAGGTCATCTTCTCCTCCTTCTTTCTTTTTCTTTCTATCTCTCTTTTGTTTGTTCTGTTCTGGACACCCAAAAAGGGCACCCATCTTCACGCCGCCGTGCTCACCCTTGCACCACCGCCGTCAGCTCCCGCTCCTCTCATCTCTCTCTCATGCCTTTGCTTCCCTCCGCCGCTGCGTCTCTCTTCTGGCAAGCCCTCCGAATGCCAGCCGTGCACCGCTCCTCCACTCTTCTGTTAGGATGATTTTGGGAATAAGATGTAATCTGTTTTCTAGTTAAGATAGACTTGATTGTAAATCCTCTTCAGTCTCTCTCTTCCGTAACTAACTCATAAGCTTGTATGCCATTCATGGCTTTCTGTGATCTTCAAGTATCAATATGATGATCGTCTAAGGTTTCTTATGATGGTATCAAAGCCATTCTGCTCACGCATCTTGATTCGATCTTTTTATGGGTTTCATCTGCAATTTTTTGGGGCTTCGTCTGCAATTCGATTTGGGGCTTTCTTGTTCTTGATTTGATTTGGTTCCGCTGCTTCGCCGAGACTTCGTCTCCGTATGGTATTCTATATCTAGTTCCTATTGTCAGCGCCAGTAAGCTCGCGTGTCTATGGCGTTCGCTTCGTCTCGATCTTGGTTATGGCTTCATCGTATACAGTGGTAATTTCGTTTCATCTTTGCTTTATCTCGGTTCTTGATTAGCCTCTGCTGGCTCATTGGGTGCTTCATCTTTTGCATCAAAATTACTTGACTAGTAAATCCCACTACGGGTAGCCTCTCAGCCATCGCCGTGCTCTCTTGCCTCGAGCTCGAGCTCGCGCTTCACGTTTTTGGGTGTCCAGAACATAACAAACATAAGAGAGATAAAAAGAAAAAGAAAGAAGGAGGAGAAGATGACCCGGAGAGGGAGAGACCGGACTAATAATACCCCACGTAATGGTCACGTGCTTTTTTTAACTTAACTAACAGAAAATTTAACGAAGGTATGAGGTTGATAAGAAATTTAGAGTCAAGGTACCACATTGACTCTTTTTAATTGTTGGGTATCATTTTGGCCGGGACAGAAGAGTTCAGACACTGTTGCTGAAAAAAAACCCAAATCTAAATATACATTTCAAAACAAATACAAAATCTAATACCTTCAATAGCACCCCTAATCGAAACCAACACAAACAATATACCTAACCACATATAGATCTAACTGAAAATACGAAAGATCTAACCGAAAAAAATGAAAACCCAACCAAATACAGATCTAACCAAATATATTGAGAATAGAAAATGAAAATCAAACACTTAACATAGAAGAAAACTCCGAAAAGACCCAATCAACAACCATAACAAACGCAACCAAGACTCACAAACAGCCCCGAGCTAGGTATGTGAAAGTAGTGAGAAAATAGAGTTTACCAGGAGAAAAAAGAATAGAGTAGACTTGTGGTTGTACTCTAAAAAAGTACCAAACTGCAAATAATTTACAAAGCAAAAGTGTAAATAAATGTCAATTGGGACATACAGAAAGAACATATTAAGGTATACGATCGATTTTCTTTAGATTCGTGAACTTCATTTTACCTTTTTACATCCACAAAAATGCTAGTATTAGATTAAGATGCACCATAATTAGCCACCTGAGTTTTTAGGGACGCATGCTGAGAGTAAGAAAGGGACATATTGCACAGATATAATTATTATATATATGAAAATGATGAAGGTAACAAATTATAATAACCTCCTATATATTAATGGTCTAACCATTAATTAATAGGATAAAATGTTTTATAATTTGTATATGTTTATGCACAACTTGTATATGTATGCTTTCTAATTTGTATATGTTTATGCACAAATTGTATATGTATGCTTTCTAACAGATCCGAACCATCATTGCACCACCAACAAACATACCAAAATTCAATTTGTGACTCCCTTCCCCTAATACTGCTCTGTTGGACTTTGTACATGTATGCAAACTCGCAGAGCTACCAAGAATCCGAAATTACATGCTTAAACTCTTAAACTATATCTACTCACATGAGTCAAATGCAGTAATGATATATCTGATCTACCTATTTCTTCATGCGTGTGTTTGAATTCTCTAAGTATGAAGAAAGTCAAGTGTGTCAAAATCCCAAAGAACAAAATAATTTCTTCCATTCTACCACCAAACATTCAAGAAACAAAATCGAAATTGTAAAGAAACCCACATAAATTCCTTTACTTTCATAGTAATTAACAAAACCCACTAGTTCCTACCGACTTGGGGCCAAAACAAAACTACAATTTAGCTGAAATTTCAATATCAATTCAAAGGCAATATCAATTGTATTCAAGGTTCGAAAAATCGCTAATCGGTAATTGAGCGGTGGGCAGGGGATTAGCGCCTAGGGGATTAATCGGTTTGTATTTTTTAAATTTTTATTTATTTTATCACATATAAATAAATATATAAATGCAAAATAGAAGGATATATAAAATTATAAAGTCATACAAATAATTAAAAACATAGAAAAAAAAACTCAAAATATTAAGCATAGTACCATACTTATTTTAATGAGTACTTATTTAAAAAAAAAAACACTTGCAAGGTTATGCCTCAAACTCTTCTTCTCCATATCCCTCCAAGACTCTCTCGGTATCGGACTCAAACTCATAATCTTCCTCATTCCCCTCTCCTTCGGTGTCCTCATCCGATACAAAATCTTCTTCCTCGAGTTCTCTTACTTCAACATTTCTAGAACTTCTACTAGGCTCTAGGCCAAAACTCACACTACCATCCTCTCCAACCATTCCACTTTCAAGTTCGGACTCAAATTCTTCATCACCACCATCAACAATCCATTCTTGTGCCTTACTAGCTTCACTAGCAAGTAATACATCTACTCCCCTCTCCTTCTCCCTTTTCCTCTTGTTGATGAGTCTAGCATTGAATTGGACATAGACTAAGTTGTTCAACCTTGTTGCAACTAGTCTATTCCTTTTCTTTGTATGTATCTACATTAAAGAAAAATTAGAAAACTATTAGTATATTTGAAGATTTAAATTTTTAATCAACAAACAATCAAAATAATTAATGAAATAATCTTTATAGATAGGTAATTACACTCTCAAAAACGCTCCAATTTCTCTCACACCCGGATGAACTTGTAGTCAATGAGAGAATTTTTATAGCCATTCTTTGCAAGTTTGGTGCACTATTTCCATAATTAGTCCACCATCCAACTAAAGAAGCAAAAATTGCACAATTAGTAAACAAAAATATTAATTAGTATTTAGTACAATATGCAAAATAATTAAATAAATAATGAATTGTGAATATTCATACCCGGATCATAGTGGTTATCATTCTTAGAGCACCCCACCACGGCCAAAGCTCTTCCAAACCCACCTTCTTTTTTCTTATACTTCAACAACTCTACATTTGACACAATTAATTGTGCCTCAAAGTCATCGGGAAAGAACTTCTCAACACAAGTAAAGAACCCATCCATGACAAGTGGATCAAATTGTATGCTTTGATCTTTGAAGAAGTAATAAGGGTTCAAGAGGTAGGCCACCAAATGTAATGGACTATCAAGCCGGTCACGGCCTTTTGCATCAATAATTTCTAGGATTGGACGATAGTTGGCCTCTACATTGTTGAATGCCACTTTAATCTCTTCCTTTGCATGTTGTAGTTCTCCATACAAAAAAGGCATTGATGGCTTTTTATCTCCATCAACAAGGCGAAACACCTTAACTAAAGAAGCAAAGACCTTCAAGCAATGACTTACCCCATTCCAAAAACTCAAACTCAATGTGGTGGAATATGCCGCTTTCCCCTTTGCAAGCTTGGAAGGTTTGCATTGATCCCATGCATCACTAGCAACCATAGCCCTCAATTCACTTTTCTTTTCCATTAAGCTTTGCAAAGTGAGGAAAGAAGTTGCAAATCTAATGACTCTCAGCCTCACTATGTTTCTTTTTTTTGTAAACTTCCTCATCAATGCCAAAGTCTTATGATGTGCATAAATGAAGATAGTGAGGGCTTTTGCCTTCTCAATGACAACTTTGAACTTATGTTGGTTACCAATTCCTTGAAGCATGAGGTTCAAAGTGTGAATGGCACATGAAGTCCAAAACATGTTTGGCCTCTTCAACTTCAACATCTCACCCGCCGCCACAACTTTATGATTGTTTATATGCTATTGAAATCTCAATCCTTACTTTCTAATTGCAAAACCCATTTGGCATATAATCATAAACTAAAAGTCGTTTTGTAGAATCTGCGCAAAATCCACGGAGGCGAACAAGATTAATGTGTTGGATTGCACCAATAGTTCTCACTTCAGCCTGAAATTACTTTTCACCATGCCACATACTTTTTAGTTGTTTCACTGCTATGGGAGTTGAATTAGGCAATATCCCCTTGAAAACAGAACCGAAAGCTCCTTCTCCAAGTTTCTTGTTGCTTTTCTTAAATCTCTGTAGTTGAACAGCACTAGTGAATCCTCAAACATCTCCAATGCTCTGATAGACTGTCTCCATCTGACAAATACCACTGCAATGCTTAAGATAGTAAAGAGCCCTGCTAGTACTCCAACAACTATCCAAGTAGTCTTTCTCTTTCTATTCTATCATTTGATCCGGTGCTGGATTTTGTGGGTTTCTCCAAGTAGTAAGACTCAGTTTTTCCTTGGTAAGCTTGTTATATCCAAGCTTTGCACCTGGCAGCCAAGTATCGCTTGGATGATCGAAACTCTGCCATATTACAACAGATGCATCTCTTATAACAAAGTTGTCATTGTAAGGAGCATTGCAATGGTGGAATTAGGTGCCTTTAATTGTGAATTAGTTGACCATATTGCCACCGTTGAGGGGCTATTTAAGGTCAAGTTTCCATTTTCAAGGAGTAGAAGTGTTGAAGAAGTAGGATAAAAAACAGGCTGGTTTCTGTTGGCCACCCAAACTAGTGTTTGGGTGGGTAAATTTTTGTACCAAATGCCTATGTAATAGTTTTGGGAGTTACCTCTGGTGGTGTGAAGAAACCCAGTTCAAATATGCCAGTAGGAGAGGTGATCTTATGGTCCCCATTAAGAGATTGGCCTGGTAAGAGAATAATCTCAGAAGCCTTGTCGAGAGTACAAGTGTAACAGAACAAGAGTAGCAAAGACTGGGAAATCCAGTGGTTTCTGCTGTTAGTTTTCATGAATACCTTCATATAATTGCAACAAAGAGTTTGATGTGTTTATCTAATTTGGTGCGGAACAAAGGATCCAAATATATTTCATTAGCATAACTTCATATCTAATTTTTCATTAATATACTTACTATAGGAAACGTCATGAGCCCGTTATATGTCTATTTATTTTATCCTATAAATTTTTCCCATTTATAGGATAAAATATATCAACAGGTCAAGTCAAAATTTCTCTCAACTTGAAAGTCATCACTTGCTAGGTTTCATAGTTTATTTGTGTTTGATTTTTCATCGAAAGCAAATGGTCTGACCATTGAAAAACATATCATCTTCATTCTAGAAAACCAAAAGATATCAACTTCCTTCTAGAAATTGTATGTTCATTATTTCGCCATATCAGTTGAAGGGTGGAACTTGCCAAAACTCTGTTACACCAGCAAGTCTCAGAGCTCAACTGGAGAAGAGCCAAGTGTGGCAAGGTTCGTGTAGAAGAAATTTAACTCTAGACCATAAGTTTATGATTAATCAAAGCATTTAACTCTATCACTGATCTGAACGAAATTTAACACGAGTGCCAAATTGATCAACTTTAAATAGTCATTTTTCCCCCTTAGCATTGCCTTGTTTTGAAAGCAACAACCCTAGACCAAATGACATATATAATTGAGTCCTTCACTTTCATTTATAATGATAAGAATTTCAGTGATTAGAATGAGAAGGGTCATACAATGCATAGAGTGGTAGAAATCAGGAAATTCTCTAGAAGCCATGATATAAGGAAAAAAACCAGTGAACTTTGAGAAAAGGTTTGGTCCTTGTAGAGTGGTAGCACAATTCAATTCCTAATGAAAGTTCAATTTAAATTTCAAGACTTCGTGTATGTTGTGTTACACTCATATGTAATATTTAAAAACAGAAAATTAACCAAATTATATTGAATAACCCATGCATGAGGAAGTGGAACCTATTAGTGCAATTTTAAAAAAAAAATGAGGATGAGACATTGATTGGTATTAGTTACCTGCTTATTATGAAAGCGTAGTTGAGACATGATGAGACCATGAATCTGAACAGGAAGTAGTCTCATCACTGTACTCTCTGTAAGGCACCGGAGGTAGCCAATCCTTCGGTAGTTCCTATTGCAATTGGATATTTGGCTTTCCAATCTAAGATTAGTGGATTCTGTTTGCACTGGAAACCACTAGGGAGAGTCAAACAGTCTCTTTTGTAGAGTGCAGGTGTGCCAGTACTAGAGGGTACGTTGTTGTAGTCGATATGTGCCACTTCTTGCTTCTGGATCAAGCGAATGTAGACAGAGAGAGCACTAATTCTTTCGGTTCGTACGTGAAACGCCTAAACGGAATTAGGTCTTCGAACGTGATCTCTTGCGAACACAATAATCGATACTTCCTCAAAGCTGAGTAAGCAGAGCAATCAATTGGGAAGGCTTTGAGAAAACACTAGGTTTGCTAAGACGTGATCTTAGCTCTATTGTGAGTCGCAAATTTGCTCCGGAGAGGCTTGTGTGCAAGTAAGGTTGCTTATCGTTTGTATTGATCGAAAGAGCCCTCTGTTCGCCCTAAAACCTTTTATTTATAGAGATAAGTCTGGAAGTTTCCTCATCATAAAAGGATTGTAAATTGCTTTCCAAAACAGAACTCTTATATATGATTAAAGCGTTAAATATATACAAAGTCATGTTTCCTTGAGCTATAAGGTAGACACAAAGCAAGGATCTAACCCTAAATAAACTCAAAGGTACTTCGGGCCTCAATTCTCGGCTCATGGGCTGTGATAATAAGACTAAACAGCCAAATACGCATTTGGGCTCAAACATTGCCCCCCAGGCCCCAAAATCAGGCCAAGGTCCGTAGTAATTATGATTGAAGAGGGCTGAATCCCTTTAAAAGAGACGACTATTCATGAGGGGCCACAAAAAGGCCTAAAAGACGGAAAGACCCAACCGTTACACTGTTCCATCACGCCTCCCAATTCAAATCGATTTGTGAAACGATATAGATCATAACCCTCTCGAAGAACCCTTTCGGCTCTTTTAAAACCAAACTCCTTAACACTAACATGTTAAGAGATTAAAAACCCTAGAAACTCAAAATCACCGAGAATCCAAGAATCAGACATCGAAAATGGCCTCCACCTCCAATATCCTAACAGAAAGCAATGCCCAGCAGTTCAGACTGGCTATGTATCCCCTTCCTGCAAATAAGCATTCTCACTGTTCCCATGTCAAGGTTTACGAAGACCGCACAACAATCTTGGGTCCTTGGATAAATGAAATGATGGCCCCAACCCTGAATCATTATCTTCAAGCTGTCCGATGTCCTATTCTTGCTTTCCGGGCAAATGCCGCCATCTTTACAAAATGGCAACGACATCATCAAGCAGTGCGAATGGGCTACTGGCCTACACCAAGCCCAGAGGAACTCAAGTGATACCAAACCAGGAAAGCAACATACTGGGAACGCTGGCAAGACGCGGGAATAGCAGAAACACTGGAGCTCTGTTTCTCTCTGCATAATGGGGGAGGGAATCGCGCTCCTATCATAACAGCGACTTGATTCTGGGACACCTCCAGCAATACCTTCTGATTTGTATGTAATTTGCATACAAATTAGGTCTCTAATCACTTTAGTAATGTTAATCCAAAGGCCGTTTAGTGTCTCTAATCCTTGAATTACACCATTGTAGGGTTCACGAGCATTGGATTGATTTCGGGAGCAAAGAAGTGCGTTTTGGAGCTTTTAGTGGATTTCCGACAAAAGGACGAAAAGTCAATCCGATGACCAAAAGTCAACTCGTGGTCAACCCTGACTTGAGAGCGTCAACGAGTCAACATGAAGTCCCGGAAGTGAGCCGCGAGAGAATTCCAGAGGTTTGGTCAAAGTCAACCCTTGGTCAAGCTACGAACGTTAAAGTCAAGGTCAACGGCAAAGTCAACCTCGTGACTCACCCACACAAGCTTCCAAATCAGCAAAGGACCACACTAGATATGGTGAGGTCACCCCTTGATTATTCCTCCCCTTTATTCCTTTGGAAATTACCCTCTTACCCTTCATTAAATCCTAATAGCCCTTGGATTTAACCTTAGCCTATTCTAGCCCTCCATTCTCCCTCTCCTTTGCCTATATATAGCCTCATTTTCCTGAATTAGGTCATTCCCATTCAGCCCAAAAAAGATCCCATTTCCTTTTTCCTTTTCCTCCTTTCCCCTTCCCCCTTAGCCTTAGCCTCTGCACGGTTGTCGACCGGTACGTCGACAGCAGGTCAACGACCGGTCGACGCGTGGCGGATCAGCATACCTCCGCCACTTCAGCCACTTCCACCACCATTTTGGGCAGCTGGGATCCTCACCAACCTTCAAGGACGACATCTAAATCCAAGGAGAAGAAGGAGACACCATTTTATTGAGATTTTTTCTCTCTTGTATTCATGTTTAAAGCTTACATTTGTTATATGATGTTGTATACCTTGATGGGTAGTGAGTAGTACTCTTGTTGGGGACTAAGGTTGTGTGCCCTAGTCCAATGTGACTTTGTGATGCTTGATTGATGAATAAAATGCCTTTGTGTTGTATGAATATGTGTGCTTACCTAATTCAATATGTGTTGGTTGCTTGTCTTTAGAATTTACCACTTCTTTGGCATGTTAACTAATCTATCTTGATGAGCTTGTGTGAGATTGGCACCCTTGCATGACCTAGACAATTGGTAGCATATGTGATGAGTTGTGACTTGTTTGAGTCCCTAGTTTCGATGCTCTTACGCCTCTTAAGCGCTATAGGGGATTCAGTATTAGGTAACTTAGAGGAATCCCCTATGACACTTAGAGAGTCCGAATGATCCATAACATGACATTCGAATACCTTAGGGAACACGGTCCTAGAACCATAACATGGCTAGGATACGGGGCTTGATTCACACACACGTTGGCATGATTGAGTTGATTAAAGCATTGCTTGTTGCATTGGATTGGGGTTTGCCCGAAAACCCCGACACTTTCATATATTTGCACACTTTCATTTACTTGCTTGCATTACTTTCTTCGTATTTACTTTGTTGTTTGTTTGTCTTGGCATCTCACCATCTTTTTACCAAAACCAAAATCGATACAACACTACATTTCGCACATTGTTCATACACTCACCCACTTTTTCCACTTCTCTTGTCACCACATCATTCATAGCTAGAGCACCGCCTATACTCGCTACCTTGAGATCGGGGACCGTCAATCCCTGTGGAACGACACTCCTGCATCTTAATACTACTCACCACTCGTTTGCATTTGTCACCTTCAACTTCCGGTTCGGCCAAATGGGAATCACGCTCCTAGATGTTCTGACCATTACTGGGCTTCCCATCCACCCAGAACCTTACTACTATGAGGAATATGATCAAGCACTTGATTCACTTAAGCATTGTCCAAGCTTAATTCGTCATCCCTACTGCAAGTCCTACAAAGCCTGTGCAACTATTTCTCGAAGCAAAACAACGAACAAGGAGGAATTGCCTTCCTGGAATTTTGGTTATGCAAGTTCATCTTTTGCATTACTTCGAACAAGATTATAGGCACCTGAACTATGCTAGCCGCGACACTTTTCAACAAACAAGCAACGAGATTAGGCCAACCTGTGTTAGCCAACCTCTACCGTTCGCTGTACTATCTGTCACTCAGGCCCTTTGACTATAAGTCACTAGGAGAGCCTCTTTGGATTCTAGACCTCTGGTTGCAGGTCTACTTCCCACAATTCAGACATCCTGACGTGGACTCATTTCCAGAAGATGAATTACTAGGAATGGCATTCACCAACCGAGATGAGTTCCCATCGCCCTCTTATTTTGATTGCTTTCGTTACCTTTATCAACTAGATGAGTCAGCCTTAGATTCAGTAATGCTGATCATATACAGAAAATTCCCTAATCCATTGGAACATGGTTTCCTTTGGTCCGGCGAACAATCTACATATGCTTTAGCTATGTTTAAAAGGGTTGTTTCCTGCATTGACTTCAATCTCTCGGATGAAGAAGCTGGTTTTGAACTTTATGCTCCTAACCACTTCGCTCGCCAACTAGGATTTAGGCACAAAATCCCTTACCCTCTATTCGAAAGCCTAAACTTATATACCTCATGGCAATTATCAGCGGATGATGCAAAAAACCACCACAGACTTAAAATTCACTTCAAGTATGCTCTAGTACTTGCAGCCTCTTGGGCCAACGTCCTTCAACGCAGCATGACAATCTCTCCACAGTATGCGATTTGGTGGAATGCCCTTTCGACGAACCGGTGGAATCAAAATGTTGAGGACCTCTTTCGTTCTATTTTTGCCAAAGGCAGAGTAGAGCTCAGTTTTGAAGAAGATCAACAAGTTCTGATTAGTGTGAGTGGAGAATCCTCTGCTGCAGCTAATCAAGATCAAAGGCAAAAACAACCTGAGGAATCAACAACTAAGGTAAGGATTCTGACTCAAGTTCGGTTTCGATCACCCCTTCATTCGTTCTTAACTTTGTCCATCTTACTATATTGTCAACAAGAAACTGCAAGGAGCTTCCATCCAGGAGAAGCGTCTTCCTTCCAAACTGCCAGGAAAAGAATAAGAGAAACTCAGGTGGCAAAAGAAGAAGAAGAAAAACATCCTCTGGTAAGGATACATTTCCTCTAAATAAACTTCAGATAACCCAAATTCACCTAACTCCTTAGATAACCACTAATTGGTTCTTATTCGTATATTGTAGTTAAGAAAACGAAGGGTAGTTGAAGTTGTTGAGATAGAAGATGACCCCCCAATTCCTGAAGTCGAAAATATCCATCCAGCTTAAGAACCTGAAGACACCTCTTCAGATGGAAATTTTGAAGCAGATGAACTAGAAATGGCTAAGGCTCTGGACAGCCTTGGAATGCTAGAAGTAACACATGTTGTTCCTCTTGCCTACGCATTCGATCCTCCATACCAAAGGGACTCTAGAGAAGAATCGATGCCAGATTATGATCCTGCCCCCGAGTTTACCATTCCAAAGGTAAATGAAGCAGAAAAGGGAAAAACTGTGCCCTTTGAGGCCAACTCTCTGCCTGTGGAAGCAGAAAACGAAGAAATTCCAGAAAAAGAGACTGTTGTGGTTGCTCATAAGGAAACAGAGACAATGATGCCCCCAATCCAATGGGTCAATCCTGCTGCGAATGAAGATGTCAACACGGCACATGAGGTGGATGAGTCTAACCAAGCTGCTGCAGAAGAAATATCGGTAAGCGCAACTCAAGGAGTTGACAAGCCTCAAGACTCTTCTCCCTTAATGGTAAGTTCAGAACTTTTTCTTATTTTCATGAGGTTATTAATTTCTCCTTTAAACCACTTTTTGGTCTTAACCAAGTGTCCAAACTTATCCCGCAAATTCCTATTTGCTTTTACCATGGAGCCAGCAATCACTCCAGACTGAAGTCCAGGGTTCAAGTGTTGACTTAAATGGTGTGGAAGGTTCAGCTAATGACTTAGAGGGAAAAAACGGTGTACCTTCGCTTGGTGAACAACCCTCTGTGGAAATCATGGTTGAAAAGAACCTGGTTCCTGTATCAGAAGCAACAGTAGATGCCGATGATGAGTCCCAAAACCTGATCCTTGCTATCTTAGAAGAACCTTCCTCCTCAAGACAACCACCTGCCCTTGAAGAACCACTTGCAGAGGTCTTAGACAAGCCAATCACTCCTGAGCTTGTGGAGGATGCCCAGTACTACCTCGGCTATCTTAGTAAAGTAAACCTAGACGATCCAAAGGTTCGTGACAAGATTATTGCATATACTGGTAGCTTGAGGCTTCACGCGAATGACGGAGACACGGCGATTTTGGATGAACTTGAAACGAAGATCAATGCCTTGAAAACCTCAAAACTGAAATTGATGAGTCCACCAACACAGCGAACGTGACATCCACTCAACGCGCTGAGCTAGAAAGACAATTTCTGGCCAGAAAAGAGGTGGTCCAGTGTCGGCGAACCAACATTGCCATCTTTGAAGCCAAACTAGAGGAACTTGAAGCTGCTAAAGTAGAAATCAAAACTAAGATTGCTCAGCTTCATGCCAGGAAAAACGAAGATAGCGAAATCCTGGTAAAAGAGGTGGCCCCGACCGAAGAGCTACGGAAATGCCTTGTGCAAGCGCGTGCAAAAGCCAGGCTAGCGAATGTCCAGGCAGAAAGAGATCAAGCAGAGTATCATAAGACTGTCATAGACATTGCATCGCTGGGCCGAATGGTTTACACCCAAAATTATGTATCGATGAGCCTCTTTAGGCTTTTGTAATTATAAAACAATTGTGTTCTATATTTCTAGTTATCTAAGCCACTTCTTGGCTCAAATCGGAATCGTGGCCCAAATAAAAAATCAACGAGATAACTTTGGGGACGGTTATCCTTGATAAGGTCAAAAGTAGCGGTTTGAAATTTAGATAATAATTTCCAACGCTAAGAAGTAAATTTTTGTAACTACCCTAATAACTGCAATCTTTGACCGGTTACCAAATCTTTTCAAAAAGAACCCCCTGTTGGTTTCTTTAAATAGCAAGCCTTCTATAGGCTTAGAGCAACAAAACCCTACCAGTCTATTGAAAAATGCCTCTCGTAGTTTTGCTTTTCCTTCTTGCCCTCAAGTCTTTTCCCCTGCTTTGTTCTTTAGGAAAAGCCTTGAGTTATACAACCAAACCTCATGCCTAGGTTGAGTTATACAACGAAACCTCAGGCTTGCCCCTTCACTCTTCCAACCATTCCTTCTGTTTCTTGTAGTCAGAAGTGAGAAAGTGGGAAAGTGGGAAAGTGGGGACGGCAACAGTCTTCTGGGGGACAGCAAAAGTCTTCCATCAGCCAGGATGACTTACATTTCTAGGCTTGTCAGCGGGCGAACCACGGTTGCGCAGGTTACCCGCTGAATTCCCTCTCTCTCAAGAACTTTGTGAGAGAACAAAATGGGGAGTGGTAGCTAGACCTGTCAACGGACCGGATTTTGATCCGGATCCGTTGCCATTTGACGGGTTTGGATTGAAAATTTGATCCATTGATCCGTTAATGGTCCGGATCTGTTAACCCGTTTACTTAACGGATCGAATACATATTTAGGTTGATCCGCTCCGTTAATAACCGGTCCGTATTTATAATAATAAAATATTATTTTATAAATTATAAAATAATAAATATTTACAAATTATTTTTTTTTATAAAATATAAAATAATAAATATATACATATTATATAATATAAGTAATTCAACATAGGGGTGGGCATAAACCGATTTAAGCTTGAAAACCGACCGACCCGACCCATTTTTTTCGGGTCGGTAACCGACCCGTTTAGAAAGAGAAAAGAAATGCAATTAACCGAACCGAAACTGATTATATATGGGTCGGACTCGGTTTTGGCTTTTAAACCGACCGATATTTAACCGAACTGTTTATATATACCATTTGCATGCTTTTTTATTATTTTATTTTTTTTCTGATCTTCTCTCTCCAATGTTTCTATCTTTTTTATTATTTTCTAACTCTCTCTCTCCATCTTCACGTGTGTTCTGACTTTCTCCATCTTTTTTAATTATTTTTTGACTCTCTCTCTCACTCTCTCCCTCTTCATCTCTTTCTGACTCTCTCTCCAGGAAACAAATTTGTATCTTTTTTTAATTCTTTTCTTTCTCTCTCCCCCTCTCCCTCTTCACGACTTCACGTGCACCCCTCTTCTTTTTTCTCAGCCTCTCTTGTCTCGAACAAATACCCAAGAAAGAAGAGAGAGTATAAATATATTGTTTGTATATAATATATTAACAGGAACTTGTGACCTGATGGTTAAGGTGTGTGTGTGGTATTCGGAGGAGTGGCGTTCGAATCCCAACTTGTGCAAAAATTATATAGTTTTTGCATATATCGGTTAGTTGTATAACCGACCCGAAACCGAACCGAAATTCGGCCCAACCGAAAAATTCGGTCCATTCTATTACTCCTCGGTTGCAGTTTCTTATTTGGGCCAACTGAATAATTCGGTCCAGTTGTGGTTTGGGCCCAAAACCGAATCGACCCGACCCGCGCCCACCCCTAATTCAACATTTGGTTTGATAATTTTGTTTCAATGTTTTATCAAAGTTTTATTGGATATTTTGATAAAAATTTAATATTTTTATTTAAAATTTAATAATACTTGATATAATAAACGGATCTGGATCGTGGACCGGGTATCCGTTAATCCGCCGGATACGGATTTGGATCGGCTTATCAGTGATCCGCCGAGTTAACGGATCGGATCGGGTTGAAAATTTATTGTTGCTAAACGGATCCGGATTTAGGTTGATCCGTTCCAAACCCGCTCCATTTACAGGTCTAGTGGTAGCCCTATATTTCCACAACTTAGTCTTGTGATAAACATTTGCATGGTGCATAAAACTCAAAAGTTTAATCCAGAAAAACACCAAAGTGTTTCTGTGAAAAAATATTAAACGATAATGTTGCTCCCCTGTCCAGGTAAAGGTAGTGGCGGATCATCCAATTCTCAAACACTTAGAAAATATTTCTTGAGGTAACGACCATTAATAGGATTGTGGTGAAGTTCACCATCTATATCCTTTAAGTGGTAGGCGCCTTTGCCAAGAATGTGGTCAATAATAAAGGGGCCTTCCTAATGAGGAGACCATTTTCCTTGTATGCGCTCCTTTTCTCCCAAAGGGAGGATGGTCTTCCAAACAAGGTCGCCTACCCCAAAACTACGGCCACATGTCCGCTTATCGTAGACTCTGAAAATTCGCTACTTTTTCACAATCATGCTGTCTAACACTGCCAATCTGTGTTCGTCCAAGTCCTCGTGCTCTTGCCACATAGCTTGGATATAGTCTTCTCCGATCAGTTGATGTTGCTCTTGGACTCGAAGCGCTTGGACATTAACCTCTAAAGGCAGGACTACATCATGGCCAAATATCAAGGCATAAGGTGTAGTACCTGTAGGAGTACACTTAGATGTCCTGTAAGCTCAAAGAGTGCAGTCAAGCTCATTGTGCCAATCTCTAGCATTATCAGCCAGCTTCTTCTCGAGAATGGTGATGATGATCTTGTTGCTTGCTTCCAATTGTCCTTGGACTGAGCATAATATGGCATGGAATGAAGGAACTGAATCTCATAATTCTTCATTAGATCATTGACATCTGCAGCCATGAAAGCTGCTCCCCTATCCGCAACTAAACATTCTGGAACACCAAAACGGTACAAGATATTTCGGAAGATAAAAGAGCGAACAGTAGCTGCAGAAGAATCCTTCAAAGGCTCTGCTTCCACCCATTTTGTAAAGAAATCAATAGCAACGATGATGAACTTGTGCTGAGCTGACAAATGAGGGTGAATAAGTCCAATGAGGTCGAGTGCCCATCCTCTTGCAGGCCAGGGCTTAATGATAGGCTGCATGGGGACGATGGGAACATGGCGAACCAAGCCATGAGCCTGATAGTCTTGACAACTTTTGGCAAAGCTAATACAATCTTTCAGGATGGAAGGCCAGTAATATCCATAACATTGAATGAGCAATCTTATCTTTGGACCATCATGATGAGAGCCACAAACACCAAGATGCACTTCTCTCATAACTCTCTTAGCTTCCTTGCCATAAATACATTGAAACTCCATGTCATCTTCCCCACGCCTTAAGAGCTCTCCGCCTTTCAGGACGTAGTTGAGGGCCAAAAACCCGATCTTAGGGTCAGTAAGAGCATTGGGGTCAACCAAATAGTCAATGATAGGTCGGCACCAGTCAATGTCGATAACATCTAGTGTAGCTACGAACCTGTCATCATTGTATTCCCGCATAGCCATAAAAGATTGTAGGGTCCGCCGTTCAACCTTAAGGATTCATTCGTGGATACCATCGACAAAGCTAATGTCGGTAGCTAATTGTGACAACTCGTTCGCTGCAAAATTAAGTTCTTGGGGAATGTGTTCCATTGTTATCTCGTGAAACTGCTCCAATAACTCCAAAGCTCTATTCAGGAAGGGAACCAAGGTGAAGTTGATGCATTTGAACATCTTCTTGAGTTGATTGATGACCAATAAAGAATCCCCAAAGATATCTACTTCATGGATCCCCATCTCTAATAGAATCTCCAGACCAATGATTAGAGCTTCGTATTCAGCCTGATTATTAGTACAGTTCCATTCGAGTTAGAAAGAATAAGCGAACCGAACCCTTTTTGGGTTGACAATTGCAATCCCTGCACCTGACAAACTATCTGTACTAGAGCCATCAAAGTAAAGGGCCCAAGATTATAAGTATAGAGCCCCTACCTCGAGGTCACGAACTTCATGATCTTCAACCATAGGATGATGTAAGAGGAAATCTGACACAACTTGACTAGTTTGTGCCTTTAATGGGACATACTGCAAGGAAAACTCAGAAAGTGCCAAGATCCATTCACCAATCCGACCTCTTAGAATAGGTCTGGTTAGCATGTATTTTACCAGGTCAGTTTGAGCTACTACCCTTGTGGTAAAGGAAAGCATATAATGTCGTAACTTACACCCTGCAAAATAAAGAGCCAGGCAAAGCCTTTCCATGGGCGAGTATCGTGTTTCTGCATCCAAAAGAGTTCTGCTAAGGTAAAAGATAGCATGCTCGACGGTTTTACCATCCGTTGTTTCTTCATCCTGAGCTAAAAAACCTGCAACAGAAGTTTCAGAGGCGGAAATATACAACTTTAATGGAACCCCTGACTTTGGAGGAACAAGCACTGGTGGGTTCGCTAAATAGGTTTTAATCATTTCAAAAGCCTATTGATGAACAGGCTCCCAGACAAATTCTTTCTCTCCCTGAAGCTTGAGAAGTGGAGAAAAATGGTTTATTTTACCAGCAGAATTAGAGATGAACCGTCGCAAGAAATTAATCTTCCCTAACAAACGTTGCAACTCCTTCTTGGTTCTTGGTACTGGTGCTTCAATGACCGCCTTTGCCTTATCACCTGGACTTTAATTCCTCGTTGATGGACTAAGAAGCCTAGGAAGTCACCAGCCTGCACTCCAAATACACACTTTGCTGGATTCATCTTGAGCTTGTGGATTCTCATTCGCTCAAAGACTTTGCAAAGGTCAGTAAGGTGATTGGCTTTAAGGGTAGACTTGACCACCACGTCATCGATGTAAACCTCCAGAATCTTCCCCAGAATGTCATGGAAGATCAGGTTCATTGCACGTTAGTAAGTGACTCCTGCATTTTTAAGGCCAAAGGGCATAACAACATATTCAAATACACTGGTGAAACCAGGGCATCTGAAGGCTATTTTGTGTCTGTCTTCTTCTGCTACAGGAATCTGGTGATATCCTGCAGTGCCATCCGTGAAGGAGAGCATCTTATGTCTGGCCACCGCATCTATATGCATATCTGCCACAGGGATAGGGTAGACGTCCTTAGGTGTGGCAGTATTAAGATCCCTGTAATCCACACAAACACGCATTTTCTCATTCTTTTTGCGAACAGGAACGATGTTGGAGAGCCACTCATTGTATTTGGCTACTCGAATGATGCCGGACTTGTGCATCTTCTCCACTTCCTCTTTGACTGATTTCATGGTGTCTGCATTTATTCGCTGAGGTGCCTGCTGAATTGATTTCTTGCCAACCAAGGTAGGCAATTTGTGGCAAACCAATTCCAGTGACAACCCAGGCATGTCTTCATATTTCTCTGCAAAACAATCTTTGAACTCTAGCAACAAGTCAATGAGCCTTTGTCGCTGCTCAGGCTCTAAATAAGTGCTAATAGCCACTTCCATTGGCTTTGTGTCAATACCTAGATTGACCTTCTCAATAGGGTCCTTGACTTTAGGAGGTGTATTGTCTAAAGCAGCAGGAGTGAGTTGGATTTCCTCCTCTGCTTCTTCTTTCATGTGGTCAAGAACATCTTCATGAACGCACTCTACAGTTGCGATTCGGTCATATGCCTCTGTTTCATCCAAGTATGTTTGTAACCGTTCATTTAAAGACAAACAGACATACATCTCCTCCTTTGTAGGTTGTGCTAACATGAAGAAGTTTGGGAGGCTGGTGCAACGAGAAGAGACCTGGAACTGTCAGTCCTGGTTTGGATGATTCCCCATTGTGCCAAATCGGAGGCTGTCACCCCAAAGGGGCGGCCCTTGACGTCGACACCATGTACTGCAAGAGGGCGCATATCCCCATTGTAGTAACTAGCGTCTATTAAGTTAGCAGATACTGAGAAAGGACGTGGATCCACCTTGATGAGCTCAGCTTCGTCCGTACCAGGGTTCCATAAGAGCAACTCCTGATGCATAGAGGATGGGACGCAGTAGCTCCTATGAATCCAGTCTCTACCAAGGATGCCACTGTATGGTGCTGTGCATTCGACCACAAAGAATGCATGAACTGCATTCACTGGTCCTATCTTCACCTTTAAGAAGAGCAGCCCCAGAGTTTTCGTAGTAGTACCGGCAAAGTTTAACCGACATTGTCGTTTGGTGGAAAACTGTCTTTTTGATGCCTAAGACGGTCATGGTTCGTACTGTGATAATATTCACAACAGCGCCTAAGTCAACCATCATCTTGTTGATATCTTTGTCCTCGATTGCTACCGTGGCATACAAAGGTCTCAGATGCATGGTCATGGATAGATCAGGCTTGGAGAACATCATGAACAACTTCTTCAAAGCTGAATCAACCTCTAATCTAGGATCAGAGTTGTCTTTTTCCAAGACCGTCTAGGTGTCCTCATAACCCTCATACCTTGTTTGGCTCGCTAGATGCGTTTAACTTGTCATCGTCGTCAGATTCATCCTCTGGCTCTAAATTAAGCCCTGGTTCGTCTATGGGAACGTCCTGGTCATGGTTCGCTGCAATTTGCATGCGCACCAGATCAACATCAAATACGTCTTTAATGCCTGATGATTGACTTGAGAGAACCTCAGGCATAGGTTCGCTGCTTGAATCTATTGGTTCCTTCGGAACCACTTCTTTTGGGACCATTGCTTCTGGAACCACCTCCCTTTGTAGCACTTGCTTTGGGACGTGGTTGGTCTTCACCCTTTGTGCCTTAGGCTTCCATTGGGGTTTAGGATATTGTTTAGTTAGTTTAGGATATTGTTTAGTTACCACCACCATTGGTTTTTTAAACGATGGTTCAGCAGACGAATTGGAAACCCTTGTAGTTCCTGAAACAGACTCTTCTTTGAACTTTTGAACGGAAAAGTTTTCCAGTCGATCAAAAACTGACCGTTTCCTTATTATAGGTACTGAAGAACTACTGCCTGCCACCCTCGAAAGAACGCTCGATGTCATTGGTGACGGAGCTGGAGTTGACTGTTCGCTGGCTCGTTGGTGCACAGGCTGTCTTCCACTCTAGATTATGGGTCTGGCAGATAAAAGCTGCACCGTACGCCTCAACTGTTCTGGTGTTTTGATCAGCTCATCAGGTCTAACCAATCTCTGGTCTAAAGCTTCCAATGTGCGACTAGCTCGCCCATAACGCTTCTACATATTTCTCTTTTTAGTAGCAGTCAGCTCAACGGCTCACCCTTTTTCCTACACATACAACTTGTCTTCTTATTGACCGCTCGTGGTGCCGGAGGAACATATGGCTTGGAAAGGACTACCTGCTGCTGTGTAGTGACTAAAGGTTCCTTGCGGAAAAAGTCTACTGCCTTCATTTTGGCAAAGAGGTTAGAATCTTTGACCTTCTCGTTAACCTTTGCTTGACTGCGCACGTGCTTAGGGCTAACATGCAGAAAATTCTCTGGTGGCGAACGTAATGTAGGAGCCGACTTGGGATGAAATTGGAAAGAACTAGCAAATTTTATCGTAACTGACTGGTATGCCACATTCTACCTTGCAGCGCGAGCACAAAACCACAGCTAAAGCCTCTAGCGTGGGCTTGGTTCTCTTTGGAACTGGCTATTCCTTCTCCTCTGGTCCTGGTGTTAAGAGCTCGAGAGTGGGTTTCCTCCTGTTCCTCTTGTCACGGCTAAGTTCCACCATGGCTACTGTAGCATTTGCCACCGTTTCGAACTGGATCTTGCCTTCATTAATCCATTCTTAGATCTGATCTTTCAGTTTAACACAATTGGCAGTGCTGTGTGTCTAAACATTGTGGAATTTGCAGTATGTTTTCCCTCGCATTTGCTCTGAAGTGGGAAATGAGCCAAATGATACCTTGATTAAATAAGCCGCAATAAGCTCGTCCAAGATCTCGTGGGCCCGAACTGCATTAAAAGTATAAGCTCCGAATTTAGGCTTTACATGCTTTGTTCGTCGTCTCGTCCCTCCAGGGATGACATCTATCATCCCAACCTGTGGGAAAGGATCAAGATCCACCAATGCAGTTATCTTCTCGATGTCCACCTGGATCTGCCAACTGTTCAACCAAACCTGGATTTGGTCCTTCAACTTGATGCAGTCAGAAGTGTTATGGTTCCAGATATTGTGAAATTTGCAGTACTTCTTTCCTTTTAGCATTTCAGGCTTAGGGTATGGATCAAAATCACTCTTAATCAGCTTCTAGCTAATCAACTCATCAAGAATTTCAGCTGCTTTATTGGCATTGTATGTGTATGTCTCAAACTCTGCCTTAGTAAACGCCATTGTTGAGATCTTGACAGGTTCGCGGGCAATTGCGAGGCTCTTGGGCTTTGCAGTACGCGCTGTTAGTTTCAAAGCAGCAACATCTTCACTATAAGGATTCTCCTCCCAATAAATGGGTGATTGATGGGTGTAAAAAAGATCCATGGGTGTATACAGAGCTCCGATAGCTCTGTGTCTACCAGGCACATATGTGCCTCTTGAAGCATTCGCCTAATCATCCAACTCATTGAGAAGAAGGTGGTAACTACCAATCTTGTTTATCAAGTCAGCCATGCTAGCGAACCGCATGTCATGGTGTTTGGTTTGTTGTCTATGCTCCAAGCCCTTGATGGCAATTGCAATAGCATTACCATCAGTGATGGGTGACTTGCACTTGGCTTGTTGGATTTTAAACCTTTTCAAGAAATCTACGGAGGTTTTTGCAGACTGCTAGTACATGGAAGTAAGTGAAGACAAGTCCACTTCAGGCTCTACTACACCAAAGGTAGTCCTAAACATTGTCTCCATGGTGGCCCAGTTAGGAACAGACCTTGCTGTTAGCTTGGTGTACCAAGTGAGAGTGGACCCTGACAAAGATGATCCAAAAGCCCTCAATTTGAGGTTGTCGTTGCCTTCATAAGGACCACATTCACCCTGGAATCTGGAAATATGAGTAGCAGCGTCCTCAGATCCTTCTCCTTAAAAAGCAGTAAACCTAATTGGTTTATACCCTTTTGGCCATTCGCTAGCTACAACATAGTTTGGATAGGGGTTTATGTATGTGAGGCTAGTTGAAGGACCCCATATCTCGGTCCTAATGATCTGCTTGATCTGCTCTAGGAAATCCAACGAACAAGTTAGATGCCCCAATACCGCCAGTTGGTGTTCCTGCATCCCTGTCAGTGATAATGACCCTTCTCTTTGGCTCTAAAGAAAGCCTTGTAACTGGTATGCCATTACCCTCGTTATGAGGTGGTGTCTCGAAACCGAGAGCTCTGGAATTCCCTGCTTCCCTCATATTTGGCGGGATATAGATGTTATTCTTAGGTTCAGAAAAACCTCTTCCGCCAGTATTGTCCACTCCTCCAACACCTAAATGATGGCAAATGTGTTCTAGTTGGGCACCAATGGTAAGGTTTTGTCTCTTCACCTGGAGGAGTTCCCCTGACATTTTATCCATTATTTTGCCAGTGATCTTGTTAGCATCAGCATGGTCCGACAACTTTGAGTAAATGCCCTCAACCTGCTTTTGGTGTTCCTCAGGACTGAACTCCTTAAGGAGTTGAAGTGCAGCAGTAGTTTCACTAGAAGCTTTCTGGAAGGCTTGTTGGAACTCTTATGTCTGGGTCTTCATGGCTGCTTCGAAGCGTTGAATGACATCATCAATCTTTTTGTTCAATGCGGATGAATCTGAGGGAGATGGTGGTGTAGTGTCCGCGTTCTTAGGCATTGTTCCTGTCGTTAGCGGATGTAAACCAAATTGCTTCTGAACTTCTTCCGGCGTAAGTCTTCGGCAAACTGAAGAATTATGTAATAAGTATTCCACGGAACTATGTTTGAGACAATGAGAGTAAACCCTAGTGTAAGGATTTTCGTCTGTCTTCTCAATCTTGGTTCACAAGAAACACTTTCGACACGTCCCATTGGGCGTGCCAAAATGTTTGCGCTGGAAACCACTGGGGAGAGTCAAACGGTCTCTTTTGTAGAGTGCGGGCGTGCCAGTACCAGAGGGTACGTTGTTGTAGTCGATATGTGTCACTTCTTGCTTCTGGATCAAGCGAATGTAGACAGAGAAAGCACTAACTCTGTCGGTTCATACGTGAAACTCCTAAACGGAATTAGGTCTTCGAACGTGATCTCTTGCGAACGCAATAATCGATACTTCCTCAAACCTGAGTAAGCAGAGCAATCAATTGGGAAGGTTTTGAGAAAACACTAGGTTTGCTAAGACGTGAACTTAGCTATGTTGTGAGTCGCGAATTTGCTCCGGAGAGGCTTAAGTGCTAGGGTTTGCTCCAGAGAGGCTTGTGTGCAAGTAAGGTTGCTTGTCGTTTGTATTGATCGAGAGAGCCCTCTGTTCGCCCTAGGACCCTCTATTTATAGAGATAAGTCTGGAAGTTTCCTCATCATAGGAGGATTGTAAATTGCTTTCCAAAACAGAACTCTTATATATGATTAAAACATTAAATATATACAAAGTCATGTTTCCTTGAGCTATAAGGTAGACACAAAGCAAAGATCTAACCCTAAATAAACTCAAAGGTACTTCGGGCCACAATTCTCGGCCCATGGGCTACGATAATAAGACTAAACAGCTAAATATGCATTTGGGCTCAAACAGATTCTTTTGGCGGAACAGAGATTGCAGAGAACCATTTGGCATGTAATCATAGACTAAAAGTCTTTTTGTGCAAAATCCCCGATAGTTGTCACTTCAGCACAAAATTGCTCTTCTACCTGGTTAGGCAATATCCCTTGAAAACAGAACCAAAACCTCATTCCCCAAGTTTTTCTGAGAAGTTCTTTGTTGCTCTTTTTAAATCACTGTACTTGAACAACACCAAAGAATCTTCAACTGTCTCTGATGCTTCTGCTGACTGTCTCCTTCGGACGAGTACCATGACATTGCTTATGATAGAAACAAACCCTGCAAGTAGTCCAAGAACAATCTAAGTAGTCTTTTTCTTTAAAATGTTATGCGTAGGATCTATCATTTGGTCCTTCTCAGATGCTGAAACTCGAAGATGCCAATCATTTCCTGCTTTTCCTTTCCAAATCAGACACTGATTATCATAAGCAGTGCATGAGCAATTTATTGAGCAAGCTAGTCTACATTGATCAATGTTATCAACAGCCAAATTAAAGACTCGGGATTTGTCAGATAAGTAACACTAGGCATCACCACAAATGTGGAATTCCCCTCACCACTGCACTGGAAAAAGGATTGTTCCTCACAGACATCTGAATGGTCTCCTAATTTCCAACCTTTCGGGAATTTAGGTTGAAATCCTTGCAGGCAACCACAAAGAGACACATTTTGTTGGTTGCAGACACCAAAAGCACCACAAGAAGCAGAAACCTAGCTCATATTGTTCCATTGGTCGCGTCTAGTGTAAGAGTAAATATGGACAAAGCATGGTTACCTTTATGAGCAACAAGCTTAACTCTAATTGTAGCAGATTAAGTAATCGATAAGCATTAAGGATTTCTACTACGTTATGACTTATAACAATACTAAGTCAATATTGTTAAGGTTATAATGATCTATTGTGTAAATGGTGAATCCATTAAGTACATGGTTTTGGTTTACTAAATATATAAGGATTAGGACTTTGTAGCCTTAATGGGAGGTGCTTGTTCTAAACCCATAAATAAAGCCTAAAGGTCCCTGCTCTATCTATCGTTGCATTACAGTTCCTCAGCCCCATTGAGAGATTGCATTAAGGATAGATTAAGAGGAGAAGACTTCAATGGTAGTTGATAAAGGTTAGTGTTGTTAATGAACATAGTGAATGCTTAATGTATCTTTAACTTTGAGTACAAACGTATGTTTTATATGATCTTTGTTTACATTTGGTATTAGAGCCATTGTGCTCAAATTAAGGATCTTTTAATTGCTATTATGTTCTTAATTATGGGGGAGAAATAAAAAAAAAAAAAAACTAAATATACTAAATTACATATTCATATTTACTTATTTAGTTCTTCATAAAGGATGGGCCTTACGAACTTAAGCCCCAAAATACTTGGCCTTGTCTAAACAGCCCCAATTTTTCTTTCCGCCTTAAGCATATAGCTTGCCGTTGTCGATACAGCGGTCAATTGACAAAATCTTCATATTCATGATTATACTGCTGCGTTTTTTATTTCTGGGTTTTCGATTAAGATCGAATCTTGATCTTTCTATTAAATTTGGCTTAAAAAACAAGATTTGATTCTAATCGATGACCTAGCTATATTAATTCTTATCTAATGCTCTGGAGCTTACGTTTTATAAAGGAGACTCAGGTACGCTGTTTTAGATCCTTCTTATATATACTCTATATGGCATTTAGATGGTGAATTAATCTCAGCATGATAATCGTGAATAGTCTGTATTATGGATTTGTCAATCTTGTGTTTGCTTTGATTTTTTCCTGGAAATGCAATGTTTCTGTGCCTTCTTGTTGTTCTGTGTATTACTTGAACTTTTCTGATTCTCTTATTATGTGTTCAAAGCTATAAATTTGCAGAACATACGACTCAAAATTTAAAACACATAATCACTGTATTTTTCTTGGTCTAGGATGAATGAGATTTTCTGGCATTAAGTGTTGTCATAGCAATCATATGTTTAGAAAATTTTGATTCAGCCATGAGTATTAGACCAATACCTTGTAATATTGAGACTTAGAATCTGTGTTCTTTCCCTCCCATAGGAGGATTTATTTTTTCACTATTCTTAAGCCTTGATGTTAGCACATAATAAGTGATAAAAATCACATTCAGAGGTTGTTAGGAAATTTTTGCCGAATATAGGTGTTATCCTAATAAACCAAACGTTGATTTTTGCTATTTAGTTATGTGATTCAGCTGTGTCTAAAGTCCTTTTGCTATAATAAGTAAGGCAGACACATAAAGTATTCATTTGGGGCTCTTCATTATACTGCCTAAATTTTCTTCTCTATTTTAAGAAAAACTATTGAAACTGTTGTTATGTTTTGTTTTTACAGCAGTGAATATGGCTTTTGGTGTTAACCAAATTGTGACTCTTCATGGTTCCAATTTTAAGAAATGGAAACAAGATTTAGAGTTGTGTCTAGGAATGGCTGATTATGATCACGTTTTGAAAGAAGATCCACCTGCTGCATTAACTGATACTAGTTCTAAAACTGTGAAATCTGCTTTCAAGAATTGGCATAAACATAATAGAATGTCTCTTATGATAATGAAACGGTCTATGTCTGAAGCTGTTAGGGGAGGCATTCCTGAGTCTGAATTTGCTAGAGAGTATCTCGAGTTTATAGAAGAAAGGTTTAAGCTGTCTGATAAAACTGAAGTAGGAAACCTATTGAATAAGCTGATCTCTATGAAGTTTGATGGGGTAGGGAGTATAAGAGAGTATATTATGAAAGGGATTGATGTTGCTGCAAAACTGAAGAACCTAAATATTCCCATTGATGATGCACTTATAGTTCACCTAGTGCTTAACTCCTTACCTGATCAATATGGTCAGATTCAGAGCAATTATAACACACAGAAAGAGTGCTGGAGTGTGAATGAACTCATTAGTATTGCTGTTCAGGAAGAGACCAGAATTAAGAAGGGGAAGGGAGTTGCTGTAAATCTGGTTACAAAACCTCACTTTAAGAAGAAATATCCCCACAAACAGTATTCTTCTACTGAGAAGGACCCTAGTGCACCCTCTACCTCTAAGTCTCATCATGTACCTAACAACTTTAAAATCTTCAAAACCTCTGGAGTTAAATGTTTTTTCTGCCGTAAGCCTGGACATGTCAAAAAGGATTGCAAGGGTTTTAAGGATTGGTTAGTCAAAAAAGGTAATTTTACTGTTATCCACATTGAGTCAAATTTAGTTTCTTTTTCTTCTAATTCATGGTGGTTTGACACTGCCTCACCCATTCATATAATAACTACAATGCAGGGTTTAATAAAAAAGAGGATTCCAAACAAGGATGAAGCTAGGATATGCTCGGGAAATGGGAATAAAGTTGCAGTCAAAGCAATAGGAGTAGTTAGGCTTGTTTTTGAAACTGGTTTTGTTTTTGATTTGGACAATGTTTATTGCATTCCCTCAATGAAGAGGAATTTAATTTCTGGTTCCCTTTTTGTAACAAATTAATTCTGGTTTTTCCTTTAATGGAAATAATAGAAGTATGGATTTCTTTCGTTTTTCAGAATATATTGGCAATGCTTCTTTAATTGATGGTTATTGGCATCTTAACTGTAGGAATTTATTAGAAGTTTTTGTTACTGAGAAAAACGTTGGTTTCAAAAGGCCTAGATATAGTGAAAAATCAGCTTTTCTTTGGCATAAAAGACTTGGGCATATTTCTAAAGAAAGAATGAAAGTTTTGATAAAAGAAAATATTCTTCTTGCATTAGATTTCAATGATTTCACTGACTGTATTGACTGTATTAAGGGAAAAATGACTAATTATAGAAAGAAAGGGTCTGTCAGGAGTCAAAACTTATTAGAACTCATTCATACTGATATTTGTGGTCCTTTTCAACATAAAACGATTTGTGGAAAACAGTACTTCATCACTTTCATAGACGATTTTTCACGTTTCTGTTACCTTTTCCTTCTTAATGAAAAATCACAAGCCCTAGAAACCTTTAAGATATTCAAGGCAGAGGCAGAAAAACAGCTTAATAGGGTTATTAAGGTTGTCAGGTCTGATAGGGGAGGTGAGTACTATGGCAGATATACAGAGTCAGGGCAAAATAAAGGACCGTTTGCTCTTTACTTAGAAGAATGTGGGATTAAGGCTCAGTACACCAGTCCAGGTACCCCTGAGCAGAACGGAGTATCTGAAAGAAGGAATAGAACCCTAATTAACATGGTCAGAAGCATGATTTGTAGGACTGGATTACCTAAATTTTTGTGGGGAGAAGCATTGAAGACTGCTAATTACATATGTAATAGAACTCCTAGCAAAGCAATTGATAAAACACCTTTTGAGTTGTGGTATAATAAGAAACCGAGTCTGAATCATTTACATGTGTGGGGATGTAAAGCAGAAGCTAGGATCTATAATCCTCATGAACAGAAACTGGATCCTAAAACTAATAGTGTGTTTTTCATTGGTTATCCTGAAAAGTCTAAAGGCTACAGATTCTACTGCCCTAATAATCACACAAGAATTCTGAAAACAAACAAAGCTAGATTTATTGGTGAATTGCATGATTCTGATGATGTTATTGTTGATGATATTGATGAGCTTTCTGCTAGTTCTTCTGTTAATAATTTTGATAGCTGGCTTGTATATGGTGCTGCATTAAATGATGATTTTGATATGGAGTCTGATGACGAACAAACTGAAATTAATGAGGCTAATGAAGTTATAGAGAATGGTGAACCTAATATGCAGTCTATTGAAGAACCTTTAGATCATGTTCTTATAGATAACGATATTCCTGTAGAAAATTATGAACTACCAGTACATATAGAGCCTCATAATGCTGCTGTAGAAGTTGTGAATTAAGCTGAACATCTAAACATTCCAGTTGTTCCTAGAAGGTCTGAGAGAGTAAGGAAGTCTGCAATTCCAGATATTTATGAAACCGTTTTTGCTATTGAAAATGAGTTTGATTTAGGTGAGGAAAATGATCCCTTGAGTTTCACACAAGCCATAGAGTCTGCACAAAAGGAAAATTGGTATGAAGCTATGAAGGCAGAGTTAAAATCAATGGATGATAATGGTGTCTGGAAGCTAGTAGATAAATCTGATAATACAAAACCTATAGGGTGCAAGTGGGTGTTCAAAACTAAGAGGGACTCACAGGGTAAAATTGAAAGATATAAGGCTAGGCTTGTAGCTAAGGGATTTACGCAGAAAGAAGGGATAGATTACACAGAAACTTTTTCACCCGTGTCTACTAAGGATGCATTTAGAATCATGATGGCATTGGTAGCTCATTACAACCTAGAACTGCACCAAATGGATGTCAAAACAGCGTTTTTGAATGGAGATTTAAATGAAGAAATTTATATGGTACAGCCGGAGGGGTTTGTAATTAAGGGTAATGAGAACAAAGTCTGTAAGCTTAATAAATCTATCTATGGACTGAAGCAAGCATCTAGACAGTGGTACATTAAATTTGATTCAGTCATTACTTCTTTTGGCTTCTCTGAAAATAGACTTGATGAATGCATTTATATGAAAATATGTGGGAGCAAATTTGTTTTTCTCATACTATATGTTGATGATATTCTGCTTGCAAGTAGTGATATGAATTTATTGAGAGAAACAAAAACTTTCCTGCAAAAACATTTTGAGATGAAAGACAGGGGAGAAGCGAATTATGTACTGGGTATTGAAATTGCTAGAAACAGAAACATGGGTTGTCTGGGCTTATCACAGAGAAACTATATTAACAGAATGTTAGATAGATTTTCTATGCAGAGTTGTAAAGCTGGAGATTCACCTATGTCTAAGGGAGATAAATTGCATGCTGGTCAGTGTCCTAGAAACCAAGTAGCAAAGAATGAAATGGATAAAAAACCTTATGCTCGTTTGGTAGGAAGTCTCATGTATGCTCAAGTTTGTACTAGGCCAGATTTGGCATTTGCTGTAAGTATGTTGGCTAGATTTCAGTCTAATCCGGGTCTGGAACATTGGGTAGCTGGTAAGAAGGTGCTAAGATACTTACAGAGGACAAAGAATGATATGCTTGTGTTTAGGAGGATTGAAAATCATGAGCTGGAAGTAATAGGTTATTCAGATGCCTCATACAAATCAGATATTGATGATCTGAAATCTACTTCAGGTTACATTTTCATGATGGCAGGAGGTGCTATATCATGGAAAAGCGTCAAGCAAAGCTTGACTGCTACTTCTACTATGCAGGCTGAATATATAGCAGTTCATGAAGCAACTGGACAAACTTTATGGTTAAGAAATTTTTTGCTTGAGTTGAAAGTTGTAGATTCAGTTCAAAGACCACTTAAGATATTTTGTGATAATGCAGTTGCTGTGTTCTTTGCTAAAAATAATAAGAGGTCCACGGCTTCAAGAAATATAAATGTCAAGTATTTTGCAGTAAGAGAAAGCATTAGAGATGATGAGATAGAAGTTATTAAAATAGGAACTTTGTCTCAGCTGGCAGATCCCTTAACAAAAGCAATTGTTGTAGCTCCTTTTCAGAAGCATGTGAATAACATGGGAGTCACTGATGATTTTGATTCTTTGGTTCAGTGGGAGTAAATGATCTGTACTTTATTTAGTTTTGATGTTTTTCTCAAATTTTTCTTGACTTAGTTATTTGCTGTAAACGTATGGAAAAACATAACATGTAGAAGTTTCTGATGAATTTTTATATACAAGTTTCGTCTACAGTTTTGTTTAATCTGCTTTCATTGATATAACTCGAGTATCTTACCTGCATATATTCAATTGGCAGCAGCAGATTATTTAATATTCATTCAAAAACTTGTCATGGCTTCTCTTAGAAGCATTCATTTTGGTTCTGACAATTTGCAGAACATGATGCTGGACCAGCGTATGCTATTTTCAGTTTTGATTCTTTTGTTTCAGCATACTTACAGTATTTACATGTACCTAAAGTGGCTACTGTGGGTTGTGGTTACTGCAATGTGGTTAAAGGGTAATTATGTTTAGATAAACATATGATTTTCTTTAGTCCAATGCAGAGAGCTATAACTTGACTTAGCTTTACAATAGATTGAGAAATGTTTGCTTATCTTGTGCACACTTCAATGATTATTAAATCTGGTTGTATAGTATTTTTATTGTTGTAAACATGATTTGTCCAAGTGGGAGAATGTAAGAGTAAATATGGACAAAACATGATTACCTTTATGAGCAACAAGCTTAACTCTAATTGTAGCAGATTAAGTAATCGATAAGCATTAAGGATTTCTACTACGTTATGACTTATAACAATACTAAGTCAATATAGTTAAGGTTATAATGATCTATTGTGTAAATGGTGAATCCATTAAGTACATGGTTTTGGTTTACTAAATATATAAGGATTAGGACTTTGTAATCTTAATGGGAGGTGCTTGTTCTAAACCCATAAATAAAGCCTAAAGGTCCATGCTCTATCTATCGTTGCATTACAGTTCCTCAGCCCCATTGAGAGATTGCATTAAGGATAGATTAAGAGGAGAAGACTTCAATGGCAGTTGATAAAGGTTAGTGTTGTTAATGAACATAGTGAATGCTTAATGTATCTTTAACTTTGAGTACAAACGTATGTTTTATATGATCTTTGTTTACATCCAGGTCAAAGTCCATTGTGTGTAGTAGTCCTTCCCCCAGACATATAACTTGATCTGACCTCTGATTCCTACCATAAGCCTAATAAATGTACTAGGAGAAACAGAATAAAATGTAAAATAGCTTCCCTTCTCATTTGAAACAAAAGTGAAACATGGAATATTATGATCATCAATCTTTTCCATCCAATAACCACTGGTCCAGTAAGTTTCAGAGAACCAAAAAGCTTGACCCAAGTATGGGTTGGATGATCAAAACTCTGCCATAGTACAGCAGATGAATCAGAAGCATCTCTGACAACAAAGTTGCCATTGCCAAGAATAGTGGAATTAGAAACCATGGACATGCCTGAATTGACCAAACTGCAGATTTGGACTAGCCATTTTGGAAGAGTAGCAATACTGAAGAAGATGAACAGCACTAGCTCTCAAATGTTTCTTCTAATCTTATTAATGAGGAATAATTTAAGAACCAAAAACTACATACATTAACCGCAGAAAAACAAAGTCAATGAATTGGAAAACCTATCATGTGTATGAATCTATTTATGATTTAAATTGGTCGGCCTTGATCTCAGCAGTACAAGATTTCACTAAATCATTGTATGTTTCAGTCCTTCATACCTCCTTTCTCACAATAATTTTAGTAACCCAGAGAGCTTCAAATTCATGGTTCTCTGTTTTTTTTTTTTTTACATTTCAAGCTTCCACCTCATTAACAATTCGTTGTTTAATAGGAACCAGTTCCAAAACTTGGATTGCTTTTACATTGACATAACACAACATGTCTATCAGTTTATTTCATCATATCAACCCAAAAGATCTGGAGCAACATTTTCCTTTGAAATCATTATAAACTGACTATGCCATTGCTTAAAGTAAATGGGAAGAGCCTATGTTTTCTGGGTTCTTCTTATCTCGGCCTAACAGATAATTCAATTCAAATTCCTTCAGTAACTACTTAGAAATAGATTCAATGCTCTATACCAGAAACCAAACAAATTGAAAAAAAAGAAAAGAAGGAAGGAGATGGTGGGGCGTTTATGAATCAGAAAGAACGTAGCGAAGAGTATTTGAATTATGATCACATGAATCATCACTCTTAGAATACTTTCATCATCTTCATCCCCTTAACTACCAACAAAACCAAACAAACAAAATTAAATGGAACACAAAACTATACAGACGCCAGAGGGTGAGTGAGTTTGTCATACAAGGCTAATATATATAGCCAATTGGATGAAGGAAACCCTAGAGGTTTTTATTTTTTTGGCCCAATAATTCTGTGAGGTGATTTTACCGATGTGACCCTTTCTTTTCTTTTTTGATCCAAAGTGGAGTGCCCGGGAATTGATCGAAAGTTCGAAACCCTTCCTTCCTTATAGAGAGAGAGAGAGAGGATTTCAAAATTAAAATCACAGAGATGAATTGCAATGTCTCTCCGCGCCTTCAAAGAAAGCCTTAAACCCTGCCAAAACTCATCGAGCCAAACGCAGTCGTCCTCCTCCTCAATCTTCTCCCAAATCTTAGAGCCCGCAATCCCTAGAAAGCCCCCCAAATCCTCTTTGGCTCAGCAGCTTTTGAGACTCCAAGACCCTCCTCTGTCTCTTCAACCACCTCAGACCCAAATCAAACAAACCCAGGAAGATCACAATTGTGGGAAGGCTGAAACCAATGAAGACGACGAAGAAGACCCAGAACCACTGGGCTCTGGGACTAGGTCTAAAGTTAGTAGCTTTCAATTTGAACACACAGGACCATATGAACCCTTGGTCTTGTCCTCCCAGGGTGAATTCCCTGTTATTCAGGTATTACTTCAATTTGTTTTCCTCTTATCACACATGTTTGATGTATGCATGGTTTGGCGTGTGGATTGGGAACAAAGAATTCTTTCTTCTTATGGTTGTTATTTTATTTTTTGTTTTCTTAACTTGTTCTATGTAATTGTTGGGGGAGAGGAACACAAAGGTGAAGGCTTTTAATTGCCTAACAATTGAATATTTCGTTCTAGTAGCAGCAATATAGAGATAGGAGGATTTTGGTTCTGTTTTTGATATTTAAAGCTCAAGTAAGCATGTGCAAATTTGGAAGTTGAAGTAGTACAAAGGCTTCCAAGGATTATAGCAGTGCTTTGCTTATATATTGTTGGTCAAAAGAGATTTTTGGGTGATTAATAATCAGCAAAAGCATAATATCATCTTTAATCCAAGAGAAATTTATTGTTAGCATTGCTTCTCAGTTGGAGAATTTGCTTGCAGACAGAGCACTATGGTCATTATATAGCACTACCAGCTTCATGATTGTTTGGAAGTTTTGAAGCAAATGAAATGGAAAGGAAATAGTAATGGCTTGTCATTATACGGGTATGTTAGGGCACTTTGTTGACACAGTAAGTGACTGACCAATTAATCCTAACTTGTAAATTTGTAATTTGTCTTCTGTAATGATGGATCTCTGTAAGAAAGCAATAGGAATGACCTCATCTTCAATACACAATTGAAGTGCCATTAATAATTTAATTTGGCTTTGGGTCTTTAGAAGATTTTGTCATACGTAGCTTGAAATCACATTTTATGAATTTGTTTGCATGAATTAGATATGAATGTCTTTAGAAAATTTTATAGGTGTCACTTCTTTCCGTTTGCAGGTTCCTGCATCCATTAACTGCAGGTTGCTTGAACACCAAGGAGAGGGAGTAAAGTTTCTGTACAATATATACAAGAACAACCATGGAGGGGTTCTTGGAGATGACATGTAAGTATATCCTGTTGAAATTATATTTCATATTGTTTTAGAAGTTTTGATTATTTTCATATTACTTGTAGTTGTGTCCTCCAGAAAATTTTTACATTTTTTTAATTGTGTATTTTTAATATCAATCGTTTTGCATTTTAATTTGAGCATTTTCCTTCCTTTCAATGATAGGATAGATTTTAGTCAATAACTGGAATCAATGGTTTTGAAGACATGGCTCCCAATAGATTTTTCTATGCATTATCCAAAACCATCAATGAAGCACCTAGTCTCTGAGACTGAATATATACATATATATATATATATATATATATATATATAAACATATGGTGTTCCTTAACAACCTTAGCCAAAGTTAATAGGACAACAGTTTGGCTGTGCCTTTTTTTCATTTAAATCAACTGGATGATTTCATCCTCTCTCTCTCTCTCTCTCTCTCTCTCTCTCTGTAGCCGGCCTCTGATCTGGGCAGATTGGGAAAGAAGAGAGAGAGAGAGTGAGGGTAAAATGGGAATGAAAATTCTTGGGCGGCATCAGTAGAATTTCTCTACCTATATATGTATTGTAGGTAATGCATTCATGTGTAAACTCTAGATATTTACAATTTTTACCTTGAATTTCCTAGTGGGCAAGTTTCATATTTTCTCGCACACATTGAATAGGGGACTGGGCAAAACCATTCAAACGATTGCATTCTTGGCTGCTGTGTTTGGGAAAGATGGGGATCGCATTGACTCCACAATTTCGAAGAAAAATGAAATAACAGAACGAAAGCCTGTTCTCATAGTCTGCCCCACTTCAGTTATCCACAACTGGGAGAGTGAATTCTCTAAGTGGTCTAACTTTAGTGTTGCTGTTTACCATGGTGCAAATCGTGATTTGATTTTTGATAAATTGGAAGCTCACGGAGTTGAGATACTTATCACGAGCTTTGACACATACAGAATTTGTGGCAGCCAGTTATCAGAGGTTAATTGGGAGATTGTTGTTGTTGATGAAGCACACCGGCTTAAGAATGAAAAATCAAAGCTCTACATAGCATGTCTAGAATTTAAAACCTTAAAACGAATTGGTCTCACTGGAACTATGATGCAGAACAAAATCATGGAATTGTTTAATCTCTTTGACTGGGTTGCACCTGGATCCTTGGGAACACGGGAGCATTTTCGGGAGTTTTACGATGAACCTCTCAAACATGGCCAAAGGTCAACTGCTCCTGAAAGATTCGTCCGCATTGCTGATGAGCGAAAACAGCACCTAGTGGCGGTTCTTCATAAATATATGTTGAGAAGGACAAAAGAGGAAACCATTGGTCATCTTATGATGGGGAAGGAAGATAATGTCATATTTTGTTCCATGAGCGAATTGCAAAAGCGGGTGTATAGGAGAATGTTACAGTTACCAGACATCCAATGCCTGATAAATAAGGACCTTCCGTGTAGTTGTGGAAGCCCTCTTACCCAAGTTGAGTGCTGCAAAAGGATTGTACCAGATGGAAAAATTTGGCCATACCTTCACAGGGATAACCCTGATGGTTGTGATTCATGCCCTTTTTGTATTGTCCTTCCTTGCCTTGTCAAGCTCCAACAGGTAAAAGAGATCTCAAGTCTTTAACCTACAATGTTTTCACTATTTATATCAGGAGCACGTATTTCATTGTTTTCTAGAAGTGTTTTGATTCTTGTAAGTTGCGACCATTAAAGCTATGGTTTCCTAAGGGAAGAGGTGGAACAAAGCTTTTGTCTCCCCATCAATTAGGGCTCGAGTTTAAGGTGTAGAGGCAAGACTTATGAGATACTTTTGGTCTCCACTGATCAAATATTTTTAAATGTGAGAGAAAAAAAAAGTGTCAGAAAAGAAAATATCTGGGAATAAATGAATAGTGAAAATCTGGTTTTTTAGCCCGGGTATATGTATTTTTCTGTTGTTTTCTTGTTTTCCTAAACTCTTTTTTTTTTTTTTTGAAAGTTTCCTAGTCTCTTCTTTAGGTGGAAGTGGTTCACTTTGTCTGCACTGTTTGCATTTTTTTTTCTTGATAAAACTATTGTATTTACTGTCAAATTGAAGATATAACCAATACAAAACCCTCTTACTTTGCTTTCACAAGATAAGACATGAGGCATGCTGAGACATACATAAGCTCATTGGTGGCTTTTTGGATATATTTTCTGAGCTTGGCATCGAGCCATGTACTAAATATAACCAATATGAACCTTTAAAGTAAGTGCTTACATGGAATATGTTAGGAACATTGTTTGAGTGAGGCAATGAATTTTTGCATTTTATAAAGCATGTTTTACATTTTTGGATTGATCTATCCCTTACTATTTATATTGAACATTTGTTGTCACAATTTGTTATAATTTTATGTATTTTTGTGTGTTTAGATAAGTAATCACTTGGAGCTGATTAAGCCTAACCCGAAGGATGACCCAGATAAGCAAAAGAAAGATGCAGAGTTTGCCTCTGCTGTGTTTGGCCCAGATATTGATTTGGTGGGAGGCAACACTCAAAATGAGAGTTTTATGGGCTTGAGCGATGTTAAACAGTGTGGGAAAATGCGAGCACTTGAAAAGTTTATGTTCTCATGGATTGCACAGGGTGATAAAGTTCTTTTGTTCAGTTACTCTGTCAGGTAAATGTGATCCCTTGGCACCATAGTTCATTTTTCTTAAATTTCCTCAATAATAGTAGTGTTCTGTAAGGATTACAACATGAAGTAATTCTTATAAACTATCTCTTTAGTAGCTTTCATTTGTGGAGGTTTACAAATCACAAAATATGTGTTCGTTCCTCGGTATAACTTAAGCTGTTTCTTATTTCTTCTTTGTCTCATAACTTAGGCAGCTTATTAACTGATTCTGAAAACAATTGATACATGAATGCATTTTGTGAATTATACTCTTTGGGACTGCTTGATAATCTATTGACTTCTGGGCAAGTAAGAACTTTGTTGACTTTGGCCATAAAATAGATGTGCTGTGAGAGGAAGAGAGGGGAAAGCAAAATCTGAGCTGCATTTTGTATGGTTTATCTTTGAATAAGTTGGTATGCAGGCCAAGATTGAACTGAATATATCGTGTGTCCATGAATGGTCCAGTGTATGCCTTTCTTCTTTATGTCTGCCTGTGGAGCTTTTTAGTTGCTGAACTATAATTAACTAGAATTTCTTCTTCCAGGATGCTGGACATACTGGAAAAATTGCTTATACGCAAAGGCTATTGCTTCTCAAGACTTGATGGTTCTACACCAACCAATTTGCGCCAGTCTCTTGTTGATAACTTTAATTCAAGTCCAAGCAAACAGGTATATTTTTAATCAAATGTCAGAGAAGTCTGCAGTCAAGTTTCTGTTTGACAGTTATTTATTGTTCTAGGTGTTCCTTATCTCAACTCGAGCTGGTGGGCTTGGACTGAATCTTGTCAGTGCAAATCGTGTTGTAATATTTGATCCAAGCTGGAATCCTGCCCAAGACTTACAGGCACAGGACAGGTCATTTCGGTTCGGGCAGAAACGGCATGTGGTGGTTTTCCGCCTTCTTTCTGCTGGTTCCCTTGATGAACTTGTTTATTCACGTCAGGTGTACAAACAGCAATTATCAAACATTGCCGTTTCTGGAAAGATGGAGAAACGATATTTTGAAGGTGTCCAGGTAAAGAAACCAACCTGTTTTTCTTTTCGTTTCTCCTGGAACTTTGTTATTGGTATTCAACTACTAAATACTTGCATTTCACTTAATTCTCGTATTTTTCAGGATTGCAAAGACTTTCAAGGGGAACTTTTTGGTATTTGCAATTTATTTCGTGACCTTTCAGATAAGCTCTTTACCAGTGAAATATTTTAGTTGCATGAAAAGCAGGGTAAAAAAGAAGGGCATTGTCATGGTACGAAACAAGAATCAACCAAAATTTCTTGCGTAAAAGAAGTAGGTGTGACATCTTCATCAGTGTCCGAGACCAGAATGATCAGTGATTCTGAGAAGGCTTTAACTAGTCAACCTGTGCTCAAAGATGTGGGTAAGTATGATTTCTGATTTAGATTTTGGTCTTCTGGTACTCTTTCTTTGCGTTTGTCATACATTCTATGATTCCTTTGTTTCCTGTTTTAAGGATTTTGAGATTGGCATATCCATATTTATGTGAAACATCCTTTGTGCTCATTGGACCACAAATTATTTTGAAGAAATGAGGGAATTTGCAGTCAATATGGAACTATGACAGCTTTTGGCAATTACTTTAAGAAAAATTATGAAAACAAAGGCATTTATGGAAGATAAAGCTCCATGGTTTAATTAAATAGATTTGTGTTGCGGAAGTAGATTATTTGGGAGAAAAAAAATAACTGTCCTAGCTCGAGTGCATTAAGAACTATTAGTTATATTTATAAGTCAGTGAAGATGCGGCAGCCCTCTTAGGGAACTTTCCGAAATATAGAATGAGAATGTTGCCTAGTCAAGGAATTCATAAATCTGGATTGAGTTGGAAACAAGCTAGTGTATTATGAGCTTTGGCTGTCAAAGGTTATACTAGGCAAGGTAGCTGCTGCTGCGCGAGAGAAGATGATGAAGCTGCTGCGCGAGAGGACAAGAAGAGGACCTGCGGGCCTTATTTTTATTTGCCTTTTTATTTTTAAAACTGACCTCTCAAAGATGTTTTGGAAAGTCATTGGAAAATAAGAAAAAGGAAAGTCAGTCCAACGAACAACAACAACAACTTTCTCTCTTCGCTGGGTTCCTAAAACAATGAGGGGAAAAATAGTGAGGGATAAAGGCTATATTGAGTTGCATAGAAATTGTGGATTTGTCTGTCCACAATTTGAAGTGTGGGGTTGCCGACTCTTACATGCAATGGTGTTTGGACTTCAGACCATGTATTTCATATTGCTAGGTTCTTGAGAGGAGAACGTTTGCATTTATTAACCTTTTGCTCTCTATTTTATCTTTTTGCCATTTTATTTATTTATTTGAAATGTTGAATTCATTTTTGTTCTGAAAGCAACTGAATGTCTTGTTTTTTTTTTTTAGGTATTGTCTATGCACATCGTAATGAAGACATTGTGAATAATGGACCTGGAATGCAAGGGACGACGGAAATGGTTATCCCTTGTAATGATAGCCTCAGACAGCCTTGCACTGGTGTTGCTGGGAGAGAGCGTCGAGTGGGTATTGATGGAAAGGAGAATATATTTTTATCCATGGATCGGAAAAGGATTCAGTATAGCCTTCTTGCTAAGTTCATGGGCATGGGAGAGCTTGAATTTAGCAAGTGGGTAGTATCTACCACTCCTCTGAAGAGGGAGAAAGTTCTTCAGGACTACAAGGAGAGAAAGGAGAAGATGCCCAACAATGTTGATTTGTTATAAGTTGACATCCACCGATATGAATCGTTTATGGTGAGACTAGAACGATATTAGAAGTGCCTAGGACATTTAAAAGTTGATGTCTAATCATTGAAGTATTGTCTTCAAAGGTGTGCAAAACTAAACAGCTGAACTCTTTGTACAGTTCTGTGCATCTCCAAGATGTGTCAATAGATTTTATGACCAAAAGAAAAGATGTGTTACTAGATTGTACAATTTTTGGTGCCTCTTGTTTCAGCCGTGCCCCAAAAGTAAATTATCTTGATGGCTTTGTGATCCTGACCTTGCAATTAAGTTAATGCCAAACTTCAATTCAGGCTTGTACCTACAATATCAATTGGAACTTCAGCCTGTGTGCTAGTGAGTATGCAAGAACTCGTGCCGCCTGCTCTCGAGCCGTTGATCACGGCATGTTACACATTAATCTACTCGTATGGCGGAGGCTTTTGCTGCAGGTTGGTTGAACTTGGAGGTTGATAGTGATCTGAGTAAGGTAGTGAAGACTTTGAATAGCTAGTTGCTAGACTTGAGTTTTAGGCCAACCAAGGCTTTGATGCGGTAACATACTAACCAGGTGCAAAGTCAATTCATTTCGATTTGCCAAAAAATAAAAAATGTATTGGCGCGTGAGTCCCACGCTCCTCAAAAGCGCGTATGATTACCTTCCTCAAACAGTGCCCTTCCCAGTCTGACCTGCATTTACCAAAAACCACAGCAGAAGACCAGTGGACATGTCAACCACCACCATAGCTTGATAACTCAAAGTCTCCAACCCATTGTAATTATATTCGATTAGTTTCTATATTTTACTATCCAAAAGGCCTCTTCTGTTGCTGTACTTGCGTTGCTTAGGCGGTCAATTAGTCGCTGAGCTTTCTCTTTCTTCGTTTGATCGGCTGGTAGTTCCTATGTTGGACTCTAATTGAAGCAACCCCTCTCTCTTAACCCCTCTATACTCTAATGGGGTGTCCATTGTTCTCATCGCATTTACGCCGTCAATTCCAACCAAGAGGGTTGTTGGTGGTGGAGATTCGCACTTGAATTTCGGGTTTTGATATGGGGACCCTGCCAAAATTGGGGTTTTTGTGGTCTCCGACGAGGAAGTTCAGATTTCTATACTGGTTTTGTGCTGCTTTGGTGCTTTTTCCGACGGTGGCAGGTCTCAGACCACTGCGGGAAAGGGCTCGGTCGTGGGGTGATGAGGTTGGTCTTCGGAATTTTGGGTTTTGTCCTTAGTTTGCGAATTGTCATTGAATTTTATGACTCTTTTAGGGTTAAGATTGTGAATTTCACAGTGGAAATGTTGATTTTATGTGCTAAGCTCTATGAGTGTGAATGTGTTAATAGAATTGAATTGATACTTGCATTTAGTATAGTGCCAAAGTTTTGATGGAAACACGATGATTATGGCAAATTTTAAATATCATGTTTCCACAGTGAGGTCAAGGGACGAGCACAATTGTGAGGCGACTATAAACTTAATACAGGTCATGCTGTGAACCTTGTTGTGAAGTTGGTTCCAATGTCAGCCCATTATGATTTCCAAACAAGCTGCAGATTATTGAAAGTTTGTTAATACTGATTTACAAAATATTGTTTCATCTATTTTGTTGATCTTCTAATTAATTGCTTCAAAATCGTAGTAATTTTCATTTATTGAACCTGTGGAGGAAATTGTTTGGCATAAGTTTTATTTGCTGACATCTTATGCAGCAATGTTGTCTGTTTTGGGGTGTTCATTTTGGGCAGCATAAAGCTCATTTGTACATATTACAAACTTGCTTCTGTTTCTTGCCAAAATAATTCCTATTTGATTTAGGCTAGCGCAAAGATACTCTGTATTTAGCTTATCTACAGGAGAGGAATAGGGTTGATGACTGTCTGTCCAAGTTAAGTTTTGGTATGCAACCAAGTTATCAACTTCTGGATAATACTCCTCCTCAAGCTATTTCTTGTTTGCTTAATGACTTGTGTGGTTTCTCTACTGTGAACAGCTCTTTGAGATGATTTTTTTTTTCTGGGCAACCAAAAAGATACTCTGTCTCTGTCTTTGTCCCTCTTTTTCACGACACATTTCTTGTTGTCTTTTGTTTTTATCAGCTAATTAAGTTTCTTGTAAATTGCATTGATTGAATAGGTGGAGAAAACTATTTTACATGAAATAATATCTAGTAACATTTTCTTTTGAATATTGATTAGATTACTCATTAGAGATTAAATTATATGAACAAGGATTAATATATGCAGCAGTTTGTTTGCTTGCTGGTTATTTCCTTGGTTCTATTTCTTGCCAAAAGAACTAGTACATGAGTTTTGGTTTCCAAAGGAAAACATATTTGGTTCTGCTCTCTCTCTCTCTCTCTCATATTTTATATCATTTGTACTTCGATCCTTATGGTTTAAGACTTTAGTATTCGTCAAAGCTTTTGGGATTAGGAATGGAGCTTAACAGAAGAAACTTGATGATTATGAGCTTGGGATCAAGTGCGATTTTGGTCTGCTGTATTGGCATTGGTTACCACTGCTTTAGGATTATTCCCTTACATTATGATGAATCTGTTGCTATTGCTGAGTGAGGCTTGTTTCTTGTGTAATATATGAGTTAATTTCTGATTTTTTTGTAGATATTTTCTCAGCACTAGGTTCTGGGTTCCTTATCCCCTCCTATAGCTCTTCTGTTGTTATCAAATCTTTGTCTCTTCTAGAGACAAATTATAATGTTCATTAAACCACAGGAGAACTAAGAAAAAGAATTCTACCACTTAAACACTTATTTAGTCAATTACTGTTAAGTGTACATAAATAAATCATTTCAATTATAGTGCATGCAAATATTGACAATTATCTTTGTATTTCAGTTGACTGTTGTTAAGGAAGTGGGCAATACTGTCTGCCTACTACCAAAACAAGATTTTTGGAATTGCATGAAATCTGAATAAACCTACTAAATTTCTCATTTTACTTTTTTGCAGTGGCTATTTGTAAGAAAAGATGAAAGTGAGTTGGGTCCATTTGCTCCCTGGAACATAACAGGAACTTACAGAGGTTTGCAACTTATGGCCATATTTTTGTTCATAAGTTGTGGATTACGAATTGGTTCATATGATATTCTTATTACTTTTCATAGAATTGTGTACTGTGAAACTTGTGGCTGGAGTAATTGCATAAGGATCTAAAGTTGTCAAATTTAGCGGATTGTCTAAGCTCACAGTGCTAGTCTAGGAATAAGAGGGGGGCGGGGTGCAGTGAATCTGTAATAGCATTCTGCCAATGCAGCTTCTAAAGAAGGTTGGGGATTGTGGGGGATGGGGTGTTGGCTTTACATGATTCCTGAAGGAGGATACTTCTTGTCTTACACATTAGGATGAGTACTTGTTTTTTTGATTGGTCTGCTAGTGCAGGATAGGGTTTTTCTTGTTATGGTGGAATTTACATGTAGAAATGAAGGTTATGATTAAGTTTCTGGATTATTTGTCATGTTACAAGGAGCACAGTGTCTTTTATTTTTCAGTTATAGACTGCACAATGGCTTCAACTGACTTACATAGTTAAATACACTAAGGCTCCATTTGGATGGAAGGATTTAAAAGAATGGATTTCGGTTTTAATAATAAGTTTACTTTGGTTAGAAGAATCATAAAAAGACAAAAAGACTAAATACTATGCGTTAGAAACAAATATGAAATGATTAGTCACAGTAATATAATGAATTTGATTCAAATCTTACAGTGAACGTTTTAAATATGTGTTTTTGTTCTATTTCTTCCTACACAAGTACACACTATCCATTGGTGACAATATATCCAAGCACAAACTATAAACACTGACTAAAATGACTACATTTAATGGAGCCTTAAAGTAAATTTTCAATTTAAAATCCATTCATTGGGCAGGTGTGTGTACTTGATCTCATTAGATATATAAATATATTGTTATGTGCGTTGCAGGGACTTGGAAGTTTCCTGATTCTGCAAATAGTTCTTCCAGATTTCCGGAATTCAGGAAATCCAGTGGCAACTCTGTCATCGAATTAGTTAGCACACAAACAAAAATAACTGGCGTACATTATGTTCAGGTGAGCAGTTTGAACCCTTATGATGATCACAACTCGTACTAAAGTAAAGTCTGCATTTGTTAAAAGCATCTGACTTTTGATTCCTTGAATGCACACCATTTATACAGAACTAAATACAGTCACACATCAGACAAAATCTCACCAGACTAAAAAAATCGATAATGTACCTGGTATTTTTAGTCTTGCAGATAGGCAATCATAATAATGGGTTTTATTTATTAATAAGAATCATGTATACTAATAGGACAAACCTAGGGGCCTTCTCCTGTGGACTTTTTTATCATGGTAAATTTTCTCCTGATGGAACATGTGCTCCATGAATTCAGTTGTCAAATATTTTCCCTGTATTGGTAGCAGCTTGATTTAGCAATGCAGGCTATTGATTTGTGAGCTATTGGTAGACTTTATTGCCTCATAAGGCAATGAATCTTTTTAGGTTTAATTTAGATGCAGTTCCTGGGGCAGAAGCAATTAATATTGTTGGACAATAACTTTCTGTATACCACTTTGGGGTACATTTGCGATTTTATGATATGCTTGGGCTTTTATCATCTTTAAATGCCACACGGTGAAGTTCAACAGCCGAACGGCTTAAATATGCATCTTTTTGTTCATATATAATTCTAGCACTCTTCCTGTCTTTTTTCTTTGGTTTAATTCTACCACTCGTTCTTAAGATGTTTAATTTTTTAATTTTGCTTTACCATTTGTAATCTATGAAATATTTGCTTTTCCCATGAGTTTCCGAGTTTTTATCATACTTCTTTGCATAATTTCTATTTTTTTCATTTTGCTGATAACAGGGTGTAGTTATTTTCCATGATGTGTTTGACAATGAACACAATGTTGGGGGTGTCCAAATTAGGGTGGAAGGTGTATTTATATGGCCATTTAGACAGCTTCGAATGGTAGCTAATAGGTAATTTTCATACTTTTTGTTATTGAAGTTTTTCTCCTTTTAGTTGGTTTCATCATTTTCCCCTGGTTTCCATTTAAGTTTTTGTGTTATGCACTTATACTTATGTGCCTTATCATTGTGCAGTGGAAAAGAGGGAGACTCAAGCCAAGAAGAAGATTATATTTTGTCAAACCCGTATCATATGGTATCATTTGTTATTCATCTTATTTGTTATGCAGCCTAATAACTCTATGACTATCTGTTGTCTTTGTTGTGTATTTATCTTGGTGTTTACTTGCTGTTGTTTATTCATATCTTGTTTTTCATCCATAGTGCCAGAGGGTGGCAATAGACAGTACATTTTTGCTTCAGTTTAACTTTGTATTTGAAATAATTTCTTGAATCAGGCCTAACAGAAGAAACCAGATTTAACTAGGGATTATGTCGGATAGGCTATTGTTTATATAAAGTGAGCTGTTATGTACAGGTGCAGGGTGCTATACTTCCCTAACCAACTAAGGCCTTAATCTATTGTATAATAGGAGAATGTAGATGGTAGGAGCACGTGGGAAAATTTTGAAAATTAAGGAGGCATCCAAGTTAAATTTTCAGGCCAGGGTGCACGATAGAAAACATGCAAAACAACCTTGTCCCCTATGATGCATGGCTGGCTTATCCTATCGATTCTACTGAACCGGGCCGAATCCAAGCCCAACCGGACCAACTGTTACCGCCAAAGGTTCGGTTGAACTGAATCGGACAACCCCACTCGGTTCGGTCTTGGTTCTCGATTAGGAAATGTTCGAAGCCCTTAACTCTCTTACAAGAAATATCTGGCCCTCAACCACTAGACCAAGAGTTCTCCTTGTGATACTATGTACAACATATATATTTATTACTTTCTTATTAAAAGAAAAATAAAAATATTCCATAGTTATTTCATTTCAACCACACTTCCTCTTCTTTTTGTTCTTCCTTCGTCTTCTTCCTGCTTCTTCTTCTTCCCCTTTCTGGTTTCCTTCCGCGCTTTTCTTTTTCATTCTCCCTTCCTTCTTCTCTTCGTTTCAGACCCTCCTCTTTTTCTATTTTTCTCTTCTTCTTTCTTCTGTTCCAGTTTTCCTTCCTCTTCTTCCATTCTTCTCCATAATCTTCATCATAAGATCTGCATCAGAGTTTCAGCTGTCGTCCGTTTCCAGATCCAGCTGCCTCCATTTTTTCTCTTGCCGTTCTCTTTTTAGCCGAATTCTGAACCGAGGCTAGCCGACATCTCGGTATACTGAGTTGTCGGTGACCGACGAATGCGGTTTGGTTTCGGCTGCAAATTGGGAGAACCGACTATAGTCGGTCAGTAGGCAGTTGCGGACTTTTGGTCGGTTTTGGTACCAAAGCCAGCCCTACTATGCTGTATTTACATCTTTTAATAGAATTTAAAGAAAAAATAAACCAAGCCAAGGAGAAAGAAAAAGAGAGTAAGTGAGTTGGATTTAGATATCATCTATAAATAACCAATAAACAATCAATTTAAGTTTAATAAACAACACATGTATGGTTATTAGCTTCTAGATACATCTCTTAGTGTTATTCTTATTGACGTGTTGGGGGGGGGGGGGTGACTATGTTCGGGTTTTGCTTCTCGTTGTTTTCTAAATTTTGATTGACTTCTCATTCTTCTTACTAGCATCTCTTCCCTTCATATGTGTATGTAATTATTTAGATAAATATAGTCTTACATGTATCTTTTTATTTTAAATAAAATTTGTGTTTCTTAGTAAGAAATTTGTGTTTCTTTTTATCTTTTTTATTTTTTTAATGCTAATTCATGTAATCATTTTCAAAAGTGAAGTTAGTAAGCAAAAAAACATCTGAATGCGTCACTGGGTTTCATTGCATATTCCCTAGGCAGCTACAGTTCCTTGAACAACTACTCTTTTTTTTTTAAATGGCCATATTTATCACTAGTTTGTAATGTATCTACTGATATGTATGATGTATGTAATGTGTCTACTGGTGAGGGTTTGAGCACTCACATGCTACATGCATTCTTCTTTGAACAGCTTGGAGCTTTCTCTTCCCAGGTTTTCCAAGAATCTCCAAGAGATAAGCTATGGAGGAAAAAGCATTGTAATTTCTCCTACTTCACTTTTAGTTTTCATATCGCTTTTATGATGTTATAATTTATTTATGTTCTCTTACTGCAGCGCCAATTTATGAAATGGAGAAACATTGTAATATAGAAATTGCTGGCCAAATTTCACGTGTCTCATCCTCCCATAATGGTATTTGAGTTTTCTCAGCGTATGGATTCTTTCTTTCCTTTTAATTGCTTCCTTATCATCCTTTGAAAATTTAGATTCTTCTATAAAACTTTTTGTTTTTAATCAAAGAACAAAAAAGAAGAGGAAGATGAGAAGAGAGATGATGAAGGTCAAGGAGAGAGGAGAATGACACTAATCTATAATGTCTGTGGGATGAATGTGAAGCAAACTTTATGTACATCCTACCTATAATCTCTGTGGAATATATGCCCTTGTAAATTTGTATCTGCCATTACATTCGGTGTTGGTATATTTCTACCAAAAACTAACAGGAAGCCAGAAATTCTCATTTCACCTCCTGGTTTACGAAAATCTATTCCTCTTTTTGTCAACTTTCTGTTTCTATTTATTAAAGGTCAGCGATGCTGAAATGAAAAATTCAAAAAAGAGGTTGCAAAAGTATAAAAAGCTGTATTCTCAGTTAAGTGGTATGCAGTAAAATGAAGAAGTGACATTCAGGATTGTACGGATATTTTTCGGCATATACGAACAAAATTTCTATACGCTTGTAATAAGACTTTGTGCGAGTGTCATGTTTTATATGCATACGTGTATAGCGTCTTTGGCTTATATCAAACTTAATTTACTCTCTCGTATCTTTGCATCAATGCGTATGTAATTAACTATTGTCACCGTATCTTCTGTCTTTTATAAAAAATATAATTAAAAAAAATTGTTATCCATAAAAAATAAATGTCATCATTTCAGCTTTTTTATTTATTTATCTTTTTATTATTTTTATCAATGAATAAACAAATAAGCTTCAAGCATTAAGGGGCTTGTGCACGTGGGAGGTCAAAACTTCTAACCTTTGATTGTGATTGGAAATAATTATTTGTTTGTTTATTTTGAAATGTCTACTCTTATTACAAATTGGCTATCATCTATTAGATGGAGATCGTGATCGTTACCAAATAGAAGGGTTGATGGAGAGTCCTTCAGTGGATGATGATGGAGATTGCTTCTCACCCTTGATATTAAATGCTACTTCTGTCAATGTTGAGGTGTACTATAACAAAGCAGTGAACTATACGTTGATGGTCACCTTTGTATCCTTTTATTTTTATTTTTACATCAGTCTTGCAGGTTAGTTCAAATGTCAATGTTATATGCCACTGTTGGAAAGGAATTCCTTAACGTATATCCTCAGGTCTCCTTCCTACAAGTTCTTCTCTTAATTCGGCAAATGGAACATAGCAACACTCAGTCGGTAAGAAATTTGTCCAAAAACCAAGCAATTTTAGCAATATGTCAATCGTCATTCAGTTTCTTTTTCTTTTTATTTGACAGAAGTAATTGTGGTTGCCTTTTTCAGGGGGCTGCCAAAGTTTCGATTCTAATGATTGGCCAACAGGCTATCATGGATGCTTATCTTTGCCTTCTACACTTGACAGCAGGAATACTTGTTGGTAAGTTTGTTATTTGTCACTACCAGCTTGGTTTTAAATTGCTTGTATGTTTCCAATCTTAGAAAATGCGGTATACTAGTAATTAGTAAAATACTTTTGATTAAGGTATTTAATTATACATGCTCAGAAGCTGAAGTTAACGTTATTGTAACCATCTAAAGTACTTGATTGCCATTCAGATCATTGGTAAGAAGTATTGAAATTAAGATTACAATAACAAAGTCTCCTGTCTTTTGTTCATCACATGTAAATTTTCACCTATTCGATGATACTTAAGTTGTTTTTTCTCCTTATTAACTATAGATTCCTTGTCCATACAGAATCCTTGTTTAATGCTTTTGCAACTGCCGCTTTTTTCAAGTTTGTTGTCTTCTCAATATTTGAGATGAGATATCTTCTTGCCATATGGAAAGCAAATAGGCCCACAAATAGTGGGGAAGGTTGGGAGACAATGAGGCGTGAGCTTTCAGTTTTATATAGCCGTTTCTGTAAGTACTGTTTTGGAATTTGAGTTTATGCCACTTCATCATTAACTTATTTTTGTAAGTACTGTTTCAGTTTTATGCCACTTCATCAAGTCATTGTTGGAATTTTGACTTTATTGGGAATGATGCATATAAAACATGAATTTTATACATCCATTCATATCCAACTCTTGGAAGTTAATCTCTCTTTATTCTCAAGGATAAATGATAAGAATAAAGTGATCTGACAATTATAGATTGTATGCCAATTTCTTGTTTTGAACTAATGACTCTAGAATACATACTTATTTTGAACTTTTGGCTTTTAGTTAACTAATGCCGAAGATGGATGTTTCCATTGATTTTAAGCTGTCAGAAAACCCAGTAGAGTAAGGTAGAAAATTTTCATTCAAAACAGACTGGAGGATGATTTGGTGATGGGGAAGTTGAACCCTCTGTCATATCAGCTACTGTTGAACCATGGTGATTTGACAAGTTATATAGCTAGTAACTTATTTCCAATCCAACAGTCTGCCCAAAACCCCAGCTAATTCTCACTCCCCTGGCGCCAATTTGCACCACTATAGAAAACCAGCACACCCCGTTGCGATATATAATACCATGGTTTGCAACTTGACCCCCTCACTATCACTTCTGTCTCCCACCCATTTTCCTAGTCATGGTATGTTGTAGTCCTTAAGTTATGGTTACCTAATAACTTCGTTATCATCCGTAATCTTGGGTACTTCACGATAGAGACAGTAGTCCTTTAGATATCCAGTATCCTAAGTTTTGGGTATTTCATGATGGAGACTGTCTTTTAGATTTCCAGAATGCTTTAGTCTATGATATATGCTTTAGTCTATCATTTACGTTTCAAAAAATGATATATGCTCACGGATTTCCATTTTGTTTCTCTGTTAATTGAAATGATTATATTGTATGATTCTTTGTTACAAATTTCAGGCTTTATGTAAATCTATAACCATTTGCAGATGGGATTCTTTTGGGAGGAATTCTGGTCATGTACGAGTTCCATAACTTCTTGAGACCTATTCTTCTCCTTATGTACTCCTTCTGGATACCTCAAATAACCACCAATGTTATCCGTGATTCGAGAAAACCTTTGCACCCTCAATACATCTTAGGCATGACTGTTACTCGCCTAGCAATCCCGTTATACATATTTGGTTGCCCTAACAACTTCATGCGCATTGAGCCTGACAAGAGTTGGTGTATTTGTTTGAGTTTATTTATTGGACTGCAAGCATCAATTCTTCTTCTACAGCACTATCTTGGATCTCGGTGGTTCATTCCTCGTCAGGTTTGGTGCAACTCTGATCATTTATATCTTCCTGGAAATTCTTTTTCTTTTTCTACTCCCTTTTGATTTCACAATGACACACACAAGCACGCCCACATCAAGACACCTCTGTTTGTTGTCTTGAGAATGAACGATAATGATATTCTTAACATGTTAATATCTTATCGAATTTCCCTAAGCAAGGAGCAGGTTTGTTCAATTGGACTATGATGCATATTTGTTTTTGCAGTTGAATAGTAGCTAATTGATTTTCGTTTAAGAATATTTATAGATGATTATATAAAGATTTTCACTAAATGTGTTTTATCAGGCTTTGATATTAATAAATTATTGATTGTTTTTAAAAGAAAATTAAAGAATGTTGAAGGCCTATCACTATTGTAAATCATTTCCAACACACAAGTTTATGTTGCTAAAGGAATCTGTTTTTTTTTTGGTATTATGAAATTGGTATACTTTATGTCAGCTTTGAGTGCCTTGACATTCTTTTTATGACAGTACATGCGTTGATAGAGTGTGCACTTATTATGGTTTTCTGCTGCTCTTTTGGAATAAATGAAGTTTACGATGGCTGTAGGAATATGATAATAACCTTTATAATTATATTTCTTATTTTAGATTTGGGGAAAAACTGTAATTATATTTTACCTTGATAACGTCACTTGTGCATGTCATTACTGTGTGACATATCGATTCTCTTATGATTTTTTGCAGATTCTACCTGAGAAATATAGCTACCATAGAAGGTCTGATCAGGATACAAATCACGCCACAGACTGTGTCATTTGCATGACTGCAATTGATCTCATGCAGCGCTCAAATGATTGCATGGTACAGTGATGGGATGTTTTATTTTATAATAAGTAGCTTGACTGGTGCTTGATGTAATTTGCTATTTCCCTTGCAGGTGACACCATGCGATCATTTCTTTCATTCAGGTTGTTTACAAAGGTGGATGGATATAAAGATGGAGTGCCCAACTTGTCGGCGTCCACTGCCACCAGCCTGAACTCTGTCTATATCACGTATAGGATCAACTGACATCACCCAACTCACTAATTTTGGTACATTGACTCCATGGCATCCAAGCACTCCAGTAGAACTGTTCTGAAATTTTAGGGTTTGACTGGTGCAGTAATTTCTGAGTGCTTATTTGGCATACCAACTCTTTGATTTTCCCTTGTTATTTGAGGATTTTGTAGCTATGCCAAAATAATTCAACAACCAAAACATGCCTTCTTCTAAATAAAGCTCTTTTGGTGAATCATTTGTTTCTATTTCAGGTTGGATATTAAATCCATGTTCTGTATTTCATTTCAGGTTGGGTATTGAATCCATTTTCTGCTTGAGTGCACCTTCAGAAGAAGGTTGAGATACAACATAATCAATTTCTGAACTGTAACAGTGCAATAGTTTGCAGCTCGATCCAATGATATTTTTGCATTGTTGTATATTGTATAATTAGTCAGCAATTCAATAGGTGAAAATCCTCGTCAATTCCATCAGAAAGTTGTTTTCCACTGCGCTTGGGCTTTAAAAGAAACAAGAAAAGAAATTGGCATGGGTCTTGATTAAACTCAGCTAATAATACGATTGTGATTAGACTGGACTATATGATTGTGACAACTATTGTATCTCATGTGCCTGATGAACTCATGCTTACAGTGATAATGAACTTCAGCGCATGCCAGAACTCGATGCCATGCTTGTTATAAAATTCCTTACAAGACTAACTCAAGCTTAATGTTAGCTTGGAAGCTCCGGACAGGGCCAAGTTATGATGGACTCATAAATTCTCTCATGAACATGGTCCTGAAGATGTTAGGATCCCAAAATATGTTAGTATAGATACTTTGTTTATGAACATCGTTCCTTGCCATAAGAAGATTCATTTGGACAGTTGAACATCTTAGTATAGTTTCAAGCTAAGCATGTTGGGACATGATATAAACGTAAAGAGTGCTTGCCTCGGATAATGAGTACACTAAACACCGACTAATCTTGTAATGCATGTATGGAGGTCTAACGTAAGTGTAAACGCCTATGCATTCCTAGGTTTTAGATGCAACCAGTTTTCTAACCTGAGACATCACCGCCTATCTTATGTTGGGACACTAAAGCTTTGACTTCGTCTCGAAAAAGGAAATATACATGAATGCCTCAAATAGGATCACCTTCTAGGTAATTGTAAACGTTAACATTCTAAGAAGCCATGTGAGAATTTGTCTCTAAAGTATTAGACCTAAACATAATGCCGGATTTTGAGATGTGTCTCGATTGGTAATCTTGAAAAGATACATTGCGGTGATCATGATATCATTTAGGGTTGGACAAATTTTTTTACCATAACTTATGATTGAATGTTCAATGATAGAAGAACGGTACCACATTGTATGGACAACTCAAAATTAGGTTCAACAATATAATGAATATTGGTTTAATAACACTCTAGCTACTTCTTATGAGTTGAACCTAGAGTGTTATTAAACCAATATTCATTGACGTGATATAATGCGTAGTTGACGTGAGACATAGGGATGTCACTTAGCTAGGTAACTTATATTGAGATATGTAGTACCGTTCTTCTATCATCCCTATGTCTTACGTCAACTACGCATGTTATCACTTGCCCTTGATATGGATAATTTAACAACATAGTACATTGTTAATTAATACATGAATAATACGTATGTATATCAACTAAATCTTATAGCTACTCTATTTTAAAAATTATCTTCATGTATCTGCATATTTGATGATAGTTATGGGTTTAAAAAAATTTCTATCTCATCGACAATTATGATCTAAAATTATTTATCCCAGAAAAAAAAAATATCTTGTGTCCACCACTGATGGTGGACTGTTTCCACAAAGTTGTTGTGTTCTGAAGCCCAAGAAAACCAGAAATCACTTTTCTGGGGAGATGTCCTTCCATCTTGTCTGATTACAGCTTGTTTACCTTGTTTACCTCATGTACGTCAGTGAGATAAATTTTTCTATTGAATTAATTTCTGGTATAGCCCCCATCTCTCAGGTACCTTACATGATGGCCCTAGCCGAGCTTGAAGAATTAAAAACCTAATTGCAATAACTTGTTGATAAATGTTTCATTCGACGACCTAGTGTTTCTCCTCGGGGTGCTCATGTACCGTTCGTTAAAAAGAAAGATGGTACAATGAGACTTTGCATCAACTACAGGAAACTGAACAGGGTCACTCACTGTAAGCAATATATATCCTTTACCTCGCATTGATGACTTGTTTGATCAGCTGAAGGGTGCCAAAGTCTTTTCCAAGATAGACTTGAGATCATGTTACCATCAACTGCGCATACGGGACTCTGATATCCCCAAGACTGCTCTTCGATCTTGTTATGGTCATTATGAGTTCCTTGTGATGTCTTTTGGGTTTACTAATGCACCTGCAGCTTTTATGGACGTCATGAATCGAGTGTTCCATCCCTACTTAATCGTTTTGTGATCGTGTTCATTGATGATATTTTGGTGTATTCAAAGGATGAGAAAGAGCACGCGAAGCATTTGCATATGGTATTACAGTTCTTGCGAGAGGCTCAATTGTATGCTAAGTTTAGTAAGTGTCAATTATGGCTTGAGTAAGTGTCAATTATGGCTTTAGTAAGTGTCAGTTTTGCTAATACCATACATATTGACATACATATTAAGACTAGTCGCATCAGATGAAATATCATTATATATCATTAGCAATATCATTATTAGAAGATATGTAGATAATTGACAATTGTCAAAATAGTGGATGTATATATTAAAGACCGGAGATTGTCATACCACGAGGATTGATGGCCCAAAACCCGCTTGGTAGATTAATTACCTAGGTTTCCTAGCACTGTATGGTGAAACAAGAGATGGATAAATGCAAGAGTGTAGTGAATATATACAAATGAGTGTAGTGGTCACATTTTTGTGTTTTGAAATAAGTGAAATATAAATGAGGTAAAGTAAGCAATAGACTAAACTAAGTTAAAGTAAACTAAATGTAAAAAGGACGAACATGGATAGATACAGAAATGGTAGAATGATTGGGAGTTTCGGGTTATTACTTTAATCCAATTCCGATGTGAATTAACCTAATACACATACATGTTGAAATGTTCATGAAACAAATCCGACGAAGTGAAAGAAGAGAAGAAGATAGTAGAGAAAGAGGAGAGGAAGATAAAAGGAGAAGGGAGAAAAAGGAAGAATGAGAAGGGAGGAAGAAGAAGAAGAGGAAGAGAGAAAGAACACATTCATCAAAGGATTCACACATAAATCAAAGTTGATTAATAGATTAAATTTCGTACCCTAGTCATGCTATAGTTCTTGGGCCATGTCTCTAAAGGTATCATTGTGTCATGCTATGGTTCACCAAAACTCACCATTTTATTAACCTAAGTCATTCTATGGTTCTTAAGCTAACAAATATTGGCTAAGAGCACCAATACTTAGGAACCTAAACAAGTTAAGCCCAAGATCAAACTCAAACTCATCATGCTCATTGTCAATTTCCTAGAAAGGGTAAGGGTACCAAGCTCACACTTTCACATCAAGATAGATCAAACACATGCTTAAAACTTGGTAGTTCCTAAATAAGCATCTAACACATAACAAAAATAGGCAATGAACATATCAAAATATCAACGAACATGCATATATATATATATATTGTGAGATCCCGGAATTTCAATTTCGTTTTTAGAAAGGAAAAATGATTTTGAGTAATTTTTATTTATAATTCTATTCTTGATCTTTATAGCTTTCAAAAATTATTTAAATTTTTGGTTTGTCAAAATTTATCTTTTGAGGCCGTAGAATGAAAGTAGACGTCATTACGAGTTCGTAAGAATTTTCCGGAGACCCGAGCTATTTTTTTTTAATGATTTTTGGAAGTTAGGAATTATTTGAAATTAGAAAATTAGGTGACGTGATCTGGACCGTTGGATCTCTCCACCCTTAAATCTGAGCCGTTGGTTTAAGTCGGTTATGTGTTTAAATTAGAAGCAAAGACCCGAACAGCCCAGAACTTTTCCAGACCTTGTTCACCGACCCGTTTCCTTCTCCGATTACCACCTTCCACCTCCGGCCACTTCACGGCACCAAAATGGTACAGGGAGCTTCACCTTGCTACGGTGAGTTCATGGGTGGTTGTGGCTAGTTAAACCGATGCCGGACAAGGGAGAAACGGAGGAAAGAAGCTTCGACAGCTCCGATCGTGCTTTCTGATTCCGGCCATGAAGGCGGCTGAAATTGATGGCTTTACCTTCGTCTCAATGAGGGGAACACGGCTGTGGTCTTATATTTTCAAATCGATGAAGGGAGAGAGAGAATCGAAGCAACCAAGTTCATGGGTTTCCGATCGGGTTTTCCGATTCCGGCAACTTCTGGGGGTCGGGCTTGTGGCGGAAGCTTCCTCTCGACGTTTCCGACCTTCCTATGGTCTTGGTTTGTGAAATAGATCAAGCTTGAGTGAGAATCGAAGCTCCAAAGCTTCTTGGTTTTCCGGCAGGTTTCTGTGATTTTCCGGTGTTTTCCGGCCATGAATGGCGACAAGTAAGGCATCAAACTTAGTCCTCATGTCGAGCTCTACGGATTAGTATAATTGGAATTCGTTTTTGGTTCAGTTTTAGAGAATTGGTAATTTGGGGTTTATGGCCACTACGGGTTCATGGTTAACAGTGGAGGTTTGTGTCATCCTTGGTTTATTTCCTACATAAAATTGTTCCTGAAGCTAGATTATGATCAATTGAATGAGAATTCGCAGAATTGGATAGCTCGCTGACTGTTTTTGGTTTAAGTGTCAGTTTGATCAAGTATATAGTTGCTATGGTTTGTACTGCAGTTGTGAAAGACACATTGTTTGGCTCATTTTATTGTGATTATGTAGATGGGTGGTTTGTTAAGACATTCGAATGTAATCAGGAGTTCAAGAACATAAACAAACGAATTACGACGAAGATGAAGCCTAGACTTTGAATCTAGGAATGGAGTTTCCGTATGGAAATGGGTATTGGAAAATTAGTTATCGAGAATTAGGAATTGAGTTGGATACTTGTTGAATTAGTATTTTTGGTTTATAGTTATTTGAAGTGTTTTGAAGAGACGTGGAGATTGACTTGGAATTCAAATTTGGAAAGGGACAAAGGAAATGGGGAATATGAATTTGGGTGTCCTTAGTAATTGTGAGGGTTGCACCCAATGAGAGATGTAATGCGGAGTGAAGCACTAGTCAATTTTTATTTGGTAATAATTGGTTAAATCGATTCGAAGTAAATTGGTGTAGGATATGGAATTGAGATTTGACAACAGAATTGCATGTTTTACGAACAAAGTCGATTACGGAGATCTAGAGAAGTGGTTATCAATTAAGGTTCGAACGATATTGGTGAGTCCAGTAATCGTTGGAATCTAGCCTTTCAGAATACGAGTTACGAGAGTGTCAACGTTGAGCAGCATTGGAATTAGAGCTCGAAAATCCAGGTAGGGATCTCGGGAAACCTTTTTCTATAAAATGATAAATAGAATAATATATAATTGAAATCGGTGAATTGTTTGTCATTGATTGAATTACATGATGTTTGTTATCGCTTTACATAAAAGCATGTGTAATAGATTATTTTACAAGAAGTAATGTTATAATCTTCATGCATGCTTCATAGTGAGGAATTGTGAGGATGCAATGAAAAATAGTATGGATATTGAAATCCAGAGAGAATGAAAGAAAAGAGAGATATCCTTTTGTGTAGTTGAGTTTGCTGCATGGATTGCTAGATTCTATGGTATGCCCACAAGTGCACAAACAAGGGAAAGTATGCCCTGGGAGTTGTCTGTCTAAAAGATAGAAACTCTTACAACCGCCTGAAGGTTGCAAAACTATCTAATCGGGTTTCGGAACTAGTGACCATGAGAAACAAGATGACTAACAAAAGAGATGGTGAGTGCGACATGAGATTTGAGTCAACATCGCATTCATACATTATAGTTTTGATTTCTGTACTTTTGCTTTATTGTTTGACAACTTGATTGTAACACTATAAGAATAACCTAAAAAGGTTTGTCTCTACTGAGCAGCGAGGTCGAAAGCTCACCCCTACAATAGGTTGTTGTTTTACAGGTACGATTTACGAGTTTCGAAAGGGATTAGAGACGAGAGTGGATTAGAACGTAGAAGATGGCGTAATTTCTCTTTGTAAAGGTTTTGTAAATTTATTTTCAACAATTTCTGAAAAGTATTTGGTTTTGTATTAATTTTATTTTAAGTTTTTAACGTTCACACCTCGGATTCGGATTTAGGTGCTTAAAATCCACCGACACCGGGTCCGGGGCGTGACATATATATATATATATATATATATATATATATATACAAGGCTTCTCTCCTACATAGGTCCCCAACTTTTTAAGTTGCGGAATTTTGATCTTAGCCTATAGATTAGATCATTTAAACTGATCTGACGGCTGATATCAAAACTCTGCAACTTAAAAAGTTGCATACCTCCACAGCAGAGAATCACTTTATATATATATATATATATATATATATATATATATATATATATATATATATATATATATATATTAGTTTGCTCAATCCATCATCAATAGACTAGGGCAACAACCCTAGTCCCTAATTAATCATAAGCAACTACTCACATATACTTAGAATTAATATACATCAATAATCTCAAGATTGACAAGCTAAGAATTAGATAAAAGTAAAGAGAGGTAGAGGGATGCTCAATGAAGATGACTAGTAGCTCCTTGTGTCACTCAAGTGGTAGCAAGCTCTTCTTCTTGGTCTCCTTTTTCTCCTCTTAGGTTCTTCTTGTCCAAAGCTTCAAGGATCTTGATGTTCTTGATGACTCCAAGATGATTTGAGGTGGAAGTGAAATAATGGTGGAGAAAAGTAGTTAGGAATATAGAGGAGGGAGTTAGGAAGAAGTTTTGTGAAGGAAAGAAAAAGATTTGAGAGGTGGTAAGAGGATATAAGAGGGGAAGAAGGTGGACAACCGAGCATGGGCGACCAGTTGCCCGAACGACTGTTTTGAGTGTTTTTGAGAGCTTTTGGGAGAGAAGGAAGAAGAAAGGTTTAGGGAATTTTGGGGGTGGAGGCTAGGGTAGATGAGTGATGAATTCCTTCATAAAAATAGAAGTGAAGAGGAATGTATAAAGGGAGAGAGAAGATGATTGGATGGTTGAGATAGATTGGGATTGATCTAAGAGCTAATAACTAAGATTCTAAGCTAAGAAAATTATCTAGAAGGCTAGGGTAGGTGGGAAAGTGAAGAAGAGAGAAATGGTAGAGTGGTAATGTGCTATGGGAAAGGAAAAATCAGATTTGGATGGTTTAGGAGACAAACAAGAGGTTGAGAATGCTAAAAGACAAATGGTGTTGGAAGCATTTAATGTCGTGTCTTGAATTTAAATTTCAAAATGCAAACCAAGACTAAAATATCTTGAATCACCAAGATAAATATTCCTAGCTGAATTAGGAAGATTCATGAATGAGTCACAACAAGGCAATAACCAGCATATTAATTTTTGGTTGTTTGATTGGGTAGATGAGTGATACCATTTTCCCTTATTAAATTTTCTCCTAGCTGATATTCGTCATACTATTGATACTAAAAAGTTTGTTTCTGATTTTCTCATTGATAATATGTGGAACTATGACAAACTTTTGTCTTATTTACCGCCTCAGATTGTTCATAAAATTAATTTTCTCTCTTCCTTTACCTCTTTCTAATATTGCATATGAGTTTATTTGGGGCCCTGAAGGTAATGGAAGATTTTGTATTAAATCTTCTACTAACATTTTAGCTCAAAATGTTGTAAGTCATTCTTGCTCTCAATTATTAGATTTAGTCTGTAAGCTCCCAATTCTTCCTAAAGTAAAGATTTTTGGTTGGCAACTTATTCGAAATAGACTGCGTACTAAAAATCACATTTATACCAATCAACAAATGGATCCTCTATGCTCTCTCTCATTTACACACATCTTCCGTGAGGCAACTTCGTAGCATATTCTCTTGCCTAGTATGGTCATACAACTTTGTCACGCCCCGGACCCGGTGTCGGTGAATTTTAGGCACCTAAATCCGAATCCGAGGTGTAAGCGTTAAAAAGTAAAAATAAAATAAAATACAAGAAAATATGTTTCCACTGTGCAACTCTAATCTATTAAAAATAATAAAATCATTTACAAATACAAAAAAAAAAAAAAAAACACCTTGATCTACACTCGTCATTCTATGCTCGTCAAACTCTAAGTAATTCTCTGCAAAAAAATAATGGAGATGGATGGGTGAGCAAAACCACGCGCTCAGTGAGTAGATCATGTAATATGTCAGTGAAGCTATGTTGTTTTACACACGCTACTAATATAATATATAATAACACAATCATCATATCACATCGTCCCTTCATATTAAGGTCATCCTTCAATTTAGTGATCGTCACGGCCACCTAATGACATCCTCGTTCTATAGCTCTGTGTGTCACATCTTTACCTCGGCATAACAATCATGAAGTTCTCATGTTCCATGAATAACATCAACTAATACTTTCACATAATATATTTCATAAATAAACATGCTTCCCTTGAAAAAGATAGAGAGATTTTAGAAATAGAATGAGAAATTTAGAACACATTACATAACCCACTCACCTTGATTCCGAGAATTACCTAGCATAACAACGACAGTACGAACCTCCTAAAAATAGCCTTAAAAAAATATCAACACCTAATCTGGAATTTATTTGGCTAGATGGATAGATCTCGTCGAGACGAATTCATAGACTTTTGCGGATCCAAAATCAGAGCTACGGTTAAAAAGATATGCTAAAAAGAAGTTTTGGAAAATATATAAATAAATAATAAAAATTATCCGAAAATTATGAGAAAAATGGATGCGTGTCTGGCCTATTTATAGGGTTCAGGGTCGGTGGGTCAAGTCGGTTTAATGGGTCGGCCCAAAGTGTGGTCCAATAGAAACAAGTCTTGTGTCAATCATTGATTAGCTTCTACATCCACTTGCTGCCACATGTCAGAGAAAGAGAAATGGACCTTCAGCCAAGCGACAAGTGTTGCTGATTAGGCCAAAGGGCTGCTGGAATCTGACAAGTGTCCCCCTTAGCCAATAGAAACTCGCCACGTCGCCAATTCGTATTATCTTACTAATACAACTTCTAAAATTCATTAAAAATAGATCGGGACTCCGAAAAATTACCCGAAAAATACCACGAACTCGTGGAGACGACTACTTTCCAACTATGAGATTAAAAATAACATATGATCAACTTAAAAATTTCTCAAAAATATTTTGCGACATAAAAATAAGAAACTTAAAATTCGGGTCGTCACAAACTTCTATCACTACCTAACTTCAGTCCCTCCCTTCTTGCGCAAGGACAACTTTCATCTTTGACTCTTTAGGTTTTGGTTGTTTTAGAGGATTCTCCTTATAATTTCTATTTTTCTTCATCGAAAAAAAAAACAGTAGATGGATTCATAATTCGTGGTAACCAATGTTGCTGTTTTTAGTGGCTAGGTATTATATGACATAAACATAGGTCCCTAATATAAACCCTAGTATAAGAGAATTGTCGATGAATCATATATATAAATAACTCAAAAAAAATTAAACTCATAGATCATGAATCATGGTCAAAAGTAACAACGTTGCGCCAAAAACTCTTAAATCATCATGGAGTTTATAAGAAAAAAGAAAAAAGAATAGAGCAGAACGTGCTGATAATGTTTTATCTATACTATTATTAAGACAACAGGTAAATTCCTTCTATGGTACATGACGTATTGCTACTTGAACAATTTGGTATATAGTCAATAAAATGTGACAACTTGGTACTTGAAGTTATCCTCCGTTAGACCATTTGGTACTTCCATCTATTTTTCCGTTAAATGTAAGGGTAAAATTGTTATTTCTCATTCATTCTCAATGACAAAATTGTCATTCTTAGCAGAAAAATCATATTTACTATGAACACTTTTTATTTTATTTCCTCTAAAGTATATACATACTATTTTTCCTTGATTTTATTCTCCAAAAAACAAATGCTCTCTTGGTTTCCACTCATTTTAAAATAAAAATGTTCCCTAAAATAATAAATAATAAATGTTCACCATAATACTAAATAAAAATTCAATTAATTCTCTTGTTATAAAAATATGAACTAATTTTAATAAAACTTTAATTAATACTCTATATTACCCAGAAAATTAAATAATACTTTTTTTTTTCTTAAAATCAGATTGAAATAACAATTATGCCCTTACATTAAACCGAAAAAATGAATGGAAGTATCAAATGGTCTAACGGAGGATAACTTCAAGTACTAAGTTGTCATCTTTTATTGACTAGGTACCAAATTGTAAAGGGCCAATTAGACATAAGGTCATTTTGGGTGGCCTTATTTTTCAAAAGGCCACCTAATATTTTTTACTGAAATAAGGCCACAGTAGCTTTAGTGTTCTTGGACAGTAACTTTATTGTGCTTGGACAGTAGCTTTATTGTTCGTGGACAGTAGCTTTATTGTTCTTGGACAGTAGCTTTATTGGTCTTTAACAGTAGCTTTATTGGTTTTTTCGTATCCAGTATTGGACAGTAGCTTTATTGTTCGTGGACAGTAGCTTTATTGGTCTTTGACAGTAGTTTTAGTGTTCTTTGCGTTACTGTGATGTTACAGTAGCTTTATTGTGCTTTGACAGTAGCTTTAGTGGTCTTCGACAATAGCTTTATTGGTCTTTGACAGTAGCTTTATTGATTTTTTCGTATCCAGTGGCATTTTTGTAAATAATAGCAAAAAAAATGCGGTGGCATTTTTGTAAATATTAGTGGCCTTATTTCAGAAAAAAATGTTTGGTGGCTTTTTGAATAATAAGGCCACCCAAGGTGGCCTTATGACTAATTTTTTAAATTGTTTAAGTAGCAATACGTCAAGTACCATAGAAAAAATTTACCCTTAAGACAACACATGTTGTTATTTATAACTATTTTTTTTATTTTTATACCCGTTAAAAATAAAATAATTATATATATATATCATTTAATTGTTAGGGATAAAAGAGTTGTTTGTACACGAAAAGTGGCAATAGGTAGGCCCTAATTTGAGGCCCAACTATTTATTTGACATTAAATTAAATAATAAATAATCATCAATGTATGTCATAATTATACATTTCATGCATAAGTGGCCCAAGTCACAACCGGGGCTATTTAGTGGATTGTGGTTTGGAATGCACGAGGAGAAGTGATAAAGGTCCGGATTATCCGCTTGACTTGAATCGGGCCTCTACTCGCTTGGGAGAGAGAGAGGCCCACCGATTCAAGCTTGCGGAAAATACGGACATATGCTAGAGCAACCCAAAGCCCAAAGCCAAGGCCCAAACACAAGACCAACCCATTTTCTTGTTGTGCAATCCAACACACTGATCCAGCATGATCCAACAGACTAAAGTGAGGATATGGGATTATCCAGTGGACTTACATCAAGGCAACACAATATCCAGAGGATATAATGAAGAATAAAGCAACAATCAATCATGCACACTGATCCAGGAGATGCATATCAATATCCAGCGGGTAAAAGGGAGAATACAGCAGCAATCAATCATGCACACTGATCCAAGAGCTGCATATCAATATCCAGCAGATAAAAGATGTAAAAGGAAGTCACTTGCTATTGCCCGGATAATACCATTAGCCCACCACATCAATCTTGGCCTATAAATAGAGGCTCAAAATCATATCAAAGGGGACTTTTGGGCCATGGAGAGAGGGAAAACTCTACCATTTTCTCTAGAGAAACATATCCAGCAGCCCTGCGGGATTAATCCAGCAGCTACTTCCAAGGGCAAAACCATTCCAAAATTACATATCTACTCATCTTCAAACCCATATACACAATATCTCACCAAGAGAAGAGTATAAACACTCCCTAAACCATGCTCTAGCATCACTTTATCATAATCCTCGCTTTCACACCATATTTTCACTATTTTAGCCCATTTGAGGACATTTACATATATATTATTTTGGATATTTGTTGTGGTTTTGTTCTTTTCTTCTCTTGTTTGCAGGCTGTACAACAAACGGAGCCCATCCTAGGCCCGACGCCTTCGAGAAGCTTCGGACTCAGTCCATTACTATTTCAAGAACCCGGGGCACCTTGTTTTGGCCTAATCCGGAGATGGAAACCCAAAACACCCCCAAACAAGAGTCAAAACATAAATAAATAATTAATAAAAAATCAAATTATTTTTAACTTCCTACTCCCACAACCAGTAACTACTCACTTGAGTCACTTCCACACTCATAGAGTGTGAGCATTTTCTAATATACTCTTAAATAAAGGGATATAAGTGTATTATTCAATCTCATTAGTCTTTTTTATATAGAAGTGAAGTTTTACATCATAAAAATATAACTAATGAATATTTACGTGAATAACCACATAAATAATAATATTTACAACAATTGTCAAAAAAAATAAAAAAAACAGCCGTTTGTTTAAGTAAATATGAAATACAATAACAAACTGAAAGTAAATTACAAAATAAATAGCACAGGAATATAATCGATCTTTATTGATGAATATGTGTCTCTATATATAGAGAAACAGAAGGGTACAATCCACATCATAATTGAAATTCTATTCAATGTATAATCCTTATGTTATACTAACTAAGATACTCATAGATTGACAAGGCACACACAAAGTAGGTTTCCTTAAACACCGTTTACGGTAGAAGTTATTATTATTATTAATTTTTTTCAATAGAAAAAAATTAATTTGGTCTAAATGATAAAGCTTGGAAAACCGACCGAGGAAGAGAATTCTCGCAAACGGTGGAAGTTTTCAAAAGGCAGGAGAAGGGTACTATCGTCATTCGAAAAACCCTAATGGCCCTCTGCGGGCTGCGGTCCGGTTTATAGTTTCCTTCATTTCCTCGTGAGTCGTGACTGAGAACACACTCTCTCTTCTCTCTCGGGCCCTCGGCGACCTTCTCTGGTTAGGGTCGTCTGCGATCTCTCCGTTCTCTCACTTCAACTTGTTAGACCTGTGACTCCATTTTTCCTGCTGTGTTTGGTTGCTGAAAATTCAGTAAATTCTGTGACTTTGTCCTCACTTTTCTCCTTCCAACAATTTGCGTATATTTAAGTTCATACTTCTTAATTTTGTTTAATTCTGTAGCTGATGTTCTTGTGGTTAACCACTATTTATTTTGCTTTGCTATGTGAAATGCATGAAGTTTATAACATGTACACCATCATTTTCTTCTCCATGTTCATTCATCTCTAGCTACTGAGATGCCAAAGTTTGATAGATGCAAGTTTTGGGTCTTTAGATAACTTAAAAAAACAAATCATTGATTTCCAAGAAACAGTCATTTCTCAACAAGTACTTAATCTGTATCAAGTTTGTGAAGCCCATTGCTTTTATCAGTTTTTATCTACATTTTCTGGTTAAGTAAATAATTTTCTACTAGTGTTTTCCACTTTGATTTTAACAGTGTCTTTTGTCTCATACTTAGTAATGAGAAATGGATATTTTATTTTGAGATGATAAAGGGAAATGATGGTCATGTGCTGTGAAAGTGGGTTCTAATATATGATTTTGATTTGATGATACTACTATTAAGGAGAAGTATACATTTACAAAGATTCTAAGTGGAAAATTTCTTATCAAGTGTAGTAGCCTGTTGCTTTATTTTCCCGACATGTTAATCGAGTGGCCAACAATTATCCCATGGTTACAATTTCAGCTCCTTTGTTTTGCTCATGATCTGATGGAGAAGGTCTTGTATACAACCTTTCTCCCATTCTACCCTTTAGATGGTAGTCATGCAACCATTTTTGTGAGAAGGAGATTTTGCATAGATGAATTTCTCTTTCTGACAGTTTCCATATCTCTGTCATTTGCACTGATCGGTTTTGTTATCAATAAAAGCAAATACAGTTGAAAAGATCAAAGAGGAAAATGAGACCGACAAAGTAGATTCTGCAGTTTTTTCTTATTGATTTGGAGAAACAGAAACTGTGGGTTACTACTTTTCCTTATAGCCACCCAGCTTGTTTTCTGTGGTTATGATGTTTTAATGAAAATGATTAAATGTAATAAATTAAAGCCTTTTGTTTGTCAATTGCATATATGCAATGTTGACCCTTTACTCGTTGGAGTGAGTATAACCAAGGGGCAGTCCTATTGGTTGATCAGAATTTGTTGAACTTGTGGCAGACACATTGAAGACATGGGACACTAGTTATTACGTTCTAGACATTTTCAAGAATGGATATCTTATGGATGCATTGTGTGTTACTGTTACTGAAGATATGTGGATTGAATTATATTATATTGGTTGATTAGAATTTGTTCAACTTGTGGTAGACACATTGAAGACGTGGGACACTAGTTATTACGTTCTAGGCATTTTCAAGAATTGATATCTTATGGATGCATCGTGTGTTACTGTTACTGAAGATATGTGGATTGAATTATATTGTCTTGCCGTCTCTATTTGGTGCATGCCAATATTTGAAATCATGTTATTCTTTTGCAGGTCACCGGCTTGAGTTATAATCATGGCTGATGGGTCGTCCCATCCATCTATATTTCAGAAAATACATGGGCAGTCCTGCCTCATTTCTAAGCTTTCTCCCAACTTGCACGGCAGAAACTATGGTGTGACTGGTGCTTATGCCAATGGAGGCTTGCAGAGCTCCCTACTGCCAGCATGCCAAAGCACTGCCCTTGCACAGCTCTCACCTTTGTCTCCCATTTTGGCACAGGCTCCAGCAGAGAAAGGGGCCACTGGCTTTGCTGTTGATTTCCTTATGGGAGGTGTATCTGCTGCTGTTTCTAAAACAGCTGCTGCTCCAATTGAGCGTGTTAAACTACTAATCCAGAATCAGGATGAGATGATCAAGGCTGGTCGGCTTTCTGAACCATACAAGGGGATAACTGACTGCTTTGCCCGAACAATTAAGGAGGAGGGTGTCCTTGCTCTGTGGAGAGGAAACACCGCTAATGTTATCAGATACTTTCCTACCCAGGTCATTTTTCTTTCACTTGGTTCTTTTTATTCATCTTTTTATTTTTTGGTGTGTGTGTGTTTTAGTTCTTGTATTCTCTTCCATAATTGGAGTAAATGTTCTGTATCTGATTTTTAAACAAAAATGTGAGAGACCACTTCCTAAATCCAAATAGATTTTATTGTCTTCTACTATAAGATTTTCTATTGTGAACTATGTATCTTGTGCCCCCTCTAATTGTCATTCTAAAATCTAAACTAGTAAAAATTTGCATATCAGGCCTTAAACTTTGCTTTCAAGGATTACTTCAAGAGGCTTTTTAACTTCAAGAAGGACAGAGATGGCTATTGGAAGTGGTTTGCTGGGAACCTGGCATCAGGTGGTGCTGCTGGTGCTTCATCTCTTCTTTTTGTTTATTCCTTGGACTATGCAAGAACACGTTTGGCAAACGATGCTAAGGCTTCCAAAAAGGGTGGGGAGAGGCAGTTTAATGGTTTGATCGATGTTTACAAGAAAACCCTAAAGTCTGATGGTATACCTGGGCTGTATCGTGGATTTAATATCTCATGTGTTGGAATTATTGTGTACCGTGGGCTCTATTTTGGATTATATGATTCTCTGAAACCTGTGGTTCTGGTGGGTGAAATGCAGGTATGTTAAATATTTCATACTTGTAGCCTTCCAATTTTTGTGTGTTTCCCAACTTGTATGCCAGGGTTACTCCCTTATCGGCTGGATTTGTTTTCCTTCCTTTATTGTTTCCCCTGAATTTTTTTTGCTTTGGTATCAAAGGCATCAGATGCTATGTCAACTAATTTTCAACCATGAAGTTATTTACATGTTTTTTTCCCTCCACTGCCTGCCTGCCTGACTGCCTCTTGTCGTCAGAAATCAGGTGGTGAAGGGGTCAATGTGAACTTTACAATTAACGTGGATACTTTCTTGAACCTTGGCTTCATTCTTTTAATCCATGCCTTGTCAAATATCTATTTTGAATAATGTGTTGAAGTTGGTATTGTTTGACCTATTTTCCAACAGAAAATGATTTGAATTTGTGACCTTGAAGTGTTGGAAAATGATGTATTTGAATGCCATCATTTTTCCACTTATGTACACTTCCAAAGCATGTTGATGGTAATTTCTGTTTATCTGTTGGTATTTTACAGGATAGTTTCTTTGCTAGTTTTTTGCTGGGATGGGGAATTACTATTGGAGCTGGATTGGCTTCATACCCCATTGACACTGTGCGCAGAAGAATGATGATGACCTCAGGAGAAGCTGTCAAATACAAAAGCTCTTTGCATGCCTTTAAGCAAATCGTCAAAAATGAGGGTGCTAAATCTCTATTCAAGGGTGCTGGAGCAAACATATTGCGTGCTGTTGCAGGTGCTGGTGTGCTTGCTGGCTATGACAAGCTGCAAGTCATTGTTCTTGGCAAGAAGTATGGATCTGGTGGTGGTGGTTAATCGATGCGATGTTGACGAAAACCTAGTGTTTGTGTGTTGTGGCTGAGTGGAATAATTTTGGATGAATCATAGTGCTTTTACGTTTCACAAGTTTAGGGATGTGTTATTAGAAAATCATAGGTACCAGAATGAAATTTGAATTTTGGGTGTTATCACTGCTTGTGAGCTTTAAGTTGGTGTATATGGGGATGCCTATGTTTCGGTTATCCGTGGTCTGATTATGTCAGAAATGCGGAGTATTAACTCATTGCAGACCTTTTTGTACATTCTATGGCCATGTAGAATTTTTCCAAAGTAGAGTGATGAAGGTCTAATTTTGTTACAATGTTACATATTGAGCTACAATATTACAAGTCAGCAGCTGTAAAGAGCTTAATAAATTTAGCCAAGAGTGATTCAAAAAACATCAATCAAGGTAAACTGTGAAGAGATGTTGATTGCAATGAAACAATCACTTGGAAATTTCGTTCCTTGAGTTTGAAGAAAACTGAAGCTGACCTACTCTCTGGGTCTGGTCTGGGGGGGTTGAAGCTGTCTTTCTCCACCAGCTCCACTTGAAACAACTGTGATAACTACATAAATGGAAGGAGGTAGGTCGTTAATCCTTATCAAAGAAGATAATCTGCAATTAGACTCTAATATTTATACTTTATTTTCGATTACACACACAAAACTTTACCTTCTTCTTCTTCCAAATGTGAAAGTACAAGATTAATATTAAAGCCAGAAATTGTATTTTTGATAGATAGACATGATAATGGTGAACTGTCGCTAGCTAGCTGCAACATATTTTCTTTCAGCGCTATCATCTGGTCTAATTAAAATGATTGAAGAGGGGACTAGTAACCAGTGCGTGCCTGTACTTGTTACTGTCCATATATAAACAACTGCTGTCTACCGTGATCGCACTAATTACTGTCCGAATTGAGACTTTGAGTGAGGAATGGCTTCGTTTTCATTTACTTCCATTGCTAAATGTGTCAATGCCATCCATGTACTAGTGTTGACTCTCTTAGTTTTGAATCTATCCAGTTTGTTCAAAGATCTAAGTCTGGCTGCTGCTGCTGCAAAACACAGCAGCAGCAATAGTGTCTATGCTTCTCATCACCATGGCCATCAACTCGGCCGCCACCATAGTAACCATCCTGATCCTGATTCAAACGAAAGACTCAACCGAGCTTTTCTTGCCCTCCAAGCATGGAAACGTGTAATTTACTCTGATCCATACAACTTCACCTCCAATTGGGAGGGTCCTTCAGTTTGTAATTACAAGGGTGTGTTCTGTGCACCCGCTCTTGATGACTCCAAAACCCGAGTTGTTGCTGGCATTGACCTTAATAAAGCCGACATAGCCGGATTCCTCCCAGAAAAATTAGGCCTCTTGTCAGACCTTGCACTTATCCATCTGAATAGCAACCGCTTTTGTGGCGTCCTCCCTCACAGTTTGGCCAACCTCACACTCCTTTATGAACTTGATCTCAGTAACAACAGATTTGTAGGTCCTTTTCCTACTGTAGTCTTCTCTCTTCCTAGCTTAAAATATCTTGATCTTCGCTACAATGAGTTTGAAGGGCCATTACCTCCACAACTATTCAGCAACAATCTAGATGCAATATTTGTTAATAACAATCGCTTTACCAGTATAAATATTCCAGCTTCTAGTTTATCATCCTCAGCTAGTGTGGTGGTGTTTGCTAACAATAACTTTGGCGGATGCCTTCCTCCGAGCATAGTCAACTTTGCAGATACACTGGAGGAGCTTTTGATGATCAACACAAACTTGTCAGGGTGTCTTCCGCAACAGGTTGGGTTCCTGTACAAATTGAGGGTGTTGGATGTGAGCAATAACAAGCTGGTTGGTCCTATACCTTACAGCCTAGCAGGGCTAGCTCATTTGGAGCAACTAAATTTGGGCCACAATATGATGACTGGGATTGTGCCAGCTGGAGTTTGTAGTTTGCCAAACTTGGCAAATTTCACAGTCTCTTATAATTATTTCTGTGAGGAAGAAGGGATATGTCAGAATTTGACAACATCCAAACGAGGCAATATTGCATTTGATGATCGCCGTAACTGTTTGCCAGAGAGGCCATACCAGAGGACCCAGAAGGAATGTAGTGCTGCTCTTGAACATCCTGTTGACTGCTTTGAACATCCTTGTGTCGTATAATGGTGGTGATCAAGTGACAAGGCCTACTAGCATTGCTGCACTGCCAGCAGCAAGTGACAAGGCCTCTGTCGTCGATCTTCGCCTTCTAATCAACCTCCTAGCTATACTTCAATAAGAATAAGAACAGTAATCGTAGAATAAGGGGACATATAATTGGTGTATAGTAGATATTTTATCTTGTAAATGCTTGATCTTGATCCGACGTGTGCACTTAATTTGTTCAGTGAATCGATCTTGATCCTCATGCTTCTTCTAAAGGTACCTATCAGATGCAAGCTCTCTTGCTCTTCATACAAACTATTATTGGCTTAGATTCAAGCAAGATGCAAGCATCCAACACAAACTGCAGCCCTCGTCAAATTGCCCAGATATCAAAATATCTATATGAAGTGAGGCCGCCAAGAGGAAGGGCCACTGCTCACAATAGCATCGACGCCACAGGTACCCAGGTGATGTGAGTCTGCTTACAGTAATTAACTAATTACAATGTACGTAGAGATCAGCATCAATTTTAATAACTAGGAAAGAATGATGCATTAATTCATACTCTGGGGAGTGTAATGTCACTGGATCAAACTGAAACAGAGAGGACAGACAAAGTAAAAATGAAATCATACAATTGAACCAAATGAACCAACAGGAAATCATGCAGACATAAATTATATATATTATATGCCTGAAAAGTACATGTACAACAAGTGAATTTACATATTACATCCTCTTTTCTTTTTGGTGAGACAAGCATACATTATTACTCTGATCAGATAAAATTTGGCACTTGCAGTTTTACAAATGCTCCAGAGATGAGTTAAACAACAAAACTTTACATCTGAAAGCTAGAAGCAGGATTTGGACAACTTTTCCCCTACATGAATTTCAAAAAGTTTCATCTTCCAAATTTCTTTTGCTTGCACAGCAAATGCAATCAAAGATTGCAACAACATATAATCAAGGCACACTAAGCAACACACATTGAGAGCCTTTGCTTTGCCAGTAAATCGCTTAGTTTCTTTATAAGGTGCGGGTCCGAGCACATGTATTCCTGGAAGGACTCCCTCAGATCTTGCAACAGTTTCTTCTCATTGTAGCCAGGGTTACTGTTAAGCAGTTTCACAAAGAAATTCTTCCAGAGCTCAACATTCCAGTATCTGAAGTCATTTGAATCAACAGAATAGAAGTCAAAATACCAAGTGGAGTGAAGGTAAAAGTAAGAGAAGGAAGAAACAAAAAGTCTGCTCATTTACATGTTTGCACCGAATTATCTAAGTGGGTTAAAAAATTGACGTTGCCCTTCATAGACAAATGGCTAAGTATACATAACTGAGAAAATTACCTTTTAAGAGATGACTTGGGTAGATACACATAACCACCATCAGGTGAGGGTTTCTTGTCAATCTCCATGTAAGAATTATGCAGCATCATATGGACAATAACACAAAGTCCATATGTGTCTACCTGGTAAGAAGGGACAGAACCAAATAAGCTATAAAAATTATTAACCGAATGTATAATGCAAAATGAAATGTACACTAGCCTGAAATGTCCAAGGCTTATTCTCTTGCATCTCCACACAACGAAATCCAGAAGTTCGGCAATCTCCCTTAAACTCCATATTGTCAGGAAAGAGATGCAAATCTATCCCTCTTCCCCAGTCCACAAGGCAAAGACCCTGCAAGAATACCCAGATTAATAATATATAACTAAACCAAGTACTAGTCTTCTGCAACCACGTACAAATAACCTGATCAAGCCAAGGGCCGCTTCTGTCCCGGAATCCATCTTTTGTAAGGTCACTTCTGTCATGAAATCCATTTTTTGTGAGGACATCCCTGCCAAAAGGTCTAGTAATTGATCTCACAAGATGGTAAAATTCATAGGACGCAATTTGTGGAATAAAATTAGACCTTTTGTATAGCAAAAAAAAACCCCTTCACAGTTTTAGTTAGCACTCCCATGTCAGATATAGAAGAACCACAGAATGTGACAGAAATTCATGGCAGAAGACAAGTCCAGGAGATTCTTTTATATTTCTTGTTAGTAGAACTTTCTGAGAAATAATCTCAAATGAGCACATCTATGCCTACCCCTTTAATTCCAATTGTATTGTTCAAATAAGCTTGCATTTCTCATTCAAAAAAAGGCGTCACATGTTATTATAGAAGATGCTTCTACTCTACATTCATGACACCCTACTATTATAACTTAAGCAAATGTCCCCTATCCAATTGTAGAATAATTATACATAACAATGCAGTAGCAATGGGGGAATTAAAGGGAATGTGAAAACAATATTACTTGTAAGTAGTAACCAATAGGATGGGAAAAAGGAAGGAAAATAAAGATGAAAAGATCCATTTTCAGTATGTTAAAGTTCCACTCTGCAGTTTTGTAAGAGTTCCTATAAGTCAACGTAACACATTCAACATCCAGTATGGTGGTGAATGTCCGTTACCAAGAATAGCGAATAAGCAGATTATCAGGCTTGAAATGTTACCGAGAATAGCGAATAAGCAGATTATCAGGCTTGAAATCTCCATGAATGATGCCAACATCATGCAGAGATTCTAACATGTAGAGCATTTCTATGGTGTAATAAATGCATAGCACTTCTTCCATGGATTTCCCAAGGGCTGCATATGAATTTATTGCATCCTGCACGAGATCTTTAGGTTATATACATGAATGACATGATGGTGCTAGACAGTATTATCAATATAGTATGATTGACGTACCTGAAGTGTCCCATTAGCAAGATAGTTACAAACGAGTATACTACAGTCAGAATAGAGATGCATTCTTTGAGCGAAACCAAAGCTTGACCTCTGATACAGTGACACATCAAACGTTAAACAAACCCAATGAGCAACTGCTTACAAAAACACGGAGCATCAGGAAATGCTTACTTCCTTGTCTGAGATTCGTTGATCAAGTTCACGGTACATATAGAATTCCCACGGGAAAGCAGGCTTTTGTATCTGCCACAGAATTGAAAACGACTATGAAACTATCCAATAAGACAATGTTAAGCAGCATTGAGAGAGCACAACTGAGGTAAAATTTACCTTCAATGCAACAACATCATCAGGATTACAGTTGAAATATGCTTTATATACTTGAGCAAAACCACCTTGACCTGCACAACCCGTAATCTGGTACTTTGTACGACCTGTAAGTATCAAGACAAGGGGAATCAACAAAAATAAACTGATCTTCCAGCAATATCGATGCAGCATCCATAATGTAAAAAAAAAAAAAAGAATCAATCAGTTTGAGTGGAACTGTATATGTTGAATCTATAAAGAAAGATTCTGGCTCCCTGGACCCCTAGCTCATGCAATAGAGATAGGGTATTGAAGTTGGTACTAGGACCAATTCTCGGGTGAAAAGGAGAAAGGGAAAAAAATAAAGGAATCAATGATATATTAAGATTTACAAAGAAAAACTTTTATCTGGAAATACACTGTAATGTTGGACAAATGTAATGTAGCCACTCCTACGAAACTCAACTTGCTGGTAGCTATTAGGACAGTCCATAAGCAAAGATCACCCAAGAGAGATGATAAAATAATCTTCCACATCATTTCTATCTGACCAGAGCTCATGGATGTAAAGTAGCTTTTTTTTTTTTTTTTGAAATACATCAATGGAAAAATGCAAGAAGAGATAAAAACTTTATTTGTGTACCCTATCAGTGTAACAGTGGACGTCAGTTTCCTAAATTTCCTCACTATTTTATTTTCTGCTTGTTTTAACCAATTGTACTAACTAAATTTCCTTAACTTACTCCAAATCCTTAATTCCTTTAATCCACCACTGCTTTCTTGAGACAATATTTATTTCAACCAAAAGTCAAATGCATTTGAAGGAAAGATACCCACAAATTCAAAGATTTTCAACTCAACTATGAACAAGGACTCTAATTAACAAAAACATATTTCATCATTTAGAATGAAGGTTTTTTCCAGCAATAAATTTGATACTCTTCATATTGCATATATTTGAGAGTACTAAAAGGTCAAGAAAATTATTCAAGAAACCAATGGTGGGGATGAAAATATAGTCCACCAACAAATGGCCAGTACACAGAACAAAGGAAAAGGTGGCATGGTTACATGGTCATCCAACATTTTATTGGACAAAACCATGTGTTAACGGTGAAAAGGTGGATCTTTACAGAAGCTCTGGTCATAATGTCCTTTTTATCTCTTTTATTGTCCTCCTGTTGTCTCACAAAGTTTGAAGATTAATCCGGCCCTATTAATCAAAACTGAATTCTTTCATTTAGATTTGCGGATTTGAAATGAATGTTTTAAATTTGAAAATTTAGTTTAAATTTAGTTTGCATCAAGCATTAAAAAATAATAATAAAAATACAAGTTTGGACACTTTTCTTCTGGATTGAGAAGAAAGCTCGCTCTATGTCTAAATGATTGGATGTGAATTTGAATCACACATTTTTATTCAGTATTTAAAATCTATCCTATTTCAAGTAATCAAGTTCACAAGTGGATTTCATTTACACAAAAGAGCAAATAAAATAAAAGTTACTATTTCTAAAATCTCATTGAACAATTTACACTGAGTTTCAAATCCAACTGTCTCCTTCTAAATCCACAAATTCAAAAGAAACACTAGACGATTTCAGCACAGAATCAGATGCATGCATTTATTTTGGGGCCTAACATACCCTGCACCACTGCTTATAAAACCACCCCACCCCACTTACCTTAGAAGTAAAAATATGTCTATACATGATATAGACTGGAAACTTGCCAAAAAAAATATAAATAAAAAAAAGAAAACAATTATGTGAATCACCTATCTCAATAGTCTTGTTCCTTGATGAGTTCTTCAAAGAAGACAATGCCACTTTTCCTGAGTAAGCTTTAGTAGTAGAATGATATCCCTGAGACATAAGAAAAGGCAAAACTAAGAAGCTAGCTCTTAATCAGACTACATTATGTGACATTACACGACAATGATGAAGAAAGTATCTCACATCATATTTCTTAAGTTGAGGACTAATTTTCTGTAATAGGCCTTTCATGGTGGAATTGGACCATGGATTGGCATGGCTCCCAAATTGAATGGATTCATCGTTGTCAACCTGCACCACAGAAATGCAAATTGATCAACTTTCTTCATATGTATTTAGCAACTATACAACTCTTCCATCAAAATTTGAAAAAAAAAAATTAATAAAATCCTTAAGAGTATTAAGGAAGAAATATGTAATAAATTAATTGCCCATCTGGTCTATAAAGAGCACACATAATGCAAGTCACATTGAAAGAAATAGAAAGGGTTTGCAACTTAACAAGTCAGAGAACATGTGCATAAAACAAGGTTAGGGGATATAGAATGTCTATAAAGCAAGAAAAAATAAGCAAACAACCTGAGTTTCATGTAAGGTTTAAAGTTGTATAAATCAAAGAAAGAAGGTCCACTACCTTCTGAGGGGAAGAAACTAATTCAGACATCCTCTGAAGAAATAAGGCATGTGCCTTGTTCACCCACTCGGGTGGTTTAGCATTCCTAGCACCACAGTAACATCATAAGCGTTATGTATTGAAATTGAACAAACTAAAATGGACATGTCCATTATAGAAAATCATTTTAATGAGACAGAGAGAGAGAGACCTTGAAATACCCATCTGATAAACCATGTGCGCATCATATAACTTCCCTTTGGATTCTAGAAAGGAGGCATACCAAACATAAAGCAAAGAGTGACCAATACAAATCTTTCTATCCAACATTTCCAGAAAGAGGCTCTCAAAGTCTTCAATAAATCCCATCTACAAAACCCACAAACACAATCCAATTAATTGAATACTGGCAGTGAATATGGCATACCCAACCTGGGGCATCAATGACATTGACAACAAACTACAACATTATAAGCAAAAGCCATGAAAAATGGTACAATTAGGTATTGAAGGAAATACATAAAGGAACCAAATCTTGAGGAATCTGATGTCGTCTCGGTAGGGAACATTGTCCTTGAATGCGGCGATGCAATCAGATAGAAGCTTAGAGAGACCCGACCCAGAATCCTTTCCGGAGTTGAAATCATCAAGTGCTTGCTTTATCGACCTGGATTCAGTAACTAATTTCAAACAAATTCAAGGGAATCAATCCGAGAGAGAGAGAGAGAGAGAGAGAGAGAGAGAGAGAGAGTACCAGAGCGAAGGCAAGAGAGGATCGTGAAGAGGAGTCGAGTCTTGGGAGACGGCAACCATGGCCGGCCTCTCTTTTTGTATACAGATCGGGAGAAACTGAGACTAAAAATAAAAGAACGAGGGAATTCTTTTATCTCTCTACAACAAACAAGCGGGAAATTGGTTTTTGAATTTTGAAACCACTTTTTATCATGGGGAGTGAAATTTACACCCTCCTATTTGTAATCCACACTCCCACTCAGTTATTTTAATATTATTTATCTCAAACTCTTGTGAACTTCCCAATATACCCCTTGACGTCAGAATTTTTTTTTCATACCCCTTTCAGCAGAACAAACCCAAATTCAAAAAACTCATCAATTTCGCATGAGGTGAGATTCGAACCTCTCACCCCATACTTGCAAGCTTGCACCTCAACCACCAAAGCACAAGTTACTCTCATTATTATATATACAAAACATAATACTTATAGGTTGCTAGTGGCAAACCAGACCCACTTATTTATTTACTTTCTTACTTTATTTAGTGATTTATTTATTTTAATTTTAAATTTAAACATTTATTTTTATTTGTAAATTTTTATTTAATTTTAAAAAATAATTACCGCAAAATAAAAACATTTATTTTTATTTGGGTATGAGAAATTGTTTCTAAGTTTTCACTTAAGAAGATTTTTTTTTAAATTAAATAAATACGAATTTTTTAAATATAAAATAAGAAAGAAAAAATAAAGTAAATAAAGTAAGGAAGAAAATATAAAGTAATGTTTAAATAAAGTAAGGAAAAAAATATAAAGTAATGTTTCAAGTAAATAAATAAGTGGGTCTGGTTTGCCACTAAGAACCTATAAGTATTATGTTTTGTATATATAATAATGTGAGCAACTTGTGCTGTGGTGGTTGAAGTGCAAGCTTGCAAGTATGGGGTGAGAGGTTCGAATCTCACCTCATGCGAAATTGATGAGTTTTTTGAATTTGGGTTTGTTCTACTGAAAGGGAGGTATGAAAAAAAAATTCTGACGTCAAAGGGGTATATTGGGAAGTTCACAAGAGTTTGATATAAATAAGATTAAAATAACTGAGTGGGGGTGTGGATTACAAATAGGGGGGTGTAAATTTCACTCCCCTTTATCATATTCTTTCTTCGAAATTTGGAATTCTAGGTCTCTTCCTGCAAGTCCAATAGGCCCCAACCCAAGCTCTAAGCTTTTTAGTTTTCTTGTGAAACCAATTTAAATTTACTTAGCCATCCCTTTTTTCTAAATGTCCTAGGGTTGTAAATTGGCTCGATACCATACAAATCGTTTTTGTCTTCGTAAAAGAAACGAGCCGAGCTTAAATTCAATATTAAACTCATTAGGAAAAACGAGCCGCGTTTGAATTCTAATATATTCGGTTCATAATGTTTGTGATCAATTTGTATATCTATAAGAACCAACTTAAATATTTACGAGCTTGTTATTTCAATTGCAAAAATCAAATAAAAAATCATGTTAGAATGGTATGTGAAAACTAAATAAAAAACCATCATGGAGGCAGAACATGTTACAATCAAAATCCAAAAACAAATTTGGGTTTACCAAATTGGCCAAGAAAAAAATATGGGTCTAAATAGAGATACGTTGCTCTTCCACTTCCGATATCACTTTAGAACCAAATGAAAAAACTGAAATTGTTAAAATAAATAAATAAAATAAAAGATTACCATGAACGCATATCATGCAGAAATCCCAAAAACAAATCCGGGTTTACCAAATTGGTCAAGAAAAGAAAATCTACGTTGCTCTTCCTAATCTCAAACAATGTAGAGTTCTTTGATTTTTAGTTTGGTTTAAAAAAAAAGCTAAAACAAAATTTACAATTCTTGGATTCTTGGTTTGGTTGAAAAAAAAACAAAGAAAAAAATCAAATTTGTTCTAAGTTATGATTTTGAGTTAATGGTGGTTTATAGAGTTTATTGTTTTTTTTTGTCAGTTGAAATAACGAATTTATCTTTGCACATAAATTATAATTTTCTAGAAATAGCATTTGTACTAACACTGATCAATTTTGAAAACTACAAAGGCGACATTAAATATTTTGAAACCGCAAGGTTAAGATTAACTTTAACCCAAAAAATTTTAGCGAAATCACATTTGTTTTTTCTAAATACATCAAATGAAAGCTTTTAATTGATAAAGAAAAAAATTGGCATTTTGACCATAAAAGCCAATTTTTTTTTTTTTCGACATTCCTAATTTCCTATAGTCGCCCTACGGCCCTTGACTAGTTGACTCCATGCAGCATTATTGGATTGTACCACAAACTAAACAAGAGCCAAGAGAAGAGAAGAGGCAAAAGAACAAAGAAATATGGAGCAGATTGTTGGGGTCCTCCAGTCCTCCTCACCAGTTTCACTTTTACTACTTCAGTTCGATCCCTCTCCTCCTGTACATCAGAAACAAACCCATTGATCGATATCTTCTTCTTCTTCGTTGTTCTTCCTGATCGATCGATCTTGATAGCTACAGCTACTTTTCTTGTCTTGATGGAAGAGAGTAAAAGCAAGCAGAGGCATGTGGTAGTGAAGAAGGAAGAAGAGGAGGATGAGGATGAGGATCTGAATAATAATAAGAAGAAGAAATTAGGACTTGTGGGTGGAGGCAGTGGATCTGTGATGAGGAACCAGAACCAGTTGATGAGATGTTGTCAGGCTGACAAGTGCACAGCTGATCTGAGTGATGAAAAACAGTACCATAGAAAGCATAAGGTATGTGAGCATCATTCCAAGGCTCCACTTGTGCTTTTGTCTGGGATCAGCCAAAGGTTTTGCCAGCAATGCAGCAGGTTAATCAATTAATTAACTTCTTAATTGTTGCATTTTCAATATTAATTTTTCTGGTTCATGTTTGCTTTCTTTTTGGGCCATGCAATTGAGTGGCTTTAATTAGCTAGCAGTAAGTAATTGCACAAATATTTAATTCTAGTTGCTGGTTTCCATAGGGGTCTGCAATTATTACTGATTTTCTAGGAATTAACCATTTACTGCCGGCCAATCTTCTTTCTTGTTTTTATATTTGTAGTAGTTGAAGATTCCTTCACTTTTAACTTCAAAGATAATGTCAATTTCAGTTGGTTATGTTTTTTTTTCACAGCCTTCCATGGAATATTGTTTACAATTTTCAAATGCTCATTCTTTCTAATACACAAATATAGATATAGATAAAGGTTCATGTTACATATAAACATCAAACACATTGTTAGACTGCTTTTCACTTGAAGCATTTAAACTTAACAAAACATGACCAATTGTTGGGACTTCAGTCTTAGTAATTTTAGTCAGTTATCCTGACTGGAAATGTTGGTGTGCAGATTTCATGAGCTATCAGAATTCGATGACACCAAGCGGAGTTGTCGTAGGCGCTTGGCTGGCCACAATGAACGGAGAAGGAAGAATTCCTCCGAGTCTTATGCAGAAGGCTCAAACCGCAAAGGGACATGTGGTAAGGTTGATGATATGGGATCCGGAAGAATTCAGATAAACATCCGAGAAAACTCCACTTACAAGCATTTCCAGATCAGATAAGATTTACCAATCTAGCTTGCTCCCTCTCTTCTGTCATCTAGCTAGAGATGTAGTAATAGTAACAGTTGTAGAGCTCCATATTAGATGAAACTCGAATTCCAACTGCTCTGGGATATCAATTTCATGGAGCTAGGATTCCTATTTGGGTGTAGCTAGGAATAAACTAGCTAAACTACTATTTATGTGTTTTAGCTATATATCTTCAAGGTTAGGAATATTGTCTCCGACTCTTCATGATCTATGTCATTAATTATCACTTTTTGTATATGACTACTAGATATTGTCAATGGTGAATAGAAATCTATGTATATAAGTTAGCAAATGCAAATGCAGGGTTTGATTGTTTGAAGCAGGACCTTTGTAGCTGGTGGTGCTTTGGGAGTTGCTGACTTGCCAACGAGCCTTTTATTAGCAGAATGCCTTGTGTGTGACATGTTGGTTGTTTTAGCTTTGATGCTGAACCTATTTTCAGACTCTGATGAGCTAGCTATACATAAAGCATTATTGTGCCATCTGGGTTGTTGGGGGTTTAAGGTGTCCATGATAAAAAAATTTGGTGTCCAAATAACTGTAGGTTTCGTATTTTAACCTAAACCTTGATGAAGCAACCTGCTATTAGGTTTAGTGCTAATCTTCAACCTCTCTTGCAATCCAACTTTGATTATGTTACCTTCAAAATATAACTCAAACTGAGCATTGATTTGGATTGGGTCACTTCTGCCAACATATCCTCGTATCAAATTCTGTAAGAAGCATATAAAGAACCTGCATTAGATGATTCCCAATTTCCTACAAGCCCTACCCGTTTTTTTTTTGTAGAGGAAATTGACTTTCATTCAACTAAAGACGATTACAAGTGATGTGGTCTAACAACCTCCCGACTAGCTACCCCTCCCTATGTAGCATTTGGACAAATTCTTACTTTGCAAGAGGAAACATCAAAATGTCTAAAAAGTTTAGACCAATTATATTGATGAGCTTGCAATGATTTCGAAGCAGCTTCTATATGGCATTATAGCGCGTGAAACGTCTATATTCTTTGAACAACTTCAAGAGTTGATCAAGAATGCCTTTGTTGGTCTCAATCTAATCGAGTTATCTATGTAGCTTCCAACCTTTATCGATATTACCATGTAGAATGACTACATTAATTAGATACTAAGTTTGCAAGCATGAAAAGTGGCATTCAACAAAAGAAACTAGAAGCAGATGTTAGCCATTGGGTTGTCGTCTTTGACCAGCTCATGCATCAGGCTTTGTGGCTCATTGATCAGAGACCATGCATAAAGCTACTCATTCTGCAACCTTATAAGGTTGGAAATGGAAGGAACTCTCGAACTTAAAAAGAATAAGCCTCCATATGATTTTGCATCTTAGGGAGTATTTGGGTAGGGAATTTGAAGGTTCCAAGGAACTTCAAGGTGATGAGATTTTGAGGTAAAGAGACTTTAAGGTGATAGGAGCTTGAAGTGAAAAGATTCAAGGGATTCAATTTATAAATGACTTGTTTGGGTCTTTTAATTGATGGGATTTTATTATGGGATTATGTAAATATTTTTGTTTTTGACAAAAAATCTGTTTTTTTTTTGCTATGGAAACTCTAAATAATTACTGCAACGAATTGAATTTTTTTTTAACTAAATAAAATTTAAAAAAGAAAACAAAAAATTGATGTGGCTCACCAAATGAACCATATATATTCATTTCTATGATCAAATTCAAATTGTTAGTTCAATTTTAAAGTCACTATTAGATTAATAGATTTTTAAAACTAATGAAACGGTTAACAATAAATTCATAGACTTAAACAAGTTGGAATGGATGAACATTCTAATAACAATATAGTGACTTAGATGTCATAACAAAACCTACGACAATTTCAAAAGTCTCGTGGCATAGACTTTAGAACAAAATCGTTCTTCTTCTCAAGTGGAATTTTCTTCAACAATAGAAATTTCGTTGCATTGTTAGCAAACAAGTATATTGCTTTCCAGCGAACATCTACATCTAGATTATGTATTGTGATCACCTCCTCGTACACTTCATCTACCGTCATAGTGGTTTTTTTTTTGAAGTTGTTGACACCATAGTAGAAGCCATCTCATACACCGCCGTAGCAATTGTATCTTCCACTTTCAATTTCCTGGGCTTTGATGACAATGTAGAAGTAGAAGCAGTGATTTTCCTCTTTGAAGAATAATCATGAAAACCTTATGTTCCACTGACATTGCTATTATCTTCTTCGATGCTCATATCATCACTTACATCATCTGCATGTTCAGCCCCTAATTTAGTGGCCCTATCCTTTGCACACAAGTCTATGATGTCATCCCAGTTGACAATTGTCTTGTAACGATACTTTGATGCATCATTATGAGTCTCCCATAAAGAAAATGGTAAAATCCTCAAATGGTATCCGAACTATCACAAAATGTACTTTTTGGTACCTAAGTTTGCTTAGGGAGTTTGGTGGTACCCAAACTATGTCTCCGTTAGCCTCATTAGTACCTCCGTCCAACTAAGGCACCGGTGGCCATTGTGGTAGCCACTGCCTCCTAGCCCACTATCTTGATTCAACGGAGAAGGAGGTGGTTGGCTCTCTCATTGGCCTAAGTAACAAGGATCCTGCCCAAAAAATGAACTAGGAAAAGAACAAAGTGAGAAGGAACCGGCCTAAGATGATGAATTGGCTCAAAAAGATGAAGATGAAGATGAAGATGAAGATGAAGCCTCCTCTGCTCATGGTAAGGATTTATTGTTTTTGTTTATCCAAGTAGTACGTTGGATTGAGTAGCAATTAACTATTTTTTTAATAAATGTCAAATAAGACCTTTGTGGATGGGATTCCTTCAAAAAAAAATTCAAAGACAAGTGAAAGCCCTATGTGGAATTGACCTTGCAATTTTAATCTACATCTTCAAGTTTTTTGTTAGAAGAATTAGTGTGAAATAAAAAATCATTCGAACCGTTGCTTATTTTAATTTGAAGGGATATTTAGATAAATCTCCCTAGCACTTTTATTTTATAGAATCTAATCCTTTGACTTTTTAATTATTAGATTTAGTCAAATATTAAATTGCAGATTCCACGTAAGAAATCATTCTACCATATTTTTTAACTTATTTACAAATTCTGCCATAATCAAAAATCATTTAATACAAATTAACATTCAATTTAAATTCCTATAATTAAGTTTATGATTCAAAATTTCATTATTACAAATCTATAATATATAAATTCTTATAATAAATTCTATAATTCAAATTTTCTTTATAATTAAGAAAAAAGACAAGTAGATTGTTAAGAAAAATAGTAGAAAATTTATTTGTAATTAACCATTTAAAAACATTAGGTAAATAAAATACGTATTTGGTGAGTAATCGAGTAGGAATATTGCACCTATAATTAAAGTAGGTAAATAAAGTACGTATTTTAGAGTAGGTAAATAAAGTACGTATTTGAAGTAGTTGTAGGTAAATTGATGATCATTTACCTATAATTAATTGATGATCAATTTACCTATGACTCATTGATCATCATTATTGATTGATGATCAATTTACCTATAATTAATTGATGATCAATTCAATGTAGGTAAATTGATCATCAATTCAATGTAGGTTTTTTTTTTTTTTTTAAGTAACAAAAATTTATTAAGAAGAGAAAGAAAAGAACACAAGGGAAGGGGGGACATCAACCAAAACCCCTCCCAAGAAAACAAAAACAAAGCAAGCTTCAACAAGGCCAATTAAGCGATAGCAACAATAAAACAAGGCATGAAGAGCTTTGATGACAAAGACGAAGACACGTTCATGATGAGTGGGGCGATTCGCAATACCCCTAATGTTCCAGAAAAAAATATTCATTGAGGAGAAGAAGCAGTACCCTCCCTAGAGGTAATAGGGTTAGATGGAGACTTCAGTTCTTCACGCACTTTTTTCCGCAACCTCTTGCGTTGAGTCTTAGAAAGTATCTTGTTATGAACACAAGCTGCAGCCTCCAAAGAATTACTAAAGGATGATTCACTAGCATCCCCAGCAGCTAGCCAAGAGTTAACAAGCTGAAGCTCATGATAAGCACGAGTGGGTAATGAAACATGTGGACTTTGTTGGCCACCCATTTCCTCCTCCTCAACAATTTCATGCCAAGGCTTTTTCCCAATAAGGACCTCATCGTGAACCATTGGATTAGAACAATTAACAACATAAGGCTCCAAAGTATTGGAGATGGTGCGTTCGTCATCGGATGAAACATCGTCCACAAAACCCTCTTGCTGATTTAGATTGTTGTCAGGTTCAATAACCACTCTTTCAGCAATTTCATTTAAATGACAGTCAACTGCAGCTTCAATAATTTGATCAACAAAAGCTTCAACCTTGTTGGCAACCACCGTAGCAGAAGATTCAGCACAAGGAGAAGAAGGAACAACAAGCCCTGGAGACGGAGTATTGTTGCAGCCTGTATAACCTTGCAAGTGACATTATCCCTCACAGGTTGAGTGGATTCTCGTACTTGTGTGGTTTGCATTTTCTCATTCTCTTGAATGGACTTCAGTGTCTCAGCCTCTTGAGCGGAATTCAATTTCTCATTCTCCAGCTTAAGGAGTTTACAAGTTGTAGCATCATGACCCACGTTCCCACAATGCGTACATAGATTCTCATAAACAAGTTGGACAGGAAACTCATGACCGTCTCGTTCAATCATCAAAGAAGAAGGCAACACGTCTGAGAGATTGACATCAACGAGAACCCTAGCAAAGTACCCAAAAGCACGCTCCTTGGTGGCTCTATCCAACTGTAAAGGTGTGCCAATCCCACCGGCAATCTCGAAAAGATGTTGATGATGCCAATATTCTTGGCTTAACCCAAGAATGCGAACCCAAAGTTGCACATGCGTTTGGAGAACTGATTCACCAGGTCGGAAATCGGGACGCCATTGTGTTAAACGGAAAATGCCAGACGGTAAGGTACAAGTACCACCGCCCCAGACCCGTCTCATATCTGCCTCTGTGTCAAAATGGATGTCAAAGAAGCCCTTGCCTAAGGGAACCAGTCTCCATAAAGATGACGGTTTCCATAGCTTTTGTAGCGTTAACTTTAACGCTTCTGTCTTCATGGGGAGGGAACCCTTGCGAAGCAATAGACGACCAATTAAATTGGTTTTGAAGGTTTTGAGTTGTTCATGATACAACTGCTCATTGATCTTGATGTAGGTTTTGTCCCCCCTCACTGTGGGAGATGGCAATTGACTGAGCTTTACAGACGACTCTACAGAATTCTGAAGAATTGACGCAAAAGATTTGGCTGGAGGCTGAGGTGAGGCCGATGGCGGCGGCGCACTAGTCATCGGTGAGGGATCAGCAAGGAATGCCCATGGGCAAACAGCCCTAGGGCTGAAAGCCATGGAGGCAAGAAAACCCTAAGTCAAAACCAGAAGAAGCCAATCGGTTCTGGCCCGACTTGAATGATAGGGTTTATACATATATTTAGCACTAGGGAAACTGCCCCAATACAATTCAATGTAGGTAAATTGATCATCAATTCAATGTAGGTAAATTGATCATCAACAAGATATCGGTAACAAGCAAATCAGATCAAATAAAAAAGACAACAAGCCAACAACAATTAAGAGAAGAACTATAAACTAAACAAAAAAGAGAGAGAATAAGCATTCAAATATCGACAATAATGGAAAATAAACATCAACACAACAATGTGCAATAGTAAAGTACCTCTGAAATCTTGATTTAAACAACGCAAAGAACACTTCTTAGCAACAAAGCAATCACAAAAATGTGTAGATGAATATTATTTTAAAATCACAATCTATATATAAAGAGAAAGATAGACAATCAAGCATAGAGTAAATTATGGGATAAAATACTAAAATAATTAGTAATTGACTTCAGTTAAGAGTCATTAAGGAGAAAACTTTTTAATTAATTCAAAAGTCCATTGAAAATTGATGTTGTAATTATAAATTTACAACTAAAATTTAGGATAAGGATATTCTAGGTATAGTGAAATTTGTAGGGCTGACTAATCAAACCTAAAAAGGAAACAAATCTATGTGGCATTGGGTCGAGGGATTAAATCCAGCAAAAATAAACTACTTAGATTTTTATTAAAAAAGAGAAAGTGGCAAGCCCTTTTTCCTAATTTCTCCTAATTTGAAATGGACAAAAAAGATAAGCTAAGAATTAGTCTTGTCCAGTGAGTGATAGAGACTGCCTTAATATTCGGCAAAAATCTCAATTGAGTTGCTTATTTTAGATTTATGTTTTCCTCTCACAAATCTGTTGAATCTTTTAGTTATACTTTGCTGTTTGATAAGTTTGTAAATTTGTATACTTGAATTTTTAATATACAATTTTGGGTTTAAGGGAAACGTAAATAACAATAGAGAATGAGCAGAGAATAAGATGTATTTCATTAATGAATAAGGGCATCTATATATAGAGGAGTACAAGATACAATCTGTATTGATGTAGGAAATATCTATGTTAAATACAATCCATATCCCAGAAGGATAAACCTATTCTAAAGTCCTAGTTTGACAAGGTACACAATAATGATATCCTGACACATGGTTTACTTTTTCAGGACATTAAAGAAAGAGCCTCACCTGAGAGAGGATTTTGCTGCAAAAGGCTGGAAATGAAACTTATGCTAAGAGGCTTTTTTTTGTTAATTAATGAACTTTGGATGATTGGCTTGTAATAATTAATTTAACTTTATGGTGTGGATGTTATGCTTGAATGGCTCATGAATTTCTTTCATATCTTAAAGTACCATTATGCATAGGTTGAGAGAGTTTTGTGAATCAGTTGGTGTTTATAATAGTGTTAGCAAATGCTTAGCAAATGTCCGAACGTTTTTAAAATTATACAACATCTTTTACCACTAAAGTTGAAATAACCAAGTCCCTAACATACTTTTGGCTTGTGCCATGTCCACATTAGCTAGTCTACTACTGCATTCGATGCATGTGTTTGCAGATTAACTCAAGTTTTTATGACGTTCACGTTCTTCAAATGCAACAGAAATACGCAAAGCCTAACTCAAACGTTTAGGACGTTCACGTTCTTCGAATGGAGCGAAAATACGCGAAGCCTAAATCAAACGTTTAGGATGTTCACGTTCTTCTTTTTGTATTCGGCAAATATGTGAAGCCTAACTCAAGTGTTTAGGATGTTCACGTTCTTCTTTCGTCTTCAGCTAATACGCAAAGCCTAACTCAAGTGTTTAGGATGTTTGCGTTCTTCACTTGTCCCCGAAATCTCCCAAAGGATGCAACCGAATAATCTCAATCACCTGGGCAGACAACTCAAGAAATAAAGACAAAACAAAAGCAAAGAGATAAATTAAAAAAAAAAAAAGCAAAGAGATAAAGCAAAGGACAAAAGCAAAACAAAAGCAAAGAAACAAAGTAAAAAAAAAAGATATCTTCTCTGATACCAAGTCAAATAATATGAGAACAACAGGGCGGCAATCCCACCAGCTGGAGCAGGAGGAGATGACGGTCAGTGCGGCGGAGGAGATGACGTATTTTATGGGAAGATCTACCGAAGTAAAAACAAGATCTAGCAACAAACTGAAGAAGAGCAATGAAATGAGCCTCAGGTCGAGGAATGGGTCTACCGCGACAATAGAAACTGGACACTGAAGAAACATTTTGAAATTGAAGGCCACTCCTCTTCTCAGGCCAGCTAAGTCCCCATCATCAGCTCCCTTCCAGCCTGCATTGGATCGGCGATGGAAAACTCAGCCACCAGGTTTGAGAAAAAACTCGAGTACTCTCAACTACCCAAGGTAAGGGCCACCATTTTGGATGACAGTCCTAATGCACCGATGGCCACTGTGGCAGCCACTACCTCCTAGCTCACTATCTTGATTCAAAGGAGGTAGTTGGCTCTCTCATTGATATAAGTAACAAGGATCCTGGCCAAAAAAATGAACTAGGAAAAGAACAAAGTGAAAAGGAACCGGCCCAAGATGATGATCGGCTCAAAAAGATAAAGATGAAGATGAAGCATCCTCTGCTCATGGTAAGGATTTATTGTTTTTGTTTATCCAAGTAGTTGGATTGAGTAGCAATTAACTATTTTCTTTGATAAATGTCAAATAAGACCTTTGTGGGTGAGATTCCTTGAGAAAAATTTTCAAAGACAAGTGAAAGCCCTATGTGGAATTGACCTTGCAATTTTAATCCACATCTTCAAGTTTTTGGTTAGAAGAATTAGTGTGAAATATAAAATCGTTCGAACCGTTGCTTATTTTAATTTGAAATGGACAAAAAAGATAAGCTAAGAATTAGTCTTGTCCAGTGAATGATAGAGACTGCTTTAATATTCGGCAAAAATCTCAATTGAGTTGCTTATTTTAGATTTATGTTTTACTCTCTCAAATATGTTGAATCTTTCAGTTGTGCTTTGTTGTTTGATAAGTTTGTAAATTTGTATACTTGAATTTTTAATATACAATTTTGGGTTTACTTTTTCAGGACATTAAAGGGAGAGCCTCACCTGATAGAGGATTTTGTTGCAAAATGTTGAAAATGAAACTTATGCTAAGAGACTTTTTTTTGTTAATGAACTTTGGATGATTGGCTTGTAATAATTAATTTAACTTTATGGTGTGGATGTTATGCTTGAATTGCTCATGAATTTCTTTCATATCTTGAAGTACCATTGTGCACAGGTTGAGAGTGTTTTGTAAATCAGTTGGTGTTTATAATAGTGTTAGCTATTTGCTAAGCAAATGTCCAAACGTTTGTAAAATTATACAATATCTTTTACCATTGAAGTTGAAACAACTAAGTCCCCAACATACAATATCTTTTACCATTGCAAGGTCAATTCCACGCCTGCCACTTGGTGCACTTAAGAGTACTAACCACTCCCCGGGTCATGATGTTTGTAAACGGGTTGCCAACTCCTTAACCGCCATTTTTTCCCGAAACTCGGCAGACTTTTAGCCCACCCGCGACGACCCGTTAAGAAATTGGGTTAATAATATGTCAACCCATTAGTGGCCCATTAGTTAACGAGTGGTATCGTATTAACCCATGAAACTCGTTATCACTAGTTACAGAAAGGGTATTGGAAATTTAGTATCCAAAGTAAAACCACAATGGTCACTACCTCGCTTCGTCAACGACATCTCATCGCCATTGTTAATTCTCTACTCTCTACGAGACTCGTTCTACATGTCTACTTCTTTAATAAATCTTGACACTTGGGAGACCAACAGATTTTCACTACTACGCCCTACTTCACTTGGTAACTATATCTCTCCCACTCTCAACTATTCTATATATACTAGCAATCTCCCTCATGTTATGGATATGGTGAAACAGTTATTGTAGGAGAGAAAAAAAAAGTGGGAGAAAAATGTGGGTTGTGGAGTAATTTTTATTTATTTATTTTATTGATTTTTTTTTTAATTTGTCATAATTGTTCGTGATGGTTAAACTGATTTCCAAAGTTTTTTTTTTAATATTTCAAAGTTATTTCAAAAACAAGTAAAAGAGAGAGTAAGGGTGAGGAATGCTCAGTAGGTAGTGGTTGCCCTAGGATTTTTGTCACGCCCCGAGCCGGTGTCGGTGGATTTTAAGCACCTAATTCCAAATCCGAGGTGTGAGCGTTAAAAAAAAAAATACAAAACCAAATACTTGTACTAATTAAAATCATTAAAAATAAAACAAAATACAAAACCTTTAAAAAGAGAAATTACACCTTCATCTACGTTCTCACTTACTCTCGTCTTGACTAAACCTTTTTGAAACTCGTAAGTTATACCTGTAGAACAACAACCTATTGTAGGGGTGAGGTTCGTTCTCGCTGCTCAGTAGGGATATAAACCTTTTAAGAACACATTATGCTAAAATAACTACAATGAACTTGATGCATGAATGTCAAATGAGCTTCACTTATCTACCCGTTAGTCCATATAACAAAACAAGCAGAGCTTACACGTCCCATACCGTGTATTTACCAATCGGGGATGGCCCTGAAAGTTTCATTATATGATCTAACACCCCGTAACATTTCAATCCATATCTCTTTTGTCAACATCTTTAGTCTTTTCTCCTTGTCGCCAGTCCCGAATTACCTTTATGCAATGCATGCATCTTAGGCTGACATGAGATCTAGTATCTACCGAGAGTAAGACTGTCTTTCCTCCTTGTCGCCAGTCCCGAATATCTAATCTTTTGACAAAAGTACTATTTCCAAGATCTGCGTAGTATACTCCGAGTGTCAAAAGAAGGAAAACGAAACGTATCGCGTCCTTTCTTTCGCCGAATAAAATTTACTTAACGAGCGTAACTAACGAAAACTAACAGATCCTCAAGGTAAAACAAGCCTCTCAAACTTAGTAAAATAGTATTAACAAATAGTGAAATTCTTTTTAACTCTTTTGAAAATAAAATAACTTTATAAAATTGTCAAGGAACAAAAATGATAAAAATAGTTCAAGAGTAAGAAAACTTTTGAAATTTAAGATAGATAGTAGCGCTATCTTCAGAAAAGATTCACATCTAATTGCACAAGTGACGATCTTATCCTAAGATACAAGAACCGAGCTCTCGATGCAGCTGAAAACTTCAAGGATTCTTTAACGCTTTTGTATTAAAAGGTAAATGTCTCAAATATAATATTAGAATATAACACAAAACTAGAGTGGTTGCATTAGAGAATGCCATTCCATACAATGGATTGCAATTCCTCTACAAATATGCCTTCCAACCTTTATATAAGTAAAATTATTGACAAACTTGTTGAAACCATATAGATGAAAATATTTCAAAATCATAAGATTCATAACAAAATGAATAACACGTTTCAAATTTAAAAATGCAATTGTATAAAATCCAAACAAATTAAAAATTGAAAATCTAATTTGGTAACAAAATTGTCGTCTCTCGGGTACTTAGCAAAAACTATCGATTCTCAACCACTTACTACCTTCGAGTGATTCTAACTTATTGTCTAAAGGCACTAAACTTTCATAAATCATGGGCTTCTAATCCCCGGTTCGCTCTGATACCATTCTGTCACTCTCCGAACCCGGTGTCGGTGGAATTTAAGCACTTATATCCAAATCCGAGGTGTGACAATTGTGTCACCCAATACCTAGATGCAAGCTCATATCTCCTTCTCCTTGGCTCCAAGTCCTAATCCTTATGAATATTGAGTCTAAGTGTGAGGTAGTGAGGATCCATAGCAGCAAGATGGATGATGGTGTAGAGGAAGTCGTGGTGGACAACTTTGATGAAGGATGAAAGTAGAAATGAGGTGTGAAGGGTGGTGAAAATGGAGGTGGAAGTGACCACCGTAGTGGTTCAACCTGGTTGTTTGACCGGTCGACTATTGAGTAGAGAGGAGAATGAAGAGGAAAGGAAGGGAAGGTGGAGAGGAATGGGTGGTGTTTGCCAGCTGAAAAATGGATCCCTAAAATGGCTAAAACTATGAATATATAGGCGTAAGGGAGGGGGATTAGAAGGCTAGGATAGAGTTTGGTGGATCCAATGGCTAGAAATAGGTGCAACTAGTGGAGGACAAATGAGTAAATGAACATGAATTCCAGCTCAAAAAGCTATTCCAAAGTCAACAAGGAATGTTGACAAAGGAATTGATTTGGGAAGGACAAGTGTCCTTTCTTTGAAAGAAAATGAAGGAATAATGAAATGATGACCTAAGAATAATTGGCATATTCCTTGCTGATTTTTGGAGATTCTTGTGGTGAGTCACAAGGTTGACTTTCGACCTTGACCTTCGGAGTTGACCAAAGTTGACTTTTTGGTAAAATCTTGACTTTTCGGTTTCTTGGTCAATCTTCCGGAATTCTCTTATGCTTCACTTCCGAGACTTGATATTTGACACTTTGGCGCTCTAAAGTCATGGTTGACCATGAGTTGACCGCCGGTCCACTGGTTGACTTTTCATCTTCTTGTTGGGAATGCGCTAAAAGTCTCTAAAATGCGTTCTTTTGCACCCGATATCAATTCATTGCTCATATTCCCTACATTAGTGCAGAACATGGATTATAGACGCTAAATGACTATCATATTAGCATTATTAAGGTGATTAGAGACCCAATTTGTATGTAAATCACATACAAATCGCTCAACCTCTTTGTATAGTGGAGAGGTTGAGGTATATTCATGGTATAACATAATGAGTAGAAACCCTTACCCCACTATCACCACTAACCCCACTAACTATACAATTTATATTCTCTCATAAGTGTAACTCTTATGGAGTAAATAGGAGAACACCAAAGGTCTTCAGAAATTGATGTCTTGCTCAATGTATGTAGTCCACTTCTTGTATCTCGTACGAACGTTAGTTTACTGCACAGACAACCACTCCACTAGGTGTTCTACAACAATTTTAATTTTTTGGCCAATTAATAATTATTTATCAATTGGCAAAAAAAAAAAACTGTAATTGCAATTTGAATTCCTACATCTCTTTGGCTTCTCTGTCTCACCTCTCACGTCCTAATGACTTTTTTTTTGTATTTTAGTATTTTTAATTTACCAATTCACCCTCTATATATTTGATCATTTCTTCTTAGTATATTAATTAAAGATGGTAATCTTAGGGTTTTTAAAAATTTAACCTTAACCCTTATTCTTTTAATTAATACAAAATACAGATGATATATACTTATTTATAATAGTCTCATACTCGTGCGATGGTACGTGCTATTGGTGAAGAGATGAAGAACGTAGAAGTTTCCTTGAATTCTTGTTACCCATCTTTTCAAATTTTTTTTTTCATATTTATATTTTTCTGCTTTTTACCATAATAATATTTTTTAATTATTTATTATGATTTTTATTTTATATTATGAAATGTATTATATGGGCTTAAGGGCCACTTTGCACCCTTTATTTGGTTGAAACTGTCAATTTGCACCCCATTTTTTTATTTTCAGCCAATTTACACCAAATTCTTTCATAAACCGTCAATTTACAAAAAACCTTAATTCCCAATATTTACGATTCTGCCACGGGTACAAGATATAACTTAAAACAAAGTTAAATGCACTAGCCATTGCTCGAACCCGTAACCACCAGGGAACAAGCACGCACCTTATCCAATCCAACAAGCAAGCTTCTTGTTAATTATGACATCTTTTATTATATATATACTTATAGTAGTGAAGTAAATATTTAATTTGTAATATTTTATTGTTAGTAAGTAAATTATTTAACATCAGGATGAAAAGATGTTAGTAAGTAATTTATAATAAATTACTAACATCAAAATAATATTACTAACATTTTTTCATCCCGATGTTAAATAATTTAGTTACCAAGAATTAAATAGTATAAAATAATTATTTACTTCGTATTAACTCATAAAATTAGGTATCAAATACAAAAAAATTTCTCACTAATTTAATATTTACTCACTAGTCACTAGTAAGGAGTATGCAATAAAATAATATAAATAAAATAATTTTTTTTTGAATAGTTGTCCACTAATTTTACAACTTCACCATCATTAGTATATATATATATATATATATAATAAAAGATGCTGGTAAGAGGATTATACAATAAAATAGTATAAATTTTACTTCCTAATTTTATAGCTTCAGTAAAATTATTATATATATAATAATAGCTGTGTCAAGTAACAAGAAGGCAATCCACTAGGTTGGTTAAAGTGATTAGTTGTGTCCTTGAGGTACCAAGTTCGAACCTTGGTTTATTCATTTTTCTGAGTTTTGGGTTTTTCTGGAACTAGTGGCAAGATCGGTAAATATTGGGAAAAGTCATACCGAAATGACAATTAAGCCCATCACGTGATAGGCACGTGATGAAATATTGGATGGAAAACATCCAATTTGACGGATGGAGTGCAAATTGACAGTTTATGAAAGAATGTGATGCAAATTGGCTGAAATAAAAAAATGGGGTGCAAATTGACAATTTCAGCCAAATAAAGGGTGCAAAGTGACCCTTAAGCCTATTATATGTGCTTCATAATTTGGTGAAGTCTTTGACACCAAATCTTATGCTTCCATTTATTACTGTGGAGATATGTCTAATTAAAAAAAAAAGGGAAATAGCGAAATCGGAATGGGAAGAGACAGGGGCCGTCCATCAAGGGAACATGTGCTGCCTTTTCTCACTTTTACTCGGTCGCTCTGCTATGTGGTCTATTAATTATCATTTTTATTGAAAAAAATAATAATTATCATTTTTATTGAAAAAAATAATAATTATCATTTTTTTTAATTAGTAGACGACTAATAGAGCCAGCGAAAATCTCCCACTCCCAGCATTTTCTTCTTCTTCTCGTATCACGCAGAATCGCAGATAGAGAGAGAGAGAGAGACTCACACATCCATCCATCGATCTCCCTCCATTTTACTTGCTCTTCCTCGTCTCATATATCAATGCCTGCCCAGAAGCGTTCTTTGCCGGAGAACCTCACCGATGATGATGAAGACCCCACGCATCATCACCGCCTGCGACCCAAGCAATCTCGACCGCAAGATGAACACCAACTACAGCTACAAGAAGAAGAAGAAGGGACCGTAGTAGTAGAAGAACAAGAGCAAGAAGAAGAGGAGGAGGAGGAAGATGAAGAAGAAGCAGAAGAGGAACACGATCGAGATGAAGTTGATGGTTACGTATCATCTCTCTCATACTTTCTGTGTGTCTTCATCCGGGCCTTGTTGATTGATTGACTTGACAAGTTGCTTGCTTTCTCTTTTCATTTTTCAGATTCTGAGGGAAGCCCATCTTCTACCTCTCAAGAAAAGCCCGAGTACTATCTCTTTCTCTCTCTCTTTCTACTTTCGCACCACGCCTACATTTCGCTATAGATTTTACTCAAGCCTCTTTCGTACTTCAATATCTTCAGTGGCTACTACTAGCTAGCTGGACAATTTTCTGATTTTCCCACCATTTCTAAAACCTCAATGCTTTGAATGTTGATGGGATTTCAGCTTCTGATCTTATTGTTCAAAGGAACAATGCGTTTCAATGCATGTCAAAACAACTTGTTGGAAATGCGTTTCAATTTCCATCAAGTTCTCATGATTGTGCTTAATTGATGCGTCAGAGATTGTTACATGCTGGGATCTGACCCCTTTTTTATGCCTAGAGTCACTATATTAAAAAGGGCGGTATTGGTTTTCTGATTTTTCCATTCTCCTGCACATTTCCGGTGTTTTTGATTGCATGATTGTTGGATAAGTTAGTGCTGTTGGACAATATTAGGTCCTCGAACTAATTTATGTAAACTGAACTGTACCTTTTTGTTTTTATGGATGAAGGTAGTGCAAAGTAATTGATCCTGCGAACTTCTTGTTTCCCTTGCAGATTTGTACTCGTACAACTTCCAGAAATTCGTAAAGATGTACACTGTCCAATATGTCTTGGTAACTTCTGCTTCTGAACCTTTCAAATGAAACTGGAATACTTTAAACATAAAACTGGTATATGTGTCTTCTGGACGCGACTGATAAGATGGAAGGGTGCCATACAGATAGATCTTTATTTTTCTTTTGCTTTTCAGAAAACATAAATGACAGATTAGAAAAAAAGAAGTCTGATTCTGCATATTTACTGCGTACCTAATAACAATTCTCATGATATTGGTTACTGCTATATATTAACCTAACATACGAGTGCTGCTTGAACTGGATCTTGTAAACCACAATCTTTTATGGATCTCTGAACACAACGCTCGAAAACTCTAAGTTGAATACAAGTGTATTCTAGCCTAAAACCAAAATAAACTTAGAATTTGAGAAAGAAATAATGTTGATTTCTTCTTTACATGAACAAGGGGAAGCCTAAGAAGGGTGTGACATCAGTTGAAGTGGTGAGAAATGCTGCTTTCTATGGTTAGCAAACAATATGTTGTTGACAGAATGGGGCAGGATATCTGCCTCCTTGCACTCCTCTTCCTTTACTGGGTTCATAAACCTACTATAATCAGTCATGGTTCACTTTGAGAAGAAATCATTTTTAGTTTTCCTTGTAATTCTTGATTCCTGATTATGTATATAAAAATAAAGATAGCTTCAGTTCACGTTTAGGAAACCTATTAAGTATTGAATGATTTCTAAGGCGTAAATAATAAAAAGACTGGAAGAAGGAGAACTCAAGGATGTAGAAAGCCACATATATACTTATGCTGCTGCACATACAGCTTGAAACTTTGAAAGAATTCCAAATGATATACATAAGACATGGTGATAAAGGTATACAGTTGTGCTGATTTTGATGCTTTTGGGACATTACCTTCCATTTACCAGCATCTTCACTATAAAGAATATAAAGATGGTAATTGTAAGAAAGCAGGTAGAACATTGGATGTTTTAGCAATTCTCTATTGAGAAACAGAATTACAATAATCTGAAAATGTAGAATGAACTTTGTCTATCTAGCTACTCTATTTTTTTTTCTTTCAAAATCAAAAGAGGGGACTGTGAAGTATTGAAGAATAGTGAATTTGCATCTGTTATTATCGTGAATCACCAATATTTAGGAGTGCTTGGGTGATGGGTAATCCTTAGCAGCAAATACTGGTTTCAAGTACATTGGCCTTTACAGTACAGTAGGTTGTTAATCTTGAGACTTTGTCTATCTACTCTATAAGGGGAGTGTGAAGTATTCAAGAACAGTGAGTTTTGGATCTGTGATCGGTTGTGAATCACCAAAATTTAGGAGTGCTTGGGTGATGGGTAATCCTTATCAGAAAATACTGGTTTCAAGTACATTGGCCTTTTACAGTACAGTAGGTAAGTGCTTGTTAATCTTGAGACTGCTGATGAACATCGAGTGCAGAAGGGAGTAAGAGCAAGTTGTCATTTGTTTGTTGTAACCGCATGCAATTTAACATTATTGTTGTTATTTTCACTATTTTATCTACAAGAGTATTTTTTTTTTTAGTCATGTGAATGTTTCTAAAGAAATTATAGTGATTATTATTATTTTTTCCTACTATACTGAACATGAAATTTGAAATCAAGAGTAAGTTCTTTTGCACTGTTATCTATTAAAAGATCACAACTCATGAGTTATTTCACTTTCAGCAAAGTTTTCATTAGATTAAAATCTATTTGTTGAATTTGAAAACTTTGCTGAAGTATCACTTTGATACTTTTTCTGTTTTCCGTAGTTTTATTATATATATTTTTAAGTTTGCTAGAGATTTCTGCGGATGCATTGTCCCCTGTTTTAAAATTCTATCCTTGTTTTAATAAAAGTTTTTTTTCTCATAAGAAAAATGAATTTGTTGAATTTCAAATATTGCCCATATTGAATATACAAATTCATATCAACCAAATTTCAAAGGAAAATATTAAAACACGAAGCATTGTCACTTGAGAGAAGTCAAATTCAATTTGAGTTCTAGGGTGCTTATTGCTTGAGTGGTAGAGGACCTAGTCCCCTCAACTCTTGTTTTTCCCTTCCCCTGAATTCTAAAAAATGAAAAATCAATCAGAGTGTATTGTTTGATGAAAAGGCTTAGATACCTTCAGCTGTGAAGGACTGAAGTCAGAGTTTACAAATGTGAAAGTTGAAGCAGTAATTAACTGTACATCTGCAACAATTAACTGTAGTCTAAGTTCTTCACGTTTTGTGTAGTTGATAAAGCTTCTTTTTGTTTTTATGTGGTCTCTTAGTATTTGGTGACTTTGAAGTGTGATTGCTGAAACAAAATTAGAAGCTCCTAAGAACTAAACTTATAAAGATGAAAGCAACTCTACTTCCTTGCCATGGTAGCATATTCCCTGGGTCAGCTGAGAGTATCTAGCAGAAATGTCCCTGAAGAACCACTCCCTGCACCCTGGCCAGTGAGAAGATGACTACAGCCAAAGATTGCCTCAGCTCGGTTCATATTTTCAGATAAAGTTGCACCCTATAATTCCTGGTGTCTATTGCCAGCACAAATGAGGATTTTAATTTTAATTTTGTTTTTTTTTTGGTTTTGTTTTTTTCTTTTAAAATCAAAAAATTATATGGTGCCATCTTGTTCTTTTGGACATGGAAATATCTATTGAATGCAGAACATTACAATCTAGGTGATTGCTCAGTATGTTGAAAGGTTGACAAAATGATCAGTATTGTTTTGATTGGATGCGTTTTTAAAATTGATACTATTTAGTTTTACATACAAATTGAATTCTTGTATTGATCTTCCAAGAATGTAAATTTGTCAGCTTTAGAGACTACATGTTTTCCCTAGAGGTTCTCATCAAACATCAGCAGCCATTTGATGTGATATTGCTAGTGGTACTAGTAGTACTAACTGTTACTATGACCTGATAGTGTTGAGTTGAAAAAGAAAACTGTGATTCTTGTTTCTTGTTTTACTTGTCGTTGCTTATTCATTTACCTTTCATCTTTCATTGTTCACAATGGGTTATGAATTCTGATGAGCCAATTATTGAACAGTTTCTTTTGCATACAGGGATTATTAAGAAAACACGGACTGTAATGGAATGCCTACACAGGTTTTGCAGGGAATGCATCGACAAATCAATGCGAATGGGGTATTGACAGCTCTTACTCTTAACTTTTTCTGATTTTCTGTAATAGTACCTTTTTTGAGTTTCTGATTGGACAGCCGCTAAGGCGCTAACCAGACCACATTTTCATGTATCACATTTAGATGGGGCAGATGTGGCTTTTAATCATTGGTCTAACATCATGTGGTCTCGTCAGCATTGTCCAATTTAGACCAATATTTAAATGCCACATCAACTGCCCCATCTAAATGGTTATACATGAAAATGTGGTCTATTTCCAAAAAAAGAAAAAAGAAATAAATATGGTCTCTTTAGCATTATTTTTTATTTTTTTTCCGTTTATTGGATTGTTTAGCAGTAAACACTGCTCAACTTCTCCACCCCAAAGAAAAAATAAGATAGGATCTAATATACGATAAGTTGAGAACCAATCAGGATTTTTATTTGTCTAGCTTGATACATAATTTCAGGAACAATGAGTGTCCTGCTTGCCGCACACACTGTGCCAGTCGACGCTCTCTGAGAGATGATCCAAATTATGATGCCCTAATTGCAACATTATATCCAGATATTGAGAAATATGAGCAGGAGGTATAAGTTGATTAACTTTTGTATACTTACTAGTACATTTAGACATAGGTTAACCTGCTTTTCATAAAATAGAAAGGATAAGTACTTCAAATTAGTTTTATACAATTAACTATTAAATTAATAAATTTTCAATAGAAAGATTGAGCAAGTAGATTGGCACAGTTTCTTAAAATTTACATATTTAAATGAAGCATAACTAATGGGCATTTCTTTATTAGATGATTCCTAGATATATGTTTTTAACTTTTTATTAACTTAAAGTATAAATAATTTGAGTTCAATTTGAAAATGACTTTTGATCAAGAAGATGGAAACAATTAAAAAGGAAAAAGAGAGAGAGCTTAAATCATGAATGAGATGATAAGAGTGCTGAAAGAGAAAAAGCAAATTCCTCTTAATTTCACTTTTCTTAGAGAATAATCTGCCAGAAAAAAAAAAGTTAAGTATGTTTTTGCAAACCGAGTAAATATTCATTGTATGGTTTCAGGAATTGGCTTTCCATGAAGAGGAGAGGACTCGGAATGAGCAGGTTAGGTTCATGGTTAAAGGATTTCTCTATTAAGAATTGGACGGTGGTGTTTTCTTACCTCAGAATTCCAATTCATTCAAAAGAGCATGTTTTATTTTTTTTGGTAGTATCATTATTTCATTTGGCCTCAAAAGAGCATATAATCTTTCGACATAGACACTATTTATGAGCTACATTATCCGCTATCCTATTTATAATGCTATCTATTCGTTTCACCTTCTAGTTATATAAGCCAAATGACCATTGCCAGAAAAGATGGCTTTTTCCACCATTGTAAGATCTGAATGTTGGAACCGGACATGACCCTACTCTTTGATCCCCAACCCAAGGAATAAAGCAATGGAGCTAGTGCAGCTGGCCCTTATATATCATATGTTTTTCCCCTAAATAGGTATTTTGCATACTGAGGTTTATTCCTGGTGTTCTGTTTTATTGCTTCAATAGATCCAAGCATCAATTGCCCAGATATTTGAACGACAATCAGAAGCTCTAATCAAGAGACGCTCACTTGGAAAAGATACACAAGATGCATTTATTATGAGATCCCAGCGCAATAATCGGAATGCTTTTCAAAGGAGACGGAATTCTCGAGCCACTGAACTCCAAGGGTTTGAAGACAATGAGGATGAAAATGACAATAGTAACATGGGCACAAAATCGCCTTCTGCTGAAGAGAGACATACTGAAGTGAGGCCAAGAAGGCTGAGGAGACGGCCAGGATTTCGATCATCTCAGCCTTCATCATCTGTTATCAATTCAAATGGAGGATGCACTGAAAATCTCCGAGAGAACAAGGGAATTTCTCCGGGTCTTGTGTGGAGCTCTGAAATGCTTGCTTGGGGCCGGGGTGGTGCTCGGAGTCACACCCGACATGGCATTGCAAGTGGTTGCAACAATAAGAGTTCTCGAAGCACTCGCTTATCAAAGTTGGTTGAATACCTCCGAAGCCTAAAGGAAAACAATGATGAGGTATAGGGAGCCGCTGTTCGGCAGATGGAATTACTTTTACTGAGCACCACTTTGACCTGATAATTGCTTTTGTTTTCTTTTTGTGGTTACATGTCCTCTTTAATGAAATAGTTCTTTCTCTGCAGTTAGATGTTCATCTCATGCTTATTTCTTTGGATAAAAGATGTACACCAAGCTTGCAGCAGCCTCACCTTTGCTGTAGGCCGAGTTTGTCAGTCAAGCACCTTTGTGAAGTAAGATTTTTGTCCTGATGTTACTAATTTAAATGTAAATTTCGTTCTGAACCTTGCTTTTGACTTTGGAAAAGGTTATAATTTCATGATGTGATTTTTGGACATGAGAGTAGTTAATTTTTTTTGAATTTTTGAATTTTTATTTATACTTTTTTTTTTTGAAAAGATGAGAGTATAATTCTTTGACTGTGAAACTTGCTACTCATGCCCTGTTACCTCACCCTCTACTAAAATAGTTGTTTGCATACTATCAATAGAGAGCTAGAGAGCACAGAGAAAATTGATTCATTCTAAAAATCTGACCAAGCTTAGATTTCCTAGGAGTTTAGTTTCTTTCTGGAAATGTTAACGTGCCCCTCTTTATTCTTGGCGTTACCCAACTTCTCCTTTGCTTGTATAATTTTTCTTGCATATTTTTTTTATCCAGTATGTTGCTCGTCAGACACCTTTGCAAGCCGAAGAAGTTGAGTTCTTCTCAGTTCAAGGGCATCACAGTTCCAATGACGATAAACTGACTGAAAACCTGTCAGCCTTAATGAATGATCTAGATTCTGTGCCCCTTCTGATTGATCCTTGCAGATATGACTTGCAAATGCTGCAAGCAGAAGAAACTGTGGCAGGGATTAAAGCCAATTCTTCCAGTAGGGACCGCTTGGTGAGTATACATAGAGAAGGTTATGTGAGCCCTCAATTACAAGCTCTTCGGAGCTCTATATGTTTGTTTATTTATTTATCTTTATTTTTTTTGCAGCTAAAGATTTCCAATGAGAAGTTTAGGGTTATTTATTTATCTTTAATTTATAGAAAATTCAATCAAATAAATCAATAAAAACTTTATGTTCGGAGTTTTCTCTCTGATTTGAGAGAGGGAACATTGTGGCATCATGTGCAGTAAATTTGAATGTGTTTTGCACTTGTGTGAGAACAGAAATTTATGCTCAAAAAGTTCTGATGCTCACATTATTCAGAGTGCCGAAAACTTTAATTAAAAGACGGAATGTCCAAAGGAACATCCATGAACGCCTTAATATGGCAGTATTTGTATCCATACTGAACTAGTTTCTGCATTCATATGCAAGCACAGATCATTTGATCCATTATGAACTAGTTTCTGTAAGAAGCCTCGTTCGCCTACTTTTTGGGATTTAAAGATATTATGTCTCCATTTGTGCTGTAAATGCTATCAAAATTACTGTTGGAATCTTAGGTAATGATTGCATGAGTAAGCTTCCCTTCCAGATAGTTTGGTATGTTATGTCGCAAAACTGGAAAACAAGACTGTTGAGTTGGTGGAATTGTGTCTAAATATGTGTCTTGCACCGCAGTTTTGATTTGCAGTCTTGCAACACAGTATACTGGATTGTCTGGCAAGAGATCATTACATGATAACATTGCTGCCAACAATATTCAAATTATACTGAGTCGATATTTCTTCTGCTCTTTTCAGATTCTAGCATACAGGCGGAAGGAGATCTAGTTAGGCAATTGATTTGGATGAGACGATTAAGCTGTTGATAGAGTTGTTGTAAATGTAGTCAAAGGATAGATCCCAATTGAGGGACATTTTTTTCTTGTTGTATAAGAGATGTAACATCTGTTTCTATTATTTGTGTAATTTGACTTCTTAATAAAAGTTCATATGCTTTTTGCTTGTATGCTATGCAGTAACTTGTCTATTTTGAACATTTCTTGGGTGTTGTTATTAACACACCCTAAAGTTTTAATAACACACCCCTTTCTCTCTTTTTCTCTCTTTCTTTAATGTACACCCTAGAGAGCTTTAATGTACACTCTAGAGAGAGATAGAGAGAAGGAGTGTGTTATTAACACTTTAGGGTGTGTTAATTAACCAATTTCCTAAATTTCAGCAAATTCCCAGCTTTCAACCCTCATTGTGTTTTGCATCCGCTGAACAGAAACAAGTTTCCTGAACAAAGCTTAGCTCATGCAAATCCAGCAAACCAAAACTAAAAGAACAAGGCATTAAACTGGTATAGTGAGCATGAAGCTTCCATATAAAAAAACTCTTCACATGGACGGAAGAAGCATATTTTACATTGAATCAACAATATCCCTTTCAGAGTTAGTTGGGGGGATGTCAACAATGTTTTTGCACAGCACAAGAGTTTGGACACAAAAGATTTACTATTCAAAGAATTACATTCAGTTTATCGCTATAACTGAAACTTTACAGTAATTTCGTTCAGTTCGCATTAATGAATGAAGACCGGGTACAAATATAAACTCGTATGCCCTTGTACAGGGTTCAAAGGTACTTGAACAAACTAAACTGCCTCAAGAAGAAGTCTTGAACTCCAACAATCATCTCATCTCATCTGTGTAGCCGCGCTGGAAGTCGCGGATTTGACCATCATCCTTCGCCTTTCTTTCCTTTGTAGAACCCGCAGGTTTGGTGATTTTGCTTTCGTTGTTTCCTTTGGACACCTACATATCATGATGCAACACCAATCGATTAATATTGAAGTAATGAAAATGTAATGGGTACTCACAATCAAGCATTCATCTTCCTTACTTCTGGGGGTAGAATGGATGCTCAAAACGAGGCACTGGCCTTGCATGGGGTACCAGCGTCCTTCTCAGTTGTTTCAATGCTTTCTCTTCCTCTACCTGCAAACATTAGGGTGTCAGTTTCAAGTATGTTTTCAGTTTGAATCATGCAACAACATCTATGGAAAAGCATGCATATATACCATCCTTGCTGCTTCACTCTCTTCTCTGTATCTCTTATATATCATCTCTTTCTCCTTAACCTGCAAAGTGCAACTTTGTTTAGTAAGCAAAAAAGAATACCATGCTTTTACCAAGAAGTAATGGATAATGTGGATCACCTACCTTGTGATCAAATTCTGCTCTATGCACTGCCCGATGATTAACATTCAGATTGAATTCTTGAACTTGTGTTAGAGGCTTGCGAACTTTCTCTGGAACTGGAATTGGGTCCCTGCATTATGGAAAAGGGTTATGAATCGCTGACTCTTAAGGACTTGGAAGCCGGGTCTAAATAAATACAACACAAGTTTGCTCACTCTTTCAAGATTGGTTGTGCCTTGAAAACCCTTATCTGGGCTTCCTCCATCTCCATCCTCCGTCTTTCTTCCATTTCCCTTTGCATTTCCTCCTCATGCCTCACTAAACTCTCTAGTTGGAAAGGTTCAGGTTTTGTGCATTCCTTGGGCTCTGGTTTTGGTGGGATCTGCATTTAACAAAAGAATCATAGTACCAGATAAATTGCAATTGCTAGTATTTAAAATGAGAGAAATATAAAGTTATGTACCACAGGGTAGTCAGTGGTATAAGGATATGGATTAGCTTTGGGAACCCTAGCTCTTTCTTCTTCCCATTGCTTCTGCATAACTTCGGTAAAAAATTTCTTTTCTTTCTCAGCCCCTCTTTCCTGAGGACACAAAGGTAAACAAAGATGCAATAAATAAATTGCGTCACCGACTTCCAAACTTCTTTTGTTTAGACTGAAGAAGGGATTGTCATACCTCTGTGTGAAGATGGAATGGATTTGGCATTGTTTTTCTTGGAATTGGATTCTGTTGGGGCTCTGAGTTCAAAGACAACTGGAAAGACAACAAATTATATACGAAAAACATTGAAGATTCTTTTCTGTTTTATGCTACATATTCAGAAGGATCAAACAAATTCATTTTCACTACCTTATCAAATAGATCATGAATGGCTGAAGGTGGTGGTGGTGGTATTCTTTCATTTGTTGCGAAGTGGAATTCCTGAGGTTTGGTCACATGTTTCTTGGCATTACAGAACATCCCCAGATCTCCTTTACTTTCAAATATCTACACAAGATGTTACAGAAAACCAGATGGTTAGACATTCTCCTTACCTTATGTTTCTACTAAGATGTTATCATTTGAAAAGTAACTGAAAGGTTAGGTTGGAGATACCTTCTTATTCAGAGGCTTCGCCTTGAATTTTGGGATCTTTTCGAGTTCTTCCTGCTCAATTTCCAAAGAACTTTTCACCCTGGGTGGACGGGCCCTCAATAATGTATGTAGCACTGGAGTTTTAGGTTCAGTAAGATGATGGGTCTTTGATTGATTATTCTGTCATAAAATGTAAGGAGAATATCATTAGTAAGGAGACCTTAACTGGTTTAGCAAGATCGAGGAAATATGATTCTGTATACCTGTCGGGATACATCTGTTGAAGCTACTGAGGCTGTTTCTGCATTTTGATTGGCCCTTGCCATAGTCTCTAAATGGAATTCCTGCATCACAATAATTAGACACAAGAGATCTATTACCATTCTAAACAATCTTGAAGTGGCTTCCTGTCATCATCATAAAATCCAATGTATCTTTACCTGAAATTCAGGTGGCTGTGGAGTACTTCTCGACATTGCAGGTAATGATGGAGCTTCAAGAATCTGTAATGACCAACAAAATCCAATAAATCAGATCAGCATATATAGATCGTAAATGAAATTTAAGATCATAACTTGATAATCAAAAATTACAGAAGTACCTTCTTGTTTACTGGTCGAGCCTTAAACTTTGGAATTTTCGCCATCATCTCTTCTTCAAGCTCAGCAGTACTCTTTACTCTTACTGAGCGGACACGCTGGGATGTTTCAAATTCAGGCTCCTTTGGCCTTGTTAAGGTGAGTTTGGGCTTCATCTGGATAATAGAAACAACTTCAACCTCTATAGAAAATAAACGAAACCTGACAAACTAAATCAAAAGATGTAAAGAACTGAAAGAAATAAGCAGGGACAAGTTCCTTTACATGTGAAAGAGAACCATTAACATGTGGCAGTGACAAGTCTCTGGTACTTGACTGGAACCTGTTCATCATTTCTGCCATTGAAACAAAGGGTGCTGCAGGTTCCCGAACATACATCTGTAAATTGGGAAAGTATCACTTACTCAATTCGAATATTGCATGACAACATGGATTGTAAGAGAGTGGTTAAAAGCACAAACCTTTCTGTCCTCCTTTTGAGTTTTAATAGCAGTTGAAGAATGCATGCCACTGGTATAACCCAATTTTGACTTGTGGGGCAATGTTTGGGGTTTGGGATTAAGAATCTGTACTCGAGGGACACAAGGAAAACCAGTTGAGGGAATGTCTACAAATAACGTTCACTAAAAAAACAAAGAATCTAGAAATTACAGTCAACATATATTACAGAAGTAAAAGTAACCTGTCTAGATTTCCCTCCTTCCAACTTCTGCCGCTTAATTGCCTGATTCTCCTGAGCTAAGTTGGGTGTCCCAGTTGCATTTTTCACATTTGCTTCTCTACAAGATTTCAGTTAAGTATTCAATCAGGACATAGGAGCACGTATAATTAATTCAACACATACCAGAACAAAGTGAAGTAAACTAACCTTTTCACAGTAGACGGTTTGACATTCTTAGTTTGTGAATACTGCAAGTGACTTTTTTCCCTTAGCCCTGAAGGGTTTCTAACCATACTAGATATCTTTTTAGCTGTCTGGTGCTTCTTGGAATCACTCAGTAGATCTCCTTTCTTGGAATAATTCAAGGGTGGTTTTGGAGTACAAGCTCCAGCTCCTACTTTAACAATGGAGTTACTATTCTCCTTCTCAGTAGTCATATCAGTTCTCTTATTCGAAGATACTCCCCTGCAGACAAGAAACAAAATGAGAGACTGTGGAGCTGAAAGTTCACACATTATTCTAATCCACTAAAAACGGACTCAAGATAAAGCTTTTCGTAAGAGGAAACTAACCTTCCATCAACTTTAGTACATTTGTCCTCCACTTTATCATCATGGCTAGCACCCTTATCAGCAGAAATCTGAAAGGAATACATTATATGATAAGGTGCCAAAAGCAATCAGGAAAATGACTTTTCAGAAGAGTAAGTTAAATTACCATATTGACTTGGCTTGCACGGCTTTCTTCTTTCGCCTCCCTGGGGATTGTTTCTTCCTTCAATTCAGGAGTGATCTCTGATTGAGGCTTAGTTTCCAAAGAATTAGCATTAGCTTTTAATTCAGAGGATGATTCAAGGTTCTGCAAAAATTGAACCATCTGAAACTATTAGCTAGAAGGTTCAAGTTTTAAGGGAATATAAGAGAAAAATGTAACAAGATCACCTTCTGCATATGTTCTGATTCAGTAAAGTCGCACATGCTCTCAACCGTAAAGGATCTACCAGTCTTGATTCTAGGCATGCAGGCTGCATAAACAATGTGTCCAAAAATAATCAAAACCTTGTCACTGTTCTTATGGACCCAAGAAACAAGAAAGAATATTATGCGCAACAGAGTTACAGAAACCACAGATGTAAACATAACCAGAATAACAATCCTCGCTCCTCATTCAAAAGAATATGCCAGTAAGTTCATGCCAGGAAACCTATACGGGTCTCTTGAGTAGGCTTACATTTTAATTTCTTTTACAATTTCCTTCTTTTTTGTCCACAATTTATTTAAATCCCCAGGAAACTTATCCTATTAAACTTTTCTTGGTCTTAAATGGAATATGTGCTCTTAGAAACAAAATCAACAGAGAATCCCAAATTCTTATGTATCCTATAACACATATATATATATACACAGACGCACTCACACACCCATCTGACTTGCTCTCACTCGGTCTTATCAAGCATTCAAATTTTTCTTGAAAGATTGAAAATGAAAAATGAACTCTTGCTTTCAACAATTCCCAAACCACTGATTGAATGAGTTTACGATTTAATCAAAAGAAACCGTCACCACTAAACAAAATTCTAGTCCCTAACAAGCACAACCTAACTAATTTTCCACTCAAACAAACACCACAGATACAGAGCAAGGTCCAGACACCAATGGCTTCCTTTTCAATCTTAATAAACGTACTGTGAGAATCAGAGGAAACTAGATCGCAGAAACGATAATTGAAAACCCTAACTACTCCGAGCGAGGTAATCGAATTCAAAGAAGAAAACCTAAATCCCCAAATCGAACGAAAATGCAATCCAAGAAAGACAGATCTGAGAAGAACCGTAAATTAACAATAAAAGGAGAAGAGGCTTACGGGAAGGGGCATAGGTGAGAGCGGAGTCGAACCAGAGCTCGGCCTTGTTCTTGTCCTCGTCGCTCTCGTCCTTGATGAAATCGAAGAAGCGCGGGGCCGAGAACTCGTATATCTCGTCGATCATCATCATCACCGAGGAGGAGGACGACGTCGTTTGCGTCATGGCGGTGGTGTTAGGTTCCTCCGTTGTCACCGGCATTTGGGGTTCTGAGAAATCCTTTGGGTTTTTGGTGATTGAAATTAGAGAGTGAGAGTGGGGGGGAAGAGCGAGAAGAGATTGGGGTGGGGATTAATGAGAGAGCGTGGAACAAGAGTATAACGTTTGGGGAAGGATCTTTCTCTAACGGTCTAATATTTTGAATTTTGGCCCGGCCAACAATGTGACTGCTCACAATGACTTGTTCCTAACGGCTATATTTTTTTTGCCTTCTGAAGACCACAACGACGCCGGTTCGGCGGATCTCCTCTTTCCTTTTTTATTATTTTCAGGTTGTCTAAATTATTCTACATCAAGTAGCCCTTTTTTTTTTTTTTTTTTTTTCCTATATCGAGTGTTATAGAATAATTGACCAAACAATTGATTTTTTTTTTGTCAGACAATGTTACCGTGTAATTGACCAAACAATTGATTGTGTTACACATATGTGACCTATGACTCAATTACTAGAAGTACTCGCACGATCTTTGGGTGGGGGTGGGGGTGGCTGTGGGTAATGCCACTAACCCACTAAGCTACACATCAAGATTAAATTAAGCATACAACTCAAAACTCATGATTTGCCAAGTGTTTAAGATGTGTATCTAATGCATGCTTGGTGAAGTGTGTGCTAGTCATGAAATAATCAATCAAAAACAATCAAATTAACATATAATGACAAGATTAACCGCTAAACTCACATGATTCACTAAATATTTCCGCTCTTGTGTTTAGGGTTAAGTGTCTACTCTCAAGGCATTATCAAAAGTAATGTCCCCATAAACTTGCTCATTGACCAACTCTTCACTAATTAATTCACAACTCATTAGATCAAAAGGGCTTTTCTTTGGTTGTAATGGGGCCAAAGGTTAGGGGTTAGCATGAAACAAGGGATGGATAAACAAGTATTCCAAGCATTTCACAATCATCGTCTTGCTAACACTTGGAACAAAGGACGGTTAGTGTTTAAGTTCATAACATGAGTTAGATTTTTGTGGGTTAAACGAAGAAAAAACTAATTGATGTATGAGGCTCAAAATGGGTTAAACCCTAATGAAAAGTGTTTAGAGGGATGAAAGTTAATTTGGCCATAGTGCTTATCTAGTGCCTTAATCATTTCTAATTCATCGCAAATTAACATGTAAGTCTCAAGAGGTCTTTGAGCAAGTTCTAGGTCTTGTAAACTAGTGGAATGCACACACATGAAGAACAAGGATGTATGAATGATGCATACATGTCAATGAGGCTCAAAATCTCACCATATAGGGTATATGCATGTCAATACATCGTCTAGATATGCTTCTCTAATTGCAAGTGACTAATCAACGTGGAAAATGTGCATATAGTGTCAAGCAATCATCAATTACATAAATTAATCACAAGGCAACTTAATGATTTCTAAGCACATGCTCTTTATCCTCCTAATTCACAACCTAGTAGGCTTAAATTCATTATTGGGGTTGAAAAGGACAATCAAAACACACCATACAAACTCCAAAGTTTCAAAATCATCACATTTTAAATATTTAGCACATGTCGACCAGTCGACGAGAAGGCATTGACCGGTCGACGAGAAGACATCGACCGGTCGACAATCTCCCTGGACATGTGTCGACCGGTCGACTCAAAGGTCGACCGTTGGTTGAAAATTTTGAAAAATTTGAAAAATTTTGGTGGTTCGAAAATGTGAAATCATTTTAGCTTGGCCCAACCTCACCCTCACACTTAAAACCAACATTGTCCTCAATGTTGTGAGGTGTTTAAAAATGGAAATGCAAGTTAGTGAAAGTGAGGAAGTGAACTCGGGCGAATGCACACAAACAAAATATAGCATGCGGATGATAGATGAAGAAAAACCCTTTTTATAGATGACTCCCTTAGGCTCGAAAATGTGAAATCATTTTAACTTGGCCCAACCTCACCCCCACACTTAAAACCAACATTGTCCTCAATGTTGTGAGGTGTTTAAAAATGGAAATGTAAGTTGGTGAAAGTGAGGAAGCGAACTCGGGCGAATGCACACAAACAAATTTGTGATTTTTTGTTGTATGCACGTGTCACCTGAGTTGGTAGGTCCCTCAGGTTGTGTAATTGAATTGGTAGATCCCTCATGACATATGTCTTCCGAGTTGGTAGGTCTCTTGAATGACAGTTTACTGGGTTGGTAGGCCCCTCAGTGAAAATGGTGACTAGGTTGGTAGGTCCCTTAGTCATCATTATCATTGTTGTTGTCGGTTATTTTATTTATTTTGATTTTGTTGCATTTTATTGAGATATGATTTTTGGTGAAAAGAAATGAGTTTTAAATGGGGAAACATAACATTATTATTTTAAAAACTATTATTTTTGTCCACTCACACTAATGACCTAGAATAAAACATTTAAAACTTTTATTGACCTCTCAATAAAAGGTTTTATTGACCCCCTTAATAAAATTTGTCAATGTCCTCAATAAAATATCTAAAATTTTTATTGACTCCTCGATAAAAGTGAATAAAAAAAATTTATCAACATGTTAGCAAAATTTATTAACCCCTCAATAAAATTTGTCAGTGACTGTTTCATAATTTTTGTGAAAAGGATAGGACATAAGTGAAAATTCGTCAGCATTAATTGATTAATGGACCGGGAGGGCACCTGTTTTTTTCTTAGAACTGATTGGAATTTTTTTTTTCAATTTTATCCTTATGGGTCAAGGACCCTTTATTAAAATAGAATATGTCATCAAATAAATCAAAGGGGCATGCTTGTTAGGAAACCTTCACTTGGCTAGGTTTACGACCTTTTGACATCGACTCTGGTGGGTCGGAGTATTGGGAGTTTTGACCGTAATTGGTCATCGAACCAAGCAGCTTGGTTGCTGGAGTTTGGAAACCGGCACTAACACCGACGAGTTCAATACTTTAGTGAATTGAAGAGAATTTGCTCCCTCGTCCACCTTTACTATTTTTATTTCTTTCTGGTATGAATTATATTCGGTATAAGGGACTAGATTTTAATGTTGTTATGGCTAAAAGTAAGTATGCATGTTCTAATGGTGTTATTGGTGGCGATATGAAAACTTTCAACGGAGGCAAGTTAAGTTAAAAAAAAATAACAAAATTTAAACTTAAGTATGTAATTGAAAATGCTAATATAGTTCGGATTTGTATTTAATCTTAAATAATATAAACACTATAATATTAATTACTACATGCAAACAAATTCAATAGACGAATGCACTTTTCCTTTAAGGCGTTGCATAGCATGATTTCTTGCCTCAACTTCCTCTTTTTCCCTATTCACTTTAGACACAGCCGGATTCCGTATAGGTTTAATAACAATTTTCTCCAATGTCTACATGACATGCTTAACGTACAGATGTACTACCCCGATACCCTTCTATTCGACTACCTTGAGGTAATAATGAGGGCAATGGGCAATTTTCTTTATTTTTCCTATACTCTTGCAGCTTGACCTCTTCACACATCGCTTCAACTGCAACAAGAAAAAAAATTTCATCAGAAGTTAAATAGCTTAGTTAGATGAAAAACAGAAAAAAAAAAAAAAAAAAAAAAAAAAAAAAATATATATATATATATATATATATATATTAAGATTGCACATACAAAGACCTAGTTTTACTAATTATTCTACCAAGTAGGAACAAACATTCAACACAAGTCTTTGCAAGTAAGGAGATCCCTTCAGGAAAAATATCAAATTACGAAGGGCCCTGTCGCAATCTTGTTCAACTATAAGTTCCAAATGCTTGAGATTTGCAAAAGTAGGAAATACATGACTCTGCTTGTAGTCCTGAAAACCAAGTACAGTAAGAAATTATAGTCCTTTTTGGACAATGCAAGGGAAACCCCGATTTAGTGAACCAGTTTTAAACAAGTTGATGCCGCAATTAAACATTGGTCTACTTCATTTGTTATATTTATACCCTTGGATTAAGATTAACGTTATCCGATGGGATATTACTGTTTGCATTTTTGCGCTTGGATGAGGTACTGAAATTTATACGGTTGTTATGGCTAAAAGTAAGTTTGCATGTTCTAATGGCCATGGTAAGTTGGTAGGCTTAGTTTGACAAACATCCTTTGAGGTCTAACCTACTTTCTCTTTGTAAACAAGTGTTAGTTCTAGCAAACTCTATGAATAAACACAATAGATAATAGTCACATAAAGGTCAATCTGAAAGCACCTGCGACCAAAACCCTTCTCCATAACAGCTTTGAAGCTAAAACAGGGTGCTTGTTCAAAGATTAACCCTGCCGATAACCCTTAAACGTCTAATTTAATGACCTATTGACCTAACAAAACCACAATCCGTAATTTGGTGAGGTCTGAAACCAAATCAAAATACAAATGACGCAGTCAATGCTTTTACAAACACCATATCAGTACTCATGGATCATACATCAGCACAAGATCCACTTCCAAAAAAGGACAATCAGTTTGCCACAGGCAACAAGTATAAGAACATTGAGATGCAGCTGGATCTCAATACTAGTTGCTTCACTGCATAATTGGGATGCAGCTGGATCGATATCTAGTTGCTTCTCTGCATACATACACAGATTTACTCATGCAGGACTACAGAAACCACAGTAAAGTGGCATATTCTAACCCACAAAAGTCATGAAAAAATGAATGCATTATAAGGGGGGTAATTGGAAGAGATGCTGATAGTGTTTGGCCTCACTTTGAAAGTCACCTATGTTTAACTGGTGAAATACTGCCAACTAGCCAAGTACTAGAAGCGTAACTATCATGTTTTCACTTTTTTTTGGTCTGGATCATGTTTTCACTTAAAATCAATATACTCCTGCTCTTACAAACAAGCATTATCAGAAATTCAAAACATGTCCTGATCACAATATGCACAGAGAACATCTATTTGTAGAACTGCACAGACAATCTTCTAGTCAATCTTCTTTCACCTCCCATTCTGCTTCTATTTATGTACCTGAAAGAAAACAAGCAAAAACAGAACAGAATTTAACACATTTTGCTGACACAGTATGACATATTCACTGAAGCCCACCTTTTCTGACACAGTATTATCAGGTAGAAAGTTTTGGAGAAATGTCAAGTGCAGAAAAGCAAGAGGATAACAATTATGCAGCGACTTTTCGTAAGTGTGAATTGAGTATCAAGACCCACATGATTTCTATGAAAACAAGGTGATAAGATACATCGAAGATATTTATATAACGATTACGGTATTTGGTTATCTTTGACTGAGAACAAATGATATTCTTAACACGTATAATGACTATTATTTACTCCAACAGAACATCGGGAACCATGAATCAACAATAAATTGGGTGACAAGGGAAAATAGAAAACTATTTCCCATTACAGAATTATGCTTGCACCGAAAGCTTATGGCTAGAGCAATAGGAGGGGACCCAACCATAAATGTTGATATAAATTATTACTGGAGCAAGAAACAAAATCAGATCAAACAAAAGAAAAAGAAAAAGCAGCCACTACAAATCAACATGCTCTTATTTTAACTCAAACAGAATCCCTTGCAATTTAGTCACCTAAAACATAAAATTTAGGCAAGCAAAGAATAAAAAATGTACTAGAATGCGATGGTAGGAGATTAATGTTCTATAAATAACATTCTTAACCACCCCTTGTATGTAGCTTAATGTTGAAACCGTAGCAACATTTGCACATGGTAGGAGTTTGATAATTCTTACTCTCCCCCGTTAACCCCCTTCAACGACTACTCCAGTTTGATAGTTCTCTCAGCCCCTTAACAGAGACCGAACAGACATCCCTCAATGCCTAAGCCTATCAGAGTCTCAGGTGCTCCACTCATTTCTCTCTCACTCATTTCACCCACGAATAAACAATCCAAAAAAAGAAAGAAACCCAACAAAGTAAAAGGAAGAAGAAGAAGAAGAAAGACCCAGTCCAACAGTCTTTAGCACAGGAATGACAGAACTGCTATGCAAGGCATAATCAAACAGTAGGATTGCATCAGCTGTCCCATTCCTCAAAGCCAGAAAAGTTCCTAAAATTGTGGAGCACTTTGTACCAAGCAGAGGTGTTTGTGGGAATGCCTAGGCAGTTGTAAGAAATCCACATGTGTGGATAAATGAACGTGACTCATTACTAGCAGGTTACTAGAGAGACTAACCGGTTTGAATGGGCACTTGATGAAAATGTTACTAAAGAGGTTTACTATGGATTACTAACAGTGCCTAGAAACCAAATGTTGTATGTCAAATTAAAACGGACCATGAACTTTTAGTTCTAGTTCTAGTAGTGAAATCTTAGACAATGAAAACCAAACCAAGAGTCAGCATCTACAGACCAGCTAAATGCTACTTTGGAGAATGAATTTTTTTTTTTTTGAAAAGAAACATAATTTATTAATAAAAAGGAAGAATACAGACTCAGTGGATAAGGAATCCACAAAAACAGAAGGGAAAAAACAGAGAAACACAAACAGCAAAACAAACAGGAACCCCCCCTCCCCCCTTACAAGAATACTCCCTCAAGATAAAACAAAAAAAACTAAACTGTTGCTGCTCTCCAGTCCCTTAGAATAGAAGAAAAACTATAATCTTTAAAGATCTCAGAGACCGAAGCCCAAAGAGCCACCCAAAATCTTACTCTATCCCAAAGAACCTCAACCCCTACCCCCTTTTAGGCTTCAAAAATTCTTCTATTTCTTTCCGTCCATAACACCCAAAAAATTGCAAGGATCCCACAGCCCCATAACACTTTGGCTTTCTTCCCTTTCCCAAAACCATCAAGATTTTGAACAAACAAAGCAGAAATCTGTATTGGAGATTCCCAAATTACCCCAGCCTCCCTATAGAACTTCTGCCAAAGATAAGAGGCCACTTCACACTGCAAAAAAATATGATTTGCATTCTCTCCATTCCGTTTGCATAAAACACACCAATGAGGTGAGAAACAACAAAATGGCCTTCTCCGCTGTAGCATCTCACACGTAATCAATCTTCCATGCGCCACCAACCAGCCTAAAAACTTAATTTTTGTAGGCACTTTAGATTTCAGCAGCATTTGCACTACTGAATTAACGTAAGATATCTTTAATATTCCAGCAGCATTTGTACTACTGCATCCGTTGTTGAACTATAAATCTATAGCTAAAAAGGCAGAGATGGAAAGACGATTGGAGTTGCTCTTTCTTCGATTTCCATTTGACTAAATTTAGAACATTTATCATTAACCCATAACTACTAAGAGAACTACTGACAATTGAGTAAAAAGCAGAGAAGTGAAAAGAGTATAAAGTAAGTTAGAGGAGGAGAGGACAATACACAACATTTTCCCCAGATAACAATTGAGTATCAAGACCCACAGGATTTATATGAAAACAAGGTGATAAGATACATAGAAGATATTTATATAACGATTATGGTATTTGGTTATCTTTGACCGAGAACAAGTGATATTCTTAACACTTGTATTGACTAATATTACTCCAAAAAAACATCGGGAACCATTAATGAACAATAAATTGGGGGACACTATACAAGGGAAAATAGAAAACTATTTCCCATTACAGAATTATGCTTGCACAGAAAGCTTATGGCTAGAGCAATGGGAGGGGGCCCAACCATAAATGTTGATATAAATTATTTTTTTTTATTTTTATTTTTTGAAACTAGGGTGTCCCAGTCATTGACCAGACTATTCCCTAGGCCCCCCGCCTGACCCCACAACATTTGGGGAGCTGGAAACTCTAGCATTTTTGCTAGGTGGGTACCATGGGAGGGAGTCGAACCCCAGACCTCTTGGGAGCAAACCAAGGGCCTGACCGCTAGACTACAACTCTTTGGTAATGTTGATATAAATTATTACTGGAGCAAGAAAGACAATCAGCTAAAACAAAAGAAAAGGCAAAAGCAGCCACTACAAATCGACATGCAATGTTCTCGACATGCTCTTATTTTAACTCAAACAGAATACATTGCAATTTAGTCACCTAAAACATAAAATTTAGGCAAGCAAAGAATAAAGAATATACTAGAATGAGATGGCAGGAGATTAATGTTCTATAAATAACATTCTCCACCATCCCTTGTATGTAACTTAATGTTGAAACTGTAGCAACATGTGCACATGGTAGGAGTTTGATAATTCTTACTCTCCCCCGTTGACCCCCTTCAAAAATTACTCCAGTTTGATAGTTCTCTCAGTCCCTTAACAGAGACTGAACAGACACCCCTCAATGCCTAAGCCTCTCAGAGTCTCAGGTGCTCCCCTTTAATACTCAAAAATAAAAAGATGCATCATGCTGCTGATGATGATCTGAAAATTCTCCTTCTAAGAAATCAAATCCACCTTGAACTATATCCATCCAACTGCAATCCTCCGAAGAAAACAAACTAGCAAAACGACAGAGTGCAGTTGAACTAGATTCCCAAACCCAAATTTTAGTTCATGTTTCTTCTCTTTCTGACAAAGTTTATTTATGGAAAATTTTCTTTTGGCCAACCTTAACTCCGCTCCAACAATCTTAACTCACTCATTTCACCCACAAATAGACAATCCAAAGAAAAAAAGAAACCGTAGAAAGTAGAAGAAAGAAGAAGAAAGAAGAAGAAAGACCAAGTCCAAACAGTCTTTAGTACAGGAATGACAGACCTGCTATGCAACCCAGACCTAAACCAGTGGATCAGCTGTCCCATTCCTAATAGCAAGAAAAGTTGCTAAAATCATGGAGCACTTTGTACCAAAAAAACACAGGGGCGTTTGTGAATGCCTAGGCAGTTGGAAGAAATCCAGATGTGTGGATGAATGAGTGTGACTCAATACTAGCAGGTTACTACAGAGACTAACCGGATCGATTGGGGACTTGATGAAAATGTAACTAAAGAGGTTTACTAAAGGAAAAAAAAAAAACACATCATGCAACCTCAATCATTCATGTATCATAGATACGATTAGGCACCAAATGATGATAATGGGACACAGATAATGACCTGAAGTTGAATTCTGCTGAAGAGCTAGGCTAAAAGAAAAGGATAAAAGCAAAAGAGCCATCCATGGCTTGTGTTTTCGAACAAAGACAGGTTATTGTCCCCAACCAAAATCATTCATGATCAAAAATTAAAAAACATAGACATACTGCATATATTACATCCTAAACAGAAAATCCATTGATGAGTGATCAAGGGAAGAGTGATTACCCAATGAATTGAATGAAACGAGGAAAGACTCAATCATCTCCTTCTCCAACAGCAACAGAAGCCGGAGCCGGACTACAACAAACCAACCAAACAAACAATGATTAGATTATGAGATTTAATCAATTAAATTATAAACAATTAATAATAATCATCATCATCCACCACTTACCGAACGACATTGATCCCAAAATCCTTAGCCAGGTCTGCGAGAGTTTCTTTGCCTGCTGATGTAGAAAAGCTGATCTGAGAAACCTCAAAGCCTTTGTTCACGATCAAAACCTGAAGAAAACGCAGCTCCTCCTCATCAGCCACCAAAATGGGACCCTCAGACGCTGCCCATTGGAATTCGCGTCTTGTACTTCTTCTTTATTTTTGAAACCTTGCCATCGTACTTGACAAATTGCTTGTAGCTGCGACAGTATTTCCGAAATTTATGACCTACAGCACCGACCCGGTGACGCCCAGCCCCCGGGAGGCGGTATGTCAAATTCCTCGGGAAGACAGTGAAGAAGCACCGCCATGACCATTCCAAGGCGATGAGGAAAGCCGCCAAGGTTGTGGATCTTCCCCCTCGGATGTTCGTCTCTCGTTCCGTCCAAATTTCAGCTGTGGTGTATTTGCTCAAAAACTTAGATCCGACGCACAGATTGGAGAAGCCTCTGATGTTGATCAATGACAAGGTGGATTGGGATCCCGAGGAATTTGACATACCGCCTCGTGGGGGCTGGGCGTCACCGGGTCGGTGATGGCAAGGTTTCAAAAATAAAGAAGAAGTACAAGAAGCTTGTCCGCGAATTCCAATGGGCAGCGTCTGAGAGTCCCATTTTGGTGGCTGATGAGGAGGAGCTGCGTTTTCTTCATGTAGGATTTCAGATTCCTGGTTTGATTATTGTTCGTTATGTTCTCTATAATAGAGTTATCCTCAACCTAGCCTCCTTGACCAGAAAAAGAATAGCTTTCCCCATTGTATTATTGTATTGTATCTACAGTTCACTTCCATCAGATACAACTAAGATTTAAGTCAATAAATGGGGTGTTCATACTACATACCTCACATGCCACCAAACACAATTAACACACTCATACCGGGCCCACATCATGTGTGGGACCCAACCCATGACATGCGGGACCTACCCCGACACCCGAGCTACCTCACCATGGTGAAATCCGACCAAGATCTCGCCAGGAGGCGTCCCTCCCATGCTTGCCAAAAGGCTTCACGACAAGCACTTGTTACATTTGCATCCCACATGGGAAATGTATAAGAGTGAGGATCGAAGCTCCCTTATTTATAAAAGGGACTCCTCACCTAGCAAATAGAGGATCCCTAGTCTGATCCATGAGCTTGTTATCCCATCACATGGGCTTGTACTTCTCTAATCAGACATATTGGACATTACCAAGTGGACGTAGCCTCTCCTCACGGGAGAGGTGAACCACTATACTTGTGTCATCCTTGCATGCACAATACTTAGTCTCCACACTAAACACTCGTACTAATGCCTAGAATAACAGTCCATGCATAAACAATTGGCGTCGTCTGTGGAAATTCTTGAACAAAAAGTCTCGTGCCTCTGCATTGGCTAGAGCGGGCAAGTGATCGATCATCAATCAACTTGACACCTGTGGGGGAATAAAAATCTCCCAAGCAGAAAACCAGTAGAGGAAGCCTTTTGTCTGAGGGCGAAGCGAAGTCCGAATCAAAAGTCCGAGGGGCTCATCTGAACTTCGTGGAGAGTACGCAACATATTTCTAAAATATAGGAGTTGTACAGAAGCTTGGGGCAGCAGTTTAGGAGGACGTGAAAAGACCACTCTTCCCACTACAACCATGAATTGAGGATCACCAAGAACCATGGAGTAAGGACCAAGCTTACTAGCACTATAAATTCATGAACAATCAATGAAGACGGGAGATTCAGATCATGATAGAAGGGAGAAAATGATTTAGCAAACAGTAACATGTATCTTGACTGATGTCTTTTATTCTTTTATCGAATAGGGACTGACTTTGGCATCGGAGTGTCTTTGTTTTGCAAGTCCCCCCACCCCACCTCTTCAATTACGCGTCCATGCTTCTCAAGAATTCGACGGAGGGAAGATTTTCTGTTAATGGATCTCTCTCAGGAAATTTCATGCATCAACAACACCTTAATCAATCCACCCGGGCAATTTGATCAATACACTCGCCCGCGCAGCAAATTTCCTCACTGCACCCGTGACCATTGAGACCACTCTCTTGGCCGGTCAACCATGATCAACTCATCTAGTTAATTAAGGAGCTCATTCATTCCTCACTGCACCTGTACAACAAACTCACCCATACATGATCCCATGATCACTCTTCATGCAAGCAGCCGATCCAATACTCATTGATTCAGACTCAACCCATGTTCCGTGTGAGCTTCACCTACACGGTCCTCGTCCATGATCTGCTATTGCTCTGAGCAACACAAACAAAGATCAAGAAGAATCCTCATCCAAAAATTGTCGAAAATCCATTTTGATTTCTGCAGCTGTCATCCAAATCCAAGCTAATGAAGATGAGGAATTGAAATGGGGTGGTTCCTCGGAAGGGTGTAAGTACAAATGAAGAGATCGAGAAATTATAGATCAACGACTCAAACTTTAATACTTCACTGCTCTGTGCCGGTATGAAGAAGATGTGTTTTGAAGGCGCTAACAGAATGTATCCTCACGTGTTCGATCGGATGATGCATGACGTGGCCAACCACGACCCTTTTTTTATCCAGACAAAAGACGATGTCGGTAGAATCAGCCTTTCCACCGAACAGAAGCTTATCTGCGCTATGAGGATGCTCGTATATGGCTCTCCGGCTGACAACTTCGATGACACCTTCGACATAGCCGAATCCACATCTATCAAGATTCTGGAGCACTTCACTAGAGCTATCTGGATTGTGCACCACCAAGAATACCTCCGTCGACCAATGTCGGCAGATTTGCGAAGGCTACCTTAACAAAACGGCAACACGGGAGTTTCCAAGCATTGTGGGGAGCCTTGATTGTATGCATTGGCAGTGGAAAAATTGTCCCACCGGATGGGTAGGGCAGTATTCTGGCTACAAGGGAAAACCAACGATCATTCTAAAGGCGGTGGCCTACTACGATACTTGGAATTGGCACGCCTTTTTTGGACTTCTAGTATCTCTCAATGACATTAATGTCCTTGGAAGTTCACTGCTGTTTGACGACGTCTGCTAAGGTCTTGCTCCTCGAGTAAAATACCATATAGGTAATACACAGTATGATCAATGTTATTACCTAGTCGACTGTATCTACCCTAAATGGGTTGCTTTTGTTCAAGCAATAAGAAACCCGAGATCGCCTAAGACAGAAGATTTTACAAAGATGCGTACAAAAAAGATGTAGAGAGAGCATTTGATATTCCCCAAGCTCGTTTTGCAATTGTAAGGGGGCCAACTCGTGGGTGGAGTATCGAGAATCTTCAATACATCATGATGACGTGCATTATTCTGCACAATATGATTGTCGAAGATGAACGTAATGAATATGCACATGAGACATTTAACCCGAATGACATCCCGACCGATCCAATGAGAGCAGAGATACACGAGAGATCGCCACCGGATGAGCGTGACACCAACATGGAACGCCACTCGCAACAACTTGAGCACTTCTTATGCCGTTATAAGGAGGTTAGATGTCCAGTGGTGATCAGTAACCTCCAAGGCGATCTAGTTAAACATCTTTGGAACATGAAGCTGTAGCAAGAGCAGAACCACGAGTGAGGAGTTATTTAATTTCACGATTTCAATAATTGGCAATGTTGTCATCATGTATTTTAATTTTATTGTTGTGCAGTGTGTTTAATTTTATTATTGTTGTTAATGATATTAATTAATCACACAAATTCAAATAACACAAAGTAGAAATTAAAATGATGAGCATTAGTTATTTTGTGGAAACCATTGGGTGGTATGAACTATGCGGTCAAATCCGAGCCATATCATCAGAGGGTGTTGGTGCTTGAGGTGGTTCCGGTGCACTAGAGCCTTCGACGATGTCTGCCAAATCCAATATACGTTTTTGTTTCTTCTCCCAATAACGCCTTTTTAGTGGGAAAACTTGGACGGATCCACCGACATCATGCGAGCATCATCAACACGTTGCATGGCTTCCTCTTTCCGCCTCTAAGTGCATTTGGGCCTCTTCAGCTCGCCTCTCAGCTCGCTCATTAGCCGCCTTAGCATCCTCATACATCTGTTGTCTTTGTTCATACTCGCGGTCATTTTGTTCTGCAAATTTCTACATTTACATTCGCAAAAGAGCGGCATCGTTCTGCTTGCCTTTTTTCTTAGCTACTTTCGCCGCTTTTTGTCCTAACGAGCGTGTCTGCCTTATTGAAGAGGATGGGGCCCCATTTACTTCACCAGAGGATGTTCCGTCGTCGTCCAAATCAATAGATGCAGGAAAACTTGGGATGTTGAAGTCCATAGACGGGGGATTCAAAAACTTTTGGCAATTCAACAAATATGGCGAACAATGCTCGAAAGTGAATGATGATTTGCCTTTGACCATTAATATATGACAATATATTAATTCAATAATTATTATAATTACATGACAAACAATGCTAAATTATGATATTAATTTTTTTTATTACATACCATGATTACAAATATTAATTCATCAATTATTATAGTTACATTACATAACAAATATTACGTAATTACTTTGTCGTTGTTGTTTTCGCTGCTTCGGTGAAGGAGTGCAGCTTTGTTAAGAGCTTGGCACCATTTCAAACATGCATAGGCAATTTTTTTCCAACGAGATTCGCAGCTACCCGCCGTTCTACTTTGGCAGTCCGGCGATTTTATCGCCTCGTATTCCTTTTCAACTTTGTTCCACAACTCCTTCACTTGTTGATCTTTGCCCGTAATACTATCACCACCAACGTTTATCCAAGAATAGCAAAGAGCAATATCTTCATTGTGACTCCACGATTCCTTGTAGAAATAAATCCTAGCCCGTAATACTAAATAAATCTTTGTATGGCTCAAAACAAGCTTCTAGAAATTGGTTCGAGAAGTTCACCACCGCCCTCCAAGATGCTGGTTTCATGCAATCCATGGCAGACTATTCATTATTCACCAGGTCCACTGATTCTTCTTTTACTGCCATCTTGATCTATGTGGATGACATTGTTATTACAGAAAATGATCCCACAGCCATCCAGTCTCTTAAAGATTTTCTACATCAACGATTCCGTATCAAAGATCTTGGCAATCTCAAGTACTTTTTGGGTATTGAAGTGGCACGTTCCAAGAAAGGGATTTTTATTTCTCAAAGAAAGTATGCCTTGGAGATAGTTGATGATGCAGGACTCCTTGGAGCACGTCCAGCTGCGTTTCCAATGGAGCAACACTTGAAACTTTCTCCCAATAATGGGGAACTGCTACATGATCCTTCACATTACAAAAGGTTGGTAGGGCGTCTTATTTATCTTACAGTGACACGGCGGTCACGGCCTGACATTGTGTTTTCTGTCCATGTATTGAGCTGATTCATGCATCAACCACGAAAACCACACTTAGAAGCAGCACTCCGAGTCCTACGCTATTTGAAAGGAACCCCTGGGCAAGGTCTCTTTTTTCCGGTTGGCAGTTCTCTTGAGCTAAGGGGATATTGTGATTCAGACTGGGCTAGCTAGTTGTCTAACTACAAGAAGGTCAGTCACTGGTTATTGTACATTCTTTGGGAATTCTTTAATATCTTGGAAAACCAAGAAGCAAGACACAGTTGCACGATCAACCGCAGAAAATGAGTATAGATCCATGGCAGAAGCCAGTTGTGAACTAGTTTGGCTACAATTTATTCTGAAATATCTTGGTATTAGTAGCTCAAGCCCAGCAAAGTTGCATTGCATGTGGCAATCAATTAGCCCTATACATTGCAGCAAATCCTATTTTGTAACGACCCGGACCCAATTTACCTAAATATAAGTTTAATTAAGGTAGATTAGTAAGGAAATTTATTTTAGACAGACTAAATGGTATTTTTAATGGGTCCTTCAGTTGACTTTTTGAGTGGTTTGGAATTTGAATAAATTTTCTGCACGGATGTTGTAGAACGTGTTAAACCGAGTTCGTAAACGCGAAGTACACAAAAATCGGAGTTCTTATGGAAAAGTTATGATCAGCGGAAGTCGGGAAAATTTTATTGGAGGATTTTTATATAAGGCTATTTTGGGAAGGGGTTTTCATTTCTGGAAACCCATTCTCTCTCTCCTCACCCGAGCCTCTCTCTCTCTTCCCCAGCCCGTAGCCGCGTCGGCCTCACTTTGGCCGGCCGTATCTCGGCCGTCCGGCCACCTCAGGCCATGAAACCGGTCTCGTTTTCTTCATCTCCTTCCCCTCTTCAGTTTTATACCAAACACTTAGATCGATTCAAACCGTGGAGGAAGAAATCTCAACCCAAAAGTCACCCAAAAATCGCGAAATCAGGCCAAAAACCCTCACCCTTGCCGGCGCCGATTCCGGCCAAATTGGCTTGAACCCCTTACTGGGTTTTGTAGCCCTCTCCACCATGATCATTTCCCCCCAAGTTTCACCTTCATTGGTCGCCGGAGGAAGGAGAATCGACGGCTTGATTATTTCCGGCCACGTCGACTTTAAAGGTAAAAATTCGACCCTTTAGAGTTTGAATTGGCCTTGGTGCCAAGTATTAAAGTTGTTCCTGGTAGTGTTGTGATCATGTCTGTGAAATTTGGTGGTCATCGAACAAGGTCGGAATGGGCGGCGCGTGGGTCTCACGCGCAGCCACTTTGGGTGTCGCGTGGCGGCGCGTCCGGCCTCTGTTTGAGATGTATTTTGGTCTTTTGGCTTATATTTATCCTTACGAACATGTTGATCTGAAGTTTGAACGAAATCATTAAGTTTGAGAATTTTCGGATTAAATTTCGGTTGGTTATCGAACGAGTGACGTTGTAAATCATGATTTAACCGTCGGATGACCATCAAATTTGGTTGGCATGTTCAGGTAATTATTTGGAGAATATTGGACGGTGGGATTGTTGAAATTAGATCATTTGGTCAATTAAAGTATAATTACAGTTTGGTTATTCGATAATTAAATTACGTTCGTTCAATTTATCGAACGGTGACAGTCCGATCTTTGTAAATGTCGCTAAGTGACTTGGGATGGTTAAAAGTGTGGGAAAAGTAAATTTGAAGAGTTTGAGTTTCGGAATTTGTTGGGTTTTGGGAAACGTGAATTCCCGATGGAAACCCTAATGAAGATATTTGGTCATTCTTCTAAATAATTGCTCGGTCGTCGAATTAATTGTTCAGTGTAATCCGTTTTGTCCAGGATGACGAGTCGACGCGTCGACCAAGGAGAATTATGTTGTGCATAAGGGTTTGGCGAAAATCTGTGAGTGGACTTTTGTTTTAAATTAAATGTGCATGCAATTCTATTTTCGAAATAATTATTTTTCTCGTATTTAATTTTGGTTTATCATATTTGATTTACGAATAATAAGTCTCGAGCATGGATTTGATTCTCTTATTTCGATTTCCAATTTTTATTGGATTTATGAGTTATGCCAGCTTCATAGTCTTTAAAAAATATTAGCTCGAGACTTGGCCTATGATTCTTTACGAGAATTTTTCATTATGAGAATTATGGTTCAGTGTTCGAGAAATTATTTCATATTTTGATATGAACTGTTAGGCACATGATTTATACGTATATCTCGAGCATGAGTGTTATTTTCGTATCCGACAATTGAATTTGTGGATTTTAATTATGTGGAGTTATTTTCTTTTCCGGAATTTTATTGAGGCTCGAGATATTGTTTTGCTAGCATTTGAGACTTACGGTTTTATGAGAATATTTTGGGGAAATGTATTATTTGAGGCTTAATAATTTTAAATGGATATTCGAGAAATTGATTTTTCCCTTCCGAGCTATCTTTTCTTCATGATGAGTTTCATGTTAAGCCTCAATGCTTTAAGTTGATTTTGGGGAGCATTTTCGATGTTTTCTATGAGAGGTTTCGGTGATTTTCCTACATGTGTTTTATCACCATACTGTTACCCTTAGCTGCATGCATGCTGGTTTTTTTCCGCCTTCGTGGCGAGGGGATGGAGTCCTCGGAGCCCATCCGTCTATGTGACGAGGTGATGCCTTATCTGTGGTGATAAGCTCACCGGAGCCCAGTGTTCGACTTGCCTTTGTGGCGAGTGAATACGTACGGGAGATAGGGAGACGTTGATTGTGAGTATGGTGTGTTTACCTCTCCTCCCCACCATTTCCCCAACATTTTTATCGGATGAAAATTTATGATATTTGAGCTCTTAATTTAAATATTGCATGCGCACTTTTTTTTAATAAAAAAATTGGGAAAGCATAAATATTGTTTTTCGATAAAATTATTTTTGTCCACTCACTCTAACATTTTTATTAAATGCTTTTCCCTGGGCCATTCCGTTTTAATTGCCCAGGTTGCAGATTAGTTGAGGTCGGGCCACGTTACGCAGTCGAGGTATTAGTCTACCGTCGCTTCCCCTCTTCTTAGTAGACTACTCATTTCAATCTTGTATATGTAGGAATTCTTGTGGTGTCATTAGAATGCTCTGATTTTCCAAATATTGTTGAATTTGTTTATTGAAGGCTTAAATTTTCGGGTATGAGACCCCTTGGTTATTTTTGTTGTGGTGGACGATTGGATTTTTGGTGAGCAAGCAGGCTCAGGAGTTCGGTTGGTTTTGTTGGATTATTTTAGAAGTGTTGGGAATGTGAATTGCAGGTTTTTGGGTAGTCCATTTTAAGGGAGGTTATGCCAAATTTTTGGTAAAAATTTCCCTTAAGGTGGGCCCCGCAGGACCACCTCGGATTCCAGGGTGGAGTTAGGGGCGGGTCCTGTCATATTTTCCATGCACTACAAGAGAAATGGGCAAAAGCGAGGAATTTCATTACGACAACCCTAAATTCCTCGCAAAAACTAGATATACGCGAGGAAATTCAAGTTGTCGCACATGATCTCAACGGTGACAACCAATTCCTCGCTTTAGGTAAGAATATGCGAGGGATTTGAGGTTGTCGCAGATATGACATTATGCGACAACCAATTTCTCGCATAAGACTAATTAGGCGACGACTTCTACTAGTTGTTGCTTATTGTTTATGTGACTACTGGAGATTCCTCACATACGATGAAATTGGTGACAATTTATGCAAGTTGTCGCCTATTATTTATGTGACTATGTGAACTTCCTCGCATAAAATGAAGTAGGCGACAACTCGCAAAAGTTGTTGCCTAAGTATTTATATGTATTAATAAATATTTGGTATTATATGGTATAATCCAAATTACAAGCACATCCATAATGTAAAGTCAAAACTAGGGCTACATGAGAAATATAAATAAGGAGTACAACATTATTTATGAAACAAAACTAGGGCTGCCACTTTATAACTACATGAGAAATTTTAGTGGGAGATCCTATACTTTAGACGTTTTTACCACGTTAACTTAAATTTAGTTTCAATTAAGGGAAAATTCATTATGATGATGTATTCAATTTATTTTATTTAAATTAGTACATAGATCTCGACCACACGAGAAGGTAGGCTCAAGCAACGCGTGAACCGATAATGTAACGAAAAAGTTATGGTCATTTTAGCGTTAAGGGTATATTAGTTATTGGCACAAAATAGAGTTGACCATGTTGACCAACGGTGAAACCATTACGGAAATGTATAACTTTTTCAACATAGACATTTTACTTAGCACTAATCACATCCAACGGTTAGATCGGTTATTTTTGGTCTTTAGTTTTATAGATTATATGACATTTCTATATGTCTACCAATAATGTTTAACTTGTTTATTGGTTGTAACTAAATTGCATAATTTTGAAAAACTGCAAAACTAAAGATAGAAAAGGGACAATCCAACCGTTGGATGTAATTAGTGCGAAGCAAAATGACTAGCTAGAAAAAATTAGACACTTTCATAAAACTTTAACCGTTGGTCAACATCATTTTGAACTCCATGACCAAAATACTCTCAACACTAAAACACTCATTCTTTCGTTACACTCATACCTAACTCTAAAGTTGGGAAATTAATATTGATATCGTTATGGAATGAGTAAGGTATTTCATAAGTGAAATATGAAGTTAAGATGGTTTTGAAACAAATTGGACCGAAATACGTCGATGAATGTTTACTCAAAATTTACTTTTTGATTCGTTAATTTTTTGAAGAAAACATTCTAGACGTGAAACGTAAAGCACGTCGTTGCGAGTTCCTAGACACATGGAACATGTAATTCCGAGATCTTTTGAGAGAGTTATAGTCTACGGAAGTTCGGTTATTTTCTTGGAAGTTTATAGAATTAAAATTAAATAATTTTAATAATTTCCGGAAGGTGCGATATTAGCTGTTGGATCTCTCACTATTACATCTAGACCGTCCAAATTTACTTAAGGTTTAGAAACCCTAGTTGTCTCGAATCAGTCTCTCATCCCTCTCTCTCTTTGCGAATCAGTCATTCTCAAACTCTCTCTCGCATCTCCGTCTCTGCCCAAGTGGCCCCGCTACCACCAATAGGAGTAGCAAGGGACGACTGTTCAACCCGTTCTACAGGAATGTGAGGAACTGATGGGTAAAGGAATTACAGGCACTGGACAAGGATTCGATCTTCCTGGGAGACGTTTGGGTGGTTTCTCACGTCAACCCCCTCCGTCATCTCTACGGCAGACTGCCTTGGCTGCCGCCGAAAGCAGAGCACGTCGTGGAGCTCTATTGCCATCAGGACCTAAGCGTTTAGGTGGGGATAACAACATTAAAGCTGCTTTGAGCCCAATACAAGCTGCTGCTATGGCCGCAGAAAGGAGACTGCATCATAGTCGATAAACGGCCTCAACCATCGCACACGTATCCTCCACCGAACGACACACTGAGTTTTCTCATAACCAAAATATCCTCTCGACTCATAACCAAAATATCCTCTCGACCGTTCATTAAAGAAACCAAGCTCGAACTCGAGGCAAGGGGGACGAGATTCCACAAGTCCCAAAAGGTATGAGACTCATGATCGACTTTTCTTTTACTTATTCTAGGCCTATTTCTATAGGTCTGATCATCAAATTTTCTTTTGTTTGAATCTAGGATATGTTTGCTGCTTCATTATGTTCATAAATTGTTAACCAATAGCTATGACCTGTGAGATAAAAGCCTCTGAAGTCTGAACAGAGAAAGATGCTATTAGCAAAAAGAGTCTTTAAGTTGGATTCAATTGTTAATGTGTGTGGTGGGCTGTTTATGCCTTATGAATTTCAAACAATTGATGGAATACTGCTCAGAGACCATGTTTATGCCCTATGAATTTGATTCGTTCAGTTGTTATTAATTGGATTTTTGTTGAATTGGCTTTTCTGAATTTGATTCCAGAAGCTTGTTCTGTTTTCCTGTGCAGAACAGTCAACTTCAGAGGCCAATTTCTCCCACTGGAACCATTGGATCGAGCTGTAATTTTATGGAGCTGTTAACTTTGGTGTCTAGTATTTCCAGTTACAATTTCAGAATCATCCGTCCGTTGAAGCTTCTATTATTGGATTCCAAGTAAGCATAGCTCAGTGATGTGTGCTCTTTAATTATTCCTGCTGTTTGGAGTGATGTTCTGGTCGTGTGAGCTGCCTGTGTGTGCAGTTTGAAATGGTTTATATTGTCAATAAGTTAGTGGTTTATCATCAAATGATGGTGGACTAATCTGATACGAGTTTGCTATAGTGTGTCAGGTTATTTGTGTTGTGTAGTATAGGTGGAGTGATGTGTGCTTCCTTTTATTTGTTTTCTGTTTCTTTCTTTGTGGAGGGTTTAGGTGAGCTAAGTCTAGCTCCTTATCTCTAGCTTTCGTTTGTTGTTGTGTATTGCCTATTTAAGGGGCTGCTATGTAATGTATTGGACAGACTTTGAATTAATATTAAACATATTGTTGTGAAGAAGTTTTCTTCCAAATTATCTGTCCTTATCTCTTGGAGGATTCCTTGAGTGGCGGATTTCCCTCTTATCAGTTCTTATCTATTGGTGGATTCCTTGAGTGGCGAACTTCCCTTTTCGTTCCGGTATCAAATCATCAGAGTGCTAAGATTCGCACCAGGTCCATGTCAGTTTGAAATCACTTCTGTGTCTACCTCCTGCTATATTTGTGTGTTAAATTTTTGCTGTGATTATTGATCTTGTGCAGCAACGTATCGTCAAATGCATGGTTTTAGCAAGCTATTCTTCAAAACGTTTTTGCTAGCTTCTATTTATGAGGTTTTGTTGTTTTGTTTTACAGGTAGAAGCATTGAATTAAGATTTGTTTTATCCACACTAAGGACGAGATAAAGGGAATGCTTTGAGGACCTCAAGGTGAGGGTGATCTAGAGGCATAGGAGATGACGAGATCCTGATCAAGTTGACGAGTCTTGGAGGAAGATCAGAAGTGGAATGGGATGCAAGATATGGTCGATAACATTACTAGCAGCTTGTTTGTATTTTTCAAGAACCATTCAGATATATATAGCAGCTCATTTTGTATTAAATATATAAAATGACTCGAGTGTATGACCTCTTTTGTATGTAATGACTAAAGTTGTTTATTCTCCAACAACCCTCTTCAAAACTCATACCCAAATCCAAATTTTGACTCACCCAAACTCATTACTATTCATTTAGGTTTTTCATCTCCAACAAGAGTGAGTCAAAACTCATACCCATTTTATATTTTAATCATTTTATATACCCATTTTAGTCAAAAAGCAGCTATGGCCCGCGTGAGCCCCACCCGAATAGTAATAGGTTTCCTCTCCAAAATTCCTCCCAAAATGACTCACCTTCTTAGTAGGAACCCATAATGGGTTATAGGTTTTGTTTGTTGGAGATGAAATTTTTGGGTTTTGGGTATGGGTATAGGTTTTAGAACACCTTGTTGGAGATGCCCTAATGTAAAGTTTTTTTTTTTTTCCATCCAAGTCTTTATTCACCTCTTTATCTTGAATAATATCTATAAATTATAATTATATTCATTAAAAAAATAAAAGCTAATGAAATTGTGAGCAAAAATAAAACCTTTGTTGAAGGAAACCTACTTTATGTGTGTCTAGTCCCTAGGAGTATCTTAGTTAGTATAGCATATGGATTATACATTGAATATGATTTCAATTATGATGTGGATTGTACCCTTGTGTTTCTCTATATATAGAGGCACATATTCATTAATAAAGATACGCTCTATTCCTGTGCTATTTACTTTGTATTTACTTTCAGTCTTAAGGTTGTATTTCATATATCCTTAAACACGTTATCAGCACAAACCTCTAAACTCTGAGACCAAAAACCCTAGAACCCTAACCCTAGGTTTGCCGTACGTGTTCTTCAACCACCGGCCATCTTTGCTGCTGCCGGCCACCCTTGCTGCTGCCGGCCACCCTTGCTGCTGCCGGCCACCTCTACTGCTTCCAGCACACCGATCTTCTCCTTTACCGGATATCTTCACCATCTTCTCAAGGTTCAAGAATCAAGACTCAAGAAAAAGAATACCAAGTAAGCTTTTATAAACGTTGCTGCTTTCATGAAATTAATTTCATCTTCTTTTTCTCAAGGGACTTCCAACATCCCTCCTCTACCTCCCACCTTTCTATAACGTGGGATTCTTGATTCGAACCTATCCAAACTATGAGAAGCATTAGGGGAGTGATCGAGCTTCATATCGCTTGCGGTATGTGTAAGTCATGAGCACCTCTAATGTCATCATGCTATTGGTGTGAGTTCAAGAGCCGAATTATGGGGATTCGAGCTAATACTCCGGATGGGGAATCCGTAGAGAGAAGAGACCTTGAACGAGGAGTTCAATGAATGATTTACCTCCGGATGAGGAATCCGTAGAGAAGAAACGACCTATGGTTCATGACTTAATTCCTACTAGGGTCACCTGCTTGGGTACGTCTAGGTGTGTGATTTGAGATAAGTGGTATTAAGGGAGCTTGCTCACACCGACATCTCTTATTATGTATCTAGTTGTATCCAGGTAGAGCTACCGAAAAGTTTTAGGGTTATGGCCATACTACACTAAAGTTTCACCTAAATCGAATACATGGAAAACGTTTCTTGGGAGCATAGCTCAGAAACCATATATGTTTTCGTGGGAGAAGTTTATGCTCCGAAAACTAACTTCAATTCTCTTGTTGTTTCAGATGGCAAATAACATGAACAAGTTGGACTTCGCACCTTTGAATTCTACGGGCATATGATACCATAAGTGGGTTCGCGATGTACGCAACCACCTGAAAGCTCAAGGAAGCATCTCTGCAATCCGTGAGCCACTTGCAGCTGCACCTGTAGATGCCGCCGCACCTGTGGAAGGTCCACTAACTACCGCCGCTGCAGCCACTGCTGCTGCAGCCGCACAAGCCACCGTTGATGCTTTAGAGGCTAAGAATGCCAAAGCAATTATCCTTATGATTCATCATATGGATGAATCACTACAATCCGAGTACCTCAATGAGGAGAATCCCAGAAGACTATGGGTTGCACTCGAAGAGCGTTTTGGCAATGTTCGTGAATCCCTGCTTCCTGAACTAGAGGTGAAGTGGCAACTACTGCGCTTCTGTGATTATGCCTCAGTCCTAGAGTTTAACTCGGAAGCACTCCGCATCAAATCTCTAATGGAATTCTGTGAGAGTAACATAACTGATGCGATGTTGATTGAGAAAACCCTCTCTACTTTCCCCTTCTCTGACTTGGTAGTTGCAAAGAACTATCGGATTGAAGTGCAGAATAGACGGATCACAAGATTTCATGAGCTTATCTCTGCTCTCTCTGTTACTGAAAAGCACGAGAAAATACTTGTGAAGAATTATAATGCGAGGCCCGTGGGAACAAAGCAAGTTTCGGAGACCCATTATAATGGCGCCCCAAAGAGAGGCCGCCGCGGGCGAAACCCTAATGTTAGGGACAATTCTGGACGTCCTGGTCCATATGATCGCTCTGCTCAAGAAGGTAGTCGCCAAACTAGGCGAAGGGGAGGCCGAGGAGGCCGCCCAAGAGGACATGGTGCCGCCGGCCTTAAGCATGCTACTGGTGCTAATGCCGTGCCACTCAAGAAGAATGCACCACGCGTGAACAACGCCTCTCAATCAAAGGATTCTGATCAAACATCTTTGTGCTTCAGGTGTGGAAAGACTAGACATTGGTCAAAGATATGTAGAGTCACTCAGAGTGTCGCTAATGCATACAAGCTATATCGCGAAGCCATAGAAGCTCACAACATTGAGAAAGAAGATGATGAAGAGAACGTCAAATTGAGGGTTGAAGACTTTAAAGCTGGAAAGAGTGATGATACTCCTGATTTCGCTTAAGTCCTTTATTTTCCATTGTATTGTTGATTTAGTTTTTGGTTAAAGACCATGTTGGAACTTTGGATGTAATTCATTCGGTTTATATCTTTAATAAAATTTGGAGTTGTTTGCTATACTCAATTTTAATTATGAGCTTTCTTATTTAGGAATGAATTCCGGAGAACTTGAATGTCTCGCAGACAGCGGAACCACGCATACCATATTGTGTCATAGACAATTGTTTTTAGACATGATGCCATCACATTCCTCTGTGACTACGATGGCAGGACCATCTAATCTCGTGCAAGGAAGAGGACATGCCCAATTCCTCTTGCCTAATGGCACCCTTATTGATGTCACTAATGCTCTCTATGCTCCAAGAGGAAATAGAACTCTGTTGAGCTTCAAAGATATAAGAACCAATGGATTCCATGCTGAAACGCATGATGAGAATGCATGGAAGAGAATTCCTTTGCATTACCTCTAATGACTGCGGAAGAAAACGCATCTTAGAGAAGCTTATGTGTCTCTCTAGTGGGTTATATGCTACCACTATCCGAGCTATTGAATCAAGCAATGTCATTAGGGATGACCTCTTGGATTCAGACACATATTGGCTTTGGCACGACAGGTTGGGACATCCTGGTCGTGATATGATGATCCGTATATTGAAAACCTCACACGGACATCCATTCTATAGAGCTCATCGAAGCAAGGATCAAAAATTGATCCAAGGAGAGGAAAGTGGTACTTCTGTCATCCCGGCGAGCGGTCGACAACGTCCCGGCGACCGGTCGACGATTTCCAGAAGCTATCAAAAATCGGACAGAAGCTTTGGTGATCGGTCGACCAAGAGTCGGCGACCGGTCGACAACTTCCAGAAGCTTTGGCGACCGGTCGACACATTTTCGGCGACCGTTCGACGATTTGCGATTTCCTTATGAGAAAAACCCTGATTCGAAAATTCATCAGGATGCCTCCTATGCCTCTGAAGCTTCCAAAGCCAAAAGCTCTTTTTGCAAAGCTTGTTCCTTACGGAAACTAGGACCAAGACCGTCCTATGCAAAGGATTCTAAAGTACTTCTCCCATTCTTACAGAGAATCCAAGGGGATATATGTGGACCTATTCAACCACTAAGCGGACCATTTAAGTATTTTATGGTGTTGGTTGATGCGTCGACACGTTGGTCACATCTCACGCTGTTGTCCACTCGTAATGCTGCTTATGCTAAACTCCTAGCACAGATAATTCGCCTGCGGGCTCACTACCCGGATCATCCCATCAAATCTATCAGGCTTGATAATGCTGGAGAGTGTACATCGAAGACTTTCGATGACTACTGCATGTCTATTGGGATGGATGTTGAGCATCCAGTTCCACATGTGCATACCCAGAATGGTCTTGCAGAGGCTGCCATTAAAAGAATACAAATGGTAACAAGGACATTGGTAATGCGCACCAATCTTCCTCTCTCTACCTGGGGGCACGCAGTATTGCATGCAGCTATGCTAATTCGTCTGAGACCCACAGCCACCAAACCTTTTTCTGCGCAACAGCTAGTGACTGGTTTTAACCTTCTCATCATTGATACTCAAAATTCGTCCATGAAAACATTCTGGATTATGGTTATGTCCAAGAGACATCTTTGAGGGACGCTCCATCCCTAGAACCTATCCGTGGGAACATAGAGATCTCGATTAATTACACTAGTGTACATGAGACGTGGGATAGAAACTCCATCACTGTTGATGATGTGTTTGCATATGCTTGTGCACAAGAGTTCATTGAGAATGATGATATTGAACCTCGCTCCGTTGATGAATGCCAACGTAGAGCTTATTGGCCTAAATGGAAATATGCGATCCAGGTTGAGTTGGACTCACTAACAAAGAGAACGGTATTCGAGCCAGGTGTGCCGATTCCTTCTAGAATAAAACCTGTTGGATATAAATAGGTCTTTGTTAGAGTGCGTAGTGAGAGAACGAGATATAAAGCTCGCCTTGTGGCGCAAGGCTTCTCACAATGCACTGGAATCGACTACGATGAGACATATTCTCTCGTAAAGGACGTCATAACGTTCTGCTACCTTGTCAGTGGTAGTTTCCGAAAAACTGAACATGTAGCTTATGAATGTGGTCATAACATATCTCTATGGGGATCTAGATATGGAAATTTTATGAAGGTCCCGGATGGGCTTCAGTTACCCAAGTCAAGTGGCTCCAGACCACGGAGCGCATTTGCAATAAGGTTGAAACGCTCACTATATGGATTGAAACAATCCTGACGAATGTGGTATACCCGTCTAAGTGACTACTTGATTGGAAGAAGGTATGTGAACAATGAATTATGCCCCTGCATGTTTATTAAGAGAACAAGTTCCGGATTTGCAATAGTAGCAGTTTATGTTGATGACATGAACCTTATAGGCACTCTTGATGAACTAAGAGAAACCGCTGACTACTTGAAATCTGAGTTTGAGATGAAAGATCTTGGGAAAACACGGTTTTGTCTCGGTCTAGAACTTGAGCACCGTAGTAGTGGGATTCTGATTCATCAATCAGCTTATACCCAAAAGATGCTCAGGAGATTTAATGTGGATAAAGTCCATCATGTTAGCACTCCCATGATTGGTTGCAGTCTAGATCCAAAGAAGGATCCGTTTCGCCCAAGGGATGATGGTGAAGATGTTTTAGAGGCTGAGGTACCGTACCTAAGTGCAATAGGCGCATTATTGTACTTGGCACAGTGTACAAGACCCGATATCTCCTTTGCTGTTAACTTGTTAGCTAGATTTAGCTCTGTGCCCACGCAACGCCAATAGACTGACATAAAGACTATCTTTCGTTACTTAAAAGGTACGATTGATATGGGCTTGTTCGTTCCCTACGGAGAGTCTCGAAAATATGGCAAAATAGGTGAGGAACCCATACTTGCCGTCGACCGGCAACCGGTCGACACATTGTCGGCGACCGGTCGACCGACGGGTAGAAAAGTTGCTGCCCCTTTTTCCCAAACACCTTGTCATGTTTTGGTTGGCTTTGCTGATGCTGGGTATCTCTCTGACCCATATAAAGGTCATTCCCAAACTGGTTATGTCTTTACCATGGGTGACACCGCGATATCTTGGAGGTCTACTAGGCAGACTCTTGTTGCTACTTCTTCGAACCATGTTGAGATAATTGCTCTCCATGAAGCGGTTCGTGAGTGTATATGGTTAAGGTCCATTGATACACATATAAGAAGTACATGTGGTTTGAGGTCAACCACTGATGAACCTACATCCATTTATGAGGATAATGCTGCTTGCATTGAGCAAATGAAGCAAGGTTTCATCAAAGGCGACAACACCAAGCTTATATCGCCTAAAGTATTCTATAATCAGCAATAGCAGAAGTTCCTCAAGATCAAAGTGAATCAAGTCTGATCTGAGGATAATGTGGCTGACTTGTTTACCAAGTCACTGCCTAAATCCACATTTGAGAAGCATGTGTAAAACATTGGTTTGCTTAAGTTATTTGACCTCCCATGATTGTGGAAATCAGGGGGAGACGCAGACATCAGGGGGAGTCTGGCGTCCATGCTATACCAAATGTGAAGGGTGTGTTGTACTCTTTTTCCCTTCGACCAAGGTTATTTTTATCCCACTGGGTTTTTGTTACTTGGCAAGGTTTTTAATGAGACAACGCGAGGAGCACCACCTAGTGTTGACGCCACAAGGAGGAGTGTTGAAGGAAACCTACCTTATGTGTGCCTAGTCAACCTAGGAGTATCTTAGTTAGTATAGCATATGGATTATACATTAAATAGGATTCCAATTATGATGTGCATTGTAACCTTGTGTTTCTCTATATATAGAGGCACATATTCATTAATAAAGATATATACTATTCCTGTGCTATTTACTTTGTATTTACTTTCAGTCTTGTGGTTGTATTTCATATATCCTTAAACAACCTTATAATTTTTCATATATGACACAATTATAGCCTCGCATGTTTTGTTTTGCAACATATATAGGAGCTTCATAAATTAGTACATGTGAGGAATTATTAGGCATTCTATATTTAGATATGCGACATAGATATAGCCTCACATATTATTTTTAGTAACATATATAGAAGTCTCGCAATAGTATTTTGTAACACAATTACGTGTCTCGCAAAATGTGATAAGCGAGGAATCAATTGTGTCGCATATTGAAAATGCGGCAACCAAATAATTTCGTCGCTTTTGAGAATCAGTAAAATACATTAAGCGACAACTGGTAGCGACAACTCAAAATCCTCGCATTTCCGGTTAAGCGAGAACTTTAGCCTTTTTGCAACAACTTTAAGTTGTCACATATGTCATTTTCTCTTGTAGTGATGAAAGAACTAAACACATTGACTTGGATTGCCATGTGGTACGACAATACATAAAGTCTGGCAAGATTGAAACTACATACACGCCATCTTCACATCAGATTGCAGATGTTTTTACTAAATCAGTAGGCAAAGCATCTTTTGAATTTCTTGTTAACAAGTTGGGAGTTCACAATATACACTCTCCAACTTGAGGGGGAGTATTGTGGCATAAAAGGAAAGGAATCATGTAGATTAATTTACCAGATTTACTTCTCTAGCATAGAATAGTCTGGAAAGGAATATCCTTGCTTGGAGAGCAATCCGTCTCTCCTATATTTTTGTATCATCTCATATTATTCATTAATATATAGAATTCTATACATTGATACCTAATTTAACAATATATAATTTATATAGCTATATTAGTCCCATGGAAAGCAGCAATTTCACTTAACAATCAGTCATGCATGAAGCATTTAGATAGATAACCTATTTCTAGTGCTGGAATTTCTCAAGTGAAGATATCGTGACAGTAACTGTCGCTCGGTTCTTACCTGGATCCCAAGAAACAAGTATATATATAAGATTGTTGCTTAGCTTCATCATTCATTCGATCATCAAATTAATACGCTAGCTAGCTAGTGATCATGGGTGCTGGTCCTTTGGGTATTGTTCTTGTGGTGCTGCTTTGTTCAACATTAATGAACAAGGCTCAGACGACGGAGTACTGTGCGAACGTGTTCGAGGAATTTAGCCCTTGCCTGAGTTTTGTAGGGGGGTTATCTCCGGAACCAATGGCGGCTTGCTGTAATTCCCTCAAGGCTTTGAATTCGTTAGCACGGGAAGAGGAGAATGGTCCGCAGATGATATGTCAATGCATTGAGAAGTCCTCTTACTGGACCATCATTCCTTTCTCTGTGTTGATACTATGTGTGTTACATACCACCAAGTATAATCAACATACTACTTGCGGGCCCACATGACGTGTGAGACCCCAGCCACGACATGCGGGACCTAGCCCGTCACCCGAGCTACCTCACCATGGTGGAAGCCGACCAAGACCTCGCCGGGAGGCGTCCCTCCCATGCTTGCCAAAAGGCTTAATGACTAGCACTTTGTTACACTTGCATCCCACATTGGAAACTTGTATTATGAGAGGAGCTTCCTTATTTATAAAAGGAACACTCTCCCTCTTAGTTATGGATCTCCAATCTGATCCATGAGTTAGTTATCCCATCACATGGTGAAATTCCGGTATGCCGGATTGTCCCAATAACGGTAGTCGTCTTAAACACTAATCGGAGAGTATATACCAATTTAAACTTAACTCTCCTAAACAAACAATTGTTCAATTGATTACAAATATATATGCAACAAGCACAATCAATTGCACAACCTAGAATCCCAAAGTGTGCATCAAACTAGCACACCACGGACTATATCTATATATGATCAAGCATGCAACATGCTAAGCAATTAAGCACAATAGATAATAGCAATCACACAATCAACACACAATATGGTCACCCGGAACCTCTACCTCTAGAGGAAAACCGGAGGGGAGCCGTACCCCACGCTCTTGTGTAACACTATGAAAACGCCAAACGGCAACACGTACAAGGGGGAACTCCGTCCCAAACTCTACACTATCAACCCTATGACTAGTGGCAGCTCTAACCTTGTGTAGCCCCGAATGCTCTTCAAGTGATCCCACCTCAAGCTTCTCCGATTGATCGAACTTCACCGCGTGAATCCTCCAACCGCAAGACACCGACTATGCAAGTGTGTGTGTGTATGAATGAATGAATTCAATTCAATTAACACAAGCAATTCAACAAGGAACAATTGCTTGCATTAACCAAACCGAATTGAAAAGCCTTGAATATGATTCAAGGGTTTGTTTAACTAATCACAAGGATCATTAGCTAAACAAACAAACAACAAAGAAGATTGAATATAGATTCAATCATTCAATTCAGCAATTCAACATGGAACAATTGCTAGAATCGAATAGAATCTCCTAAATCCTAAACATAGGCTAAACTAGCATATAAATGCAAATCAAAGTGTTTAGCAATGGATTATAGATGGAGATTAAGGTGAGGAACCTACAACATGGAACTAGGATCACTCACAATACCAAAGAACTCTCTCAAAGTGTATTTTCGACTATGGGGAAAGAGTTGACCGAAATGAAACACAAGGGTTCTATTTATAGAAAACATCCCAGGGATATTTGCGATCGATCGCACGATATTTGCGATCGATCGCACAGTGCAAAATGAGAAGACAGAAGCTCCTGGAAGTGCGAAACCCTTGTTTGCGATCGATCGCATAATGTCGTGCGATCGATCGCACAAAAAGTCCCAACGGACATATTTTTGAAATGCAACGGTCATAAAAATCCAACGGACAAATTTGCCACGTGGTGCGATCGATCGCATGAACAGTGACGATCGATCGCAAATCATAAAACAGCCTTAAACATAAAGGAATGCTAATCAAAACAAATCTATAAGAAGATCTAGCAATCCTAACATCATAAACTCAAATGTATGAAACTATGCATACAAAATTTGAGCCGGTCGCGTTGCGACCGGGTGCTTATAAAATAAGCACTCGAAACTTGTGATACAAGACACAAGTGTGGCAATCAAGCATCCTATACTTATGTGATTCACATCATAAGTGAAAGGAAAACAACCTAGATAAACCTAGGACAACAAGGAAGACTAAATGTCAATGAAGTGCATGTGCATATGCATGAGTCATACCTTGAGATGCTTGAACGAAACTTTCACGAACCATCAACAACCTAAGCCACGACACTTAATCCCTAAACCATCTAGCATTGAGTACAAAAACAAATGCTAATACAAGGGAAGAGGTTTTGACAAATAGGAAATAGCCAATAGCAAATATTTTGCCCTTACACATGGGCATGTACTTCTCTAATCAGACATACTAGACATTACCAAGTGGACGTAGTCTCTCCCCACGGCAGAGGTGAACCACTATACTTCTTGTGTTATCCTTGCATGCACAACACTTAGTCTCTCACACTAAACACTCGTACTGTTGTCTAGGCCGACATGCCATGCATCAATAATTGGCGCCGTCTGTGGGCTTCTGAGCAAAAAGTCATGTTGCTCGGCCATGCATGCAAGCTAGTTCGCCCATGATTCCTTCATGCAATCTCACTGTACCCGTGTAGCATGATCCCAGGATCACTCCATTCCACATGACACTTACCCGGCCATGTCTCTTGGTCAACCCGTGACCCTTAGTCACTCACCCGGCCATGTCTCTTGGTCAACCTCTCGTCCGAGCCACTTCAGCTCCGACCCGGCCGTGCAGTCACCGTCCGAGCAGCCCTCTCTTCTTCTCCGAGCGAGCTTCAAAGCTCTAGGCCCGGCTGATATTCAGATTTCACGCCTGAGCGCATCGCCCGTCACGGCCCAACCTGCATTAACTCAGCTCAGACTAGGCCGTGCCGACCCGTTCGCACAACTCCCACTCTCCTAGCTCTCGCTCGATCAAACTCCAGCTGTCAATCGATCAAACTCCCGCTCTTGCATGATCACTACTCTGTACACTCGGTCGGCATAGCACCATCAAATCTGGAACCTCACACCAGCAACGCGCACGGCCTCACGGACGTGACTCCGCCAGCAGACGCACCTGCTTCAAGCTTCAAGCTCACTCGATCGAGCACTCTCTTTTCGGCGACTCGTCCGAGTTCCTCCCTCAACCAATCAATTTGGTCTGAGCCCAGTCACCGACCCAGTCATCAAGCCTCACCCACTCGAGCATTCTTCATCTCCCGATTGAACAACGCCAAATCTGGGCATCCGAGATTCAAACCTCTGGCCCGGGTCTGATCATCATCACCAACCTCTCAGTGTAACCCTCCGATCTCAGCCGAGCTCTCTCTGGCCGGTCTGGACTCGATCCGAGTCCTTGCCGTTCATCAGCTCCATACAGAAGCTCGTTCAGCTTGATCGAACAGCCCACATGCTCTGCTCTCTCTTGCCCAATCTTGGTCGTGCGGTCAAGGCAACACAAACACACTCACCCGTGCGTTTAAAAAAAAAACGACAGAGGGAAATCAGCCCAATTCCACTAGCACACGCACGTGCAATTTGGGACTCAGCTTATTTGCTTTCAAATGGCTGCGAGTACTCTCTTCACTCCAGATAAGTTCCCATTAATTATCTACCGTTAATTATAGCATGCTTCACATGTCTCTAGGACTATGCTTACCCGAACATGTCTATCACTTGAGCATATTATATTCTCTATTGCGAGCATGTCCAGGCATGCCTATAGATAACAGATATATAATCATGTGCTTAGCTTTAATTGTTCAGTTATCACTTGCATGCCCTTATAGATGCTTATATTTGTTTCAAGGCTCATTGCACACTTACGGTTGCAAACTTGAAATCACAATAACAGTATAAACAGAGCATGCATGATAATTGCAATTTCACAAGCTCACATGGCTTCCGAGCATGTCAGACATTTAAAACACTTGCTTTATCAAGCTAAAGTAATTACATAATTTTTACATCTGTGTGTAATAATCATTTACTTTATTTTGGAGGATTTTCAATCGCTTCAACCGAGCAGGTTTTTGGTTCGCTACACCATGACGCTTCGCTCTACGACACTTATGCCTCTTCCTATCGGCTCCAGATAAGTTCTCACAACATGCTTTTATACTTCTAAGCATGCCTACAACATGTGCTCATACATGCTAAATTATGTTCACAATATGCTCACCACGACATATTACACATATAAGCATCTGTTATACACATGCCTAGATTTAATTGCACTACAATTAAATGCTTACATGCATCATTCCCGATACTTAATGGAACATGGAATTCTTCAGACATTGTTGTTCCAACAGTCGAATTCCTTTCATGTTCCATTAATCATATCACTAAGGGACATGGGGGACTACCGCTCCTCACACATGCAAACATCATCACACGCACCTTGCGCATAGCGTACAACACGCTCACACAACAATAGTAAACTCGCTCGGATTTACTCCGACACGCTCTTACTTGGCCCGGTCCAAGTAACTACGATACTATTACAAGTGATCGTTCGGGCACGATCTCGATGCACGAGTTTTCGACTCTCTTCGATGCTCGGATACACTTTGTAAATATGTTGACTTATTTTTAGTACAAAATTGGATTATTCAAACTATTGTCTCCATCTTATTATATCTCTCAGATACTAAGTACCAGAGTGGCACAAACTTAATCTTTTTCGCATTTCCCTAAAAATAAGTCAAAATATTTCACCTCACGGGCAAGATATACAATCCCCTTCAAAGGATTAAGCCTCGCACCCGTGCGAGCCCCATATCTCTTCAGCTATGGAATAAAAGCCCACTCGTGCGAGCACCATAGCCCTTCGGCTATGGGATTTAAGCCTCGCACCCGTGCGAGCATCGTATCTAAAAACCATAGGTTTGGTTTTCAGCTACGGCATTCACGCATCGCACTTGTGCGAGGACCATGGCTTTTCAGCTATGGGCCCCAAGCCTCGCGCCATCGCGAGCCAACGAGCTTTTCAGCTCTCGGTATCCTCGGATACTCATCTCGCACCCGCGCGATCAGGTGCTCGCACGCACCCGAGCTTCCGAGCTCCGTATCCCTCGGATACTTTTATCGCGCCCGCGTGATCCAGTGCTTTTCGGCACTCAGGCTTTTCAGCTCAGTAATCCCACGGGACCAACACTCATGAGCACTCGGCCGAGTGCACTCAGGAGTAGCATAAGCTGTTCGGCTATGTACCCCTCGGATATACTTTCGCATTCATGCGAACAAAATCGGTTCGAACCTTACGACCGTACGAGCCTATTTACATCCGTACAACTGTCATACTTAGAGCCACAGAAACTAGTAAGGAGACATCCGCAGACGTGCGGAGATATAGCTATTGCGCATCACAGCTACTAGGCCCGTGTATCCTGTCGCATACACGTTTAATCGACCGCCTAGTCTATTCATCCTTTTCGACTTCCGTCAGGCGAAACTTGGGGGACTCCCGGGGCTAGTCAAACAGGGCCACTATATCCTTCGCATATAGTTCACGGCCACCTAGTCTATTCGTACCTCCTTGACTTTCATTAAATTGAGACTGGGGGGACTCCAGGGGCTAGGTAACTCAGGGCTGCTATATCTTACGGATATAGCCTACAACCAAACTCACGGCTACCGTACCTCTCGGCTACGGAAAACTGCCACTTACAAACCCGCCCGAGATAGTCTCACTCGGGTCTAAAGGTACATCCCGTCTAAAACACTTGGTAGGGGTTTAACCCGTACGGGACTACCATCGCGCATACTAAAACCCGGGCGGGACAAGTGTGACTTGTTCCGAACGCTGTTTGCGCGCAAGCCTTTTCGACATTCTTCGAGTTTCACACTCACGCCCTCACTTGCATTAATGGAAAATTGAATTCTTCTATCAGCTACTGTTGTTCCAACAGTTGAATTCTTTTCACATTCCATTAATGCACTCAAAATGGCTATTACTCGCTTGAAACTCATGAGCTCTCAGCTCACTGGACATTACATGCATACATGCATCATTATGCACCTTACACTTAATATATCCACGATATATTACTTGTACACTTGACTTTTACGTCACACTTTGATTGCCTCGCGCAATCCATACTTATCTCATGTGTACCTCACATATTTTTCTCTATTTGGCAGAACTCTATATATATACAACTTGCTCGTCTCCCCTCTTGGCACCGACATGGCATGCTTACTTGGCGAGACTTGGCGCGGCTCTTCTTCCTTGAGGACTTGGGGGACTATGACATGTAGGACCTAGCCCGTATGTCACTTATACTTGGCGGCATCAGAAATAGAACTCCTCAACCAAGAAGATCCTCTTACTCGAGGACTTGGGGGACTTGTTGATACTATGTGTGTTACATACCACCAAGTATAATCAACATACTACTTGCGGGCCCACATGACGTGTGGGACCCCGGCCACGACATGTGGGACCTAGCCCGTCACCCGAGCTACCTCACCATGGTGGAACCCGACCAAGACCTCGTCGGGAGGCGTCCCTCCAATGCTTGCCAAAAGGCTTCATGACTAGCACTTTGTTACACTTGCATCCCACATTGGAAACTTGTATTATGAGAGGAGCTTCCTTATCTATGAGTTTGTTACACTCTCCCTCTTAGTCATGGATCTCCAATCTGATCCATGAGTTAGTTATCCCATCACATGGGCATGTACTTCTCTAATCAGACATACTAGACATTACCAAGTGGACGTAGTTTCTCCCCACGGCAGAGGTGAACCACTATACTTCTTGTGTTATCCTTGCATGCACAATACTTAGTCTCTCACACTAAACACTCGTACTGTTGTCTAGGCCGACAGGCCATGCATCAACACTCTGCCTCCCGAATTCAACAGCTTCCTACAACATGCCAACTCCATCTTAGTTTCCCCATCTCTAAGAGCATGGATTGCTTCAAGTAAACATTTTTTTTTTTTTCAGTTTTCACTCGATCGTGCACACATGCACGTACATACGCACACTGTTAATTAGATTGACTAAAAAGTTTTTGTCTTTCTGCATGCAGGGTTTAATTGACAAGATTAACAAGGTTCAAACAATAATGTAAAGATGACAACAGCTTAGCTACTTGATCAGTACGTAGTAATTAATAATTAAGCGTGGGGGGATCGAGCTTGGTGAATTTCTTGTCATGATGGGAGTGCTTAATTAACTCCAATAGCTAGTGAGAAAAAAATAACATGTAATTAATGACAAGATCAATCCTGGCCCTATATGTAACATATATATCTAGATATTTAATATTATCTATATTGCATGTTCTCTTCTTGTTCAAAAAAAAAAATCTAAATTGGTCTCTTACGATGTGAAAAGTTTGATATGTTATTGGAATAACTGGCGTCGCCGTCGCAGCCGCATAAGATTTGGGCGACAGTGCGGCACAGCTGCGTTCCCATCCAAAAATGACCACGTATGGACAAATTAAGCGAGTTGCAGACATGCTTGACACAAAAACATATCAAAGATACAAGGCTCAGGTTATCGGAAACCTAGAAAAGAGAAACGTACCCTAGCAGATTGATTTTTTAACTTGAAAATGATCCTCCAAAAACTCCAAGTTCGATATGTTATTTACAACTGTTATTATATTAATAGTCAGTGGGGAACTAATGCAGCAGTGTTGTGTAAATCCTCCTCTTTTTAGCTAGTTTTAGAAAAATTAATTACGTAATTTATATAAATGAATAGCTGAATGAATGCTAGAATGCAAGAAGTCATCCAAAAAAAAAAGCAAAAAAAAAAAAGCTGAATCCTAGAACAATACAAATACCAATAAGATGATTAATAAAGTACGAGAAACGTAACCTCCAAAAAAAAGCTCTAGGAGCCTAACCTTGACAAGTAAATTAATAAAGTACGAGTTTAAATCACTTATTGTTAAGCAAGCCTACAACTAAGAAAATCCTCATTCTCTAACAAAGAAATAATCAAACACTAGTGTACTTACACATGCAATTGTGTTACAAATTAACATAATGCCATGATGTAGAAAGCACATAGATCGAAGAACATTAATTGACTCAAGCTGTAGGAGGAAAGTCAAATAAAACAGTTATAAGTCCGAGACAATTACTAATTGTTTGCAAGAAAATTACTATACGTAAGACTAATCTTCGATGCGAAATAAACGAAGAGCTATTGCTTCGGCTATCACGAAGAGCTATTGCCAGCAAACCATCACGAAGAGCTATTGCCTCGGCTATCAGAATTTTAGTAGAACCTAGGTTTTTGGCCATAGCAAGTAGAGGGTGTCGTGTAGAGTCACGGACTACAAATCCAGCAGCAGCCTTATGAATGGAGCCATCAAAGTTCGATAAGTTTCCAATCAGGAGGTCTAGGAGGGTGCCACTTGATATTGTTAGGGTGCAGCTTTTTTGTATTAGGTAGAAGAGGATTAGCCTGCTTGTATTGAGTAAGCAGATTTGCAGCAACATGAACCACATTAACTGGCCGGCTTTGATGACATAAAGTAAAAGATTGTATTAGGTAGAAAAATTAGCTTGTTACGAGCTCTCCAAATTTGATGACATAAAGTAAAAGATTTTAGTAAGTAACTCTTCTCTGTTTTTTAACCTTAACTGGACTTTTTTTTTCTCCGGTTAGGGCAGACCCTTCATGCGCTGTGAATATGCTGGGTTTAATTGGTGCTAGTTTTAATGAATTTTATTTTCCTGATCGATAAAGAAAAACGACCATGTTTCAACACTCTTTATCAAACTGTTGCTACGTAGAAACTCACCTAAAGGCAATAATCCTCCTTAAACTTGCTTTTGAATATACATTAATTCTACTTGTAGTTAATTGTTTGAAATCGTGATATTAAGGAGAAGACCCAAGACTTTAGAAAGAGTAATATCAAGAATTTCGCCAGTTCGGACTGGATAATGAACCAACGAATCTCCTTCCTTTTTCCACTGTACTTCCCAATCAAATTCTTCGATCGTAATTAACACTCATAAAGATCAAGATATTGAGATGATAAGGCCTAACAATTCTTGATATTAGGTATCTTACACTTTCTCTAAAGTATAAAGAACATAATTGTTATGTTTTTTTTGGGGGGTCAATATATAACTGAATTGCATTGAAAGGCACAACTCGACATACAACACAGAAAATTACAAGAACGTACAACTGGATCAAAGGCCATTGGAAATCTGAATAAATGAATCAATATATGGGAAGAGATCTTGAGATGGAGGGACTTATTGATCCACGCCTGGATCAGACTCCCACTCTCCTTGTGATCGCAAGAGAACCTCTTTGTGTTATTCTTATTCTTCTTTGAACACAAATATGGTTTCCCAAGGCAGCCGGTGGTGGTGGTGCTATATTGGGTAGTAGTGACTGAGTCGTCGGAGGTGGCTTCTTGCATAACATAAAGCTACGAGCTCCTTGGTATCCAATTGTGTCCAAGACACTCAGAGCATCAAAGCCAGCCGTGGTGGCATGGGGTAGTAGAGCAGGAATTCCTTGTGATTACAACCAAGAACTGGAAGCCGACCTTCACGCGCGTATGACTTCAAGGCCGTTTTGATGACCTCACCGACCAGATCCATTTTGTTCACAAGCAACCGGAGTGGGCCGGTACTGCCCACCACCCTGATGCTGATCAACATCAGCATGTTGCAGTTGTCGTCCTTCGGCTTTGTATAGCAACAACAACGTCGCAAAGTGGCCGGAAATATTAAAGAATGAATTAGGTTTCTTGCACTTGCCGTGGTGATCGATTATTTGTTTAAGGGTCGAGGCCGAGGCAGCTGTAGCACCAGCAGCCGCCTTCTTTGCTGCTTTCCCTCGACTCTGCAAAGGAGCACATGAAAGTAACGATGAACAAGGAAGCTTAGGGTTTTGGTGCTTCTCTCTTCTTTCTGAAGATTATGGCATGGAGACCCTTTATGTGGTTTATTGGTTTTATATATAATCATCCTTCTGTTTCCCTGTTCGGTAAGGATTTAGAAATCCTTGTTCATTAAGGATTAAGAATTGAAATCGAGCAAAATTAAGAAATCCTTGTTCCTTAAGTAGTAATTGTTGAAGGAAACCTACTTTGTGTGTGCCTTGTCAACCTAAGATTAGATTAGGTAGTATAGCATATGGATTACATATTGAATAGAAGTCCTATTAGGACATGGATTGTACCCTTGTGTTTCTCTATATATAGAGGCACCTATTCATTAATAAAGATACTCTCTATTCCTGTGCTATTTGCTCTCTTCTTTACTTTCTGTCTTGTGGTTGATTGCACCTTTACTTAAACACGTTATCAGCACGAACCTCTAAGCCCTGAGATCAAAAGCCAAAAATCCTTGAGCATAGCATCCTGCTAGCGCCAACACCCTAGAACCCTAACCCTAGGTTTCCTGCGTGTTCCCGCTGCTACTGGACGACGCACGATCGATCGCAACATTCCGCACGATCGATCGCACGAAGCTTCTGCCGAGAATCATCTTCTCCTTGCTGCTGCTTCTGCTTGCTCCTGCTCCTCCTACTAGCTGCTGCTGCTTCTGCCTGCTGCTGCTAATCTTCTATATCTTCTAAAGTTCAAGAATCAAGACTCAAGAAAAAGAATACCAAGTAAGCTTTTATAAACGTTGCTGCTTTATGAATTTAAATTCACCTTTCTTTTTCTCAAGGGACTTCCAACATCCCTCCTCTACCTCCCACCTTTCTATAACGTGGGATTCTTGAATCGGACCTATCCAAACTATGAGAAGCATTAGGGGAGTGATCGAGCTTCATATCGCTTGCGATATGTGTAAGTCATGAGCACCTCTAATGTCATCATGCTATTGGTGTGAGTTCAAGAGCCGAATTATGGGGATTCGAGCTAACACTCCGGATAAGGAATCCGTAGAGAGAAGAGACCTTGAACAAGAAGTTCATTGAATATTTTACCTCCGGATGAGGAATCCGTAAGAGAAGAAACGACCTATGGTTCATAACCTAATTCCTACTAGGCTCACCTGCTTGGGTATGTCTAGGTGTGTGATTTGAGATAAGTGGTATTAAGGGAGCTTGCTCACACCGACATCTCTTATTATGTATCTAGTTGTGCCCAGGTAGAGCTACCGAAAAGTTTTAGGGTTATAACCATACTACACCAAAGTTTCACCTAAATCTAATACATGGAAAAACGTTTTCTTTGAAGCTTAGCTCAGAAACCATATCTGTTTTCGTGGGAGATGTTTATGCTCCGAAAACTAACCTCAATTCTCTTGTTGTTTCAGATGGCAAATAACCTGAACAAGTTGGACTTCGCACCTTTGGATACCACGGGCATTGGATACCATAAGTGGGTTCGCGATGTACGCAACCACCTGAAAGCTCAAGGAAGCATCTCTGCAATCCGTGAGCCCCCTGCAGCTGCACCTGCTGAGGCCGCCGTCGCACTTGTGGAAGGTCCACTGACTGCCGCCGCCGCCGCTGCTGCTGCTGCTACAGCACAGGCCACCGCTGATGCTTTAGAGGCTAAGAATGCCAAAGCTATCATCCTGATGATTCGTCATATGGACCAATCTCTACAAGCCGAGTACCTCAATGAGGAAAATCCCAGAACACTTTGGGTTGCACTCGAAGAGCGGTTTGGCAACGTTCGTGAATCCCTGCTTCCTGAACTAGAGGTGAAGTGGCAACTACTGCGCTTCTGTGATTATGCCTCAGTCCTAGAGTATAACTCGGAAGCACTCCGTATCAAATCCCTCATGGAATTCTGTGAGAGGAACATAACCGATGCGATGTTGATTGAGAAAACCCTCTCTACCTTTCCCGTCTCTGACTTGGTAGTTGCAAAGAACTATCGTATTGAAGTGCAGAATAAACGGATCACAAGATTTCATGAGCTCATCTCTGCTCTCTCTGTTGCTGAAAAGCACGAGAAAATACTTGTGAAGAATTATAATGCGAGGCCCGTGGGAACGAAACAAGTTCCGGAGACCCATTATAATGGCGCCCCAAAGAGAGGCCGCCGCAGGCGAAACCCTAATCCTAGGGACAACTCTGGACGTACTGGTCCATATAATCGCCCTGCTCAAGAAGGTAGTCGCCAAACTAGGCGAAGGGGAGGCCGAGGAGGCCACCCAAGAGGACAAGGTGCCGCCGGTTTTAGGCAGGCCACAGGCGCTAATGCCGTGCCACTCAAGAGGAGTGCACCACGCGTGAATAACGCTTCTCAATCAAAGGATTCCGATCAAACATCTATGTGCTTCAGGTGTGGAAAGACTGGACATTGGTCCAAGATATGTAGAGCCACTCAGTGTTGCTAATGCATACAAAGCGTACCGCGAAGCCATGGAAGCTCACAACATTGAACAAGAGGATGACGAAGAGAACGTCAAGTTGAAGGTTGATGACTTTAAAGCTGGGAAGAGTGATGATACTCCTGATTTCGCTTAAGTCTTTTGTTTTCCTTAGTATTGTTGATTTAGTTTATGGTCAATGACCAAGATTGGAACTTTGGATGTAATTCATTCGGTTTATATCTTTAATAAAATTTGGAGTTGTTTGCATACTCAATTTTAATTATGAGCTTTCTTATTTAGGAATGAATTCCGAAGAACTTAAATGTCTAGCCGATAGCGGAACCACGCATACCATATTGCGTCATAGGCAATTGTTTCTTGACATGATGCCTTCACATTCATCTGTGACTACGATGGCAGGACCATCTAATCTTGTGCAAGGAAGAGGACATGCCCAATTCCTCTTGCCTAATGGCACCCTAATTGATGTCACTAATGCTCTATATGCTCCAAGAGGAAATAGAACCTTGTTGAGTTTTAAAGATATAAGAACCAATGGATACCATGCTGAAAAGCATGATGAGAATGGAAAAGAATTCCTTTGCATTACCTCTAATGACTGCGGTAGAAAACGCATCTTAGAGAAGCTCATGTGTCTCTCTAGTGGCCTATATGCTACCACTATCCGAGCTATTGAATCAAACAATGTCATAAGAGATGACCTCTTGGATTCAGACACATTTTGGCTTTGGCACGACAGGTTGGGACACCCTGGTCGAGATATGATGATCCGTATACTGAAAACCTCACACGGACATCCATTCTATCGAGCTAATCGAAGCAAGAATCAAAGAATGATTCAAGGAGATGAGACAGCTATGAGAAAAGGCAAAATTGCCTCTGTCCGACGCCGTACGATCGATCGCACGATCCCTGCGATCGATCGTGACCTTCCAGACAGTGTCGTTGAACGAACCCGAGAGCTCGGGCGATCGATCGCACCATCTTACGATCGATCGCAGATTTCACCCTGTATGGTTTCAGGGACCAGAGAGCCCGGGCGATCGATCGCACGTCCCTGCGATCGATCGTACGTTCCTTCCTGTACGATTTCAGGAACCCGAGAGCACGGGCGATCGATCGCACCCCCCTGCGATCGATCGCAAAGACAAAAATCCTCTCTCTCGGATGAAACTAATTCCTCCTATGCTTCTGAGACCTCGAAGGTCAAACGCTCGTTTTGCAAAGCCTGTTCCTTAGGGAAACTTGGACCAAGACCGTCCTATGCAAAGGATTCTAAAGTACTTCTCCCATTCTTACAGAGAATCCAAGGGGATATCTGTGGACCTATTCAACCACCAAGCGGACCATTTAAATATTTTATGGTGTTGGTTGATGCGTCGACACGTTGGTCGTATGTCACGCTATTGTCCACTCGTAATGCTGCCTATGCTAAACTCCTAGCACAGATAATTCGCCTGCGGGCTCACTACCCGGATCATCCTATCAAATCTATCAGGCTTGATAATGCTGGAGAGTTTACATCGAAGACTTTCGATGACTACTGCATGTCTATTGGGATGGATGTTGAGCATCCAGTTCCACATGTGCATACCCAGAATGGTCTTGCAGAGGCTACCATTAAGAGAATACAAATGGTAACACGGACGTTGGTAATGCGCACCAACCTTCCTCTCTCTGCCTGGGGACACGCAGTATTGCATGCAGCTATGCTAATTCGTCTGAGACCCACAGCCACCCAACCCTTTTCTGCGCAACAGCTAGTGACTGGGTACGAGCCATGCATCTCGCACTTACGCATATTTGGGTGTGCTGTCTATGTGCCTATTACGCCGCCACTACGTATTAAAATGGGTCCTCAGAGACGAATGGGCATTTATGTTGGTTTTGAGTCACCAACTATAATCCGCTATGTAGAACCCTTGACAGGTGATCTATTTACCGCAAGATTTGCGGATTGTCACTTTGATGAGACAGTCTTCCCGTCGTTCGGGGGAGATAAGAATGTACACATTCAACAGGAACGACAAGAATTGTCATGGCCTGTCCCCACTCTGTCTCATCATGATCCCCCTACTGCACAAAGAGAAATAGAAGTGCGTAGAATTATAGATCTTCAGAAAGTCGCAGACTCTCTTCCTGACGCTTTCTCTGACCTTGCCAAAGTGACTAGATCTCATATACCAGCTGCAAATGCACCTGCAAGGATGCAAGTACCTGAACAAGGACTTGGACTCAAAGTCGCTACTGCAGCTAACCCTATAGGAGGGACAGCTGGTGGCGCCACTGCCAGCAATGGTGGTGATGTGGCTCAGGCCGTGGCTCCGCTGAGGAAGCGTGGGAGACCACCAGGTTCGAGGGATTCACGCCCCAGGAAGCGGGCTGTGATGGCACCCAATAACCCTCTCATCATTGACACTCAAAATCCGTCCCATGAAAACATTCCGGATTATGGTTATGTCCAAGAGACATCTTCGGGGGACGCCCCGTCGTTAGAACCTACCCGTGAGAATGTAGAGATCTCAATTAATTATACTAGTATACATGGGACGTGGGATAGAAACTCCATCATCATTGATGATGTGTTTGCATATGCATGTGCACGAGAGTTGATTGAGACTGATGATATTGAACCCCGCTCTGTTGATGAATGTCAACTTAGAGCTGATTGGCCTAAATGGAAAGATGCGATCCAGGCTGAGTTGGACTCACTAACAAAGAGAACGGTATTTGGGCCTGTTGTGCCAATACCTTCTGGAATAAAACCTGTTGGATACAAATGGGTCTTTGTTAGAAAGCGTAATGAGAGAAACGAGATTATAAGATATAAAGCTCGCCTTGTGGCGCAAGGCTTCTCACAACGCCCTGGAATCGACTACGAGGAAACATACTCTCCCGTAATGGACGTTATAACGTTCCGCTACCTTATCAGTTTGGTAGTTTCCGAAAAACTGAATATGCAGCTTATGGATGTGGTCACAGCGTATCTCTATGGGGATCTAGATACAGAGATTTATATGAAGGTCCCTGATGGGCTTCAGTTACCCAAGTCAAGTGGCTCCAGACCACGGAGCGCGTTTGCAATAAGGTTGAAACGCTCACTATATGGATTGAAACAATCCGGACGGATGTGGTATACCCGTCTAAGTGACTACTTGCTTGGAAGAGGGTATGTGAACAATGACTTATGCCCCTGCGTGTTTATTAAGAGAACAAGTTCCGGATTTGCAATAGTAGCTGTTTATGTTGATGACATGAACCTTATAGGCACTCTTGATGAACTAAGAGAAACCGCTGACTACTTGAAATCTGAGTTTGAGATGAAAGATCTTGGGAAAACATGGTTTTGTCTCGGTTTAGAACTTGAGCACCGTAGTAGTGGGATCCTGATTCATCAATCAGCTTATACCCAAAAGATGCTCAGGAGATTTAATATGGATAAAGTCCATCCTGTAAGCACTCCCATGATTGGTCGCAGTCTAGATCCAAAGAAGGATCCGTTTCGCCCAAAGGATGATGGTGAAGACGTTTTAGAGGCTGAGGTACCGTACCTAAGTGCAATAGGCGCATTATTGTACTTGGCACAGTGTACAAGACCCGATATCTCCTTTGCTGTCAACTTGTTGGCTAGATTTAGCACTGCGCCCACGCAACGTCATTGGACTGGCATAAAAACTATCTTTCGTTACTTGAAGGGTACGATTGATATGGGTTTGTTCTTTCCCTACAGAGAGTCTCGAAAATATGGCAGAATGGGTGAGGAACCCGTACCTTCTGCCGTCGGACGATCGATCGCAGGGAATTCCACGATCGATCGTACCAAGCCCCTGCCGTCGAGCGATCGATCGCAGGATGTCACGATCGATCGCACGGGCGCTGCTGTCTGATATTCACAAAATCCTTGTGATGTATTGGTGGGTTTTGCTGATGCTGGGTATCTCTCTGACCCATATAAAGGTCGTTCCCAAACTGGTTATGTATTTACCATGGGTAACACCGCGATATCTTGGAGGTCCACAAAACAGACTCTTGTTGCCACTTCTTCGAACCATGCTGAGATTATTGCTCTCCATGAAGCGGTTCGTGAGTGTATATGGTTGAGGTCCATATCTACACATATAAGAAGTACTTGTGGTTTGAGGTCAACCACCGATGAACCTACATGCATTTATGAGGATAATGCCGCTTGCATTGAACAAATGAAGCAAGGTTTCATTAAAGGTGACAACACCAAGCACATATCGCCTAAGTTCTTCTATAATCAGCAACAGCAGAAATTCCTTAAGATTAAGGTTAATCAAGTCCGTTCTGAGGACAATGTGGCAGATTTATTTACTAAGTCATTGCCTAAATCCACATTTGAGAAGCATGTGAAAAGCATTGGTTTGCTTAAGTTATCTGACCTCCCATGATTGTGGAAATCAGGGGGAGACACAGACTTGAGGGGGAGTCTAGTGTCCATGCAAAGTTTCCAGATGTGAAGGGTGTGTTGTACTCTTTTTTCCTTCGACCAAAGTTATTTTTATCCCACTGGGTTTTTGTTACTTGGCAAGGTTTTTAATGAGACAACGTGAGGAGCACCACCTAGTGTTGACGCCACAAGGGGGAGTGTTGAAGGAAACCTACTTTGTGTGTGCCTTGTCAACCTAGGATTAGATTAGGTAGTATAGCATATGGATTACATATTGAATAGAAGTCCTATTAGGACATGGATTGTACCCTTGTGTTTCTCTATATATAGAGGCACCTATTCATTAATAAAGATACTCTCTATTCCTGTGCTATTTGCTCTCTTCTTTACTTTCTGTCTTGTGGTTGATTGCACCTTTACTTAAACAGTAATTAAGTTTTTTTATTTTTTCTTATTTGTTTTCCTCGATCTCCCCGGCCCTGATAGTAGCCTTGTTCTTACCTTAATTACCTAAGGTTTGGTCACACATCGTTATTTCCTCCATTGGTATAAAATTTCTCTTGCCATTTTTAATTTTTGGACCAATTTATTAAAAAAGATTTACCAACTAAAAAAACAGTTGTTGAAAAAAATTAGCTCCTATTTCGTTCTAATGCAAAACTAAAGACAAAAAAAAATTATGTACAAGTTTCCGATCAACTTGGAGAAGCATAAATGCAAACTTTTTTTTATTTTTTTTATTAAAAGGAGGTACGACTATATTAAAATAAATAAAAAGTACAAATGAAAGATGCAAAAAGCATCAAGGAAAAGCGAAAGCAAACTAAATAAAGATGCAAAAAATGCATCGAAAGCAACAAGGAACAAGAGCAAAACAAAAAGCGTGAAGCTGTTTTGACACTACTGAACTCAGTCATATAGTAATTCTTGTAGACGATGGCCTGACTAACCATGCAAATCCAATGCACAAAATGATGAAAATCAAATCTATGCATAACTGAGGTCACTCTTCCACCAAAAGATCGAAGCCGGCCAAGGGTGTAAGAACATAGCCATGTTGGCAGACGACCTCTTTCGAACAAGTACCATAAAGCCGGGTCCCCGATGCAATACCCGTAATGAACAAGATCCCAAAAATAGTCCCAAGACTGCATAGGAATCAAGCAAAGAGACTGGATCAAAAACTCGGATCGGAACCAAAGCCCGCCAGGATCCCATAAATGGATCCAATGACATATTAATTGACAGATCATGCTCGGCCTTCTACCGCCGCTACCTTTGCCGCTCCAATTGGTCATCTTGCCAAGAGTCAACCGCCACCACTAATCCACAAAATCCAATGAGGCAGCTTTGTCCCCAACACCACTAGATAACCCTTCCAGAACGCCAACGAAGCCAAGGCTGCTTGATTCCCACAATACCAGATTTTCACGATCCTGGCACTGATCAACAACAAGCAAACCAAAAACTCCATAGTCGCTACCTTCCCCAACAAACCAACCGTTCAAATCTTCCACCACCAAATCTACACGAGCTTCAAAAGCAAGACAACACAAGCATGCCTCACAAACACCGCCTGGGAAGCAAGCAAGAACAAGAGTCACAAGGCCGAAGCCTAGAAGAATCTCCATGGAAGGAGAAGATGTAGGAGCTGCAATCCAAAGAGCACTGCCACTCCTAAGGTGGTTGCCGCCATGGTTTGACCGGTCGGACGACCACTGTCGACCGGTCGACTGGAAGACAGAGGGAAAAATACAAAGAAAGTGGAGAGGAAAGAAAGGGAAGGTGGAGAGTGATGGGTGAGGTATGGCTGCCAAAAGATGCCTAAAATGGCAAAAACTAGGCTTATATAGGTAAAGGGGATGCATAATGGAAGACTAGGATGCAAAGTGGGTAGATCTAAGGGCTAGAAATATGAGGAGTAAGTGAAGGGTAAAAGGGTAAATGACCATAAATTACAGTTCAAAACCTATTCTAAAGTCAACAAGGAATGTTGACAAAAGAATAGATTTGGGAAGGACAAGTGTCCTTTTCTTCTAAAGGAAGAAAATGAAGGAATAACTAATGATGACTTCATGGAATTAGGCATATTCTTTGCTGATTTTTGGGGCTCATTGTGGTGAGTCACAAGGTTGACTTTTGTCCGTGACCTTGACCTTGACCCTCGGAGCTGACCAAAGTTGATTTTTCTTGAATTTTCGGGTTCTTGGTCAAACTTCCGGAATTCTATTATGCTATTCACTTCTGAGACTTGATGCTTGACACTTTGGCGCTCTAAAGTCGGGGTTGACCAAGATTTGACCGCCGGTCCACCGGTTGAGTTTTTGTCCTCTAGCCGGAAATGCACAAAAAGCCTCTAAAATGCGTCGTTTTGCTCCCGAAATCAATTTGATGCTCAAATTCCCTAGATGAGTACAAAATATGAATTAGAGACTATAAATGGCTATCGGATTAGTATTTTTATGGTGGTTAGAGGCCCGATTTGTATGTAAATCACATACAAATCACAGATGATAAGTTCGCCATGTCATTCCTAAGAGATAATTCGCTTGAAGTTGCCCAAACTTTTGTTCATTTCTTTAGTTAGCTAGAGTTGATAAAAAAAATTTTAGCTGACTCTCTATTTTAGCTTTTAGTTATTTTAGAGAACATGTTTAGCTTTTAGGCTATTTTAGCAACTACATCAGCCTCCTAAGTGAATATCTATTTTAGCTTTTAGCTATGTAACTCCTAATGACATCTCCAACAGACTAGCCATTTTGAAAAAAAAGAAGAAGAAGAAGTTAAAATTTAGCTATATTGACACAATTTATCACTCCAACAGAATAGCTAAATGAAAGTCAAATTTAACTTTTGCCAAAATTTGTAGCTATATTTAGCAAAATAGGAGAGAGAAAATAACTAAAGGGAAATATCCAATAGGTACATGCTTTCACTTTATATTTCCCAATAAGGTATTTATAATTTTTCCCAATAGGTCTGGGTTGGGCATGTTGGGAAAAATTTCCTAATTTCCTTTAATTTTGTCCATAACAAATTTTCCCCTAGCTAGCCACCTCTGAATCTCACCATTCAGCTCACTTCCCAATATAAACTCATCGCCATCATCAAAGTTATTGTTGAAGTTCATGATGCAAGTGGCCTCAGGCGCAAACACTGCGATGGCTTTGCAAGTCACTTTGTAGAGGTACACTTCGACGAGCAGAGATAGAGGATTCAAACTAAGCCCAATGACCTCAAATCCTTACTAGAATGAGCAGCTGGTGTTCAACATCACCAACCCAAGAGACCTTCCCCTATACTTATCTTGATAAAAACCCACCGCCATTGACCACCATACCAACCCGCCGCTTCGCCTCCAGCCTAGACCACCGCCGTTCTCGATCTCCTGCTCAGACCGCCATTCCTCTCCCTCGAACTCACGCCGCCTCTCTCTCTCTCTCTCTCTCTCTCTCTCCTCGGAGCCTTCTCTCTCACCCTAAACCTCCGGTGATGAGATCGATCCCTGTTGATGCATGAAATTTATGGAGAGAGATCCACTAACAGAAAATCTTCCGTCCATTGAATTCTTGAGAAGTATGGACGCGCGATTGAAGAAAAGTATAGGGGCCTACAAAACAAAAACACTCTGATGCCAAAGTCAGTCCCTATTTGATAAAAGTATAAAATAAAATAAAGCAGATACAAGTTACCGTCGTCTCATTCTATATTGTGATTCCTCTCCTATCATGATCTTAATCCCCCTTTCTTACTGATCGTTCATGAGTTTATAGTGAAAGTAAGGTTGACCCATACTCCATGGTGTTTGGCCCTCAATTCATGGTTATAGTGGGAGGAGGGGTGTTTTTATGTTCTCCTAAACTACTGCCCCAAGCTTCTGAGCAACTCCTATATGTTAGGAGTTTGTTGCGTGCTCTCGACAAAATTCGGATGAGTCCCTCAAACTTTCCCCTCGAACTTTTCCCCTTGGACAAAAAGGTTTCCTTAGCTGGTTTTCTGCTTGGGCAATTTTTATTCCCCCACAATCCCCATTTGGAAGCTTTGATCAAACCCACCGTGAATGGTGGCAATTCTGAAAAAAAATGTTCAGCAAGGGAAAAAATATCCGAAAAATTTTATAACAAAGCAGGTGTTAATAATTTTTTCCTTGGTAGGAGTAAAACAGGCTCAACCCAGACCTGTTGGGAAAAATTAAAAATCTCCAACCTTAAGGAAAAATGTAAGGTGAAATTATGTACCTATTGGATATTTTCCTTAAACTACATAGGTGGAAATAGGAAACCTATAGCTTCATGCGACGCTTTTACAACAAGGTGATGGAGACCAACGATAGTGAATCCGAGTCCACATTAGACATGAACATTAAATGACTAGAAGCAAAAGGACAGTATTGAAGAGCAGGAGGCCCAAATAAAGGCATGAATAGGCCCAAAACCACAAGGCAACATGCAAGGCCAACAAACGAGAGAGAGAGAGAGAGAGAGAGAGAGAGAGAGAGAGAGAGAGAGAGAGAGAGAGAGAGAGAGAGAGAGAGAGAGAGAGAGAGAGAGAGAGAGAGAGAGAGAGAGAGAGAGAGAGAGAGAGAGAGAGAAGAAACTAAAATTTTATTATCAAAACTGTATCCCGTACCGTATGTTCAGTACAGTTCAGTATGGTACCGAATACTTAAACAAAAGATAATTTGGCCCGTCATATAGGTTTTGTTTTGGACGGAAAGTGGTCGGTTTTCGGTTTTTCGGTTCTTAATGCCCAGCCATAAGAATCGAAGCCCTGAGGTCACACTGACTTTTACGGCCCAGCCCACTTCGAAGTGCGCAAACATATGTTGACTAGCTACGAAAGCACATTAATTTTCAACAAAAAAAATTTAAGAGTTTATTACTAATTTTATCTGCAAGCACTAATTTTAAGAGTTGCTTTTAAGTTTTAAACTTTTAACACAACCATTTAGAGAAAAAAAAAATTTGAGTTGAAAAAATTAAGCGCCGAGGAAGAATGAGCGCCAAGTCGGCAACACATCTATATTGAGCCTGTTTGTGATCGCTTCTTGGAAAGCACTTCTAGTCAGTAGCGCTTCAGAAAGTAGCGCTTCGGGAAGTAGCGCTTTCAATAAAAAGCAGTTTCCTGTTTGGCAAACAAAATAAAAGCGTTTTGACGCAGTGTAGAAGTGTTTTTGGTTTTATCCAGGGTGTTTGGTTCCCTAAGAAAAAAGCACTTTTATTTTTATATTACAAATACATATTAAAATAATAATTAAATGTAATTAACATAAAATTACCAAACATATAAAAAAATTCGTAAACAACCATATCAAACTATTGTAAAATTGTTGAAATCTTCCAGAAAATGATAGAAAAGTAAAATCAAACAATCAATTTAGCACGTGTTTCTACGGGCCATAAGAAGATTTGCAATGTTATCGCGTATATCGTCCATTTCTCGTTGATGAGTCGAATTTTGTTCTTCAATGACTTCTTCCCTTCTAATCTCTCCTTCATGTGTTTGAGGAAGTAGCTCATCATCATCATCATAAGCTTGAAACTCTGGATCAGTCGCAGAATGAAGTCGTATGAAGTTGTGGATAGCCATTGAAGCAACAACAAGTTGTATTTGTTTTTCCAAAGGAAAGCTATGTATATGTTGTATCATTGCCCATCGATTTTCCAAGCACCGAACATCCTTTCAATTGTACATCTTAGCGACGAATGTCTATGATTAAAAATTTCTTTCTTCCCTCCTGGTCATTGTCCCTGTCGAAATTGTGGTAAATGATATCGCTCACCCCTATACGGTCCCAAATATCCTTTCATTTGAGGATAACCGGCATCAACCAGATAATATTTTCCTATACAAATAATGAAGATTTGTGTAGTTTCTTATCAGATATAAGTAAAACATTTATTTAACAATAAATAAAAATTAATTTGTTAACGTAAATAAAAAATGTTTATTAATCTGTAGGTGGATGAGAAAATTTCAAATTTGGTCTTCTTAATGCCTCCATGAATATACGCGCATCATGAGCAGCGCCCTCCCATCCAGCCCATACAAATGTAAAACACATATTAAAATCACATACGGCCATGACATTTTGAGTAATGATGCCTCTCCTACCAAAATAAGGCACTTGCTTTTCTTTAGGGCAATAAACATCTCTCTATTCCTTCCATCAGTTAAGATATCAACAGCTTTCATGAAAAGATCGTCATCCTCAACAATTTCAGGGATCTCTTCAACAATTTTCATCACTTCCTCAATGCTACAGCCAGGCCTATCTTGAATTTTAGAAGCACTACTCCGATTTGCTATTCCACCCAAAATAGCATCTACTTGTTTCAACACCATAACTCCTACTCCGGGTTTCTTTCCATCTATCTTTTTTCTATTCCCTTTCTCTTGTGTGAGAGCTTCAATCTGGGAAGGTATTCCATTTTGTTTCCTCTCTCCTATATTCTCAATCTTGGGATTATAAGCTTCAGCGTACTCCGAATCATCTTCCAACATAATATATATTGTCATTTTCTTCTTCCAAACCTGAAGCATTTTCAACTTCTACCCCAAAACCTTGTGAAGGCGCCCAAGCACCTTCACCCGTCACAACATTATCTTTAAATAAGATGTCCAATTGATCAACATTTCTCAATCCACGGATTCGAAATTTTCCAACATCAAGATTCTCCTACAATGACATTCACTATAATCAATAAACTTTGTACACGACTCTAAATCAACCTTTTGGTTTTAAAAAAGAAGAAGCAAACAGTAATTTAAGATAACAATCACCTTCATTTTTTTATCCCACCATTCATTGCTAGCATTGATAGTTTGCTTCACTGGATCCCACCCTAAGCCAGTCTCTTTTCCAACCAAAGATGTCCATTGATGTCAATCTTTCCTAAGTGAAGTCCATTTGTTCTTGAGTTGCTTATACTTGTAATTCCTTAATTTTAGCAAGTCCATTAAATTTTTTCACAACATTTTTCCATCCAACCTTAGTAAAATGACTACCTGCCCGATTTTTGGCAAATGTCTCACCAACACACACCTTGATAAATATATCAACAACAGTGTTATCCCAAGTTGCCTTTTCTTGTTTTCCATTTTCTTCCACACATGAATCTTGTGATGGCTTGTCTGGTTTATTAGACATTTTTCTATTAAGAAAGAAAAAAAAAATTATTCAACCAAATTGCAGTAAAACACAAACAAAACTTGGGCTAATATCAAACCAGTAATTACAGACCAAATGAATCAAAAGCCGGAGCCACAGATTGAACTGGAACTACAACCTCCCTCACATCTGATTAAGACAACTCTGAGGCAGTGGTAAGCACTTCCTTAAAGCTTAAGACCCCATATTCCTAGCCACTGTCCTATATATTATACAAGAATTATAAAGCCTGTGTTCTGTTTATTATACAAGAATTATAAGTTAAGAATACAAAAGTTCTTTACTTGTACAAATGCATCATAAACATACCCGTAGACTATTTATGAAACTTGAAGTGAACTCCACAATCAATCTTAAATGCTAAGATTGCATAAATTTCAAGTTTGTAAACCTCAAACTAGAACAATCACAGACCAAATGAAAACCAAGGCACAATCAATCTCTAATCACATACGGCAATCATGATAGGTGAATTGGGTGAAGAAAAGATGAATACATGAGTGAATTATAAGTAAGCATCAAAATCAATTTTCAAGACAAAACGTACAATAAATCTTGCAAAGTTGATCAATTTCCCTACATACAGGAGCCAAAGAGAGATTGAACAGAAGAAAACAAGAAAAGAAACAAAAATTCAATGAAATAAACTAAAAGGAACACGAACATACCTTTAAATTCTCAGAAAATCAATAGATTCAAGAGCTCAAAGTCTTTAAGAAAACAATAAATTGGTCTTTAAACTGCAGAGAACTGGTAGAGCCATCAACAGAAACGAGAGAATCATGGAGAAAACGTGGTTTTATAGATAAAGCAATCGAGTGAAAGTGGGAGAGATGAGGTGTCACGCCCCAAATTTCGTAATATAAATAACAATTTGTTATTATCAATAAAACAAATCTGAAACGCGAAGGCTCGGTCAACTTACACAATCACCTGGAAATTTTTTTCCTTTTAATACAACAACAACAACTCACCGAGCCCACCAATGTCAATACAGACTCGTTCTTTAGAGTCAAATATTACATTTCACAAATTCACATATTAAATTGACATTTCAAAATAATAAGTAAATTTACATACAGAGTTTAATTAACAGCGGAAACTAAACAATACTATTAGCAACTCCAAAGCTCTTTCAACTCAACTCTTAGTTATCCTAACCTGCAGGATAAACCCCTACACCATTGAATAGTGTACCGGGTTATAACAACAACCCGGTCAGCTTGCGAAGCTGGTATGAGTAAACAAGTAACCCCACCCACATTCCACAATTTTATCGTTCTCAACTTAATAAACAAATTAAGTAATTTCCCAAAACATCACCGCATTTATTTCAACAACTTAATGAAACTAATGTCAATCCGACAAATAACAATCACCAAAAGATTTCAATGATATATGAAATGCTTATACAAAATCATTTATCAATATATCCATGTCCAATCTGGACAATAAAAGATTGAATACTCTTGAAACATCTTTTAGAAAAATACATCACACACACAATTCCAATGATATATGTATGCTTATACAAAATCATAAATCGATAAATCCATGTCCAATCTGGACAAATAAAAGAATGAATACTCTTGAGACTTCTTTTAAAAACAATATTCTTAAATCACAAGACCAACGAATGCATGTGACTTAAAAATTGGTAGACAGACTAGAGCTCTAACCGCATTGGGACGCTTGCCCAAATTCATACCATCGGGGACGAACCCATTCCACAACACATAAGGAGGCCACACTAGACCCAACACAGTCTCATCAAAAACACAGTTATCATGATTTGAAAATATTTTCAATCAAATCATCAACAATACAATATTATGATTTAATCACACGAAATATTGTATTCTCCACACTCACCTCAAGTCCTTTAAAAACATCTCAAGCAATAACAGGTAAATAATAACCTAGATAGAAGCTAAATAAATGAGAGAGAGATTCATTCTCATGACAATGTACAATTCAATCAATAACACAATCCCGTGAAACACAATCTCCAATTAACAATCGTGAGTTTACTCACCTTAGTAAATTCCAGCTGTGTCAACGAACTCAACACTTAACCAGGTAATCAACAAGAAACGTCCGCTCGGCTACACGGTTTCCAAAAACACCTAAGAACAAGCATTTCGTTTCTCAGCACAAAAACAACCAAACGACAAACGAAAAGTGACCGTATCACTCCCAAAGTTAATCGGATGTCCTTAGAATATCGAAAACTATAAACCGAACTAGTTTGACCAAAAGTCAACTGTCGGTCAATGTGGGTCCCACATCATTATTCCTCAAGCGGGTACCACGTCAACTATTCATCAAACGGGTCCCACCAAAAGTCTAAAACATCAAAAATTACAGCAGGTTAAAAACTAGCACCCTAACAACATACTAAAATTTGGTGACGATCCGACGGTCGGATTATCACGGATCGAACGATCCACAATTCCGGGTTAATTATCATCAGTCAAACGATCGAATCTCAAAAACTCGTAAACACGAAAGATGTTTGTATCGACAAACACTACTCAACAAAGCAAAAATATCCTAAAACGGTGGCCGGACGCGCCCCCACGCGCCGCCACAGACGGTGGTGAGAAAACCCTCACGCTGCCGGACCAAAGTTCAAACTCAAAACTAGCTAAAACCCAACGGTCAACTTGTAGAACACACAAAATGGAACAACTTTAAAACTTGCCTCGAAGTGAGTTAACGGCCGGATCGGCCTAGATCTACGTCCAAAGTCGCGACTGCCCAAAATTCAAATGCAAAATTCTCCTTCCTCGGGAATCCGATTGAGGTGAAACCAGCGGCCATAGGTTCGTATGGATGAGGCCTTCAAAGCCCAGTAGGTGTCTCAGGTCGAATTGGCCGGAAATGGTGCCAGAAAAGGTGACAAGTTTCGGCTGTTCTTAAGGATTTTGGGATTTTCCAGAATTTTTTTAAAAACAAAAATGAATTTCTGAACTTCTATTTATAGGCAAAATAAATAAAACTTCAAAAATTCATAACTCTCTCATACGAACTCCGTTTTACGTAAACTTTATGTCCACGAACTCGTATCGACGAGCTCTACAATTCTAGTGAAGGAAGTTTTCCCAAAATCATAGCCGAACAGAAAAACACCCGAAAACCAATCGTATCGTGACACGTGTCACATGGTGACTCACCAGACAAAGCTGAGTCACCATGTGTGCTGTTCCAATCACTACCCGCCACGTGTCGGTTACTATTTAGACACTATTTGTCACTATTTGGATACTAATCACAAATACGTACAAATACGTACAAATAATTAATACGTATAATTATATCGTATTTATACAAATACGCCACATCATCAACAAGATACGCAAAAAACATAAATTTCGCAAAATATTTATTTTTACATTTCTGAAAATTAAGGATGAAAATTCGGGGTATTACAATCTACCCTCCTTAAAGAAATTTCGTCCCGAAATTTAAGTACACAAAAAATCAGAAATCGAGGGATTTATCCCCCTACTTAAGCACAAAACTCAATCCCACAACAACAACAACCATAATCACGAATCACAACCACAACCGAGGTTATCACAACTTTAAATCCACTCCCAGAATTTATTTACTAATAAGCTGGGTAGTACACAAACACACAACATAACAAACCACAACTTACACAAACTGCTATTACAATTCTGAAATGCCTCGTAGGGCTTACACTACCAGAAACCATCTTTAAACCTCCAGTAGTGACACTGTGGATAAGATGTAGGATATCTCGGAATTCCATACATCATCAGTTGGTAGAAATATGCTGCCTCCACGAAACACTTGCAAGTGTCGCAACATTCTCTACCTACATGCCTTTCTCCATTCACGTCCCACATGTCCTGGCCAAAAGGACGCCAAAAGCTTGACTCACCGCAAGTAAGACATTTATTGGCGGGCAGGAAAACATTAGTCGTCGGAAAATACGACAACAGATGCTCATGACAAAACTCGGCCTGATGCATCATCCGTTCGACTTCTTCTCTACAGTAGTAGATGTTCCATCCGCTTCTCCACCAGTCGAGGGCTTCACATAGGCGCTGCACGATCTTCTGTTGCTCGGCTCGTGGTCCCAATATCATCCTTATCATACACGCTGCATAAAATGCAACATGATGACCTACCACCAAACTGGGACGTACACCATACAGAGTTCCTGGTTTGCATGCCGCATCGAAGTACTCCAGGGCCAAAGGTATGTTCGCTGCTTCCACAAGTACTCGTATTCCCAATCGGAACAGAGACTCCGGGTTCCTTGCTTCCCAGCAACGATTTGCGAAGATACGCACTTGCCTATCCGCTTCCATACAGCCCGTGGGTCTGGATCCACCATCGAACCCATCCATGTCGATCGCCGCAAAGGTAGACCAACTGTCAGCATACTCCTTGAAGGTCTTCGAGACACAACGGAGTTCCATTGTGCTCTGCAGGGATGCGGTAGCCACCAACTGGAAAATATACTTCCAGATCTCTACCGGAAGTTCACTCCACTCTGCACTCTTAGAACACTTGCTGCACTCTCCCTTGCTCACCATTTTGCAAGTGAATTTTTTTTTTTTTTTGTGATAACAGATATGAGTTAAGCAACACAACTCCTTATCACATGTATTTAAACAAAACTTTCCACCGTAAGGGAAACCTTTCTTTAATGCGAGTGCGGTGCACTCAGCAACCCACTAAGAATAATTAAAGCTCATATCTGTCTCAATTACTCAAAAGTATCGCCCACGATACTAGATTCCACAAGATTTAAGCGACTAAATCTCTGTTTTCCAATAACAGTGATCACAACGCTCTTTTACTTTAACTTTCGCATAATTAATTCCTCAAAAGATGCGAGGTCTCAACTATATGAGGAAAATCAATGCATCGGGAAAAATAATCTCCACGACCTCCAAGATCTCCAAGATCAATAGCTGTAAATCAGCCACTCACTTTTGCTTTTGAATTTTCAAACGATCCACCAACAATAAATAACTCTTCTTTACAACCACTAACAGACACTTCCCATTAGTGCTATATTATCTTTACTCTTTCATCTCTTTACACAACTACCAACAGACACTTTCCATTAGTGCCATAACCTCTTTTCTCTTTCATAGAGGACTTCTTCACTCAAGCTTCTCAGCAATTCCCACTAAACTCAAACATGTCCCGTAAAGTAAATTCGTTCAGTGAATTACTTCAATCTGATCCCTCTGAAAGCCAATTTTTTGAGGGCTTAGATGAAATAATTCCACCAGCAATCGAATTCGACAACGATATCGATATGCTAGACATGCTTCTAGCAGAAGATGAAGCTATAAAACTAGTCCCAAGTCCACAAGTTTCATCTCCACCTGTCGAACCTGGTCCATCACAAAAGATTCCACTGAGGAAGAGCTTCACCAAACACCAAGTCCAAGCATTGAAAGACTTCGTCAAGGCTTTTCCACAGCCAACTGTTCAACAGCGACAAGATTTGGGTGACCAAATAAGGTTAACGTTTGCACAAGTCTCTGCCTGGGTGATAAAGCATCGACCCCAAACGCCTGCCCAAACAACTCGTCAACAAAATTTTCTGCTGAGACAGAAAATAAATGAGCTTCAAGCTCAACTTAGCCAGTACCAAGCAGCATTCAACAGAATCAACTGCAACCACTGTGGAAAACGAGTTACTCCCTATAGTGAGCTACTAAAAGGGATTGAAGAGACTACCCCACAACCTCAGACTCTTCCAATTCCTGCAGTCATCGGTCCAAGGGAAAAGTCTCACATGAGGAGGGATGTTCAAAAATGTATGTCGATCCCACATCACTCTTCTTCTACACACCAACCATCAGACAACATCAACCGTTCAGAACCTGAAGAAGCATCTGTCGTGGCAGACACAACCAAGATTTCTGAAATCATTGTGTCGGTCAGAGATGAGTTAATCATCATGGCATCTGCTGCTGCGCCACTGTGGATATCTGCACTCAAATCCAGCTCTGTCACGCTTCATGAGTTCCTGAATGAAGCAGAGTACAAGAGAATCTTCACTAACGGTATAGACCTTACTCCCACTAACTTCCAAACTGAAGCTTCTCGCTACACAGCCACTATTCCCCTCAGTCCTGTCGTACTCGTGAATATCTTCATGGATGTGGACCAATGGTCCACCATGTTCAGTAGCATCATCTCGAGGGCAACGATCCTTGACGTGTTGTCAACAGGGACAACTGAAAGCTACAACGAAACCATCCAAGTCATGACTGCTGAATTCCAGGTGACCAGTCTATCTGTCTTCACTCGTGTAAGTCACTTTGTTCGTTATTGCCAACGACAAACAGAACAAAGTTGGGCAATAATTGACGTCTCTGTGGACGGTTTAAGCTCAAATCTGGGTCCACACTCAAAATCTCAATGCAAGAAGCGTCCATCCGGATGCTTAATCCAAGACTTGTTCAATGGCAGCTCTCGTGTCGTATGGGTGGAACATGTTGATGTACAGGATCAAATCATGCACCAAACATACCGAACGCTAGTGGAGTCAGGCTTAGCCTTTGGAGCAAGGCGATGGGTAGAAATACTTCAGAGGCAAGCGGAACGGTTAAATTATTCCGCGGCTGACACTTATCCTCCTCAAGACTTTTGTGTCATACCATCTGTGGAAGGAAGAAGAAACTTGTTGCAGATGGCATGCAGAATAGTGACAGACTTTTGCACAGACATCGGCAACTCTACTGCTCATGAATGGAAGGTAGCTGAACAAACCAAGTTCAGGGGTTCAGGGATAAGAGTCTCCACCAACAAAATCTGGAACAGGCTGAATAAGCCTCATGGCCTCACTCGAACTGCATCTGCAATAATCCAGCATCATGTCTCTCACAGAAAGCTCCTTGACTTCTTCATTGACGTACAAACTCGGAACCAGTGGGACCACCTAGCATTGGAAAAAGAAGTACATGAGATTGCACATATCACAACTGGTCATGATCCACGCAATTGTGTCTCCTTGTTGCAAATGCACAACACCTACATACTCCAAGAAAGTTGTACTGATTCAACAGGGTCATACGTGATTTATGCCCCTATTAGTCAGTCAACGGTGCAGAAGTTAATAGGCGGTTGTGAGTTAGGTACAGTTGTATTCCTAACTTCAGGTTTTTCAATTCTACCAGATATGCCTACTGCTGGAAGAACAGAAGGGATCTCAGACAATCCATACCTTGGTTGTCTAGTAACGGTAGCAACTCAGATCTCTACTGAGTTACTTAAGAACAAGAAAGGGTCAGTGGATCAAGTCTGTCGTTTGATCCAAGGTACAGTTGAGCGAATTAGGAATATAGCTATGTAAGGCTCACTTTTAAAGTAATGAAATTTGTACTTTATTTATCTAACAACACAAATAATAACACAATAAACAAACACTAACTCACATAACTAATTCAACAATTAATTTAACACAAAAACACAATCAACTTATGATTATACCAGTACCGAGAGTATCTGATGAGGAACCGCTGCAGACGGGTCATCACTCGAAAAGTACTGATTATCATAAGCATCTACACACAATTCTAACAGTTAAACCAAAGCAACTCTTGTGTAATCTCAAATCACAAGTATAGATTAAATAAAACCACCTATTAATAAAAACAACCTTGCACCTTAGGGTACAATCCTAACAACAAGGTAAGAGTTCAGTTCAGCTGTTCCGTTTCCTTACGGAACAACAACTCAAGAAAACTAAACTTAATTTAATTCAATCTTTTTCTCACTATTCTAATCCAACTACGTAAGTTCTACTTCTCTTACTCAGTATCATCCTAAGCTCTTACACTACTTCACTGAGCTACAAACTTCACTCACTTCTTGAGTCATCCTAAACTCAAAGAAGCTACACTAATACCTAATACTTCTCTACAGAGCTACCCTAAGCTCTGATACCAAACTGTCACGCCCCAAATTTCGTAATATAAATAACAATTTGTTATTATCAATAAAACAAATCTGAAACGCGAAGGCTCGGTCAACTTACACAATCACCTGGAATTTTTTTTCCTTTTAATACAACAACAACAACTCACCGAGCCCACCAATGTCAATACAGACTCGTTCTTTAGAGTCAAATATTACATTTCACAAATTCACATATTAAATTGACATTTCAAAATAATAAGTAAATTTACATACAGAGTTTAATTAACAGCGGAAACTAAACAATACTATTAGCAACTCCAAAGCTCTTTCAACTCAACTCTTAGTTATCCTAACCTGCAGGATAAACCCCTACACCATTGAATAGTGTACCGGGTTATAACAACAACCCGGTCAGCTTGCGAAGCTGGTATGAGTAAACAAGTAACCCCACCCACATTCCACAATTTTATCGTTCTCAACTTAATAAACAAATTAAGTAATTTCCCAAAACATCACCGCATTTATTTCAACAACTTAATGAAACTAATGTCAATCCGACAAATAACAATCACCAAAAGATTTCAATGATATATGAAATGCTTATACAAAATCATTTATCAATATATCCATGTCCAATCTGGACAATAAAAGATTGAATACTCTTGAAACATCTTTTAGAAAAATACATCACACACACAATTCCAATGATATATGTATGCTTATACAAAATCATAAATCGATAAATCCATGTCCAATCTGGACAAATAAAAGAATGAATACTCTTGAGACTTCTTTTAAAAACAATATTCTTAAATCACAAGACCAACGAATGCATGTGACTTAAAAATTGGTAGACAGACTAGAGCTCTAACCGCATTGGGACGCTTGCCCAAATTCATACCATCGGGGACGAACCCATTCCACAACACATAAGGAGGCCACACTGGACCCAACACAGTCTCATCAAAAACACAGTTATCATGATTTGAAAATATTTTCAATCAAATCATCAACAATACAATATTATGATTTAATCACACGAAATATTGTATTCTCCACACTCACCTCAAGTCCTTTAAAAACATCTCAAGCAATAACAGGTAAATAATAACCTAGATAGAAGCTAAATAAATGAGAGAGAGATTCATTCTCATGACAATGTACAATTCAATCAATAACACAATCCCGTGAAACACAATCTCCAATTAACAATCGTGAGTTTACTCACCTTAGTAAATTCCAGCTGTGTCAACGAACTCAACACTTAACCAGGTAATCAACAAGAAACGTCTGCTCGGCTACACGGTTTCCAAAAACACCTAAGAACAAGCATTTCGTTTCTCAGCACAAAAACAACCAAACGACAAACGAAAAGTGACCGTATCACTCCCAAAGTTAATCGGATGTCCTTAGAATATCGAAAACTATAAACCGAACTAGTTTGACCAAAAGTCAACTGTCGGTCAATGTGGGTCCCACATCATTATTCCTCAAGCGGGTACCACGTCAACTATTCATCAAACGGGTCCCACCAAAAGTCTAAAACATCAAAAATTACAGCAGGTTAAAAACTAGCACCCTAACAACATACTAAAATTTGGTGACGATCCGACGGTCGGATTATCACGGATCGAACGATCCACAATTCCGGGTTAATTATCATCAGTCAAACGATCGAATCTCAAAAACTCGTAAACACGAAAGATGTTTGTATCGACAAACACTACTCAACAAAGCAAAAATATCCTAAAACGGTGGCCGGACGCGCCCCCACGCGCCGCCACAGACGGTGGTGAGAAAACCCTCACGCTGCCGGACCAAAGTTCAAACTCAAAACTAGCTAAAACCCAACGGTCAACTTGTAGAACACACAAAATGGAACAACTTTAAAACTTGCCTCGAAGTGAGTTAACGGCCGGATCGGCCTAGATCTACGTCCAAAGTCGCGATTGCCCAAAATTCAAATGCAAAATTCTCCTTCCTCGGGAATCCGATTGAGGTGAAACCAGCGGCCATAGGTTCGTATGGATGAGGCCTTCAAAGCCCAGTAGGTGTCTCAGGTCGAATTGGCCGGAAATGGTGCCAGAAAAGGTGACAAGTTTCGGCTGTTCTTAAGGCTTTTGGGATTTTCCAGAATTTTTTTAAAAACAAAAATGAATTTCTGAACTTCTATTTATAGGCAAAATAAATAAAACTTCAAAAATTCATAACTCTCTCATACGAACTCCGTTTTACGCAAACTTTATGTCCACGAACTCGTATCGACGAGCTCTACAATTCTCGTGAAGGAAGTTTTCCCAAAATCATAGCCGAACAGAAAAACACCCGAAAACCAATCGTATCGTGACACGTGTCGCATGGTGACTCACCAGACAAAGCTGAGTCACCATGTGTGCTGTTCCAATCACTACCCGCCACGTGTCGGTTACTATTTAGACACTATTTGTCACTATTTGGATACTAATCACAAATACGTACAAATACGTACAAATAATTAATACGTATAATTATATCGTATTTATACAAATACGCCACATCATCAACAAGATACGCAAAAAACATAAATTTCGCAAAATATTTATTTTTACATTTCTGAAAATTAAGGATGAAAATTCGGGGTATTACATGAGGCGCGAAACAACTGCGCTGAAGGCGCGCAAGAGAAGAGTTTGCCGCTCAGTCCGCTTCTAGATGATTAGGGCTATTTTTGGGTATTTAATCAGAAAACCAAGGACACAATAGGGAAAAAAAAATTCATTAATTGAAGCTAAATGCTTCCCGTGTTTTTACTCTGCAGCACTTCCAAGAGGAAGCACATCTCATGTGTTTCCTAAAAAACCACTTTTAAGTGCTTTCAAAATTCCCCAAAGCGCTTTTTAAATTTTGCCAAACATCAATATTTTTGTAGAGAAGTGCTTTTAGTCACTTTAAAAGCAGTCCCAAACAGGCCCATTATTATAATGTGAACACTTATTGTCAATCAAAACAGAATTTTTTTACCAAAACAATCCTCAAGTATTAAATAACCTTGGATAAAAGTCAACTGTTAGGGACAAAAAATAAAATAAAATAATTAATAAAAAAATTAAAAATTACTCACTACTTTTGAGACAAAAACTGCTTCTCAAGAAAAAAACTGTCAAACATGCACAACATGTGTCCACAATGCTAGTGTTTATTAAACAAATTTGAAGTAACTGCAGCGGCGTCGTTTGGTTCAATTTCTCTCCAATCACATTAAACAGTCCATCTCCCCCTCTATCTCCCTCTAATTCTCTAAATCCCCAAATCCCCAAAACCATCTCTCTGTATCTTTCTGAATCAAAACACGATCGATCTTCATCACCATGACCATTCTTCGAAAGATTTTAACAACCTATGCCAATCGGAAGACACTGAAGCAGCACCACCATGAGCATTCCATGGCGATGAGGAAAGCCGCCAAGGTTGTGGATCTTCCCCCCGGATGTTCGTCTATCGTTCCGTCCAAATTTCAGCCCTGGTCTATTTGCTCAAGAACTTAGATCCGACGCACCTAAGGTTCTTGAGCAAATAGACCAGAAATTTGGACGGAACGAGAGACGAACATCCGGGGGAAAGACGATAGGTTTGAGAAGCCTAAGCTGTTGATCAATAACAAGGGGGATTGGGATCCCGAGGAATTCGCACAAGGACTGACATACCGCTTCGCGGGGGCTGGGCGTCACCGGGTCGGTGCTGTAGATCATAAATTTCGGAAATACTGTAGCAGCTACAAGCGAGCTACAAGCGATTTGTCAAGTACGATGCCAAGGTTTCAAAAATAAAGAAGCAGTACAAGAAGCTTCTCCGCGAATTCCAATGGGCAGAGTCTGAGGGTCCCATCATGGTGGCTAATGAGGAGTAGCTGCATTTTCTTCAGGATAAGATCGTGAACAAAGGCGTTGAGGTTTCACAGAAAAGCTTTTCCACATAAGCAGACGAAGAAATTCTCAAAGGCCTGGCTAAGGATTTTGGGTTCAATGTCGTTCGGTAAGTGGTGGATGATGATTATTAATTGTTTATAATTTAATTGATTAAATCTCATAATCTAATCATTGTTTGTTTGGTTGGTTTGTTGTAGTCAGAAGGCTTCTGATGCTGTTGGAGCAGGATATGATTGAGTCTCTCCTCGTTTCATTCAATTCATTGGGTAATCACTCTTCCCTTGATCACTCATCAACGGATTTTCTGTTTAGGATGTAATATATGCAGTATGTCTATGTTTTTGATTTTTTGATCATGAATGATTTTGGTTGGCGACAATAACCTGTGTTTGTTCGAAAACACAAGACATGGATGGCTCTTTTGCTTTTATCCTTTTCTTTTAGCCTATCTCTTCAGCAGAATTCAACTTCAGGTCATTATCTGTGTCCCATTATCATCATTTGCTGCCTAATATCTATGATACATGAATGATTGAGATTGCATGATGTTTTTTTTTTTCCCCTTCTTCGTGTTAGTATGGTATCATGTGCTTTGTGTGTCTGGAATGGGAAGACTAACTCTCAAATGCGAGGCACTTTGCTCTTCCAAGGGTTATCTCAGATCATTGCCCAATTGTATTAGAGTCCACGTCCGTTTTGATTTGACATACAACATGTGGTTTCTAGGCACTGCTAGTAATCCATAGTAAACCTCTTTAGTTACATTTTCATCAAGTCCCCAATCGAACTGGTTAGTCTCTGTAGTAACCTGCTAGTATTGACTGGATTTCTTCTAACTGCCTAGGCATTCACAAACACCTCTATGGTTTTTTTGGTACAAAGTGCTCCATGATTTTAGGAAAATTTCTTGCTATTAGGAATGGGACAGCTGATGCACTGGTTTAGGTCTGGGTTGCATAGCAGATCTTTCATTCCTGTACTAAAGACTCTGTTTGGACTTGGTCTCTCTTCTTCTTTCTTCTACTTTGTATGGTTTCTTTTTTTCTTTGGATTGTCTATTTGTGGGTGAAATGAGTGAGTTAAGATTGTTGGAGGGGAGTTAAGATTGGCCAAAAGAAAATTTTCCATAAATAAAATTTGTCAGAAAGAGAAGAAACATGAACTAAAATTTGGGTTTGGGAATCTAGTTCAACTGCACTCTGTTGTTTTGCTAGTTTGTTTTCTTCGGAGGACTGCAGTTGGATGGATATAGTTCGAGGTGGATTTGATTTCTTAGAAGGAGAATTTTCAGATCATCATCAGCAACATGATGCATCTTTTTATTTTTGAGTATTAAAGGGGAGCACTTGAGACTCCGAGAGGCTTAGGCTTTGAGGGGTGTCTGTTCAGTCTCTGTTAAGGGACTGAGAGAACTATCAAACTGGAGTAGTTTTTGAAGGGGGTCAACGGGGGAGAGTAAGAATTATCAAACTCCTACCATGTGCACATGTTGCTACAATTTCAACATTAAGTTACATACAAGGGATGGTGGAGAATGTTATTTATAGAACATTAATCTCCTGCCATCTCATTCTAGTATATTTTTTATTCTTTGCTTGCCTAAATTTTATGTTTAGGTGACTAAATTGCAATGTTTTCTGTTTGATTTAAAATAAGAGCATGTCGAGAACATTGCATGTCGATTTGTAGTGGCTGCTTTCGCCTTTTCTTTTGTTTTAGCTGATTGTCTTTCTTGCTCCAGTAATAATTTATATCAACATTTATGGTTGGGCCCCCTCCCATTGCTCTAGCCATAAGCTTTCTGTGCAAGCATAATTCTGTAATGGGAAATAGTTTTCTATTTTCCCTTGTATAGTGTCCCCCAATTTATTGTTCATTCATGGTTCCCGATATTTTGTTGGAGTAATATTAGTCATTACAAGTGTTAAGAATATCACTTGTTCTCGGTCAAAGATAACCAAATACCATAATCATTATATAAATATCTTCTATGTATCTTATCACCTTGTTTTCATATAAATCCTGTGGGTCTTGATACTCGATTGTTATCTGGGGAAAATCTGACTTACTTTATACTCTTTTCACTTCTCTGCCTTTTACTCAATTGTCAGTAGTTCTCTTAGTAGTTATGGCTCAATGATAAATGTTCTAAATTTAGTCAAATGGAATTCGAAGAAAGAGCAACTCCAATGGTCCTTCCATCTCTGCCTTTTAGCTATAGATTTATAGTTCAACAACGGATGCAGTAGTACAAATGCTGCTGGAATATTAAATATGAATCTTACGTTAATTCATTCTCCAAAGTAGCATTTAGCTGGTCTGTAGATGCTGACTCTTGGTTTGGTTTTCATTGTCGAAGATTTCACTACTAGAACTAGAACTAAAAGTTCATGGTCCGTTTTGATTTGACATACAACATGTGGTTTCTAGGCACTGCTAGTGATCCATTGTAAACCTCTTCAGTAACATTTTCATCAAGTGCCCATTCAAATGAGTCACGTTCATTCATCCACACATCTGGATTTCTTACAAGTGCCTAGGCATTCCCACAAACACCTCTGTGTTTTTTTGGTACAAAGTGCTCTTCGATTTTAGGTACTTTTCTTGCTATTAGGAATGGGACAGCTGATGCACTGGTTTAGGTCTGGGTTGCATAGCAGGTCTTTCATTCCTGACTAAAGACTGTTGGACTTGGTCTTTCTTCTTCTTCTTCTTCCTTTTACTTTCTTGGGTTTCTTTCTTTCTTTCTTTGGATTATCCTAGTGTTACTTTGATTATGCCTTGCATAGCAGCTCTGTCATTCCTGTGCTAAAGACTGTTGGACTTGGTCTTTCTTCTTCTTCTTCTTCCTTTTACTTTCTTGGGTTTCTTTCTTTCTTTGGATTGTTTATTTGTGGGTGAAATGAGTGAGAGAGAAATGTTGGAGCGGAGATAAGAGAGGCCAAAGAAGACTTCTCCATAAATAAAATTTGTCAGAAAGAGAAGAAAAAGTAATTAAAATTCAGGTTTGGTAATATAGTTCAACTGCACTCTGTCGTTTTGGTGGAAAACTGTTAGCTAGTTTGTTTACTTTGGAAGACTGCAGTTGGATGGATATAGTTCGAGTTTGTTATCGTCATCATTATGATGCATCTTTTTATTTTTGAGTATTAAATGGAGCACCTGAGACTCAGAGAGGCTTAGGCATTGAGGGATGTTTGTTCGGTCTCTGTTAAGGGGATGAGAGAACTATCAAACTGGAGTAGTCGTTGAAGGGGGTTAATGGGGGAGAGTAAGAATTATCAAACTCCTACCATGTGCAAATGTTGCTACGGTTTCAACATTAAGCTACATCAAGGGGTGGTTAAGAATGTTATTCTAGTTCATTTTTTATTCTTTGCTTGCCTAAATTTTATGTTTTAGGTGACTAAATTGCAATGGATTCAGTTTGAGTTAAAATAAGAGCATGTTGATTTGTAGTGGCTGCTTTTTCTTTTTCTTTTGTTTTAGCTGATTGTCTTTCTTGCTCCAGTTATAATTTATATCAACATTTATGGTTGGGTCCCCTCCTATTGCTCCAGTAAGCTTTCTGTAGAAGCATAATTCTGTAATGGGAAATAGTTTTCTATTTTCCCTTGTCACCCAATTTATTGTTGATTCATGGTTCCCGATGTCCTGTTGGAGTAAATAATAGCCATTATACGTGTTAAGAATATCATTTGTTCTCAGTCAAAGATAACCAAATGCCATAATTGTTATATAAATATGTTCTATGTATCTTATCACCTTGTTTTCATAGAAATTCTGTGGGTATTGGTACTCAATTCACACTTGTGAAAAGTCGCTGCATAATTGTTATCCTTTTTCTTTTTTGCACTTGACATTTCTCCAAAACTTTCTACCTAATAATACTGTTTCAGAAAAGGTGGGCTTAAGTAAATATGTCATACTGTGTTGGCAAAATGTGTTAAATTCTGTTTTGTTTTTTCTTGTTTTCTTTCAGTTACATAAACAGAAGCAGAATGGGAGGTGAAAGAAGATTGACTAGAAGATTGTCTGTGTAGTTCTACAAATAGATGTTATCTGTGCATATCGTGATCAGCCTATTGTTTTTTTTTTGGATATATAACTTGGTGGTTAACAGTCTCTTAGGGCAAGGGCTAAGATAATCTTTCTTCTCGTTCTTTGCCATAACTCATCAGCCTATTATTATCATATGTAACGCAAAATCCCAATACAATAGTGTTAAAGTTCTATCATTTCTGACTTCATGTCATTCTACATATCCAAATTTTAGATTCCTCCAGTATCTCATCTACAACTTAAGCACTATCTTATTCACTGCAGATCGATTGTATATTCTCAAATTTTCAAGGTCGAGAACAGAGCTCCATACTTTGTATAGCAAACATCTAGATTGTTTATGTGATATTGTGATATGCATACAAACCTTACGCAAGATGCATGATTAATCAGTGTGCGAAGGCAAAAATTGCATGAAGCTTTAATCTTTTGTTTTGTTTTGCAAAAATGCAAAATGACTAACAATTACAGTAATATCCTATTGGATAATGTTAATCTTAATCCAAGGGTATAAATATAACAAATGAAGTAGAGCAATGTTTAATTGCGTCATTGCGGCATGAACTTGTTTAAAAGTGGTTTACTAAATCATGGTTTCCCTAGCATGAATAATGCTGTTACATACTTACATTGAAGAAAATTCTTATTAAACCTATACGGAATGCAATCACTTTCTCGACTTCCCATAATATTATACTAATACTTTATAATAATGTGTGTAAAATTAAAAAAATATGAGAATCAAATTTTAATCTAAATTAAATTTTTTTATTTTTTATTTATTTGTTTGGTCACTTTTATTTTAAATTTAAAGGGAAATATCCAATAGGTCTTCAATTTCACTATATATTTCCCTTTAAGTTTAACATATTTTAAATATTTTCCAATAAGGACTTATTAGGCCTATTTTTTTTCCATCAAGGACGAAATATGCAAAGCCTTATCTGTTATATTTTTTTTGGACATTTTTGCCCTTTGTTCATCGTGGTCGAGCTGCATTACAAACAAATTACCATGCTCAAATTTCAACTTCCACAAACATCGATCAAATGTCAAATCAAAACTTAAAAACACGTAGAGCTCAACAAGAGGGTCAAGTTTCATACCTACTTTGTCAACAACAATGATCTGAGTCGCCGGAAAACGTCATAGAACCCGCCGGAATCTGGAAATATTTTTTCCTTCGAATCGTTGTCTTCCAACGCTAGATTGAGAATCCATGGCCGAGGTTCTCTTCGCGCCGCTGATCTGAAGAGATCGGCACCCATGCGCCATCGAGAGGTGGCCAGATGGCGGAGAAAAAGTCGGGTCGGGTTGCGTATTCGCGGGTCTCAACCGGGTCGACAGATCTACTATTTTATTGTGGTCAATAATTTTTTTTTTATTGTGGTCAATAATTTTTTTTTATTGTGGTCAATAATTTTTTTTTATTGTGGTCAATAATTTTTTTTTATTGTGGTCAATAATTTTTTTTTATTGTGGTCAGAGTTTATAATTAAAACTTGGTTTCTGTGTGAAATCTAAGAGTTTGAATCTATGTGTACGGGTTCCATAATTAATGGTGTGTTGTGCAGTTTACAAGGCTTGAGTTTGTTTAATAATTGTTGATATTTGTGAAGTACCATGGGTATTAGGTAAGATTGTAAACTATGAAACTTGACATAGTGTCAAGGTTCACCGAAAGAATAACTTGCAGAAGATGAATGAGTTTGTGTATATGTGCCTTAATGTTTTTCTGACTTAGTGCATGCAATTCACACATATAATTATAGCCAAATTTTTTTTATTGTGGTCAATAAAATTTTATTGACCCCTCAATAAAACCTACATAATTAATGGTGTGTTGTGCAGTTTGCAAATAATTGCTGGACTTGAGTTTGTTGACTTCAATAGAATTTTATTGACCTCAATAAAACATAGAGAGAAAGTATCATCGAAAAACATACCCTTTTTGCAGAGGCTATTGCTTGTGGTATAACCATCTTGGCAAAAATGACCAATTCATAGCATCCTGGTATAAAGCTATAACTCATTCTATGTGAAAGACATAAACTAATTATAAAGCTATGGATCGTTGTCAACCTTAATAAAATTTTATTGACCTCAATAAAATTTTATTGACTTCAATAAAATTGTTTATTGATCTAAATAAAAACAGTTTATTGACCTCAATAAAACAGTTTATTGACCTCAATAAAATTTTATTGTGGTCAATAAAATACACGAATGTGATGCTCCTTTGTTCTTTGCTGATTGAGATCCAGAAACTAAAATTTAACTGATCTTATAAAATTTTATTGACATCAATAAAACAGTTTATTGACCTCAATAAAATTTTATTGACCTCAATAAAATTTTATTGAGGTCAATAAAATACACAAAGGTGGATACTTCTTTGTTCTTTGCTGATTGAGACCCAGAAACTAAAATTTAACTGATCTTAGAAAATTTTATTGACCTCAATAAAACAGTTTATTGACCTCAATAAAACAGTTTATTGACATCAATAAAACAGTTTATTGACCTCAATAAAATTTTATTGAGGTCAATAAAATACACAAATGTGATGCTCATTTGTTTTTTCCTTCCTACCACGAAAAGTATCGATTCTTTAAAAAAAATTATTGAGGTCAATAAAATCTGTCAATGGCAATTTCGTAATTTTTGTAAAATGTATAATACAGAAACGTAAATTGGTCAATTAATGGACCGGGTGGGCACCGTGTTTTTGCTTTGTCCTTGATGGTAAATATTTGTCAAAATTTGTCCTTATGGGTCAAGAACCCTAAATTTAATCTAATTTTATATATATATGATTTTTCATCTCGAATTTGGATGAAATTTATGTGACATGTGTCAAACTTTGAGAGGCTACCTAGATTACGGATTTGATTTTATTCACCACGTGTCCAATCTTATCTATATCTGATTTCTTATCCATTTTTTGATGAAATTTATGTGTCACGTGTCAAACTTTGAGAGATTGCCTAGATTACAGATTAAATTTTATTCGCCACATGTCCAATCTTATCTATATCTGATTTCTTATCTAGAATTTGGATCAATTTTTAAAGCCATGTGTCACACTATGATAGGCTACTCAGATTACGGAGGTCATCACGTGTCTTATTTTATCTTTGAATATCTGATTTTCACTCTCCATAAATACAAAGTCATTCACTCCATCTTCTCCCACAAACAAAGTCTCATATCCATAAATTCATTCTCTTCTTCTTTGTCTTTTGAAATATTTGCTTTGTTTCAAAAATGAATAGGTTGAGGAAGCTTTTGATGAAAGATCAAGAAGAATCCTCATCCAAAAATCATCGAAAATCCATTTTGATTTTTGCAGCTGCCATCCAAATCAAAGCTAATGAAGATGAGGAATCGAAATGGGGTGGTTCCTCGGAAGGGCGTAAGTACAAACGAAGAGATCGAGAAATTATGGATCAACGACTCAAACTTTAATACTTCACTGCTCCGTGCCGGTATGAAGAAGATGTGTTTTGCAGGCGCTACAAAATGTATCCTCACGTGTTCGATCGGATGATACATAACGTGGCCAACCACGACCCTTATTTTGTCCAGAGAAGAGACGCTGTTGGTAGAATCAGCCTTTCCACCGAACAGAAGCTTATTTGCGTTATGAGGATGCTCGCATACGGCTCTCCAGCCGACAACTTTGATGACACCTTCGACATAGCCGAATCCACAGCTATCAAGATTGTGGAGCACTTCACTAGAGCTATCTGGATTATGCACCACCAAGAATACCTCTGTCGACCAACGCCGGCGGATTTGCGAAGGCTACTTGACAAAACGGCAACACGGGAGTTCCCAGGCATGGTGAAGAGCCTTGATTGTAAGTATTGGCAGTGGAAAAATTGTCCTACCAGATGGGCAGGGCAGTATACCGCCTACAAGGGAAAACCAACAATCATTCTAAAGGCGGTGGCCTACTACGATACTTGGAATTGGCACGCCTTTTTTGGACTTCCAGGATCTCTCAATGACATTAATGTCCTTGGAAGTTCACCACTGTTTGACGACGTCTGCTAAGGTCTTGCTCCTCGAGTAAAATACCACATAGGTAATACGCAGTATCGCCAATGTTATTACCTAGTCGACTGTATCTACCCTAAATGGGTTGCTTTTGTTCAAGCAATAAGAAATCCGAGATCGCCTGAGACAAAACATTTTACAAAGATGCGTATAGAAAAGTTGTGGAGAGAGCATTTGATATTCTCCAAGCTCGTTTTGCAATTGTAAGAGGGCCAGCTCGTGGGTGGAGTAGAGAGAATCTTCAATACATCATGATGACGTGCATTATTTTGCACAATATGATTGTCGAGGATGAACGTGATGAATATGCACATGAGACATTTAACCCGAATGACATCCCGACTGATCCAATGAGAGCAGAGATATACGAGAGATCGCCACCGGATGAGCGTGACACCAACGTGGAACGCCACCCGCAACAACTTGAGCAATTCTTGCGCCATTATAGGGAGGTTAGATGTCCAGTGGTGAACAATAACCTCCAAGGCGATCTAGTTAAACATCTTTGGAACATGAAGCTATAGCAAGAGCAGAACCACGAGTGAGGAGTTATTTCATTTCACGATTTCAATAATTGGCAATGTTGTCATCATGTATTTTAATTTTATTGTTGTGTGGTGTGTTTAATTTTAGAGGTATTTTAATCAAGGTCCAATTTGCTATAAAAATATTGGTTTTAGTCCAGCCATTCTTTTTTGTTAATTGCGGTCCAATTACTTTTTTCTTTTGTCCATTTTGCCCCTGAAGAAAAATAAGGGAAACAAATTAAAATCCCTTAAATTTAGCATTTGTGTTTTTTAGTTTAAATTTTTAAATTTTGAATTTCAAATTCTTCAAATCTAATTTGGAAAATAATTATGATAGACATGCATTTAAAACTATGTAAACATTTATGAAAGATCAATAATTTCAAAATTCAAACAATTCAATGTACCTACATCATAGGGAGAAAAAAATGAAACTAAGAAAAAACTAAGTGGCATCGAATGAAAGTTTACGCAACAATACCCAGTGATATATTAGCACATTAGTGTCAAATCAAGCTTTAACATTATTCCTAACCAAAAGGTAGGGAAAAACCACCACAATTTACCTTCCTATAAGATATGCAAAATGCATCTCTCTTTCCAAAATATCACTTTTGTACTATTTATCTAACTAAAAGTGCAAAAGTTTCTATGCACGAGGTAGGAAAAAAAAAGAACAAGGTAGCTTTAACATTATTCCTAATCAAAAATTAGGAAAAAAATGACCAAAATTTACCTTCCGTTTAGACAAATACATCTCCCTTTCCTAAAAAAACTCACCTTTGTATTAGGTATATAAAAGTGCAAATGTATCTATGAACAAGATAAAATACTACCTCATTTAAATGGATCGGAAGCTTCTTATGAAAAATTCACCCAAAATCTCTATTTGATTGTATGATGAAGGTTGATTAACAACATGACGATTCTATATGCAATAGTTTCGGGAAAGTCTGATAAAGGTAGATTTTAGAAAATTTATATGTGTTAGAAAAAGATGGCCATGGAAGAAGAAGGAGAGGAAGAAAGTGATGTTTCAAAATGAAGAAGAAGGGAATGTTGAGATGCTAAGGTAGCTTAACAAATATATAAGGAATTTGTCAAATTTAATGCACTAATAATTATCTTTGATTAAAAAAAATAATTTTAGGAAACATTGTTTATAAAAGAGAATAAATTTGTTATTTGATGAAATATGAAATCTTGTTTGACCTTAATTAATTATTTTAATTATGATGACAATCTACCACAATTTATTACAAAAGGGTACAAGAGGAATGTAAAAGTGTAAAATTAGTTAGATAAAATTGAAAATGAAAGAAATCTTATGTGGCAGGTGAGTCACTGGACCTCAATTAGTAAAAAATATTTGTGTGGACTACATTCAAAATAGAGTGTGATTTCTGGACTACAATCAAATTTTCTCTTAATTTTATCATTGTTGTTAAAGATATTAATTAATCGCACAAATTCAAATAACACAAAGCAACAAATTTAGCAACTAATACTACGAACAACAATTTTATTGTAGAAATTAAAATGATGAGCATTAGTTATTTTGTGGAAACCATTGGTTGGTATGAACTGGGTTATATGCGGTCAAATCCGAGCCATATCCATCAGAGGGTGTTGGTGTTTGACGTGGTTCCGGTGCACTAGAGCCTTCGATGATGTCTGCCAAATCTAATATATGTTTTTGTTTCTTCTCCCAATAACGCATTTTTAGTGGGGAAAACTTGGACGGATCCACTGACATCGTGCGAGCATCATCAACACGTTGCATGGCTTCCTCTTCCTACCTCTCTAAGCGCATTTGTGCCTTTTCAGCCCGCCTCTCAGCTCACTCATTAGCCGCCTTAGCATCCTCATACATCTGTTGTCTTTGTTCATACTCGCGGTCATTTTGTTCTGCAAATTTCTGCATTTGCATTCGCAAGAGAGCGACATCGTTCTGCTTCTTTTTTTCTTAGCTGCTTTCACCGCTTTTTGTCCCAACGGGAGTGTCTGCCTTGTTGAAGAGAATGGGGCCCCATTTACTTCACCAAAGGGTGTTCCGTCGTCGTCCAAGTCAATAGATGCAGGAAAACTGGGATGTTGAAGTCCATAGACGGGGGATTCGAAAACTTTTGGCAATTCAACAAATATGGCCAACAATGCTCGAAAGTGAATGATGATTTGCCTTTGACCATTAATATATGACTACAGTAATTCAATATTTATCATAATTACATGACAAACAATGCTAAATTATGATATTAATTTTTTTATTACATACCATGATTACAAATATTAATTCATCAATTATTATAATTACATTACATAACAAATTAATATTACGTAATTACCTTGTCGTTGTTGTTTTCGCCGCTTCGGTGAAGGAATGCAGCTTTGTTAAGAGCTTGGCGCCATTTCAAACATGCATAGGCAATTTTTTTCCAACAAGATTCGCAGCTACCCGCCGTTCTACTTTGGCAGTCCGACGATTTTATCGCCTCATATTCCTTTTCAACTTTGTTCCACAACTCCTTCACTTGTTGATCTTTGCCCGTAATACTATCACCACCAACGTTTATCCAAGAATGGCAAAGAGCAACATCTTCATTGTGACTCCATGATTCCGGCGGACGGAGATGATACTGATGAGCCCAAGTCAATATCAATAGCAGCGGAAATGCCCTTGTAGAAATAAATCCTAGCCCGTAATACTAAATAAATCTTTGTATGGCTTAAAACAAGCTTCTAGAAATTGGTTCGAGAAGTTCACCACCGCCCTCCAAGATGCTGGTTTCATGCAATCCATGGCAGACTATTCATTATTCACCAGGTCCACTGATTCTTCTTTTACTGCCATCTTGATCTATGTGGATGACATTGTTATTACAGGAAATGATCCCATAGCCATCGAGTCTATTAATGATTTTCTACATCAACGATTCCGTATCAAAGATCTTGGAAATCTCAAGTACTTTTTAGGCATTGAAGTGGCACGTTCCAAGAAAGGGATTTTTATTTCTCAAAGAAAGTATGGCTTGGAGATAGTTGATGATGCAGGACTCCTTGGAGCACGTCCAGCTGCGTTTCCAATGGAGCAACACTTGAAACTTTCTCCCAATAATGGGGAACTGCTACATGATCCTTCACATTACAGAAGGTTGGTAGGGCGTCTTATTTATCTTACAGTGACACGGCCTAACATTGTGTTTTCTGTCCATGTATTGAGCCAATTCATCAACCACGAAAACCACACTTAGAAGCAGCACTCCGAGTCCTAAGCTATTTGAAAGGAACCCTGGGCAAGGTCTCTTATTTCCGGTTGGCAGTTCTCTTGAGCTAAGGGGATATTGTGATTCAGACTGGGCTAGTTGTCCAACTACAAGAAGGTTAGTCACTGGTTATTGTACATTCTTTGGGAATTCTTTAATATCTTGGAAAACCAAGAAGCAAGACACAGTCGCACGATCAACCGCAGAAGCTGAGTATAGATCCATGGCAGAAGCCGGTTGTGAACTAGTTTGGCTACAATTTATTCTGAAAGATCTTGGTATTAGTAGCTCAAGCCCAGCAAAGTTGCATTGCATGTGACAATCAATCAGCCCTATACATTGCAGCAAATCCTGTCTTCCATGAAAGAACTAAACACGTACATTGACTTGGATTGCCATGTGGTACGACATTACATAAAGTCTGGCAAGATTGAAACTACCTACACGCCATCTTCACAGCAGATTGCAGATGTTTTTACTAAACCAGTAGGCAAAGCATCTTTTGAATTTCTTGTTAACAAGTTGGGAGTTCACAATATACACTCTCCAACTTGAGGGGGAGTATGGAGGCATAAAAGGAAAGGAATCATGTAGATTAATTTACCAGATTTACTTCTCTGGCATAGAATAGTCTGGAAAGGAATATCCTTGCTTGGAGAGCAATCCGTCTCTCCTATATTTTTGTATCATCTCATATTATTCATTAATATATAGAATTCTATTCATTGATACCTAATTTAACAATATATAATTATATAATTTATATATTAGTCCCATGGAAAGCAGCAATTTCACTTAACAGTCAGTCATGCATGAAGCATTTAGATAGATAACCTATTTCTAGTGCTGGAATTTCTCAAGGGAAGATATCGTGACAGTAACTATCGCTCGGTTCTTACCTGGATCCCAAGAAACAAGTATATATATATAAGATTGTTGCTTAGCTTCATCATTCATTCGATCATCAAATTAATTACGCTAGCTAGCTAGTGATCATGGGTGCTGGTCCTTTGGGTCCTGTTCTTTTGGTGCTGCTTTGTTCAACATTCATGAACAAGGCTCAGACGACGGAGTACTGTGGGAACGTGTTCGAGGAATTTAGCCCTTGCCTGAGTTTTGTTGGGGGGTTATCTCCGGAACCAATGGCGGCTTGCTGTAATTCCCTCAAGGCTTTGAATTCGTTAGCACGGGAAGAGGAGAATGGTCCGCAGATGATATGTCAATGCATTGAGAACTCCTCTTACTGGACCAGCATTCCTTTCTCTTCCTCCCGAATTCAACAGCTTCCTACAACATGCCAACTCCATCTCAGTTTCCCCATTTCTAATAGCATGGATTGCTTCAAGTAAACATTTTTTTTTTCAGTTTTCACTCGATCGTGCACACATGCACGTACATACGCACACTGTTAATTAGATTGACTAAAAAGTTTTTGTCTTTCTGCATGCAGGGTTTAATTGACAAGATTAACAAGGTTCAAACAATAATGTAAAGATGACAACAGCTTAGCTACTTGATCAGTACGTAGTAATTAATAATTAAGCGTGGGGGGATCGAGCTTGGTGAATTTCTTGTCATGACGGGAGTGCTTAATTAACTCCAATAGATAGTGAGAAAAAAAAAAACATGTAATTAATGACAAGATCGATCCTGGCCCTATATGTAACATATATATCTAGACATTTAATATTATCTATATTGCATGTTCTCTTCTTGCTCAAAAAATATATATATAGATTGTTCTCTTATGATGTGAAAAGTTTGATATGTTATTGGAATAACTGGCGTCGCCGTCGCAGCCGCATAAGACTTGGGCGCCAGTGCGGCACAACTGCGTTCCCATCCAAAAATGACCACGTATGGACAAATTAAGCGAGTTGCAGACATGCTTGACACAAAAACATATGAAAGATAATAGTCAGTGGGGAACTAATGCAGCAGTATTGTGTAGATCCTCCTCTTTTTAGATAGTTTTAGAAAAATTACCTAATTTGTATAAATGAATAGCTGAATGAATGCTAGAATGCAAGAAGTCATCCAAAAAAAAAAGCAAAAAAAAAAAAAGCTGAATGCTAGAACAATACAAATACCAAGAAGATGAATTAATTAATAAAGTACGAGAAACCTAACCTCCAAAAAAAAGCTCTAGGAGCCTAACCTTGACAAGTAAATTAATAAAGTACGAGTTTAAGTCACTTATTGTTAAGCAAGCCTACAACTAATAAGAAAATCCTCATTCTCTAACAAAGAAATAATCAAACACTAGTGTACTTACACATGCAATTCTGTTACAAATTAACATAATGCCATGATGTAGAAAGCACATAGAAGAAAATTGACCCAAGCTGTAGGAGGAAAATCAAATAAAACAGCTATAAGTCCGAGACAATTACTAATTGTTTGCAAGCAAATTACTATACGTAAGACTAATCTTCGATGCGAAATAAACGAGCCAAAGATGCACAACCTTTGACTAATCCTTTTCCAAAATTTTAAATGGAATGACTGGGATCGCCATCACAGGCCCAACACCCCCACCACAACAACAAAAGATCCCATGCAAACTCTTCCTTGAGAAATTTTGAAGAACAGGTTAATTTGGGCCTCCAAATTGATTTTAACTATGTTTTTTAAAACAGTTATTTTATTTTTTCGATTGAGAAAAAGAAAAACAACAACAAAACTACAAACTAAAACCTCGAGCACACCCGCCCTCAAACTGATCAAACTAGAAGGCGGAGCTGGAGGATAAAGGTAAACTATCAGACCAAGAGAAAATAGGAGAAGCTGAATGACTAGAGAATATGCTCGAAAGTGATATTAGAAAATCAACAAGCTAAGAGCCGGATATCTTGCACAAGAAACTTGATGCGTCAGGGAATGTCAATCCTTCCATTAATAGCGTCAATAAGGATTTTAGAGTCACCTTCCACTAACAAACTTTGAGGAGCAGGATGAGGAATCGCCAGCAAACCATCACGAAGAGCTATTGCCTCAGCTATCAGAATTTTAGTAGAACCTAGGTTTTTGGCCATAGCAAGTAGAGGGTGTCGTGTAGAGTCACAGACTACAAATCCAGCAGCAGCCTTATGATTAGGGTGAATGGAGCCATCAAAGTTCGATAAGTTTCCAATCAGGAGGTCTAGGAGAGGGTGCCACTTGATATTGTTAGGGTGCAGCTTTTTTGTATTAGGTAGAAGAGGATTAGCCTGCTTGTATTGAGTAAGCAGATTTGCAGCAGCATGAACCACATTAACTGGCCGGCTTTGAAAATGCTGAAAAGCAAGCTTGTTACAAGCTCTCCAAATTTGATGACATAAAGTAAAAATTTTTAGTAAGTAACTCTTCTCTGTTTTTTAAAACAGTTGAAAAATATATAACCTTATATAGGGATAAAAAGTTTTGACTAATATTAAATTTCTGTCAAAACCACCTTCTCAAAACCCCTTCTTTTATCAATTCCAAAGACGCAAGTTGCTCGTTTTCTCCTTTTTTTTTTTTACATACAAAATATTTTCTGATATGCGGAGATCGGTGTTTACCGATTTGGTTTCCATCGTGTTTTTCCTCTATTTTTTGGGCTTCCATGTTTGGGATCAATATGTTATGTACGTAACGGTAGCTAGGTGTCCTGAGTGGACTTTTTGTTTCTCCGGTTAGGGCAGACCCATCATGCGCTGGGAATTTGGTGCTAGTTTTAATGAATTTTATTTTCCTGATCGATAAAGAAAAACGACCATGTTTCAATACTCTTTATCAAACTGTTGCTACGTAGAAACTCACTTAAAGGCAATAATTTTCCTTAAACTTGCTTTTGAATATACATTCTACTTGTAGTTAATTGTTTGAAATCGTGATATTAAGGAGAAGACCCAAGACTTTAGAAAGCGTAATATCAAGAATTTCACCAGTTCGGACTGGAATGAATCTCCTTCCTTTTTCCACTGTACTTCCCAATCAAATTCTTCGATTGTAATTAACACTCATAATGATCAAGATATTGAGATGATAAGGCCTAACAATTCTTGATATTAATTAGGTATCTTACACTTTCTCTAAAGTATAAAGAACATAATTGTTATTTTTTTTTTGGGGGGGGTCAATAACTGAATTGCATTGAAAGGCACAACTCGACATACAACACAGAAAATTACAAGAACGTACAACTGGATCAAAGGCCATTGGCATGGAAATCTGAATAAATGAATCAATGGGAAGAGATCTTGAGATGGAGGGACTTATTGATCCACGCCTTGATCAGACTCCCACTCTCCTTGTGATCAGAAACGGCCGTGGTGGTGCCGTGGTGGTGGAAGTGGCTGAGTCGGAGGTGGCTTCTTGCATAATGTAAAGCTACGAGCTCCTTTGGATCCAATTGTGTCCGAGAGACTCAGAGCATCAATGCCAGCGGTGGTGGGGTAGTAGAGCAGGAATTCCTTGTGATTACAACCAAGAACTGGAAGCCGACCTTCACGCGCGTACGATTTCAAGGCCGTTTGGATGACCTTACCGACCAGATCCATTTTGTTCACAAAAAACCGGAGTGGGCCGGCACTGCCCACCACACTGATGCTGATCAACATCCGCATGTTGCAGTTGTCATCCTTCGGCTTTGTATACCAACAACAACGTCGGAAATTGGCCGGAAATATTAAAGAATGAATTAGGTTTCTTGCACTTGCCGTGGTGATCATCGATTATTTGTTTAAGGGTGGAGGCCGAGGCAGCTGTAGCACCAGCAGCGGCCTTCTTTGCTGCTTGCCCTTGACTCTGCAAAGGAGCACATGAAATTAGTGATGAACAAGGAAGCTTAGGGTTTTGGTGCTTCTCTCTTCTTTCTGAAGATTATGGAGACCCTTTATTTTATTGGTTTTATATATAATCATCCTTCTGTTTCCCTGTTCGGTAAGGATTGAGGAATCCTTGTTCATTAAGGATTAAGAATTGAAATCTAGCAAAATTAGGAAATCCTTGTTCCTTAAGGAGTTAATTAATTAACTTGTTTTTTTTCTTTTTTCTTTAGGACAATGAATTGTCTTCTTATTAGTTTTCCTCACCCCGGACCTGATAGTAGTCTTGTTCTTACCTTAATTACCTAAGGTTTGGTCTAAAGGTACGTATGACATATGCATAAAGAAAATTGTATTAAACAAGTAGTATACGTTGGTTTGCATGGTTTGGTTAATCACTATAGCTTTTACGTTTTTCATTTGGTATATTGCAATAGCTACATAATTATGAGAAAATCTCTTGGTTGTGTTTCAATTAAATATATTAATTAATTAGTATTCCAAATAAGTTGTTCATTTTGGTTTAATTCTAATTATGCCCGTTTTATGTAGTGAAAGAAAAAAGGTAACAGTTGCTTTTTCCTTTATTTAAGTTTTTCATTTGTTGTAAACTTGTAATAATGGGACCATTTTATTTTAAATTATCATATTGATTATTGTTAATTTGCTGAGTTAATTTTTTAATAGTATCGTATAGTTCACTAACGTGCTGTTAATTAGTTTGCATTTTCTTGGGTTTGAAAACTCAAAATCGGTTCTTTTATTAATATGCTTAATCACCCAATTCATTCTTTCTTGAATAATTTTATGAGGGTTTCATAAATTGAGTTGAATGGTGATGCGAACTAATGTTCCTCAATTATTGACGCCGGTATATTGTCCCTTTGTTGCCTTCGGAATATCATTTCGTTTAAATGATTGTCCCTTTGGTTGATGCTCCGAGAATATGGTCATTTAAAAAAAAAAAAACCTCGAAATATATATACATATGTTGCCTCGGAAAATTGTTATCTTGAATAATGCCTTTAGATATTATCTTGTCAATTTTACATTGACGGTTGCCTTCGGTAATTTGATGCCTCAGAATAGTAAATTGCCCCTACGGTTGAAGCCTTCGGAAAAGGGTAGCCTTCGAAATTTTGTTCCAAGTAATAAGGGTTGTCTCATGCATCTATATCCTGAATGATGCCTCAGATTCCATCTTATGGATTGTGTATGGCGTTTGCCTTGATACTTTTGGTTGCCGAAAATATGGTTGCCTTCAGTGTTAGTTGACAATGGAAAATGGTAGCCACCATTATCTATAGTTGACAATTATACATGTCGCCTAAAAACTATGGTTGCCTTATTGATTTTGTTCCCAAGGAAAAATGGTGCCTTGATTAATTTCTTGATGCATTGATTCTTAAATGCATCAATATAACTAATGACTCATTCAATAAGGCATGAGGATATGTAAATTTATGGTTCATGGCGTAACCATTAATCTAGTGAACGAAATATATTGCCTGAGCTTATAATAAATTGTGGCTATGTATAAAGCTCTTGCAAATAATATGCAGTGGTTAAAATTGATGCCTAAATAAGGAGTTTTGAATTCATGATCAATTTTATTGATCAAGGTTTGGAAAGGACGTTCAATGGCTAGAAGTGTGGGGGTGACTAATTTAATTAAATTAAAGTCACAAGTTGGCTAAATAATGTTGCCTATGAGAGAGATATAAAAGTCCTTGACCTACTAAGAATCGTTGCCTAAAATATATATGGTTTGATACTATCTTGCCTATATATAAAAGTCTTAAATTTATTCGACAAACTCGAAAATGTGGGGGTCAAGGAAAACAAGGAACAGTGGGTTCGAACATGTACGTATATTGAAATTGAGTGTTGGTAAGATAAATCTCATATTTAAATGAGAGCCATTACATGTACGTTCCTTAATGGAGAATATTCGTGTCCCTTATATGTTGATGAATAAAGCTTAAGAGTTTGAGCTAAAGATGAGCACTTGTGCCTATGCTAAATATTTTTTTGTTGATTATTATTGGGATGAATAATATCCTAAGTTTGTAGTGGATACATCGAGGGGGATAAGACGATGCCTATAACAAAGGTCAAGAATGATAGTAACCCAACCTATGTGAATGGTGATCCCAGGAAGTAGGTTCATATGGGTAATAACAAGTCACTTGTTGACCAGTGGTGCACTATCAAATTAAATACTTGGAGTCTATCCCTATGATGCAAAGATAGTCCTTTAACTGGAACGTATAAGGTTGAACTTTGTTCTTAATGAGTGTCATAGCCCTTACAAATGGGTGGTGTGTCCGATTCCAGTACACACTTGATGAACTTACCTATATGAGTGTGGAAGTGGGGCCGCTTCCTATGAGACTTGGGCAAGTTTTCTAGAGCACTCATGAATATCCGGGTAGGGTGCATGGCCTATTCATGCCCACCCGCGGAACATGCTTGATTCGAGATTCAATGTGGATTGTAGTTCTCTGATTCACATAAAGAAATCTTGGTTCGTAGAAAATTAATTTTTACCAAATTTCTGTGGGTCATGGCTATCTTATCCTATAGCTGGTTCATAGTCCAAAAGACACCAGTTCAGATGCATTGTATTCTCACTTTTCTTTGGCACATCCCTTGCTCCAAATTTCACTCGGTAATTTTTTCTTTATTTGCGTTGTAGCTATTCGTATTTTGAAATATGTGGGGGATTGTTGGAAATTTAATGGTTATTTCAAAATAAAAATTGTTGTTATAACGGTTTAGCAAATATTCAAAATTCATCATTGCAATTGCTATAAGTTTCACTACATAATTGTCCATTAGTGCATGGTTTCAGTTTGAATGAAACCTTGAAACGTTCAGCAATAATTCTCTCAACCGTTTCTTAACATTCATTTCAGTGTTAAATTCGGATTAAATATCCGACACATAATTGAGCCTATACTATTCCTATATAAACTCATACCTAGCTCACCTCAATATATACCGGAACCTTCACTTCCTCTCTTCATATTCTATTTGAGTTCTCTCTATTCCTTTAAGTATTCTTGTGGTAGTCTCTCAAATATACCCATGTTATTATTCACTTTCTATGCCAAAGGAAATTATCAAGCTGTTCTAGGATCCGAGTTTGAGAGTGTATGCTCACAAGGATTAACGGTTGTTGTATCCTGGAGGGTAGGGCGTCATACACCTGCTACATTGTCTCCGAGGGGCAAAATCTACTCTTAAGGACAGTGTTTACACGCCTCAACCTTAAAACTCTTTTCGGAGCGAACGTCCTCCTCGAGCCTTACTAATCAAAAGATAAGTCTTTATATTGTGTTAATTTTCAGCTTATTTTGGCATTGTTATTGATATTATTAATTGTTAATAATATTATATATGTTTGATATTGTAGGAGATGAAACTAGTGACGGAAGTAGCATCCATCGACCCAAAATATCCAACATTCCTTACTCCAATTTGTTTAGGAATACCAGAACATAAAAATAGGTATTCTCAGATTTGAAACAAAACCAACCACTCTGGATATTTCTTACTGCAAAATTGGTCCTTCGCATCAGTTTAATTTGCTACACTAAAAATATATAAGTCACTTTGGATATTTCTTTGGCACTTCAAATGATTTCCAAATGGTATGAGATTTTAGGTACATTCTTTTTAAGACATGTCCTTTATTGAAAAGTGTATTCTTTGGTCAAAATGATAGCTTTGTTTTTTAAATAAATTATGTGCTTATGGATACGAACATGTGAACTGTACTTGTATATTTACTTTATATGCAGGGACGCGTATTTACTAAATAGCTCGGAATTCAGGTAGAGGGATCAGGGAAACCTCGACTCATTTGTGTTTATGTTTGTTTACTTATGTCTATTCGGTGATGTGATTGGTTTGTAATGGTTGAACTATACATGAATGAGCTTATTTACTTGCTGCATCATTAATCTGTATGTGGGGAGGGAAAAGGGTGGCAATTGAGATAATGCTATTGGAAGGAATGTGATGAAATTATATTTTGCGTAGTTGAGTCTATAACCTCAATAGGTACCATGTGGAAATGTATGCCCATTGTTATTGGAGCAATTAGTATATGGAATTTAAAGGGTAATTCGGGACTGGTGACAGGGGAATGGACAAGGTGACTAGCAAAAGAGGGCTAGGGGATTGATTTGGGGTGAGGGTTTATTCATATTGTAGGATATTTGGGGTCACCCTTGTGGTAAAATACACGGTATGGCACGTGTAGGCTCAGTCTATTCTACTATATGAATTCTCAGGAATAGAAAATGTATTCATACATATTATATAAACTATTGCTTGATTATCTGTTGTTTGAAGAGAAATAGCTTCCTACTGAGCCGCAGGTTGAGCTCACCCCTTTACAGATTTTGCAGGTTCTATTTTAGGTACGAGAGCTAAACGAAGGTTAGAGAGTGGAAGCAATTAGAGTTAGAATTTACACGTGTAAGATTATTGTTCAATACATTTAAGTTGTACAAATTTTTATATTGAAATAAGAAATCAATTTCTTCAAGGAAGTGTAGGTTTAATTTTCTATTTTATTTTTATTTTTACTCACATCTCGGATTTCGGAAAAATGTTAAAAAAATTTCAACCCCGGGTCCGGGGCGTGAGAATCCTGCTATTGGCTCTGAACGTCCAGTGGCAGATCCAGGATACATAACTAGGGTGGGCTAAACCAATGTCACTTCTAAGAATTTTGAGACCCCGAAAATTAATTAAGGAGAAAATTTGCAATAAGTACCAAGAACAAGAGACATATTAGAGAAAATAGAGGAGTGTAGAGATATATAGACCTTGAATGCTTATTCTTAAAGAATAAAATTTGCAAAAACTAGAAGAAACTTTTGTATTCTGTAATAAATAAAAAAAGGGGAAAAAGCTGAAAAAGGTCAAATTTGGCATTAAGGGGAGTTGAACCAGTGATAGGAGAATAAGCAGCTCGTCATTTTCACCAACTAAACCAAAGCATATTTGATGTATTTAGGGAAAAATTCTACAATGCCCAAAGCACTAATGCTTAGGCATGTCAGCAATAATCTGGATCGTTGGATCTATAAATCTCCATCTTACCCCTTATAAGTGAGGTCTTAAAAAAAAACCTGAGCACTAGTGGTCAAAGCACTCAAGATGTTCCTGTATTTAGGTGCTTTCAGTAATATACTGAATACTTGAGGGATTTTGGGGTCGGCTGCAGCCCATATAGTAGATCCACCACTATGAACATCTAAGTTCATATTCGAAACCCTCCTCCTGTGTTGGTTGTTGTCAGGAATGACAACGTTTAGTCTTAATTCTGTCTAAGTGCAGCATTGGACAAACTTCTAGAGCTGGTCCTCCCTTGAGGGTGGAGGGCTTTGTTGCCCGACTTCCTTGGCATTTTGCTAAATGGTTTGGGACATTTAGCATTTAGGAGCTAGCGAAGGTGACAATCCTCAGGTGGTGGTGCCTTTTTCAAATATTATGAAATTGGGGGCGGGTCATTAGCAGCTAATTCTACAAGGCTGATTGACCTACACTATTGGTTATGGTTTTTATGCCCATTTTAATTTCTTGGGCAATGCTAACCTTATTTTCTTGGATAGCCTCTTGCCTTTTATCGTAGGTCTTTAACGATATTATTGTTTCTGCTAGCTAGTAAGAACCAACTTAAGAAAGCTGCACATGCAACCTCTTATGTCGGCAAGCGTTGAGGACGCCCATCGAGTATGAAGGAAAAGGTGGCGATCACTTCGATGATAGACTCTATGCCTTCTCAATAGAAGTATTGAATGAGGCAACAAATTCTTTATTTCATTTTAAAAAAAAAAAAATTTAGAATCTGTAATTTTTGTCTTACTGTGATGAACCAATAGGATCTACTAAAATTGTGTAGGTAATGCGTCTTTTTGTCCTAATTCAAGGCACAAGTCGTACGTTATGTGTTATTTCACCCCATTTAAATGTATTTTGACGTCTCATTCACGTGTGAACATGCACATTGTATTAAAATGTATATATATATATATATAAGATAATCCTCCAATTATCCAAATGTAAATAGACTCAAATATGGATTGGGCTAGTACTATTTGTTTACAGGTCTATGTATGAATAACTAAATTTCTTGATATGATGAAATCGTATCCAGCTAATTTTATAAAGTTCATAAATGCGATAAGAAAAGCATTATTGCGGTAGATTAATTACATTTCCATAATTTATGATAAAAATATCGCTTTATAAGATGCATTAGAATTCTACACCGAACAACATTAGAAATGATTCAATCCAGTGATAACAATATCCATTTATAACTATATCCATTTATAATGAAGAAAGTTTTGAGAGTAGCATCAATTTTTTATGTTTTGCTGTTGAGCCTTTGGTGACGTTCTTCCCAATATTCATGACATTTTTCCACTGTAAGACAAATCATTTCTCAAAAGCATATTAGCTTTATGTATTTATATATTGAATGCTGTATGTATTTATGTATGGAATTCAGTGGTTCTCTTTGAACCCCAAAATTTTTACAATGGGCGTCCTTGTCTTTCTCCTTCTTCTTTTCTTTTTTTGTACGGGATTTGTTCGCCCCAGTTTTAGGGTTTATGGAAAAACTTGTTCAAGAACATTGGTAAAAAACCAGAGGGGACCCTGAGCATGTTTGATTAGCTAGGCTTATTATATATGAAAATTTTCTTGATAATTTTGAAAATTTCTAATGAAGAGAAAAATCCAAAGTGTAGTTAGACATGGCCATTGCTACGTAGTTTTGTTACTTTTGTCATCAATGGGTAAAATCAAGATAAAAACATAGCGGAAAAGATCGAGAGGGAAATAATCGACCAATTTGGTGGTTTATAGATAATTTAGTTCCTTTAGTTATTGTTAGCTAACAAATCTACTTATGTTGCAGCAATCTTTGAAGGTTTTGGAACAATCGTCGTCAAAAAGCATTATTTAAGTTCTGAACATGGCATATTGAAAAATGAAAAGATGACATTCATCTTCAACCGAATCAATGATTTACCTGATTATGGTATGATGAATTCATCTATTTAATTTTAATATATATATTGGTATGAGATTTAAAAGAAACCGTCCATTTGAAATTCCAAGACCCTCATATTTCTACCTTGTAATTTTATAATCGATACCATTCATTCCCTATTTCACTCAGTACACAGAATCCTCCAACTACAACAACAACAAAAACAGCCAAATTACATAAAAACTACTTAGCGAATTGATTATATGGAAACTCTCCCACTCAAAAATCAAGGCCTTTTTTTTTCAGAGTTAGTAGAAGAAAAATCAAGGTGGAAGTGATGTATTTTAAATCCCCATGGAATAATATATAGGTCCAATTAATTGATTTGCCTTCTGATCACTTGTGCTGCAGTTGGATATTTTTCTTCCAAATGAAGGGGGAATTGTTCAAGAAATGGCACACATTGCCAATGGTCGCGACACCGGAAATTACATGTCACGACTACGAGTACCGAGTAGAAGATCAAAACGAGATTTAAACGAAACCGTCCATTTGAAATTCCAAGACCCTCATATTTCTAGCATGTAATTTTATAATCGATACCATTCATTATCTAGTTCACTATGTACACATGAATCATCCAACTACAACAACAACAACAAAAACAGCCAAATTACGTAAAAACTACTTAGCGAATTGATTAAAGTGAATTCAAGGCTTTTTTTTCTCAGAGTTAGTAGAAGAAAAATCAATGTGGAAGTTATGTATTTTAAAGTGAATCACAACAAATATAAAAACATCATCTGCACATATGCTGAAATAAATTTTAAATCCCCATGGAATAATAGGTCCAATTAATTGATTTGCCTTCTGATCACTTGTGCTGCAGTTGGATATTTTTCTTCCCAATGAAGGGGGAATTGTTCAAGAAATGGCACACATTGCCGATGGTCGTGACACCGGAAATTACATGTCACGACTACGAGTACCGAGTAGAAGATCAAAACGAGCTCCAGTAAAGGAGTGGAAGTGTTGATCATATATAATAGTACTAGAATAGCCACAATGGGTGACGACTAAGAGAAAAGTTTTTGTCAACTGGAAATAACAAGTGCTTGAAGACCAAGAAAATGTTGGAAATTATATACAATATATCCAATATATAGTGAATGATCGAAAATATAATTAATCATGTCCTTTCAAATTGAAAGAATACAAGTCCTCTATCCAATAAGTTTATTTTGAAATACTTGTGTCTCTTTAAGAGAAAAATAAATAGACGCATGGTTTCACTTTGAGTTCTCTATATAAACTCATAATCATATCTCCTCAAACAGAGAATATAAAATGAAGTCAATATTATGAATTCGATCTTTTCCATTTCATCTTCAAGTCTTCTTCTTGTTTAGAGATTACAAAATATATAAATGATTCGCTTAAATATAGATTTCATTGAGTAAGTGAACAAACATATTTTGATGCAAATTATTGTCCACAAATAATTCAATTTGTGTTTTACCCTTTCGATAACACTATCATTTTCTACAGATTTTCTTCCATGTAATGACTATTTTTTTCACCAAGTAAAGGGTATAATTAATGACATTAAATTCAATGTAAACGAAATCTGTGTAATGACTAACTAACGGGTATCGTCACATTAAATTCATCGTATTCACACTAACTAATGTCCGCAACACTAACTACTGTTAAATGATTCTATCTAACGCGTACGTACATACTTAATTATTCTCGACAAATATAAGTCAATGCTAGCTTCCAACGAACCATTCTTTCTTCTTACTTATTAATTTACAGCGAAGCATGCAATTGCTTAAAATTTGAAGGTTGTTGCTTACGTACGTGAGATACGTCATAGCTTTTCATCACTACTATGCTACAATGCACGTTCCTATATATTATGATATGTCCATGTTCATCGTTGGGCTACCAAATAATAAAGCATAAAGTAATGAAGTTCTTATTTTATATGATGCATAATTTTGATTTCAGCCGTCAGATCTGTTTAAATGATCTGATCTAACGGCTGAGATTCAAAACTCCGCACTTTATTGTGTATTATTTCATATTTAATTACTTATTTCCGTCATATATACTAAACCTAAATGGCTAAATTCAAACAGCAAAGTAGAAGCTATTGATAATTAAGAAGAAAGAGTGGCATCGGGAGATTACTGAGAACCTCAAGGTGTAAACGGGGTCTGGATGTCTGAGCATCCACACAGTTCCAACTAAACTTGGAAGAGTACTGTAGGATGATGTCTACATATATGCACAAGTTGTGTTACTTGACGGTTGCTTCATACTCCAACATTTCCTCAAGTATTACCAATGTACACCACTTGAATATGACACTGGATTATCAATCAGATGCAATATTCAATAGTGCTTCAATGATCGCAGTTATTCAGCACCATCTTGCATTACTCGAAAACCAGATCCCCTTCCTTATTCTTGAACGTTTATACGATTCCATCAACAGGGGCGGATGCAGGGGAGTAAGGTTGTCAGCTTTTTGGTCAGCCATGGGTAAGGTGGAAGAAATGGGCAAAAAAAAAGGGTTTAATTAGTCTGTTATCTTTATCAAGTTTAATAAATTATCTCCAATAAAGAAAAGCAAAAAATAATCTACTGCTGTAATTGTTATTTTTTTTGGTTGTAATTTACATGATTTTTAATTACTACTATCCGTGAATTTACTGTTAAAAAAAAAACATGCATAGTCTCTTGTTTTTGGTTTTGGTCTCCATGAAAAATATTTCTGAATCCACCACTGACCGCTGGCTTCTTTTCTCCACTTCGGGCAGCCGCTGCGCCCTCTTCGATCTCCTCTACGGGCTGCCGCCACCTCCTCTTTCCCTCACAAAAGAAGATAGACAAAGCAATGTTGTACAAAAAATAGACGAAGGAAGACGGCGTACTTGCAATGGGCAAAGCAGAGAAAACAAAACAACTTGATTGAGATTTTTGGTGTAAAGTGGTTGAGTATATAAATTTATTGCCTTTATCTTCGTTGGCTTCCAAATACAAGCAATTTTGTTCCAGTAAAGTGTTGAACGTGTTCCAATTAATGGCGTATGTCAACGATTTCAGTAAATTAATTGCTAAACCAGAAAATAGAATTATTTACTATTTGTTTAATTTCGAAGGGCGTCAGATGCACCAAAAAATATCTTGTTTACGTACTACAAGTAAACTATATAGATATTCTCGACCTAAAAAAAGATTATATAGATATAAAAAAATTTGAAAAAAATAAAATGTGTCTTGGGTGAGTTTTAGAAACACTTGGAAGTGATTTTGAGAAGCCTTGTACAAAAGTACTTTTACTAAATTTGAAAAGCGTTTCTAAGTCTTTCAAAAGCAATATTAAACAGATCCAGAATTACAATAAAAATGACTTTGGAGAGAGAAGATAGATGAGACTGTATGCCTGCTCACGTCGTGATGCGATTATGTTCACATATATATTTCTGCTTGTAAAATCAAGTAAGGTAGTTAGGTAGTGTACCTTGCCGGGCCATCATGTGCAGCAATAATCTTGAGAAAGATGTCATATATGACCATATTAATATCACCCATTAATTTAATATATGTTTGCACTTTGCAACGACTAAGCCAAAGCCATCCAGAGGTTGCTCTTGAGTCTTGACATTTGATTACATAGTTTGCATGTTTGATTATAATTATAGCAAGTTGGGTCCCGTTGATGGTCCTTTAACTCAACATGCGTTGTTTTGCATCAAGTGTCTTTGTTGGTGGCACGTGGGTTAACCCACTGAATTTAGTTTGAAAACTCGGAGAGTCTTCTGTCCACACCAAGTATCTACACGGCCACGTGTAAGGCACGTGCACGGAGCTCCGTCAGTCATCCAATATATAGTTAGTCTTGTTCAAAAGTCAACTGCCTATCAAGGACTCCAAAAACGGTGAAACGCTGTAAGAAAAAAAATTTAACTTTGGTCTCCCCTGACCCAGTTTCGCCGGATCTTTCCGACTTCGCCGCAGACACATCCGGCTAAGTAGGGCCACGAAATTAGTCTCATTCCCTTTGTATTAAAGCAATCTATCCATCCATAGAAGTTTTGCACCCTATTATCCACCGTAGAGAGCATATCGAAGCTCGAAACATTCGGAAAAACCATGCAATTATTCACGGTTCTCTCTCCTCCGATCACGGTGGCGACTCAAATCAATTGGGTTCTCTTCCTCTCCTTCCAGGTAACGTCTCTGTGGTGGTGGATCATCAAATCGATCACCATGGAAGGAGAATCAAAGCAGATTAGTACTTTGCCCAAATCACAGCTAGCTCGCCATTTCTGTGAACCTCTGCAGCCCCTCCTTGCTCGTCTCCTCGATTGCGAAAGAATCATGAGCTCACTGAACTTGCGGCGGATCTCCCAAATTCCCAAAGTCATCTCCAGTGTTGATCCACTTTTACCCAGCTACATCAATTTTACTTTGTTGCCTGACCAATTTTTTTTATCATACTCTAACCAAAGTTTGGACGTTGACTGGGAATAGAAAGTAAGCCTAAACAAACGGCTCACATTTAATAACCCGCAATGAACGTCTCAGATCTAATGATGCCTATTAAATATATTAGGCGTGTGTCATACACTCGTGGCGTGTAGATACTTGGTGTGTACTGAAGAATTTCTCTTGAAAACTATCATATCGAAGTTGAAAAAGGTATTAAAATAGAGTGACCAAAATAAAAGACGATATTGAAGTTGAGTGACCAAAGTGAAAGACAGTATTGAAGTTGAGTGACGATTTGTGAAATTTATCCTTATAAATATTTACTTGAATTGTAAGTTTTTATTTCCCTTGAAAAACAAAAAAATTATTTATCAAACTCACCTAAATTTTAAAACACACAATAACGATCCCGAAAGGAGAGACACAAAATCCGAATTTCGAATCAAAGTTGCAATTAATGGAGAAAACTCCACAAGTTGCTAGAGATCGATGGAGTGGAGAAACCACACCGATTCACATGAAGGGTACTGAAAGGGAGCAGGGGTGAGGAGGAGATCCGAAGAGATCTAAACCCTAGCTGGATGGAGAGGATAAGGGGCCGAGAGAACATGATCGGCTTAAATATTGTATAACTATAGTTCTTTCTATTTAGAATTTTTTTTTTGTTCGCCCTCTTTAAAATATTCTTGTTTTCACCAATATTGTCCCTATGGCTCTGTCTAGCTCAAACTTGGGTCGTCTCTATGGATCATGTTCTGTTAGCCGGGAGGAGGTGTCGTACGTGGTGAGTAGAAAGTAAAAGTTCCAAAAAAAACAAAAAAATTAAAGAAGGTGGTGTGGATAATAATTAAGGACATCTACCAAGTTTCTCATATACTTATTAGCAAATAGAAACCAAACCAGTGACAGTTCAACTTGCAATAACTTCCATTCTCATTTCCCCAACTGTATACTCATCTCTCTCTCTCTCTCTCTCTCTCTCTCTCTCTCTCTCTCGATAAGTCAATATGCATGCATGAAGAGCTAGCTGTAAACCAATTAATGACCCTTCACTATTCACATTACGTACTATATGTAAAATACCCAAACTGTTTAACCCTTTTCATCACAGTCCTATCCTGCTATCCAACATGAACTCCTCATCAAAAAATAGAACCAAGGGTACGTGTGGTAGTTCCAACTTATACAATAAATTCCATTTTCATTAACTTCCCCAACTGTACTCATCTCTCTCAGGACAAGTCATTATGCATGAAGAGCTGTAAGCAAATGACCCTTGAGTATATGCACATTACTACATAAATTAATACTCCAAACTCTTGAACCCTTTTCACCACAATCCAACATCCAACATGAAATCCTCATCACATTCAAATCCCTTCAAGCCTCTATTTTAGCAGTACCATGGTTTAAAATATCGGCCGTGGAAGATATATCGGGAGGTTGAAAAAAGAACATATCGGTAGATATATCGTTATCGGAAAAAAATATCGTAAATTTTTTTAATATCGGAAATTTTTTTAAAAAGCCTTTTTTTATTCATTAAATTTATTTAAATATTAAAAAATATTATTTATTATTTTAATTATTTATATCCCTCAAATTTTACAGATATATCGCGATTTTTGAAGATATATCGGTAAATATCGTCAATATCGGAGACATTTTGAAATGTCGGAGATATTTAAAAAAATCGAGAAAAGATATGACTTTCCCCCCAAAAGATATATCGTTCGCTTGAAAAAAGAATATATCGGGGGATATATCGAGATTTCGGCAGATATTTAGAACCTTGGATGAGAGTCTTTGTTTATGGAGTTTTGACTTTGGAGAGAGGGGAAATGGGAGTCTTTAATTGCCAGCGATTTAATTCTAGATTAATTGGGCACATGGGAAATGGGAAATGGGAATGTGAGTCTTCGTCTAATGATATTTTATTGTTATAGTTTGGGCTATAAATGAATATGAAATGTTCAGTCAAATAATTGGAGGCTCGAGCAGATTGTTGAAGGACGACAAAGCTAAAGGGAAATTTGCAGAGATGAACGAAGAGAAAAGCCAGGTAAATTACCTTCTCAAACTATTATGCTGAAACGTACTTTTAGGCATGTCAAGTGCTTCCACAACAAGCGCTTTGAACTTCGTTAATTTATAAGAAGCATTTTGATTTTTAATATAAGAAATTATCTGCTTGAATCAACTGCTTTATCAAAAATGTTTCTTACCAAATTAACAACGGCCAAACATGCATGAATGCTATGAAGCACCTTCTTTCTATTTTTCGTTTATCATTTCTTTATTTCTCCTCCTCTAAGCTAGCTAAGAGATCCTCTTAAAAAAAAAAAAAACTAGCTAGCTAAGAGATATATTCTTCGATGCATGCATGTTTCAATATGAGTTGTTAAAGTGCTAAATAAAATATTCTTTATCAAGAAAAATACAGTCTTCAACGGAGTAAATTATTTCTTGTCTCAGCAACTAGCCCTAAAAGTGATAATCAAGATAAAGGCGGAGCTAGAAATTACAATTTTTGGGGGCCGAAACATAACACACAAAAAAAAGAGTAAGGAGAAATGTATTAAAAAAAAAAAACAATAGCCAATTAATAGTCATGGTTGTGCATATATCCTATATCTCTACTATTATAAATGGAAGCGTAGGGTTTGCTGTCAAATGTTTCACTAAATTATGAAGCGTCCATAATACCCTTCATAATATAAAATAATTTTAAAATGTTATTATGGTAAAAAGTAAAAAAAATATATAAATATGAAAAAAGCAAAAAAAAAACTAGAAAAAATGGGTAACAAGAAAACTTTCACGTTCATCCTCTCTTCACCAATAACACGTGCATCGCACAGATATGAGACTAATATTAAGTAAACAAGGCTTAAGTTGATTAAATTTTTGAACTACCCATAATGCTCTTGATTTATTAAAACTCTAAGAATAGGTAACCTAATATATAAAGGGTAGGATGGTAAATTAAAATATATTAAGCAAACTATAGTTAAATTTTTGAACTACTTATAATACCCTTGATTTATTAAAACTCTAAGAATAGGTAACCTAATATATAAAGGGTAGATTCGTAAATTAAATATTAAAAAAAAAACTAATTTCTACAAATAGCAATCAAATAGATATACAAAAGAAGAGCCAATTGACACACGCGTGAGCGTGTGTTAAGAGGCTAGTCTTATCTATCTATATATATAAAATCAAAACATGAGTTTTGGTAAACATTCAAAATACCAAAAAATGCCCCTTCTAATGTATATCAATCACCGTAAAACAATTTAATATAATGATGGTAATAAAGTAAAATTGGAAGTGATTAAAGAAATATAAAATAATATGTAAGAATGTTATTCGCACGCGCATGACGAGTGCAAGAATGCTAATCTATACTATTTTCAAAAAAAAAAAAAGGAGTTGTCAATCATAACCGAATTTTTTTACATAAAAATGCCCCTCATATATTAAAATACTTTAAAAATAAATAAATCAAAAATCATAAAAGCGTCAAATAACAAAATAGCAGGACAAAAAAACTAATTGCTTAACCACCTACTTTCATTAGGTAACTACCTTCACTTCCATACACATCGGGTGTGTGGATATTTCTAGTATATATTAAGCAAACTCCCTTTAGGGAGGTTAAATTGGTTAATTGGCTTGTCCGGTACCGTTTTACAAAACAATTTTCACAATATTATTTTATAAAATGAAAACAACAAGTTGAATTTCACATTTTCAAAATTCGAGAATGCATCTGGCAGAGTAATTCTAAAACAACTTTTAAGAACTAAAAATTGAAAAACGCGTCTGGTATACAAAAATTATAGCAACATTTAACATAAAATTAATGTTCTTTTTTTGGTGCTGGTAATTGAATTTCACTGCCCTCAACACAATAACAAAGTTTGCATAGTTTTTCTTTGCCCGCATATTAATCTTAGATCAAAATGAAATACCAACATCAATCTTCACATATAAATTTAAATTATTTTAAGGAGAGCACCACTTGTTCTTTATTTTATCTTCTCCCTAGTAGAAAGACAAGACATAGAAACACCCGAGCACTAAAGAACAACCATGTAATCCATTCTTTTTACCTCAATCTCCCAAGTCAGCAATGTTGCAGATCTAATCACTCTGAATCATGGATTCCCAAAAAAAAAATCACTATGAATCTTGAGAAAGCATTTCTGATAGTGAAAATTGCTTTTGATTCAAGAGGATCCGTACTGTTACTTTGAACCCGTCTCTTGCAATCTTATGAGTATAATTTTTCTGGATTGCAGATCTCGAATTGCTCTCTGCAATGACTCCTAGATGCCAAAATTCTTCGACTTAATTAATTAAATTTTTGAGTTAGTTTCTCTCATGGTTGGTTCTGCAGCTCTGATTCTCTCTTCTTATGGATTTTGTAATACAAACAGAATATGGTATTTCTGAATTAATTTTGATCGAGTTTTAGAATTACCCTATCGAGTAAGAACACCACCACCACAATCAATTCTATCCATCGAACCCAGGGTTCTATGTATCCTGTTTTGTATCTCGTGTTTCGCAAAAAGAGTGAAAATAACTCTGGGTCGTTTTCAAAACTTACGACTAAAATTTCAAAATTGTATTTCGCGTTTTTCACAGACCTGTTTTAAAAAGCGGAAAACCATTTTTCAAAACGATACCGAACGCCACCTTCATATTCTAAGGAAGCAATGCTTTATCAAATCTCTATTAATCTCTATTAATTAAGAGAATAAGCATTATGGTTAAATTTTTAAAAACCCACCATTTGCCCTTCCTTAATTAAATTTCAAAAATAAATAATTCAATATTTAAAGGATATAATGGTAAATTAAAAAAATATTATAGAAAAACAAAAATAATTAATCAAAACATGGGTAACTGCTCTCAATAGCAAATCTGCAATTGCAGTTTTTTTTATAATTTTTTTATTATATCAGTTTGAGAAAAATAAATAATTTATATAAACATATAATTGGTGATTGAAAAATCAAAACAAAATATATACACACAAAAAAAAAACCAATTGACACACGCGATAGCATGTGTTAAGAGGCTAGTAGGAATAAAATGGTAAAGCACTAAGTTTAATAAATTAAACTAAAAAAAAAAACTACCAAGCACATCGTGTGTCAAGCAATTTGCATTTTCTGAGGGTAATTAAAAAAAAGCCATTTATTGTTGTAATTTGCATCGTGTGTCAAGCAATTTGCAAGTAATGTAAGTCTTTTTTTATTTTCATAATTGAAAGTCTTTGTGTGTTAAAAATATAAATATGATCCTTGCAAAAAATCAATTAATTCGAAAATCGTTTAACCATCTAATTATATCAAATAAATGAACGGCTAATCTTGATAATCTTAAGACCATTCATTTGTTTGGTACAATTCGATAGTTAAATGATCTTCAATTTGATTGAATTTTTGTAAAGATGATATTTGAAAGGTATTTTATTAAATGAACAGTTTGGATTATGAAAATGTAAGGTAACAATATATTGATTGCAAAAAGGAGAAATTTTTTAAGACTTGAGACTTTGAGGCCTTAAAGGGATGCCAATCTAAATAATTCATAGTTTATGTCAATATCTACTTGTCACATCACATTTTGAAGCTCATAGATTCATCTAATGATATTTATTAGGTCATAACTAATTTCAAATTTGAAATACCATATCAAACTTCAAACCCATCAAACTATTAAAGAAAGAAAAAATAAAGGGAAAATGCTTGAGGTACCAAAAAGTTATACCAAAAATCAATACCAAATGAGGTGGCAGATGCCAAATCATCACTTTCAATTTCCAACATGGCAACATGTCTTAAATTTAAATAATTTCAAATCTCTTCCAAATAAAATAAAAAATAAATTCAAGTTTCTATTAATTGTAAATTTTTTTTGCCAATGTTAATTAATTGTTTAATATTACAACAACCTAGCTAGAACTGTACGTTTCCTTCTCCACCATTGTTGCCTCCATCCAAGATCATATACTCCAAAAGTAATGACTAACCAAAATTTTTATCTCTATCGTCACCATCCCAAATTGCTTCAAACTTATTTTTTAACTCTTGAAAAAGTGTTTTGCATAAAGATCAGAGCCAAGAAAATCTAGCCCATTTGGGATTAATCCTCTGAGTTTAAGACTCAATGCACCCTGGAGTTTGGAACCATGAACAATCAGAAAAAGTCCAGAACATAAACTTTGTAAATTTCACCAAAGTGCAGCAATGTTGAAAACTGGATTGGGGTATTGTCTGTTGTTTTTAGTAATATCATGTGATTCTTATCTTTGTCTTTGAATTGGGGAAACTTCACAGCCATATCAAATTACCAATAACAATTTCGACTTTATGCCACATGAATAATTGATTGTTGGGACGTTGGCTTTTGGTGAAACTTTGATGGTTAGGTGTTCTACAGTTTTGATTATGTTAGGTTACAACATTTTCTTATTGTTTTGCTTTAAAAAGTTTTTTTTTTCTATTTTCTATTTTCTATTTTATTTCTAGTTTCTAAATGAAATTCATCTCTGAAAAAAAATAAAATTAATCAAATTTGGTGGAAATTATTACATGGAAGATGATGATGTGGCATTTCCCTCATCAAATGTCATGTCATTATTTATATTTGGTATGACTTTTTGGGATACGTAGCATTACTCCTGTTATTTAGCCTGTTTTTGTCTTTTTGTTTAGGCCTTTGACCCTCCATGTAACCAAAAAATAAAAAATAAAACCTCAGAAGATTAAGTCTCAAAGTTATATATTAGGCATTAACTTGTTGTCTCTGCCTACATAGATGATACATGTATCGAATTGAGGCCATCTCCAATTGGGAGGGGCTAAAATTGACCTAGACTAAAATTTTAGCCTCCCAAAATTCACTATTTATCCAAATAGTATAGGGCCAAATTTAACCGTCTCCAACTGGTCGGGGGCTAAATTGTAGTCTTTCAATATTTCATCAGTCATTTTACATGCACTGGGTCCCGCCCCAAAGGCTTCATGGGCTGCTAAGCCTGCTAGAAGTGCTAAATGAAGCCTAGCCCTTGACCCATATAGCTCTTCAAAAAATGCCAAGGGCTAAGGGCTATTTTGTGCTATTTTCAAGCTTTTAGCTCCCCCCCCCCAATTGGAGATGGCCTAAGGATACAAGGATGAGCTAGTCAACAGAAAATTCTGATCATGTTAGTATCTTCTCACACGATATATATATACACAATGATTCTCAGGTAAGGAGGTCCTTACTTTTTTAAGTTGCGGAGTTTTGATCTCAGCCGTCAGATTAGATCATCAACCGTCAGATCTGTTTTAAATGATCTGATCTGACGGCTGAGATCAAAACTTTGCAACTTCAAAAGTAAGGATCTCCTTAGCAGAGAAGGCATATATATGTTGAAAGTAGCTAGCTAGATATCGACGTTGATGGTTATATAAATTAACAAACTTACTAAACTACATTCTCAAAGAAAAATATCGTTAGATATGTACGTTGATCGTTATTGAATTACCTGCACTATGCACTCTCTATATTATTTCCGAATTCTACTACCCATTTAATTTGTGTATAAATTAAACAGGAAGCTGTCCTTGCCAAAGAAAACTCTGGTAGTAAAATTGGGACTCAGAAAGATAAGTGGAAAAAGATTAAAGAAAAGCTCCACCTAGTGGGAGCAGGTTCAGAAGACTTGAGCATCCATAGAGTTCCGAATAAACTTCGAAAATTCAAGGAGGATGCCTACAACCCTCGTGTTGTCTCAATTGGACCTTTCCATCGTGACAACCAAGACCTTGCAGCTATGAGAGAACATAAATGGCGTTACATGCTACACTTTCTTCAGCAAGTAAAAGATCCTACAGAGTATCATATATGCTTGGCAGAGTGCACTAATGCTATGTATGATTCAATCGGTAAGGTTCGAGCGAGTTACGCTGAAAATATCAAGTACAACAATGATGATCTTGCGGAAATAATGTTACTAGATGGTTGCTTCATATTGGAACTTTTCCGCAGGTGTGACCAACTCATAGCTATGAACTTAGAAGATCAATCTGATGCAATATTCAACAATGTTTGGATGATCCCAGCTCTTCGACATGATCTGGCATTACTTGAAAACCAAATCCCGTTCTTTATTCTCAGAAAATTAGATGAGTCTGTCACACCTTATGCTATCAAGTGTAATTGCAAACCACCAGACTCGGTCACTAGCCTTGCCCTTAAGTTCTTCCAAATGAAGCAAAAGCCAACAAAAGAAGAGTCGGGCATAGAGTACAAGCATTTGCTTGATCTCTTACACAAATTCTACCTCCCAAGCAATTCGGCTTTCAGCAGGCGTCCAACATATCAAATCTCAGTGAAGGTTTCTTCTGAATCAATGAGTTGTGAGAATCAACAAACTTCTGCAATACCAAAGCCAGCTTCCGGAGCTCCTCCTAAACAGGTTCATCAAAACAAAAAAATATGGGGGTTCAAATTTTGTGCTACACAACTCTTAGAGGCTGGTGTAGACTTTAAAATGGGACCGGCTGAAGACAATTTGCTGCACATAACTTTCGACGACGGAGTAATAACAATCCCGCAGCTAAACATAGATGAGAATACATTCTCCCTGATCAGAAACATGATTGCTTTCGAGCAGTGCAGTCTCAGAAACATTCACCACGTTACATCATATGTCATGCTGATGAAGAGTCTCATCCGCTCCTACAGGGATATCAGACAACTTGAGAAGAAAGAGATCATAAATCGTGGATGGATTAGATACCAAGAATGTTTGACTCAATTCAAAAGTATTGCAGATCAAATTGTTGTGAAAGACTTCTCTTTTGTTGTGTTGTGCGATCAAGTCAATGAATACCTGAAGTCTTCGCATTGGAAGAAAGTTAAGGTATCTTGGAGGGTGAGGTTTAATAAAAACACACGTTCCGTTTATCTCAAATATTTCTCTACTCCATGGAGTATTATATCATTCCTTGCCGCGCTTGTCCTTTTCATTCTCACTGCAGTACAGACTTACTATGCTATTCACCCTCGCTAGATAGCTCTATGGGGGTTTCTTTCATGGTGTATAAGGGTTTCCCTTGGAGCATGGGCCACCAGGCATCGTAGTTTCTTTCATTTCAATAATTATTTCTGTATTGATGTTTTATTCCTATATAATGAGATTCTTATCTCATTTTTCTGCTTTTCAAATTTTTGTGTAATGTACTGAATAAAGAAATTTATGATGTACGTGACTGTATCGACATTATGTGCAATAAACTCAAATTCTTGTTGTTGTAAATTAGTATATATGCATTCCTCTCTTATGTCCTATGTAAATAGACTAATGAGTAAAGGACGGGTAGGGCACGGGCCAGGACGGGCCGGGATAGAGGTGATCCTGATCCCGAAATTTATTTTCGGGACGGGACGGGACGGGATAAGATTGGTATATTTCGAAAATTATTCCGACCATCCCGAACCCGATTGGCATCAGAACAGTATGGGCCTGGATCGGGATTCAAAGCCTTTTTTATATAAATTTCACAAATGGTCACTCAACTATAACAATTTCGACACTTTGGTCACTATACTTTCAAAAATATTACTTTTGTCACTCAACTTAAATAATGTCTTTCACTTTGGTCATTCAACTTCAATATCGTCTGACAGGACCCGCCCCAGATTCCACCCTGGAAACCGAGGTGGCCCTGTGGAGCCCACCTTAGAAGAAGTCATACCGAAAACTCAGCATAACCTCCCCTAAAAATGGACTACCCAAAACCTGCAAAATCAACTCAACACAACTAATAAACCAACTTATAATATTCCCACCAACCACCCGAGCCTACGCGCTCGCCTGAAACCACAATTCAATTCAAAAATATAATACGTTCTGTAAATCGAACAAAACCAAACAAGATCATCGGTTCCAAAAACTATTGCTCACGACATCACGAAGATTCTGTAATCTCAAACTAATAAAACTATATGAACTGAACTGGACTGACTGAACTGAACTGAATCGCTGAACTGAACTCAAGCTATAGACTTCTCGGAAATCACTGTACTGCTGAAGTTCGGCCGTACGTCTGGTATCGTACGGTGTCTGGAAGTCCCTGGCCTCCAGACATCCACATGTTAATACTATCGATCAGGTCCCGCAAGCCGCACGCCGGATCAGGACGTACGGTGCCTGGAAGTCCCTGGCCTCCAGACATCCACATATCGATAGACTAACCAGGTCCTCTGAAAGACACGTGCACGTGACTAGATAACTGTATACTGAATACTGGAATCACCAGAGACTGAGTACTGACGACTGAATACTAAAGATACTGACGACTGAAAATACTCATGACTGGATATACTGATGGACACTACTGAATGGCCAGAAACATAACTCTTCAAATGACAAAATAACTATTTATTCTAAAGCCACATAAATATATGTATATTTTTGAAAATAGATTGCATGCACAATTTAATTTAAAACGAATGTCCACTTACATAAATTACTCGTCGATGAATCTTATTAACCAAAATACTCGGCGACTAATCCAACGATCGGATTGTCGCGGTTCGATAACTAATTGTTCGGTCTCACAAACCGCAACCAACCTACGATTAACCAATCGATCTAATTCACCCAATCCAACCGTACAATATGCTCACAATAATTATCTTAACACGCTAATCAATTTCGGTGACAATCTAACGGTCACGCAATAACCTAAACCATGAATCGTTCGATAACGAACCGATAATAATCGGGTTAAATCTCAAACTCCAATAAATTCCTACAAATCAAATACCATCGTAATCGTAATTAAGAGTACTGACTATTGAGCTAAAAAGCAGCTCAAAAGGTGGCCGGACGCGCCGCCATTAGCGGCTGCGCGTGGGCCCCACGCGCCGCCATTAGCGGCTGCGCGTGGGCCCCACGCGCCGCCGGTCCGACCATCTCCGATGGTCACCAAATTCTACCACAACAATTGTCACGCCCCGATTTTCAAATCAATTAATAAGGCATTTTGCCTTTAATTACAATCAATTCGGAAACGTGACTACATGGAATATCAAATACAAATATGCACTAGAATTTTTTTCTTTTTAATTCAAGTACACAACACCAACTCCATGCCCAACATTGTAATTTCAAACTCAAAACAAGAGTCGAATATTACATACCAAATATTTATATAATAAATTGATACATCAAAATATTACATAAATAAATCTTCAGAGTGCGAAGCATAAAATAGCGGAAGTCTTATAACCCAACAAAATGTATGCAGCCTTGCATTACTCCTGGTTATCCTAACCTGCAGGTATAACCCCTACACCGTGGAATAGTGTACCGGGTTATATCAACAAACCCGGTCAGCTTACGAAGCTGGTATGAGTGATCTATGTTTTATTCACACTGTAACATTTTCCCAAATTGAATTCTTTTATTTTCAAGAATCAATTAAAACCCAAAAGTTCCATTTCAAATCCGGAAGATTCGTATTATCTAATATACTGAACCTACGTGCCCCATACCACGTATTTTAACCCCACACGCCCCATAAACGTGTATGTTAATACCAGGGTAATCCAGTATGTTAAATAATATAAACCCTCGATCTTTACTCACACAAAACCATTTATAACTTAGCCTGATTAAAAGTGAGATGCATCTCCTTTTAATACATCAAGTTATTTTTAACTTCGCCTGATTAAAAGTGAGAATACTATTTTTCTTCTCCTTTTAATACATCAAGTTAATCATACAATATGCAGTCTAGAGCTCTAACTGATGGGCTACCATTTTTCACCCATTTAACGGTGTCCCCAGGACAATCCGTTTGTACAAAATCATTCAAATAGGCAAACACAATATCTTAATAGAATTATTGTGTTCCCACAAAATTCATAAATTAAAACAATAAGATGAACATTTTTCAAATATTGTTTTAACACCAAAATCACAACAACACAATATGAATTAATATTCATATATAAAAACATCGTGAGATTCACTCACCTCTAATTCCTGCTGCGTCTTCAAATAGTAACCAGGAATCGACGAGTTCTAGCCAATTGCTTCATGATTTCAAAATTACCTATGAACATGCAATTTCCACTTAGCATATCATAGTTTCCAAAACATTTCATTATCCCTCAAATGTCACTTAGACATTAATAACCATAATTCGGGACAGTTTGACCAAAAGTCAACCGTCAGTCAACGTGGGTCCCACGTCTACTATTCATCAACGGGTCCCACACAAAATCCAAAACTTCCAAAATCCAACAGCATGCTTATTTCTAGCATCCTAACATCATATCCAAAAATGGTGATGATCAAACGGTCGGATCATCACGGACCTAACGATCCATAATCATTGCATAATTGATCATTGATCAAACGATATAATTTCAATAATCCAACGGTCCAACATACTTATAATATCAATATTAACCCTACGATCAAATTTCATGATCATCCAACGGTCGGATCTCTCGAATCGTAAATCGTACGATCCGATTAATCGGGTTAATTGACCATCGGTCAAACGACCGAATTTGACAAAAGTCAAAACACGAAAGTTGTTCGTATCGACGAAACAAGTCAAACGGAGCAAAGAACTGCTCCCGGACCGGCCGGACGCGCAGCCCACGCGCCGCCGCCGGCGGTGGTCAGACCGCCGGTCAAGGTGGTCCGATTGACACCAAATTTTACCAGAATGTAGATCACAACAATCCCAACAAGTTTGATAACTACCTCGAGGTCTGGATCGGAGTGGAAGTGGCCGGAATCGGTGTCGGTGGGTTTTTGATCCCAAAAAGTGCAAAGTTTCAAACCCGCCGATCTAGGCCGTACCGCCGTGATCCACCACCATGGGGAGGTTGCTGGGCAGGAGGGGAGCAAAACCCAACAGGTCTCATCGCCGGAGGTGGCCGGAAACGTCGCCGGAAAGCTTCCCCTTTTTGGCAGAAACTGTCGGCTCCGGTTGACAACTTTCCGTCAAGAATTTGTGGAAGGTACCTTCACGGGAAAAGAAGAGGGGGAGGAGACGAAGCCGGCGCCACCGGAATCGTGGCCATCGGAGTCCGGACGCGCCGCCACGCGCCGCCCGAAGATTCTGTCCGTTGGGAGCTTTTTCGGAAGTTTCCGGAAAGATCCGGGCAAAAATGAAATTTCTGAAAAATACCCAATATTTATAAAAAATTTTCCAAACTTCCGAAGGTCATAACTCCTTCATACGATGTCCGTTTTCGGTGAACCAAATTCCTACGAACTCGATTCGACGAGTTCTACAACTTTCATGAAGGAAGTTTTCCCAAATTCTCAACGGATAAAAAGTTACCTTAATTAACCTTGTGTAACTTATAATTACCGCCGTAATTATCGTTTTACGATGAAAACCCCTAAAAATATGAAATCACACCATTTCACTTCAAATTTCACGACCTATTTTATAAAAATAGTATCGAAATTTTCGGGGTATTACAACAATCACCAAGCCAAAAGGAGTAATTTTCATACCTGGGCCAAAGCACGATTCGGTCTAGATCGGCCGGAATCTACCCCGAAAGTCACGGTGGCCGGATTACTTCTTTTCTACTATTCGCCGCCGTCCGGCGGAGCTAGGCCACAAGACCGGTGGCGCTAGGCTCGTGGAGCCGAGGGCTACAAAGCCCACAAGGTGGTCGCGGCCGGAATGGCCGAAAACGTCGCCGGCAAGCATGGCAGTTCCGACGCAAAAACTGGGCTTCTTCTCTCCTTGATTTCTCCTTCCACACATCGATTCACGGCTAGAAATAGGTATAGACTAGAAGAGGGTGGAAAGATGAAGAAAATGGGACTAATTTCATGGCTTGGGGTGGCCGGAATCGGGAGGAATCGCCGGTCAAAGGACCGGTTTACTGTTGCGTGAACAGTAACCGCGTGGGAGACCAAAGGTCACCGGCCAAAAACTCCCCTTTCCAAAAATAGCAACTTCTATTTATAGTAACTTCCTCAAATAGTAACCTCCCTTTCCGTGAATCATAACTCTGACATACGAACTCCGATTTAAGCGAACTTCGTGTCTACGAACTCGGTTTAACACGCTCTACAACTTCTGTGAAGAAACTTAAATCAAATTCCTTACCGAACAAAAAGTCACCTCAAGGGCCCCCCAAAAGTACTAACAGAAGCTCGAAACCAAAACCTCCGACGATTCGCCGGGAAACACTGTAGAAAAGCGATAAGTTTGGTCCGGGTCGTCACATCGTCTTTCACTTTGGCCACTCGACTTCAATACATTTTTTACTTAGAGTGACCAAAGTGATGTTTTTAAAAGTATAGTTACAAAAGTGTCAAAATAGTCATAGTTGAGTAACCATTTGTGAAATTTTGCTTTTTTTTTTTCTTGGCTAAGGCCTCTCTCCTCTGCTGACTGCTGCTATCAAATCTTCAGTTGTCTAAATGTATAATTGTCTAATTGAATTGATCAAACAATGACTCAATGAGGATGAACAAGGACTACGAGGAGTCAAGGACTGCGGCGTCGTCTACTCTAACCTGATAAGAGAGATTGAGAGAAGACTCAGGAGAGAGAGAGAGAGAGAGAGAGAGAGAGAGAGAGAGAGAGAGAGAGAGAGAGAGAGAGAGAGAGAGAGAGAGAGAGAGAGAGAGAGAGAGTCAGACAGATGAGAAAATAGAGATCGGACAGAGAAGAGAGCTTGAGAGTTAAGTCATTAGGCCTATTCGATTGAGTGAAGACTTGGGCATTTTTCTGAATTGAGTCAATTTGTGCTGAGCCTATTGGATTTATAAAACATAAAAAACTTCGGGATAAGCTGGCTCGTTCAGGATTTAAAAATCAGAAACCGAGTCTCGTCCCTTTTTCTCGGTTCGGGAGGGGATGAAAACAGTAAAATATGGTTTTTAATACCGGCCCGTCCCGCCTCAGGACGGTTCGAAACCTGTTCGGGTTCTTGATTTTCGGTTTTCCTTAGGGGTGGCTTTTTTTACCGTTTCTACCGAACCAACCGAATTAACAGCTTCAGTACCGAGAGATTCGGTATACCGACCCTTCGGTTCGGTAAACCAAAACGAACCATGCCTACTCGTCTCGGTTACAGTTCCCCAATTGAAGAGACAAGCTGTGAGACTCATTTTCGCAAGTTGTGAGGCTCGAACTCTCAACTTGCTAAGTGAGAGACAAGAGCCTAAACCACTAAGCTACATGTTCCCTTATTATAATGTATGCACAATTTCATATTTAAATACTTTCTAATCCATAAAAATTAAAAGATCAAACCAATTTCCAAGATTGCGGCTTTAATTATTGAACCTCTCCCCACATGTTCCTTTCTGTCTTCTTTCTTCATTTTCTTCTTCTTTTTCGTTTCTTCCCATGTGCATCCATTCTTTTTCTTTTTCGTTTCTTCCTTCATCTTCTTCTTCCTCCTCAGCTCCTCTTCTTCTTCCTTTCAGTTCTTTGTTCCATTCTTCCTCTCTTCTTCCTCCTTAGCTCCTCTTATTCTCTCTTCTTTCTAATCCTTCTTGTACTTTCTGATTTTCTACTCTTCCAGATCTGCATCAACCTTGTTTTTTCTTTCATAGTTTCGTCATCAATGTCCTCATCGCCAGTGCATTCCCGAGAATAGTTATCGATTTGCAGTCGGAACATTGAAGCCCAACACCATTTGGTTTAGGCCCAATATCAACCGAACCATACGATCTTCTTCGGTATACCGAAGGTTTGGTACCGACTCTAATGATTCGGTTTTGGTTTCCAAAATTGGTTACCGGCCGAACTCTGGTATGGTAACGGTAGGAGCTCAAAAACTCTTGTACCGTACCATGGCCACCCTTAATTTTCCTACCCATTCCTAGTAGGCGGGCTGTGCAGTCTAACACCGTGTGACTATGCACTTGGCTAATCCTCTCTTTTCACTAAAAAATAAAGATAAGAACAGTAATTAATGTTTAAGTAAATATGAATTACAACCACAAGACAGAAAGTAAATACAAAGTAAATAGCACAGGAATAGATCGTATCTTTATTGATGAATAGGTGCCTCTATATATAGAGAAACACAAAGGGGTACAATCCATATCTCAATAGGAATCCTATTCAATGTATAATCCATATGCTATACTAACTAAGATACTCCTAGGTTGACTAGGCACACATAAGGTAGGTTTCCTTCAATACTCCCCCTTGTGGCGTCAACACTAGGTGGTGCTCCTCGCGTTGTCTCATTAAAAACCTTGCCAAGTAACAAAAACCCAGTGGGATAAAAATAACCTTGGTCGAAGGGAAAAAGAGTACAACACACCCTTCACATTTGGTATAGCATGGACGCCAGACTCCCCCTGATGTCTACGTCTCCCCCTGATTTCCACAATCATGAGAGGTCAAATAACTTAAGCAAACCAATGCTTTTCACATGCTTCTCAAATGTGGATTTAGGCAGTGACTTAGTAAATAAGTCAGCCACATTATCCTCAGATCGGACTTGATCCACTTTGATCTTGAGGAACTTCTGCTGCTGCTGATTATAGAAGAACTTAGGCGATATATGTTTGGTGTTGTCGCCTTTGATGAAACCTTGCTTCATTTGCTCAATGCAAGCAACATCCTCATAAATGCATGTAGGTTCATCAGTGGTTGACCTCAAACCACATATACTTCTTATATGTGTAGCTATGGACCTTAATCATATACACTCACGAACCGCTTCATGGAGAGCAATAATCTCAACATGGTTCGAAGAAGTAGCGACAAGGGTCTGCTTAGTAGACCTCCAAGATATCACGGTGTTACCCATGGTAAAGACATAACCAGTTTGGAAACGACATTTATATGAGTCAGAGAGATACCCAGCATCAGCAAAAATCAACCAAAACATCACAAGCGTTTTGGGAATAGGGGATTTCAGCAGATCGGCGACCGGTCGACATATGCCCGGCGACCGCTCGTCCGACGGCAGCAAACATGGATTCCTCACCCATTTTGCCATATTGCCTTGACTCTCTGTAGGGAAAGAACAAGCCCATATCAATCGTACCCTTCAAGTAACGAAAGATAGTCTTTTATGCCAGTCCAATGGCGTTGCGTGGGCGTAGAGCTAAATCTAGCTAAGAAGTTAACAATAAAGGAGATATCGGGTCTTGTACACTGTGCCAAGTACAATAATGCGCCTATTGCACTTAGGTACGGTACCTCAGCCTCTAAAACGTCTTCACCATCATCCCTTGGGTGAAACAGATCCTTCTTGGATCTAGGCTGCGGCCAATCATAAGAGTGCTTAACAGGATGGACTTTATCCATATTAAATCGTCTGAACATCCTTTCCCAAGATCTTTCATCTCAAACTCAGATTTCAAGTAGTCAGTGCTACTATTGCAAATCTAGAACTTGTTTTCACGCAGTGGCATAATTTATTGTTCACATACCCTCTTCCAATCAAGTAGTCACTTAGACGGGTATACCACATCCGTCCGGATTGTTTCAATCCATATAGTGAACGTTGCAATCTTATTGCAAACGTGCTCTGTGGTCTAGAGTCACTTGACTTGGGTAAATGAAGCCCATCCGGGACCTTCATATAAATCTCCATATCTAGATCCTCATAGAGATATGTTATGACCACATCCATAAGCTGCATATTCAGTTTTTCGGAAAACCCACTGACAAGGTAGCAGAACGTTATGACGTCCTTTACGAGAGAATATGTCTCATCGTAGTCGATTCCAGGGCGTTGTGAGAAGCCTTGCGCCACAAGGCGAGCTTTATATCTCGTTCTCTCACTACGCTTTCTAACAAAGACCCATTTGTATCCAACAGGTTTTATTCCAGAAGATATTGGCACAACTGGCCCGAATACCGTTCTCTTTATTAGTGAGTCCAACTCAACCTGGATCGCATATTTCCTTTTAGGCCAATCAGCTCTACGTTGGCATTCATCAACGGAGCGAGGTTCAATATCATCATTCTCAATAAACTCTTGTGCACAAGCATATGCAAACACATCATCAACAGTGATGGAGTTTCTATCCCACGTCTCGTGTACACTAGTGTAATTAATCGAGATCTCTATGTTCCCACGGATAGGTTCTAGCGATGGGGCGTCCCCCAAAGATGTCTCTTGGACATAACCATAATCCGGAACGTTTTCATGGACGGATTTTGAGTATCAATGATGAGAGGGTTATTAGGTGTCATCGCAGCCCGTTTCTTAGGGCGCGAATCTCTCGAACCTGGTGGCCTCCCACGCTTCCTCAGCGGAGCCACGGCCTAAGCCACATCACCACCATTACTGGTAGTGGCGCCACCAGCTGTCCCTCCCATAGGGTTAGCTACAATAGCGACTTTGAGTCCAAGTCCTTGTTCAGGCACTTACATCCTTGCAGGCATGTTTGCAGCTGGTATATATGATCTAGTCACTAAGATCTGAGAAAGCGTCCAGAAGAGAGTCGGCGACTTTCTGAAGATCTATAATTCTACGCACTTTCTGCAGTAGGGGGATCATTATGAGACAGAGTGGGGATAGGCCACGACAATTCCAGTCGTTCCTGCTGAACGTTTACGTTCTTATCTCCCCCTAACGACGGGAAGATTGTCTCATCGAAGTGACAAATAGATCGCCTGTCAAGGGTTCTACATAGCGGATTATGGTTGGAGACTCAAATCCAACATAAATACTCATTCGTCTCTGATGACCCATATTAATACGCTGTGGCGGCTTAATATGCACATAAACAACACACCCAAATATGCGTAAGTACGATATGCTTGGCTCGTACCCAATCACTAGCTGTAATGCAGAACAAAGGTTGGGTGGTGATGGGCCTCAGACGAATAAGCAGAGGCGCATGCAATACTGCGTGCTCCCAGGCAGAGAGAGGAAGGTTGGTGCGCATTACCAACGTCCTCGTGACCATTTGTGTTCTATAAATGGCAATCTCTACGAGACCATTCTGGGTATGCACATGTGAGACTAGATGCCCAACATCTATCCCATGCAGTAGTCATCGAAAGTCTTCGATGTAAACTCTCTAGCATTATCAAGCCTGATAAGTTAAAGGGATAATCCGGGTAGTGAGCCGGCAGGCGAATCATTTGTGTTAGGAGTTTAGCATAAGCAGCATAACGAATAGACAACACCATGACATGTGACCAGCATGTCGATGCATCAACCAACACCATAAAATATATAAATGGCCTGCTTGTTGGTTGAATATGTCCATAGATATCCCCTTGGATTATCTGTAAGAATGGAAGAAGTACTTTAGAATCTTTTGCATAGGACGGTCTCAGTCCTTATTTCCCTAAGGAACAAGCCTTGCATAATAAGCATTTGGCTTTGGAGGCTTCAGAAGCATAAGAGGCATCATTGGGATCAAGATTTGTCCATGAAGGGTTGCTCACATCAGAAGAGGGAGGAAAAACGCTCAAACCTCAAATTATGGGATTCGGCGACCGGTCGACAAGGTCGGCGACCGGTCGACGGAGCCCTTGGACAATACGACTTCGCTTCTGGAAGTCGACGACCGGTCGACGAGCATGTGGCGACCGGTCGATGTAGCCTTTGGAAGTTGGCGACCGGTCGACGAGCATGCGGCAACCGGTCGACTGGTGTCGGGCAGCAAAACCTTTTTGCTCCACAGCCACACCAGGCCTTTCTTGAATCAACTTTTGATTCATGCTTCGATTAGCTCGATAGAATGAATCTCCGTGTAAGGTTTTAAGTACACGAATCATCATATCACGACCTGGATGTCCTAGTCTGTCGTGCCAAAGCCAATATGTGTCAGAATCCAAGAGGTCATCCCGAATGACATTGTTTGATTCAATAGCTTGGATAGTGGTAGCATATAACACACTAGAGAGACACATAAGCTTCTCTAAGATGCATTTTCTTCCTGCAGTCATTAGAGGTAATGCAAAGGAATTCTTTTTCATTCTCATCATGCGTCTTAGCATGAAAACCATTGGCTCCTTATATCTTTAAAGCTCAACAGAGTTCTATTTCCTCTTGGAGCGTAGAGAGCATTTGTGACATCAAGGTGAGTGCCATTAGACAAGAGGAATTTGGCATATTCTCTTCCTTGCACAAGATTCGATGGTCATGCCATCGGAGTCACAGATGAATGTAAGCTCATCATTAAAATCGAGGCTACGAAAGCAACTCAGATTTTATTAAAGATATTAGCCAAGGCTTTACACTCAAAGTTCCATCTTGATCTCAAATCAAAACTAAATCCATTGTCTTGGCAAACTTGTCATATTACATCAACTTGGAAAAACATAAGACTTAAACAAAATTGCTTCCAAAGTCTTTAACCCTTAAACTCGTCGTCTTGATCATTACAATTACATCCTTATATGTATTGCAAACAATGGCCCATTCATCAGACGCTCCATATCATTAATAGACATCATGAAGAGGATTCTCCATTGATTGAGGTATAAAGGCGCGGTACTCACGGTCCCTAGGACCGTGGCAGATTGCCTTGGCCGGTGGCGGTGCTGCCATAACTAGTGGCGCAACAACGCTGACTGGAGGTGACCAGCGGCGTCCCTCTTATAGGGATGACGGTCTTCTCTCACTCTTTTGTGTCCCTATGCTCGCGTGATCGCTTATTCTTATGGCGATTACCTTCCTGAGCAAATCAATCTTACGGATCAAAACGTCCGGATTAGTCCCTAGATTTAGGGTTTTGCTCGTGGCGTCCTCCCTTAGGGGTGCCATTATAATGGGTCTCCGGAACATGTCTAGTTCTTACGGGCCTCACATTATAATACTTTTACAAGTATCATCATCATGCCTTTCCTCAAGGCATAGATGGGAAGGTGGTGAGAGTTTCTCAATCAATTGTTCTTCTGTGATGATTTTTCACAGAGAAGATGGAGTCACGAACGTTGCCATAACGTTCATGAAGCGCTTCTAGCGCTAACCTCTTTCATGAACTCAAACTGTAGTGTTATATCCATATGGCGATTCATCAGAAAAAATAACCTGGCATTGTACATCTCAGTTTGAGGGTCTAGAGCGGTTTCTTCAAAACAACGCTCATGGATTCGAGCTAGAAGCTCTTGTGCGAGTAGGTACATTAGGATATCATGAGCCCATCTCAGAATCTAATGTCCGCAGAATCCAATGGAGTAAAATCGAGTTCATTCATGTTTGACATCCAAAATATGGAGAACACGAATATGGTGTGTTTCGGAGTCAATGCTCCCACGAAACAATAAAGGGTAAGTTTCGGAGTTAATACTCCCACGAAATAATTTAAGGTTTCTGAGCAATCTTTGCTCCCAAGAAACGCTTCCAAGGATTTTGGATTTAGGTGAAACTTTGGTGTCGTATGGTCATAACCTTAAACCTTTTCGGTAGCTCTACTCAGATATGACCAGATACATAATAAGAGATGTCGGTGTGAGCAAGCTCCCTTAATACCACTTATCTCAAATTACATACCTAGACATCATACCCAAGCAGGTGAGCCTAGTAGGGCCTAAGTCATGAACCATAGGTCGTTTCTTCTCTACGGATTCCTCATCCGGAGGTAAATTATTCAATGAACTCCTCGTTCAAAGTCTCTTCTCTGTACGGATTCCTCATCCGGAGTATTAGCTCGAACCCCCACAGTTCGGCTCTTGAGGTCATCACCAATAGCATGATGACATTAGAGATGCTCATGACTTACACATACCGCAAGCGATATGAAGCTCGATCACTCCCCTAATGCTTCTCATAGTTTGGCGAGTCTCGTATAATATCCCACGTTATAAGAAAGGTGGGAGGTAGAAGAAGGGAGGTTGCAAGTCCCCGGAGAAAAAGAAGGTTGAATTAAATTCAGAAAGCAGCAACGTTTATAAAAGCTTACTTACTATTCTTTTTCTCGGATTATCTTGAGTACCACTGCTTCAGAACCGAATATCTGGAGATCCAACGGTCAGAACTAGATGAAATTTTAACTGTAAAGCATTGTAGACACGCAGAGGGATCAATCACCAAATTTTCTTTTTAATCCAACGGTTGAGAAGGGAGAAAATCGCTTCCGAAGTTGACTGTTCTGTGCAGGCAGATTCTTGAACTAGAGGAGATTGCACGGAGGTACTATCTACGGTTACTGTTCACGACTACTGTTCATCCGGCACACCCTAGGGTTTTGGGGTTCTAGGGTTTTGGCACTAGCAGGATGCTATGCTCAAGAGTTTTGGTTTTTGACTCAGGGTTAGAGGTTCGTGCTGATAACGTGTTTAAGTAAATATGAATTACAACCACAAGACAGAAAGTAAATACAAAGTAAATAGCACAGGAATAGATCGTATCTTTATTGATGAATAAGTGCCTCTATATATAGAGAAACACAAAGGGGTACAATCCATATCTCAATAGGAATCCTATTCAATGTATAATCCATATGCTATACTAACTAAGATACTCCTAGGTTGACTAGGCACACATAAGGTAGGTTTCCTTCAACAATTAATTTGTTTTGATTAAATTATCCATGCCATAATTTTCTAGTTATAGCGTGTTTATGGTTGCAAACGTTTTGACCCGAAAAGTCAACCCAATGTCAACTTCGAAGTCAATGCCAAAAAATCAAGATGGTGACTCATCCTAGAAGCTTTCCAAATCATCCATGGAAGGTTCCATGTGTCCTTAGTGATTTATGACATAATTCTTTGATTATTCCTTTTCTAGAAGAAATGACACTTGTCCTCACCAAATCTCCCTTGTCTCTTTTCTCCACATGTCCCCTATTTCCCATTTTCTTTATCGATTTTCTGATTTTTCTTTAGTCCCCCATACAATGACCCACATGCCCTCCATCTACCTTGTCCACCTACCAATCTACCATTCCCTAAAATCCCTTAGAATTTCTCTTCCTAGTTGACTAGTACGTTTTCCACCCTTAGATCATCTCCACATCCTCATCCTCATCCTCACCCTCCATCAATTTTCCCTCATCTATATATTCCTCTCTTCCTCTCATTTTCAACCAACTCTTGCTTCCCATCACTTTCACCTTTCTTCTCCCACAAGCCACTTTGCATTTCCTATTTTCGTCACTGACGACCAGTGGCCGCCCCCAGCTATCCATCTTCTACCAGCAAAATCTCTACCTTTCAGCCTTCTTTTCCACTTCCTTACTTCAGCAATCTTCCCTACACTCTCCTCTACACATCCAGACATTTTTCACCACCATCCATCAAGAGTTCCTCACATCTCACCTTGGAATCATCAAGAATCATCAAGATCTTAAAGCTTTGGAGCAAAGAGGAGCTAGAAGAGGAAGATGAGGAGCTTTCACTCACACTGGATACACCAAGGAGTTGATGGCCATCTCTCTACTGAGCATTCTTCAACCCCTTCTACTTAATTTACTTAGTCCTTAGCTATTGAATATTGTAATTTATGATGTTAATTTCAATGTGTTGTGAGTAGTTTCTTAAAGTTGAGGACTATAGTTATGTGCCCTAGTTCATTGAGATGTTTTGATGGATTGATTGTTTATGGGTGCTATGTTGATGAACGAGTATGCTTATTGTCTAATTCAATATGTGTTAGATGCATATTTAGAAACTTAGCCACTTCTTGGGCATGTATGTAATCTATCTTGATGTGAGATTGTATGGTTTGCCACTTTACTATCTCTAGGCCATTGTCAATAAGCATGATGAGGACTTGTGTGCCTATGTGTGAATCCCCTAATTTGTATGCTTGCTTCAAGCCTTCATTCACTTAAGTAAGAACCATAACCTGGCTTGTATTTGTGATGAAGAGTTTCCATAATCATAGCATGAGAGGAATACCTTAGTATATGTGGATTTGTCATTGGTTTCCTTGGTTGAGTTCTTAAAGTCTTAATACGTTACGCCTCTTACGAAATTAAAAAGTCAAAAGTGAACCATAATATGACACTAAAATAACATTGAAGACATGGTCTTACAACCATAACATGGGTAAATACGTAACTTGATTCACTAATCATATAAGAAAGCATATGTAATTGGAATATCAATCATTGAAATTGACTTAGGTTGACCCGAAACCCAATCGTTTATCTATCTTTGCATTTCCTTTACTTGTTATTGTTTCCTTTACTTGTTTGCTTGATTTAAATTGTTGCATTACAATCCTATTTCAAAAAACCCCAAAACAGGGAGCATTTCACTACACTTGTGCATGAATACTTCACCTTGCGTATCATCTTTCCATCCCTATCCTTCCACCTAGCTAGAGTCTTAGGTTACTTGTTTACCGAGTGGAATTGTGGGCCTTCCAATTTCCGTGGTACGACATTCCCTGGTCTTCATATGCACATACCCTTTCTTGACAGGACTCGTCCGCTTGTGAAATGATTCAAGTCAAGGTTCCCTTGATCCCTTTTTATTGAATGGCATGAGCTGCTGCTAGTTGGAAGAATTCTCATCATGCTATTGTGTTGAAGCTGTGTCTTTCAGTCTTCGTGTATTGTATTTGGAGACAATAAAACAACCTTAGATTCAAGAATGCTAGTCAATATGTTTTTCTTGTTAGATTGATTTCTTTGAATCTCGTTCATTCCTCTCAACACTAATTTGGTTTTGTTGATGTTCTTTGCTAGCTTGAGTGTGTAAAGAGTAGTTTCTCCCTTTGTACTATTTCTTTGTTTTGTCTGTAAGTTGGGCTTGTTTTCTCTTGTTTCTGCAATGTTTGCTGCTTGTTTGTATTGTTTGTTTCTTTTCTTCAATACAACTTTTATTGACCCAAAAAAGAAAAAAACAATTGGTTTTGTTCTAGTAACTGCAACTATGCAAATTAATAACTAAACTATAGTAACAATAAAACATTTGAAAACACATTCACAACATAAAAACATGAATGATTAAGTAGTTAGTCCCCAAGAACAACGCCATAACCATGGCACAACAGTATCACCATGACAAGGACTCATACTAAGATCCCTACAAGAAAACCATTTGAAAAACAAACTCTGAAACCTAGCTAACTCAACAGAGTAGAGACTTATTTGAACAAACCAATAACCAAAAAAGTGAAAAATAAAAACTCTAACAAACTAGAAAGTAAAGTAACTACGCTTCGAATTGGATGGTTAAACGATTGATAATATATATATATATATATATAGATGATCTTTAGAGGGTAATATGTCAAATGAACGTTCAGATTATGAAAATGTAAGGTCAAAACACATCAATCGAAAAAGAGAGTGAACCTAAGAATTTCTTAGAGCAATTTAGAAGGTCATGATGAAACTGCATAGCCACGTGGTTGTAGGGTACGTAGCCCAAAAACAGTGATCAATCCCCCTTTTTTTATGTAGCACACTTTTATTAGGCAGCCACATAGGCTTCCAATTTAATGGTAGATTAATTCTTAAGCTGGAATATTGCTCCGCTTGACACAAAATTTAAAGTACTGGTCGCCGGTGAGCTGCGGCATGTTGATTTGAGGCAAAACTATTGTGGAGGTTACAGATTCATATCTCACTGACATTTAGGAATGAATGGGGTGGAAATAAAAATTGTCGTTTTTCTTAAAAGAAAAAAGTTTTGAAGTACTGGGAGCGATTTTTCACTCTCATTTTTCTAATGCTAAATATACGGTACAACCATACAACACACAACGTTTATCGAAAGAGTACTTGAAGATGTCATAATTTATGCCGTATTGTCAAAAAGTTTTGATTATATAATATATATATTGTTGAAGGAAACCTACTTTGTGTGTGCCTAGTCAACCTAGGAGTATCTAGTTAGGTTAGCATATGGATTACATATTGAATAGAAGTCCCATTGGGATATGGATTGTACCCTTGTGTTTCTCTATATATAGAGGCACCTATTCATTAATAAAGATATGATCTATTCTTGTGTTATTTGCTCTGTTATTACTTTCTGTCTTGTGGTTGTATTTTATATATCCTTAAACACGTTATCAGCACGAACCTCTAAACCCTGAGATCAAATAACCCTAGAACCATAACCCTAGGTTTGCCGTGATCACCGTGCACCATCCCCCCTGCTGCCGTGCACCACCCTTCACTGCTGGTCACCTGCTGCACCGCCGCAAACCACCACCGACTACTCCTACATCAACAGAACAGAACAGCCGACTTCGGAAGCGATTTTCTCTCTTCTCTACCGTTGGATCAAGCTGAAATTTTGGCGATTGATCCCTCTGTGCATCGACTACTCCCGGTTCAAATTTCATCTAGCTCCGACCGTTGGATCTCCAGATATTTGATTTCGAAGAAGAATTACTCAAGAGAATCCGAGAAAAAGAATATCAAGTAAGCTTTTATAAACGTTGCTGCTTTCATGAAATTACTTTCATCTTCTTTTTCTCAAGGGACTTCCAACATCCCTCCTCTACCTCCCACCTTTCTATAACGTGGGATCCTTGATTCGAACCTATCCAAACTATAAGAAGCATTAGGGGAGTGATCGAGCTTCATATCGCTTGCGGTATGTGTAAGTCATGAGCACCTCTAATGTCATCATGCTATTGGTGTGAGTTCAAGAGCCGAATTATGGGGATTCGAGCTAATACTCCGGATGAGTAATCCGTAGAGAGAAGAGACCTTGAACGAGGAGTTCATTGAATGATTAACCTCCGGATGAGGAATCCGTAGAGAAGAAACGACCTATGGTTCATAACTTAATTCCTACTAGGCTCACCTACTTGGGTATGTCTAGGTATGTGATTTGAGATAAGTGGTATTAAGGGAGCTTGCTCACACCGACATCTCTTATTATGTATCTGGGTGTATCCGGGTAGAGCTACCGAAAAGTTTTAGGGTTATGGCCATACTACATTAAAGTTTCATCTAAATCCATTACATGGAAAACGTTTTCTTTGAAGCATAGCTCAGAAACCATATTTGTTTTCGTGGGAGAAGTTTATGCTCCGAAAACTAACCTCAATTCTCTTGTTGTTTCAGATGGCAAATAACCTGAACAAGTTGGACTTCGCACCTTTGGATACCATGGGCATTGGATACCATAAGTGGGTTCGCGATGTACGCAACCACCTGAAAGCTCAAGGAAGCATCTCTGCAATCCGTGAGCCCCCTGCAGCTGCACCTGCTGAGACCGCCGCACCTGTGGAAGGACCACTGACTGCCGCCGCCGCCGCCGCTGCTGCTGCTGCTACAGCACAAGCCACCGCTGATGCTTTAGAGGCTAAGAATGCCAAAGCTATCATCCTGATGATCCGTCATATGGACGAATCTCTACAAGCCGAGTACCTCAATGAGGAAAATCCCAGAACACTATGGGTTGCACTCGAAGAGCGGTTTGGCAACGTTCGTGAATCCCTGCTTCCTGAACTAGAGGTGAAGTGGCAACTACTGTGCTTCTGTGATTATGCCTCAGTCCTAGAGTTTAACTCGGAAGCACTCCGCATCAAATCCCTCATGGAATTCTGTGAGAAGAACATAACTGATGCGATGATGATTGAGAAAACCCTCTCTACCTTTCCCGTCTCTGACTTGGTAGTTGCAAAGAACTATCGTATTGAAGTACAGAATAAACGGATCACAAGATTTCATGAGCTTATCTCTGCTCTCTCTGTTGCTGAAAAGCACGAGAAGATACTTGTGAAGAATTATAATGCGAGGCCCGTGGGAACAAAACAAGTTCCGGAGACCCATTATAATGGCGCCCCAAAGAGAGGCCGCCGCGGGCGAAACCCTAATCCTAGGGACAATTCTGGACGTCCTGGTCCATATGATCGCTTTGCTCAAGAAGGTAGACGCCAAACTAGGCGAAGGGGAGGCCAAGGAGGCCGCCCAAAGGGACATGGTGCCGCCGGCCTTAAGCATGCTACTGGTGCTAATGCCGTGCCACTCAAGAGGGGTGCACCACGCGTGAATAACGCTTCTCAATCAAAGGATTCCGATCAAACATCTTTGTGCTTCAGGTGTGGAAAAACTGGACATTGGTCCAAGATATGTAGAGCCTCCCAGAATGTAGCTAACGCATACAAAGCGTATCGCGAAGCCATGGAAGCTCACAACATTGAACAAGAGGATGACGAAGAGAACGTCAAATTGAGGGTTGAAGACTTTAAAGCTGGAAAGAGTGATGATACTCCAGAATTCGCTTAAGTCCTTTATTTTCCATTGTAATGTTGATTTAGTTATTGGCTAAGACCAAGTTGGAACTTTGGATGCAATTCATTTGGTTTATATCTTTAATAAAATTTGGAGTTGTTTGCTATACTCAATTTTACTTATGAGCTTTATTATTTAGGAATGAATTCCGGAGAACTTGAATGTCTCGCAGACAGCGGAACCACGCACACCATATTGCGTCATAGGCAATTGTTTCTTGACATGATGTCATCACATTCCTCTGTGACTACGATGGCAGGACCATCTAATCTTGTGCAAGGAAGGGGACATGCCCAATTCCTCTTGCCTAATGGCACCTTAATTGATGTCACTAATGCTCTCTATGCTCCAAGAGGAAATAGAACTCTGTTGAGCTTCAAAGATATAAGAACCAATAGATTCCATGCTGAAACGCATGATGAGAATGGAAGAGAATTCCTTTGCATTACCTCTAATGACTGCGGAAGAAAACGCATCTTAGAGAAGCTTATGTGTCTCTCTAGTGGGTTATATGCTACCACTATCCGAGCTATCGAATCAAACAATGTCATAAGGGATGACCTCTTGGATTCAGACACATATTGGCTTTGGCACGACAGGTTAGGACATCCTGGTCGTGATATGATGATCCGTATACTGAAAACCTCAAACGGACATCCATTCTATAGAAGCAAGGATCAAAAATTGATCCAAGGAGAGGAAAGTGATACTTCTGCCGTCCCGGCGACCGGTCGACATAGTCCCGACGACCGGTCGACGATTTCCAGAAGCTATCAAAAATCGGGCAGAAGCTTCGGCGACCGGTCGACAACTTCCAGAAACTATCCGAAACCGGACAGAAGCTCCGGCGACCAGTCGACGATTTGCGATTTCTTTCTGAGAAAAACCCTGATTTGAAAAATCATCAGGATGCCTCCTATGCTTCTGAAGCTCCCAAAGCCAAACGCTCTTTTTGCAAAGCTTGTTCCTTAGGGAAACTAGGACCAAGACCGTCCTATGCAAAGGATTCTAAAGTACTTCTTCCATTCTTACAGAGAATCCAAGGGGATATCTGTGGACCTATTCAACCACCAAGCGGACCATTTAAGTATTTTATGGTGTTGGTTGATGCGTCGACACGTTGATCGTATGTCACGCTGTTGTCCACTCGTAATGTTGCTTATGCTAAACTCCTAGCACAGATAATTCGCCTGCGGGCTCACTACCCGAATCATCCCATCAAATCAATCAGGCTTGATAATGCTGGAGAGTTTACATCGAAGACTTTCGATGACTACTGCATGTCTATTGGGATGGATGTTGAGCATCCAGTTCCACATGTGCATACCCAGAATGGTCTTGCAGAGGCTGCCATTAAAAGAATTCAAATGGTAACAAGGACATTGGTAATGCGCACCAATCTTCCTCTCTCTGCCTGGGGGCACGCAGTATTGCATACAGCTATGCTAATTCGTCTGAGACCCACAGCCACCCAACCCTTTTCTGCGCAACAGCTAGTGACTGGGTACGAGCCAAGCATCTCGCACTTACGCATATTTGGGTGCGCTGTCTATGTGCCTATTACGCCGCCACTGCGTATTAAAATGGGTCCTCAGAGACGAATGGGCATTTTTGTTGGTTTTGAGTCACCAACCATAATCCGCTATGTAGAACCCCTGACAGGTGATCTATTTACCGCAAGATTTGCGGATTGTCACTTTGATGAGACAGTCTTCCCGTCGTTCGGGGGAGATAAGAATGTACACATTCAACAGGAACGACAAGAATTATCATGGCCTGTCCCCACTCTGTCTCATCATGATCCCCCTACTGCACAACGAGAAATAGAAGTGCGTAGAATTATAGATCTTCAGAAAGTCGCAGACTCTCTTCCTGACGCTTTCTCTGATCTTGCTAAAGTGACTAGATCTCATATACCAGCTGCAAATGTACCTGCAAGGATGCAAGTACCTGAACAAGGACTTGGACTCAAAGTCGCTACTGCAGCTAACCCCATAGGAGGGACAGCTGGTGGCGCCACTGCCAGTAATGGTGGTGATATGGCTCAGGCCGTGGCTCCGCTGAGGAAGCGTGGGAGACCACCAGGTTCGAGGGATTCGCGCCCTAGAAAACGGGCTGCGATGGCACCCAATAACCCTCTCATCATTGACACTCAAAATCCGTCCCATGAAAACATTTCGGATTATGGTTATGTCCAAGAGACATCTTCGGGGGACGCCCCATCGTTAGAACCTATCCGTGAGAATGTAGAGATCTCAATTAATTATACTAGTATGCATGGGACGTGGGATAGAAACTCCATCATCATTGATGATGTGTTCGCATATGCTTGTGCACGAGAGTTGATTGAGACTGATGATATTGAACCTCGTTCTGTTGATGAATGCCAACATAGAGCCGATTGGCCTAAATGAAAAGATGCGATCCAGGCTGAGTTAGACTCATTAACAAAGAGAACGGTATTCGGGCCTGTTGTGCCAATACCTTCTGGAATAAAACTTGTTGGATACAAATGGGTCTTTGTTAGAAAGCGTAATGAGAGAAACGAGATTATAAGATATAAAGCTCGCCTTGTGGCACAAGGCTTCTCACAACGCCCTGGAATCGACTACGAGGAGACATACTCTCCCGTAATGGACGTTATAACGTTCCGCTACCTTATCAGTTTGGTAGTTTCCGAAAAACTGGATATGCAGCTTATGGATGTGGTCACAACGTATCTCTATGGGGATCTAGATACTGAAATTTATATGAAGGTCCCTGATGGGCTTCAATTACCCAAGTCAAGTGGCTCCAGACCACGGAGCGCGTTTGCAATAAGGTTGAAACGCTCACTATATGGATTGAAACAATCCGGACGGATGTGGTATACCCGTCTAAGTGACTACTTGATTGGAAGAGGGTATGTGAACAATGAATTATGCCCCTGCGTGTTTATTAAGAGAACAAGTTCCAGATTTGGAATAGTAGCAGTTTATGTTGACGACATGAACCTTATAGGCACTCTTGATGAACTAAGAGAAACCGCTGACTACTTGAAATCTGAGTTTGAGATGAAAGATCTTGGGAAAACACGGTTTTGTCTCGGTCTAGAACTCGAGCACCGTAGTAGTGGGATTCTGATTCATCAATCAGCTTATACCCAAAAAATGCTCAGGAGATTTAATATGGATAAAGTCCATCCTGTTAGCACTCCCATGATTGGTCGCAGTCTAGATCCAAAGAAGGATCCATTTCGCCCAAGGGATGATGGCGAAGACGTTTTAGAGGCTGAGGTACCATACCTAAGTGCAATAGGCGCATTATTGTACTTGGCACAGTGTACAAGACCCGATATCTCCTTTGCTGTTAACTTGTTGGCTAGATTTAGCTCTGCACCCACGCAACGCCATTGTACTGGCATAAAAACTATCTTTCGTTACTTGAAAGGTACGATTGATATGGGCTTGTTCTTTCCCTACAGAGAGTCTCGAAAATATGGCAAAATGGGTGAGGAACCCGTACCTGCCGTCGATCGGCGACCGGTCGACCGACGGGTAGAAAAACTGCTGCCCCCTTTTCTCAAACACCTTGTGATGTTTTGGTTGGTTTTGCTGATGCTGGGTATCTCTCTGACCCATACAAAGGTCGTTCCCAAACTGGTTATGTTTTTACCATGGGTAACACCGCGATATCTTGGAGGTCTACTAAACAGACCCTTGTTGCCACTTCTTCGAACCATGCTGAGATAATTGCTCTACATGAAGCGGTTCGTGAGTGTATATGGTTGAGGTCCATATCTACACATATAAGAAGTTCTTGTGGTTTGAGGTCAACCACAAATGAACCTACATGCATTTATGAGGATAATGCTGCTTGCATTGAACAAATGAAGCAAGGTTTCATCAAGGGTGACAACACCAAGCATATATCGCCTAAGTTCTTCTATAATCAGCAACAACAAAAGTTCCTCAAGATTGAAGTCAATCAAGTCCGTTCTGAGGACAATGCAGCAGATTTGTTTACCAAATCACTGCCTAAATCCACATTTGAGAAGCATGTGAAAAGCATTGGTTTGCTTAAGTTATCTGACCTCCCATGATTGTGAAAATCAGGGGGAGACGCAGACTTCAGGGGGAGTCTAGTGTCCATGCAAAGTTTCCAAATGTGAAGGGTGTGTTGTACTCTTTTTCCCTTCGACCAAGGTTATTTTTATCCCACTGGGTTTTTGTTACTTGGCAAGGTTTTTAATGAGACAACGTGAGGAGCACCACCTAGTGTTGACGCCACAAGGGGGAGTGTTGAAGGAAACCTACTTTGTGTGTGCCTAGTCAACCTAGGAGTATCTAGTTAGGTTAGCATATGGATTACATATTGAATAGAAGTCTCATTGGGATATGGATTGTACCCTTGTGTTTCTCTATATATAGAGGCACCTATTCATTAATAAAGATACGATCTATTCCTGTGCTATTTGCTCTGTTATTACTTTCTGTCTTGTGGTTGTATTTCATATATCCTTAAACATATATATATATATATATATATATATATATATATATATATATATATATTATATACCAAATCATTCATGAAGCATGATTTTGATTGTTGCTTCAACAATCAACAAACTAACTTATTCACTTATTAATACATATATATTTGCTCAGCATACATATATATAACCCCTAGCTAGCTATTAGAAAGCATCAGAATTCATTCAGCAAAGTAATTATATTGTGATCGATGATGGGTCGCCTTTTTGCTTATGTGATGATATTTGTGTTAATTTGTGGATCGGCCAAGGGTCAAGCGTCGATTTTCTGTACTCAAGCCTGGAACGAGTTCAGTAACTGCATGAGGTTCATTACCGGGTTATTTTCGCAACCGTCGGCGCAGTGCTGTGAGTCGGTGAGGAGATTGAACATGATGGCCAAAAGTAATGAGAAAGGACCTCGCAATATCTGTCAATGCATTGAGGACATGTCCCGTACATATGGCATTCCTTTTGTAGCCTTCATCATCCAAGATCTACCCATCAAATGCACTGCTCACCTTAGTTTCCCTATCTCAAATAGCATGAATTGCACCATGTAACTACAAACTCTCTCTCTCTCTCTCTCTCTCTCTCTCTCTCTCTCTCTCTCAAACATGGAGTCCAGATTCAAGTATGGCAAGCTTTTGTCCCCTACACTGCATGTAATTAACTTGCACTTAATTTGGTTTTCTGCTGCAGGCTCATCTGATCGATCGAGATGCATGTACGTGTTATATATGAACAAACAAACAGGCCGGCAAAGCTACACAACTTGATTTTTTTTTTTGGACAATATATAGCTACAATAATGGGGAAAGGTCTAAATGTTTTGGAGCAGCATAAATATGTATCTGAAGGAATATTAGTCACTAATTAAAGGCTAATTAAGTAGTATTTTAATTGAAGTACTATTTGTTCTAATTAATGGTGATATTTTGATCTCATTAGCTTCGTTTTTTTTGTTTGGGGGGGGGGGATCTCATTAACTAGTCAACTACTATATATATTGGAAATAAAACTATCACCGAGAAACCGAAGCACGTACAAGTGAACGTAAATAATGCATGCAATGATTTTTCAAGCTCATTTTGGCTGCTATGCACACAAGTTCATAGCCCTTTTCTGGGTCAGGTTCAATTCAAATAAGGGGCGAGAATAATTTGAAAAACTAGGCATCGAATCCAAAACCAAATCCACAAAAAAAATAAGAACAAAACCAATTAGCAATAAATGAAGAGGCCCAAATACTCATTTGCTATATATATAGGCTTTCTCCATGCATCATTACATCTTATGTTTTTTCTTTCTTTTGAGAGGCAATTTTTTTTTTTTTTTTAAATCGAAGATTGTTTAACCATCAAATTGTATCAAATAAACAGACGGTTTATTTTGATGATCTTAGAACTGTCTATTTGTTTGATACAATTAAATGGTTACACGTTTAATTTTTTTACAAATCTGATTTTTAAAGGGTAATGTAGAATAACTTTTTAGGATGTGTTAATAAGACCACCCAAAAAATAACAATAACAGTGCACATGCCTTTTTGTTAGACACGCGGTCAAACGAAACATCCAAGAGCTTTACATGAATTGCCTCTGAGGAAGTTATGCATGCATATCACATGAGTTGTATTAGTTCTTGCTATAAATTAAAGACCAATGAGAACTAAAGGTTTGCAGTGAAGCAAGTTAGTGCACAAGCTGTGTGTGAGAATTGGAGGAAATTAATTCCAGTGCCATCATTCTGCACATTTGGTCTAATTTCCTCCAATATCTCACCTCCAGTTTCTGCTGTTGAGTTTGCCGGTTGCGATTATAAGAGACCAATGAAATCAAAGTGCAGAAGTTGTAGGTGAGAATTGGAGGAAATTAATTCCATATGCTACTATCTGCAAAATGGCTTTAATTTCCTCCAATATCTTATCTCCCGCTTACACTGAACTAAATGTTAGTACATCAAAGGTTTGGCTGCAGAATTGAATTCACACTGTATATGCAGCTGAATTTCTTGCCACCCTAACAAATTGAGAACTCATTTTGGTGGTGACTGGTAACAAAAGAATCACTTTTTTTTACAGATGTTCATTTTGATCTTTTAACCAAAACAGTAAACTTTTCACATGGTAAATTTTTCAGCCTTCACAATGCAAATGGATGTCCAAAATTGTGAGTCAGGTAGCACATTAGAACTTATAAACTCGAACTCGGTTTTGCCCCTCCTAAATGGCATAGGCCACAAGCAAAAAGATCATACAAATTCTGTCATAAATTAGCAGTTGCTGCCCTTCTGATAATGCTCAGGACACTACCAAAACAGAGAGCATACAAGATCTTTCAAAGTCATTCTAGTTAACCCCAACCAGGAACATGCCTCAGTTTCAGAAATATAAGGATTGGTTTTCCAGCACTATACAATCCATGCAAAATCTACGCAGAGAAGAGGTTCAAGCAAAGCAGATCAATATAAAGTAAAGGCAACTGCTATTTTACAATAAAGAAACCATCTAATGTGGAGTTCATAAACATGAGCAAACCAACACATTATAAGCAATTTATTTAATAAGCCTACAAATACCTTCTCACTTCAGGGGCGAGAAAGCAACCCAATTTTCATCACTAACGGGCAACACAGTGCAGCCTTCTGGGAGTTCCGTATTCAACATCCGTGGATGAATAAAAACCTTGTTTGAGAAAGGTGTACTCCTTTTCGCTGGTGGCTCAAGAGTAGAGTCCCTATCTGAACTAGAAGATCCCTTTTGGGACACAGGGGTTGCAGAAGGTAAAGTCTTCGGGACACAGCCATATACAGAGCCAGATACATAGGATCCTCCACTTGCTGTAACAGTACCAAGTCCTGTAGTAGGATGATGACTGGTTCCCACAGCTACTGTAATCAAAGAATATGTACTCTGAGAGACATGGACCCATTTTGTACAATACGAAGCCATAGTTTAACACCAATGCAATATACTTGTTCATATGAAGGATATGCATGAAAGTTTTACAAATGAGTGTTCATGCAATGGGAGTTCACTTCTACAAGTAAAGTAAGTGGTTCGATCTTTTTATGGATCTCAGTGATTTGAAAACTTTAGTTGTACATATTTAAGAGTTTCAAGCTTAGCGTAAAAACATCATTTCTAGCTCAAAAACATCAATTATTTAAACTCAAGAAAAAAAAGAAAAAAATAAAAAAAACAAAAGAGTAGATCCTACTCTCCTCATAACCAGCAACTTCCAGAGTTTAGAGCTTAGCTCAAAAACATCATTCCTTGCTATTTGTTCCATGGCATCCTTTTCTACCTCCTTAGGTTTAACCATGTATAGTCCAATTTGACGTACTTATTTGTTTAAGACAAGGTGCTGGCAGAAAGATATCGTGTCAAAGCATTTAAAATATATGACATTATCCCATTAAAGATAACGTATGAACATTACCACTGCTCTCCTTTTCTTGTTCCCGAGTAATCGAATTTGGAATTAAAATCATGGGAGTGTTAAGTCTGGCTATGTTTGATGGAGCATTAGAAGATAAGAGCTCCGAAGCTTCTTGCCCTTGCGAAGCCACTGTTAGAAACATAGGAATCTGACTTGACTTACCTGAAGAGGAAAGCACATTATGAAGTAAAGCATAATTCCATTCTTTAGCACATTATGAAGAGAGTATGTTTAAATTGGAACAGTAACATAAAGTATTCATAAACTAGGCAGTAATAATTTCTCAAAACACTAAAAACTAGTCTTCCAAAATAAATCAAGTGATTCATCAAAAAGAGGCAATAAACAAACTCAATAGGATTATGAAAGATCATGTAGAAACCTATAGGAACCCATGAATAGAAAGGATTTGAAACGGTTCTATGACTGAGATGGAATCATTTGTAAATTAGATGTGTTTCTTAAACATTGCTTAAACTTAGAAACAAACGGATTAGGTTTCTTCATGGTAAAATTACTAGATAGATCAATCAACTCCAAAGGATGTCTTTCCTTTTTACTTTACATTAAGCACTAAACTATTTGGGAAACGTATAACACTGTAGCGATTACTTGCTACAAGTGCTTAAACTTCCACAGAGAGAACATCCTAACAAACTCTTTCATTTAATATTTCGAGACTCAAGTTATAATGCACTATATATCTTGAAGATGCATATATGACTTAACTAATATCACCTGGGAGCTAACAGTAATTTGAATGTTGTAACTTAAAGATATATAAACTTACGTTCTCTCAAAGTTTTGTAAGCAACCTTTGCCGCATTCAATTCTGCCAGCTTCTTGCTTCTTGCTTCTTGACCTGTAAAAGATTCTCCTTCAATCTCCACAGTTGAAAGGAAAGTAAGCGCGTGAGGTTCACCGGATGTCCTTGAGCTATACACTGGTGCATGAAAACCTTCTTTTTGAAGTAGTTCTTGTAAAAGGTTCTTGTATAAACCGGAATCATCCTAAGGGGAAAAAAAATAGGTATGTTAGGCTCTGTTGAGTTATAAAGATATGCAAAGTATAGATATCAATTGGCCACAAAATTGTAAGAATAATAACTTCTTGAACTCCATTTGGCAACAGGGAGATCAAAGCAACTTTTGCAGCTGCATGTTCAGCATCCTTCATTGTGGGAAGAAAATCTTGACCCTGATAAGTTCGTCCATCGATTGTTACCGTACATTTGAAACGACTGGCATGAGGAGGACCTTCCCACTCACAAGAGTAGACAGGTAACATGAGATTCCTCTTTTGAGCATAATGCTGCAGCTGGTTCTTATACACATGTTGTATATCTACACCCCATATTAAGATAGTATTAGTTGCAAACCAGAGAAACTAATCACGAAAAAGTTGACACTGGGTATGAAACTAAGACATGTAAAGTGAGCAAATTGAGATGTAAATGGTGCAGAGGCTAAAAGGTCGGGCATTGTATAGTTTATATGCCATTTTTTGTTTGTTATATTCTTATACTCTTAAGTTTGATGTCTAAGATTCCGACACGCTAGTTCCACAGTTAGAGGATGAAAATTATATTTCTAGGCTCAGTTACATCTTTTTTTTGTATGAAAGCTATAGTCCAACATGCCTAGAAACCTTTTTCTAGACGGCTCTACACGACTACACATCTTTTTCTGTATAACTACCCAAAAACCTTGAAGGTTATGTGGAAAGATTATAAAATACTTCAGTGCAGGAACTGGAATTATATTATGTTCAGTGTCAATCACTAAAGAATGTGTCAATGGAGTTTTAAAAGAAGAAAAGTTTTCTAACCTTTATTTCTATTATCACCTTCAACACCTGATGCTCTGCCATTGATCTGAGAACTGGAACCTGTTGCTCTGACCTGAGAACTGGAACCTGTTGCTCTGACCTGAGAACTGACATCTGTTGCATTACCACTGACCTGAGGAGATTGATGTGTTTCTTGAGTCTTTTGCAATTGCAGTGTTGTGTCATGTCTACCACTCAAATCAGCACCCAGTCTTGTGGAAAGGGCTGGAATAATGGAACCAGTAGTTGAAAATGTGAAAAAAAAAAATATAAGAATAATCATAATAATAAAGTAATACAAGGTAAATTGTGACTCACATGAAACACCAGTTAACAAAGTTCCACGTGAAACAAAATTAATTCCTATTCTCCCTTCACCCACAGTAATAGTCGCTTAAGGACCACAAACCCAACAACCTATTTAGAAATACAACCCTTTAACTACTATATGTCAAGCCAAAGTAGATTGATCAAGGGTGATATACAGGAAATTATTCATATAAGTGATCATATTACCACATAAGTAATTATTATGGGAAGTTACTACAAAATTAATGTTCATAATACCAGTAGAAGCTAGGATCTGGCGAAAAATATAGCACAGCCAGCAGAGACATTACCACAAAATTTATGATGACTTATGTCACACAGCCAGTATTGAGCAAAGTCAAGTGTGGCAACCGCCTTGGGCCCTCAAATTCTACCCTCCAATATAGTAGGTTAGACGCAAACCAACATTAAACTCTTACAAAAGTTCCGTTCAAAAGTAAGAAGAGCAAAAATCAAAAGAGGCATGGCTATTAATTAAACTCACAACCCAAACACTCAATTTGTTTGATTAAAAAGAGTTGAAATAAACAGGTCAGCATATGACATTAATACACTTTATCTTTGATTAGATATGAATTAAAAATGTTTCCTTCAGAAGATATGGTAAGGAACCTACCAAATTATCCAAATGTAGTAACACAATCATCAGAGTCCTAAAAATCATTAGAAATTGTGCAACATTGTAAACTGTAGTAAGATAGTCATCATAGTCTGAAAGGTATCATCGAAATTTAGCAATATGTTAGTCAGCATTGGATATCAAAAAGGTTTCGTTTGCACAAACTGAAGTCACTATAACCATTGCATTTTCATTTGATAACAAGATTATTATTATTCTTTTTCCATATAGTCCACAGACCTCCTAGGAACTCCATGTTGAATCAAGTTACTTAAAAGTAACTTGAAAAAAAAAAAAAAAACTACTGCTCCATAGAAATTTATCTATATTTATTTACTCACTGGTGTTCTATACACTCATCAATGTGTACACTTTGGAACACCAAACAGCTAGAGGCTGTTCTCATGCTTTCACAAACCAAATCCAAAATATAATCATGAAGATCTGCACACAAAGTCCAGACCTAATTAATCAACATTCGCAGAACTTTCTCAAGATCACACTAACAATAACAGTAACCGAATTTTCTCAAGATCACCAAAGAGAGCATAAAGATTAACGCAAAGTTGTACATAGAAATAAAATCGTAATCGAAAACGAAAATGGTTTACCTGAGGGAGAGGTTGAGGACGAGGATGGGAGAAGAGAAGGCTGAGGGAAAGAGGAAAGTTTGGGAATGGAATTAGGTATGGGTTGGGGAGTAGAGAAGTGATCGAAGGCGAGCCTCGCGGCGTCGTTTTGGGCTTGCTTGGAGGATCTGAAGGATTCCACAGTGTTGAATGCAAGGCCGTTGATTGTGACGGTGGCGGAGAAGCGAGGGTTGTGGTCCAGGCCCTCCTTCGTGATGTTGTACTCTGGTAACAGCCATGCCTTCTGCTGGCACAGCTCCTGCAGCTTCGACTTGTGCATTACTATTATTATTATGGCTTTATGCTCTCTTGTTTTCTGTTGTTGTTGCTGCTACAAATTGCAGGTCGAATTCAAATCTGTGCCGATGCTTGGCTTCTTGCTCTGTTTTGGGATTGGGATTGGGTTTGGGTTTGGAATCGGGATGGGAGTGTTCCTCTTGCAGTTGGCTGGCTCTTCTTCTTCTTTACACAGTACATATGCCTAACCGAAAAAGAAAATCAATGTCAAACAGGATAATAAGCATTTTCAGTACTTTTACATAAAATATTTGAAATTTTTTATTAAAAAAAATCAACTTCAGTCCCTCAACTTTCAAATGTTTGACATTTTCATCCCTGAACTTTGAAAAATATCAATAAATAAATAAAAATAAACGCTGCAAGTTATGCCTGAGTTTGTGACTTCTACTATCCTGGATGATATGGCTGGTTTAGTGAGATTGCGATCGATCCGTGCAGCCCCTGCTGCTATTTAGCTTTGTTTCTTTTTTGTTTCTGGGTCTTTTAGCCCCCTTCATGCCAAAAATAAAAAAATAAATTATAAATGTTTTTTAAATCATTATAAAATATTGATAAAAAAATAAAAATAAAAAATTCTTATAATTAATAGTTAGTAAACAAAGAAAACTTAATTTAAGTTTTCATTTTAATATATGAATAGCGTTCTAAAACTAACATATTAGCTTCATAATATGTAGCTAACCATACTTTTAACCATAAGATTCATCTAATGATTAAAATTATATCAGAATTAATATTTACTTTAAAATATAAATTATATCTAATTCAAAATCTATTAAATTGTTAAAAAAGAAAAATGCAAACATTATACCAAAACCTAAAACCCTAAACCCTAAACCCTAACCCTATACCCTAACCCTATACCCTAACCCTATACCCTAACCCCTAAACCCTAACCCCTACACCCAAACCCTAAACCCTAACCCCTATACCCTAATCCCTAAACCCTAAACCTCAAACCCCAACACCCTAGGTTTAAGGTTTGGGATTTAGGGTTTGGGGTTTAGAAGTTTGGGATTTAGGGTTTAGGGGTTTGGGTTTTAGGGGTTAGGGTCTAGGGTCTAGGGTTTAGGGTTTAGGATTTAGGGATTAGGGTGTAGGATTTAGGGTTTTAAGATTTAGCGTTTTGGTATTATGTTAGTGTATTTTTTTTCAACATTTTATAGTTTTGAGTTGGATATAGTATATTAATTTAGATATTAATTATAGTGTAATTAGAGTCATTAGATGAATCTACAAGCTAAAAGTGTGGTTAGCTTCATAATATGAAGCTAACATCTTAGTTCTAGAGCGCTACTCACCTAGAATCTCAAAGTGTGCATCAAACTAGCACACCACGGACTATATATCTATGTATGAACAAGCACATAATAAGCTAATCAATTAAGCACAATACAATAGATAAACAAACAAACAATCAACACACAAGATTGGTCACCCGGAACCTCTACCACTAGAGGAAAACCGGAGGGGAGCCTTACCCCATGCTCTTGAGTAACACTATGAAATCCAAAGCGGCAACACGTACAAGGGAGCACTCGGTCCCAAACTCTACACTATCTACCTATAGACTAGTGGCAGCTCTAACCTTGTGTAGTCTCGTTTGCTCTTCAAGTGATATCTCCTCAAGCTACTTCGATTGGCTTCACCGATGCGAAGATCCTCCAACCGCAAGTGTGTGTGTGTGTGTGTGTGTGTGTGTGTATGAATGAATGAATATGAATGAAATTCGATTAACATAAGCAAATCACAAGGAACATTTGCTTGCATTAACCAAACCGAATTGAAAAGTCTTGAATATGATTCAAGGGTTGATTTAGCTATTCACAAGGAACAATAGCTAAATCAACAAACATTAAAGATGTGAGGAAACTATATCATGGAACTAGGATAACTCAACAAACCAAAGAACTCTCTCAAAGATGATTTTCAACTATGGGGAAAGAGTTAGCCGAAATGAAACCAAAGGGTTCTATTTATAGAAAATTGTCCAGCAGCATTTGCGATCGATCGCACGATATTATGAGATCGATCGCACAGTGTAAAATAAAGAGACAGAAGCCACTGCATTAAGAAACCCTCATTTGCGATCGATCGCATAACATATTGTGATCGATTGCATGAAAAGTTGCAACGGACAAATTTTCAAATTGCAACGGTCACATTTCAACGGACATAATGTCCTACGTGGCCACAATTGATCGCATGAACAGTGACGATCGATCGCAAGGCTAAAAACAACATTGAACAAAAAAGAAAGCTAATCAAAATGAATCTAAGTGAAGATCTAGCAATCCTAACATAATAAACTCAAGTGTATGAACATGTGCATACAACAATTGAGTCGGTCGCGTTGCGACCGGATGCTTATAAAATAAGCACCTAAGACTTATGTGATTTACAACATAACTGTGGCTAACAAGCAAACCTAGATAAATCTAGGACAACAAGGAAGACATAATGTGAATGAAGTGCATGTGCATATGCATGAGTCAATATTGATATAAGAGAAGCGTATTGTTATTTACAAGTTAATGAGATTATAGTTTGTTCTGCAAAGAAAATTATATCAATATTGGATTATAGTTTTTTTTTTCATCATAAGAGAAGCCTATTGTTATTTACAAGTTAATGAGATGCATAATTGCCTGAACTCTACACAAAATAGTAAAACAATTGTAATCAATTGGACTCCGCAAATAAAGAAAGACACATGCATGTTTCCAATATATATTGTTGTCCAATATAAAGATGGTATAGCCCAAGAAACACATTATGGGAAGTAATTCCTATCTAAAAAAACATTATGGGAAGTAACAAAACCATATAATATAGTAATATACGGTCGGCCTTTAACAAATCAATGCATAGTAAGTTCATAAACTATAAAGAAAATTATAGGATCATAAACTATAAGATATGAACTAAAAGAAAAGAAATTTGGCCATAATTGTCAATTTACATCCTGAACTTGGTAAAAATTGTCAATTTGCACTGTATATGTCAATTTTAACTTTTTCCATCCAATTTTGTGACATGTGACCTTCACATGAGGGGTATTTTGGTCATTTTATGATATATATATATATAATATATACATTTTTTTTAGAAAAACATAAATATACATAAAAATTACACAAAAATTACATAAAAATTACATTAAAACACAAATATACATAAAAATTACATTAAAAACACAAATATACATAAAAATTACATTAAAAAGTGAATTTTTAGGGTTTAAGTGAATTCTTAAAAATACATTAAAAATAACATTAAAAAGTTGAATTCTTAATTCTTTTTAATGTAAATAATATTTGTGTTTTTCTACAATAAAAAAAATATATCATAAAATGACCAAAATACCCCTCACATGAAGGTCACATATTACAAAATTGTATGAAAAAAATTGAAATTGACGTATAGGGTACAAATTGACAATTTTTACCAAGTTTAGGGGGTAAATTGACGCAATTACAAGTTCATGGTGTAAATTGACAATTATGACCAAGTTTATAGGGTATTTTGACAATTATGCCAAAAGAAAATTACAGGATCATAAACTCTAAGATATAAACTATAAAGAAATTTAACAAATCAATATATGGGCTTTTAAGGCTTTAACAAATCATAATTCATTTTAGTAAACCATTACAGAGGAAAGGAATGAGATAATTATACCTTCCCTTTCTCATATTTTCTTGTCTATTTCATTATCCTCACGTTGTTGCTCATCCAAGTCTCCAAGAGATTTTGCAGTCAAATTCTTAAACAATGAGACAATGAATTATTACCTACCCAGCAATACCACAAAATCACCTGCAAAACAACACTTATCATATATTCATATGCAAGCTGAAGCCTGAAGCCTGAAGCTAATAAGAAATGAAGAATCACACCAGCAATACCATAAAAACACCAACCAAATTGAACAATTACTCAATTATAGAATGCATGTAAATTGTAAATTGAACACCAATTATAGAATGTATGTAAATTGAACAATTGAACACCAACCAAATTGAACAATTGAACACCAACCAAATTGAACAATTGAACAATGAACACCGAGTAACGTCGGCGAGTCGGCGACACCGATGCCAAAGCCACAAACAGACAAGTCTTTTCTGAATTTGGATCACTCTAGAAGAAGAGAAAAATACAGAGAAAGAAGATTGAGAGGCTGAGAGTAGATTATGAATTAACTAGAAGAACCATTGAATCTTTTAAAGAGAAAAATTTTTTGTTTTCAAGATTTTGGAGAGAGTGAAAGACCATATGAATTGACTACTATTATTGCTGGTAATTCTCGAAGAGACGAAGACGCAGAGATGCGTACAAGTCTGGAACAAACCAATTTTTTTTTTTTGCTTTATATATATAACCATATATAAAAAAAATTTGTCCCCCCGAGCCTTGGGAGCTGGGCCGTCACCCAGCCTGTCCTGAGTTGAGAGACTAAAGGTGATTTTTTTCCTAAAAAAAAAGAACTAAATTTAGTTTACTACCTTGAACTTTAGTCTGAAAATCATGTCAGTTCATGCTTTTTTAATTTAATCAGCAATACCCCTGTACTTATTAATTTCATCAATCTAGTCCAATCTGTCAATTTTGACCATTAAGTGCTGATGTGGTTCAAAGTGGGACCCACTTTTGATGATGTGGCGATAATATGGATTTGAGCCACTTCAACACTTAATGGTCAAAATTGACGGAATAGACCAAACTTAACAAATTGATAAGTACAAGGGTATTGTTGATGAAATTAAAATAGAATGGACTGACATGATTTTTGGTCTAAGGTTCAGGGTGGTAATGTGAATTTTGTAAAAAAAAAAAAAAACTCCATGTGCGCCTCTTCAAAAGCAATCTCAAACAAAACTTTTTTTTCCCATTCCGACCAAAAAATACTTCATCACTTTTCGACTAAATAGTGTGAACAACTCCTAGAAAAAAAAATGGAAAATCTGCCCCTCAATTTTAAAAAATAAGTCATTCTCTCTTTAATTGTTAAATTTGTAGATTTACATCCTTATTTCTAGCTAGTAGAGATGAGCAATGGGCGGGTTTGTTGGCTTAGGCTTCAACCCACTGGCCGACCTAAGAATTTCGGGTTGAAATTTGAAAAACTCATTTTCGACCAAATTTACTCACAAACCAACCCACCCAACCCAATAATGTTTTCGGTTGGATTGGGTAAGTTATACGGGTTTGGAATATCTAGGGTAAGAAATAATTAAACTTTGGTAAACTTTTACTCTTTAAATAATTATAAAGCATATCAAATTTGATAGATAAGGGAAAAAATCCATGTTAGCAAAATAGAGTAACCAGTTCTAAGTTTTAATGTAGTTTTTTTGGACAAAAATTATTAGTGCATGTATAAATAGAATTGACATCATCAATTAAAAAAAATTTAAAAAGAGTACGTATTGTAGAACATATTGATCTAGGTAATGTAGTGAGTATGTAATCTTTGTTTTAGCAAATCCACACATTTCACGTGTAAAATATATTGTTGAACCCAATTCTACCCACATATTTCTCGGGTTGGATGAGTTTTAACCCAAAAATTTTGTTCTGTATGACAAAAAAATCCAACCCGCGCAAAAGTGGATGCATGGATTGGCCAGTTAACTCGCCAAAATAACCACCCCTAATTTCAACTAAGAAAAAAAGATATACTAAGCACATGGTAAATTTTTAGAGAAAAAAAATATCAATTCAATTTCAAAAATCACTTCTTCTATTTTATTTACTATTATTTGTATTCATATTATAAAATCATATACTATTTGATTTTTTTGGCCACAAGGCATAGTGTTGCATATATTTGATTCAGATAGACACATTTGTCTTCACATGCCAAGCAAATGTTCTTGTTTTAAGGGAAAAAAATTATGGAACCCAAAAAATATTATGGATAAGTTGCCTCCTTTCATAGTTAATTAGGCGGTAAAGATTTCGACTTTTTCAAAAGTAATAGAGTAGTTTGGTCATTAAGTCTTTCATTTATCATTGTGAATGGTATGTATTTTACATAGGCTTTTAATTTAAAGTTATGCTAATCTAATAGTCATTTAATATCTTTAATCCATATTTGTGCATGTTATAGGGGATTTGTGCAAGAGATTGGTATTGAGTGTAAAATGATGCATTTTGGAGGCTTTTAGTGCATTTCTAACAAGAAGACGAAAAGTCAACCGGTTGACCTCAAAGTCAATTTGTGGTCAACCATGACTTTTGAGTGCTGAAGTGTCAAATATCAAGTCTTGAAAGTGAAGCACAAGAATATTATGGAGAATTGACCAAAAAACCGAGAAGTCAAAGTTTTTCCGAAAAGTCAACTGTTGTCAACCCCAAAGATCAAGATCAAATCAACCTTGTGACTCATCATTTAAAGCTTCTAAAATCAGCCAAGAAAAGTTCCTTGTACGCTATGTAAGCAATGACATCACTCTTTATGATTATTCTTCTTAATAATGACACTTGTCCTTACAAGATCTTTCTCTTATTTTTATTCCCTTTGACTTTGCCATTTTCATTTTATGAGCTAGAAATTAGTGGATTTTACCCTCATGTCCTCACTTACCTTTTCTCCTCCTAACCCACCTAACTTTCCTCTAGGGTAATTGTCACACCCCCAGACCCGAGCCCAATATTATAAGGGAATATGGGTCTCGAATCTGCGGTGTGAGTTGATCGAGGAAACTTATTTCCTCCTTAAAAGAAGTATGAAAATAATAATAATTACAATAAATTGTGAATAAACATATGGATAATACTTATGTTACTGAAATAAAATCGTTATTTTACATGTACTTTATTAACTTCAAAAATAAAAGTAACAACAAAGAAAACCATGCTTATTTTACGGAAAGCATTGGTAGAAAATGTCTGTTATTTATTACAATACGATCTTCCCATCCCATAACATCTACTTCTCTCCTGAAAATAAGAAATGTGTAGCATCATGAGTTACACAACCCAGTAAGCACAGATAGCCAACACATATTAACGTTCTTAAAAACTTATCATAACTGACAAACAAGAACATATTAATTAATTTAATTAGTTCTACCACATATCATGCTTTCATAGAATTAATAGATCAAGGGTCTCTCTGAAGTGAATATTTTGGATTTACTGGTAATAGAACATAAACCGTAATATAACGGGACAAGCCGCAGCACACCCGGTCCTTAATACCGAGCATGTATTGTCACACCCCGAATTTCCAAACAAATAAAAATCCTTTTATAGAACTTCGTGAAACTTCCGAAGGCCATAACTTTTTAATACGATGTCCGTTTTCGACGAATCACATGTCCATGAACTCGTATCGACGAGCTCTACAACTTTCATGAAGAAAGTTTTCCCAAATTATCAACGGGTAAAAAGTTACCTTAATTAACCTTGTGTAACTTATAATTACCACCGTAATTATCGTTTTACGACGAAAACCCCTAAAAATATGAAATCACACCATTTCACTTCAAATTTCACGACCTATTTAATAAAAATAAATCGGAAATTTTCGGGGTATTACAGTCTACCCTCCTTAAAGAAATTTCGTCCCGAAATTTGGACGCAGAATACACCCAAGGTTATCACGACTTCAATTTGAAATCTCAGAATTTTATTCATTAATAACCGGGTAGTACACATCAAACCACAACATAACAAACCACACAACTTCCAAAACACTCAAATTACAATTTCTAAATTGCCTCACAGGGCTTACACTACCAAAAGCCATCCTTAAACCTCCAGTAATGACTTTTTGGATAAGAGGCCGGATAATGCGGAATTACATACATCATCAGTTGGTAGAAATATGCGGCCTCCACGAAACACTTGCAAGTGTCGCAACATTCTCTACCTGCATGCCTATCTCCATCCACATCCCACATGTTCTGGCCAAAAGGACGCCAGAAGCTCGACTCACCACAAGTAAGACACTTACCGGCGGGCAGAAAAACAGTAGTTGACGGAAAATTCATCAACAGATGCTCATGACAAAACTCGGCCTGATGCATCATCCGCTCGACTTCTTCTCTACAATAGTAGATGTTCCATCCGCTTCTCCACTAGTCGAGGGCTTCACACAGTCGCTGCACCATTTTCTCCTGCTCGGCTTGTGGTCCCAATATGATCCTCATCATACATGCTGCATAGAATGCAACATGATGACCTACCACCGAACTGGAACGTGCACCAAAAAAAGTTCCTGGTTTGCATGCCGCATCGAAGTACTCCAGGGCTAAGGGTATGTTGGCCGCTTCCACAAGTACTCGTATTCCCATTCGGAACAGAGACTCCGGGTTCTTCGCTTCCCAGCATCGATTTGCGAAGATGCGCACCTGCAGATCCGCTTCTATAGAACCAGTGGGTCTGGATCCACCATCAAACCCATCCATGTCGATCGCCGCAAAGGTAGACCAGCTATCGGCATAGTCCTTGAAAGTCTTCGAGACACAACGGAGTTCCATTGTGCTCTGCAGGGATGCGGTAGCCACCAACTGGAAAATATACTTCCAGATCTCCACCGGAAGTTCACTCCAATCAGTATTCTTTGATCTCTTACTGCACTCTCCTTTGCTCACCATTTTGCAAATTCTAGTAGATGTGTTTGTTTGAAATCAGATATGAGTTAAGTAACACAGCTCCTTATCCTATGTATTTAAACACAACTTTCCACCGTAAGGGAAACCTTTCTTTAATGTAAGTGCGGTGCACTCAACAACCCACTAAGAATAATTATTGCTCATATCTGTCTCAATTACTCAAAAGTATCGCTCACGATACCAGATTCCGCAAGATTAAATCAACAAAAACTCAGTCTTCCACTAACACCGGTCATAATGACTCTTTTCCTTTTGCTTTCGCATAAATAATTCCTCAAAAGATGCAAGGTCTCACAAGAGTGGAACTGTATGTGGAAAATCCATGCATCGGGAAAAATAATCTTCCACGATCTCCAAGATCTCCAACACTTAGCTGTAAATCAGCCACTCACCTTTGCTTTTGAATTTTCAAATCCTCCACCAACAATAAATATACCCTTACGCATCCACTAACAGATACCTTCCATTAGTGCCATAACCTCCTTTCTCTTTCAAAGAGGACTTCTTCACCCCACTTCTCAGAAATTTACACCAACTCAAACATGTCACGCAAAGTGAATTCGTTCAGTGAATTACTTCAATCTGATCCCTCTGAAAGCCAATTTTTTGAGAGCTTAGATGAAATAATTTCACCAGCAATCGAATTCAACAACGATATCGACATGCTAGACATGCTTCTAGCAGAAGACGAAGCCATTGAAGTAGCCCCAAGTCCACAAGTATCATCTCCACCTGTCGAACCTGGTCCATCCCAACGTATTCCACTGAGGAAGAGCTTCACCAAATACCAAGTCCAAGCATTGAAGGACTTCGTCGAGGCCTTTCCAAAGCCAACTGTTCAACAGCGACAAGATTTGGGTGACCAAATAAGGTTAACGTTTGCACAAGTCTCTGCCTGGGTGATAAAACATCGACCCCAAACGCCTGCCCAAACAACTCGTCAACAAAATTTTCTGCTGAGACAGAAAATCAATGAGCTTCAAGCTCAACTGAGTCAATACCAAGCTGCATTCAGCTGAATCAACTGCAACCATTGTGGGAATCGAGTCACTCCCAATAGTGAGCTACTAAAAGGGATTGAAGAGACTACCCCACAACCTCAGACTCTTCCAATTCCTGCAGTCATCGGTCCAAGGGAAAAGTCTCACATGAGGAGGGATGTTCAAAAGTGTATGTCGATCCCACATCACTCTTCTTCTACACAACAACCATCAGACAACATCAACCGTTCAGAACCTGAAGAAGCATCTGCCGTGGCAGAAGCATCTGTCGTGGCAGACACAACTAAGATTTCTGAAATCATTGTGTCGGTCAGAGATGAGCTAATCATCATGGCATCTGCTGCTGCGCCACTGTGGATCTCTGCACTCAAATCCAGCTCTGTCACGCTTCATGAGTTCCTGAATGAAGCAGAGTACAAGAGAATCTTCACTAACGGTATAGACCTTACTCCCACTAACTTCCAAACTGAAGCTTCTCGCTACACAGCCACTATTCCCCTCAGTCCTGTCGTACTCGTGAATATCTTCATGGATGTGGACCAATGGTCCACCATATTCAGTAGCATCATCTCGAGGGCAACGATCCTTGACGTGTTGTCAACAGGGACAACTGGAATCTACAACGAAACCATCCAAGTCATGACTGCTGAATTCCAGGTGACCAGTCCATCTGTCTCTACTCGTGTAACTCACTTTGTTCGTTATTGCCAACGACAAACAGAACAAAGTTGGGCAATAATTGATGTCTCTGTGGACGGTTTAAGCTCAAATCTGGGTCCACACTCAAAATCTCAATGCAAGAAGCGTCCATCCGGATGCTTAATCCAAGATTTGTTCAACGGCAGCTCTCGTGTCGTATGGGTGGAACATGTTGATGTACAGGATCAAATCATGCACCAAACATACCGAACGCTAGTGGAGTCAGGCTTAGCCTTTGGAGCAAGGCGATGGGTAGAAATACTTCAGAGGCAAGCGGAACGGTTAAATTATTCCGCGGCTGACACTTATCCTCCTCAAGACTTTTGTGTCATACCATCTGTGGAAGGAAGAAGAAACTTGTTGCAGATGGCATGCAGAATAGTGACAGAGTTTTGCACGGACATCGGCAACTCTACTGCTCATGAATGGAAGGTAGCTGAACAAACCAAGTTCAGGGGTTCAGGGATAAGAGTCTCCACCAACAAAATCTGGAACAGGCTGAATAAGCCTCATGCCCTCACTCGAACTGCATCTGCAATAATCCAGCATCATGTCTCTCACAGAAAGCTCCTTGACTTCTTCATTGACGTACAAACTCGGAACCAGTGGGACCACCTAGCATTGGAAAAAGAAGTACAGGAGATTGCACATATCACAACTGGTCATGATCCACGCAATTGTGTCTCCTTGTTGCAAATGCACAACACCTACGTACTCCAAGAAAGTTGTACTGATTCAACAGGGTCATACGTAATTTATGCCCCTATTAGTCAGTCAACGGTGCAGAAGTTAATAGGCGGTTGTGAGTTAGGTACAGTTGTATTCCTAACTTCAGGTTTTTCAATTCTACCAGATATGCCTACTGCTGGAAGAACAGAAGGGATCTCAGACAATCCATACATTGGTTGTCTAGTAACGGTAGCAACACAGATCTCTACTGAGTTACTGAAGAACAAGAAAGGGTCAGTGGATCAAGTCTGTCGTTTGATCCAGGGTACGGTTGAGAGAATTAGAAATGTAGCCATGTAAGACTATCATATAAGGAATTGTAATTTGTACTTTATATTCTTAACAACACAACAGCACTGAAGAGCACATGATGGGGATCCGCCGCGGTCGGGCCATCACTCAATAAATACTGTGTGCTATTAAGCATACGAAGTAACCATTACTTGGATGATTCTAAGAACCTAACGCCAAACCCTAACCGATCCTAAGCTCTAAACCCTAACTTTACTTCACAACTCAACTTATCTCAACACTTCTCTAGAGCATTCCATAGCTCATTCATTCCCTTAGAGCATTCCATTGCTCTGATACCAAACTGTCACACCCCGAATTTCCAAACAAATAAAAATCCTTTTATAGAACTTCGTGAAACTTCCGAAGGCCATAACTTTTTCATACGATGTCCGTTTTCGACGAATCACATGTCCATGAACTCGTATCGACGAGCTCTACAACTTTCATGAAGAAAGTTTTCCCAAATTATCAATGGGTAAAAAGTTACCTTAATTAACCTTGTGTAACTTATAATTACCACCGTAATTATCGTTTTACGACGAAAACCCCTAAAAATATGAAATCACACCATTTCACTTCAAATTTCACGACCTATTTAATAAAAATAAATCGGAAATTTTCGGGGTATTACATGTATACTCAAGGATCCTTAATACCCTAGTAGTATAGTAGTGCACTACCTGAAGGGACTAGAGCCCACAACTAACTCTGAACGACAAAATTCCATTCTTACCAGAAATTCACTCAAGCACGAGATTAACTATCTCTTGGCCTCGTAACTTCTTAATCACTAGTAAGATTAACGTAATAAAAGTTTGGTACAAAATAGGTACCGTAGTGTTCTAATTACATATAACTTGCAGCAAATAACCATATGTAGATAGATGAGAAAAGCTCATAAGCTATATACATGTCTTAGGTAAAATTAGAACATACCAACAAGTATATAAGCACATATTCAATAAAGCAAGTAATTGCAATAATCAAGAATATATGTGCATATATAAGGAGAATTAAGAAGACACAAAATAAAAATTGTAATCTTTTATTAGTGTCAGTAGTCCACTTTGTAAGAATGAGCTGGTTATATCCTTTGTTCCATGTCATGGGAAACATCTCTTTGATGTTCATATGGTCCTCAAAGTTATCATGAACCATCAAGGTTCATTGTCCAAATGTCCAATTCATATATAATTCCCTTAAATTGGGATTTAACCAAGGTAACACTATGTCATAGAGTCCTTAACTGTGATATCATTAGAGTGAAAATTTGTGTTTAACTCAGGATGATTAAGCTCCAAAGTTTACATTAATTCCCGACAACTTTGAATCCTAGAATTAGCTTGTTTTAAGCTCTATTGTAAGAATTATTTTGTTGTGTACGTGTTACCGTTAGTCCTCAAACTTTCCAGTTTAAGAGTTCATGTTACTAGCTTCGTTTTGGTATAAAATACAAAAAAAATGGTTCACAAACGACTGAACTATGTACGTTTAAAGTTATGGACGTGTTTAAAGTTTCCGGCAAGTTTGGCCGGGAAAAATCTTAAAAGTTTTGAGGTTTCAAACGTTTTTTATGCTTAAAAATTCATATAAAACATACCTACAGTCTGTGAAACCCTTTAGATATTAAAAATATGCAGTTTAGTTGACAAAATAAGAAGAGAATTGAAATTCGCGATTTTTCGAAAACCGGAGAACTCAAGAACAACCGGATTCTGGAAATTTTCCAGAAAATATAGAATCTTGTCTTAGCCATAACTTACTCATTCCTTAACCTTTTTTTAGTGATTCAAAAGGCTAAATTGAAGTATTTTTAACGTAGAATCCATATAATTAACCAGAAGCAACAAATAATTAAGTTTTCTACACGGGAATTGAAGGTTACAGAGGCAACGTTTCCATTTCTTTCTTTTTCTTTTTGTTTCGAACTTGATTAATCAATTAATCAAAGCTTAAAAGAAAGAGAATATATGAAGGTTTCTCATGTACTTACCTAGAGCAAACAGGTTGGTGAGTTCCGAGCTAGACTCCAAGTGTTAGACTTAAGATCTTACAGATAGACTTGTGGTTGACTCAAGCCTGCCGTCTCTATTTTTAGGTGTGTGATGAACTAAATGATCAGCTGTATTTATAGGCAATAGTCAGTATGTTTAACTCAGTTTCAAACTCTCAAGTTGGCCTTGGCATGCCTCAAAAGGATTTGAGATATACTAATTAATGAGCAAGCTGACAATCTTCTTAATTATTTGTTAACCTCAATAATTATCTAAAAAGGGTTATTTGCTTCTATATGCAATCATGATCACAAAAGCCTTACGTAGTCAACTAGCCACACAACATAATTCCATTTCAATGATCATTCTAAGTGAAATATGTAGTTACCTGAACACCAATAATAATTTGAAATATGCGTAAGGGGCGTATAAAGAAAGTAATCATGATTATGAGAGGTTTTCTTGTGTGTATTAGAATTCCAACTCATGTGGAATTTCTAATTTAATTTATTAACCTAAAATATGCATGAGAATACGTTGTAAAACGTCGTAATTTCCTGAAAGGTTTTAGGCAACGTGGAGCGATCTAAGGCTTATGGGGCCCTATACTCGACTATTGTTTAAATAAAAAGATTCGGGTTATTACAGTAATCAAGCCATTTTACCTCCCTATTTCCTACATTTTGGACTCTTAGATCCTTAGATTAGATCCTAACCATTCACCATTAGTTGCCTTAGTATATATTCTTTATTTTTGCGTCATTTGGGTATCCATCAATCTAGAGACCAGCCTAGACTCACAAATTATCACCCATTTTCTCTCCCAAAGCTTCTCTTACCTTAAGAATATCGTCTAGCCGACCGGTCAAACCCTTGATGTTGTTCTCTTCCACCACCATTTACATCACTTTCTAGCCACCATTTCCACTTTCATTCTTCACAAGAGTTGCTCTTGGGACACCATTTTACAATATTCATTAAGCTTCTGTTGAGATTTCTCACTCCACTTTCAAGAGCATCTACAAACAACAAGGAACTTGAAGTTGAAGCAAGTAGAGGAAGAAGGAAAAAGAGTGGGGCCTCCAAGCCATCTTCATTGAGCTTTTCTATCCCTTATCTCATCCTATTTGTAATTCATTTCAATTGCATAACAATTATGATGTCTCTTATAGATATTAGTGAGTAGTCCTAAGGTTGGGGACTAGGGTTGCATGTGTGCCCTAATCCAATGCTTGTATGAACATGGTTTGATATTAATGTTGATGATTCATGATTTGGTATGCTTATTGTTGCCTACAAAATTGTCTCGGCCGGAATAGCCGAGGAGTTTAGGAACAAATGTCCTTCTAGAATGAATTGCGGGGCGTACCAGCACACGACCGAATAGCCAAGTGTGCAAATATAGATATAGTGCACGTGTATCTGATTTCGTCGAGCGATTGTTAGCCGAGGAAGGAACTTAATCCCGGTTGATGGTTCGATGCTTTAGAATCAAGGACTTTTGGCTGTTCACAGGATGAGTCGAACGATGATTGGTAATTGAATATTTATGTTAAAACTACTCCTAGTGCAAAAAATTGAGTGCGGAAGGTAAGTGCAAGAAATTAAACAAAAATTGAGTAAAAAACATAAATTGTAAAGAGCGATAAGTAAATAACAATATTGAAAACGACTTGAAAAATGAACGATTGAAGAACAAGCGGCCGAAAATCTATCAACTATCCCTAAAAGTAGTAATGAAAAAAATTGAAATCATACTAAGTTACAAGGAAAATGGCTTGAACTAGTAGTGCTAACAACTAATGAATTGAAGGAAATGTCTATCTAACTCTGGAGCTAAGAAAAACGATTGGAAACCCATGATGGGTTGTTGACTGGAGTTGTGTGTTCATGTATTGTAGATATCGAATGGTTGAAGAATGCTTCTATTTATATTGGTTCGGTTGCTACTCGAACTTATCTCTGGACTCTTTGTGTTGGAGTGAAACTCAGCTGCTTGCTTACTTGAAACTCTATCATTGGCTGATCTTAATGTAAATCTTGTGGGCGTCTAAACATGAATGAAACTCTCTCTTGAGCGGTTGTAGCTAATCTTGATTGGAACTTTACTTCAACGGTTGCTTGTTGATCTTCGAACGGTAATCTAGAATACAAACTCTTTTTCAGATATCTCTTTACCGGCTGATAACTTCTTCGATCAGCAATCTGCTACTTATCCTCTAAGAAGTTGAGTTAGAATACACTTCTGATTCGAATGAATTGTGAAACTTTTGGCCGATGGGTTTAGGATTGAACCTTATTCATCATTAACTAATAATGGTCGTTCATATAAACAATAAACGTTCATGGATTACTTTAAAGACTTATAACCGAACCAACTTAATAATGCCCAAATATACTTTCATTTACCGTCCGAACCAATAGCTAAATATTTGGACGGCTGTGCATCTCCATTTTATTTATTATAGGCCAAACCAAATATTTAATCAATTACCGGCCAAAGTTGGGTGGATCCAACTTGAAACACTAAATTGGACGACCGGCCGGTAACTAACTTTACCGTTCGTTCATTGTCATTCCCGACCGGTCATAGGAGAAATTATGATGAATCGACCGTTTGAGCTTTTATTTGGTTAGACATGCAAATGTGGGTACAAACAGATTAACAATAGATCTTGTTTTTAACTTCCTTCATGTTCCAACAAATACATTGATTTTTTCTTCGAATATCTTCTTTTCATCTTCAGAAAATCATGAAACCGGCTGAACTGAACCAAATTAAAAATATAGTATGGTCCTGCTCACTTTCTCAGTCTTGAACCAAAATCAAATTGAACTGATAAACAAATTCCATTTTCGGTCAATAATTTCTACTTAAAATTGAAATTAAATACATACCCCCGCTCTACTTAAAACTCAACTGAACTCAATAAGATGTAGGGGGGTGTATTCAATTTAGAGTCTACATGATTTTTTTGTATTTTATAAGTTCATGGGTATTCAATTAGGATTTGAAAAAATCCTTTAAAATCTTGTTGTATTCAATTAAGATTTTAAAATATCCCTACAAATCTGATGGTATTTAAAACTCCAATAATTTTTGAAGATTTTATCAAATGCTTGATTGTGGAGGATTCTAGAGGGGTTGGTATAAATATCAAAACCCAAAACAAAGCCGCTCATCTGACTAGAGATTTTGACGTATTCTCTTTTTGGCGCTGAAGATGAAAAGCTAGAATATGAACGATCTCTTTCTGTACGAACTGACCTCTTTCTATTCTCTACCATCCAAGGTAATTTCTTATATTTTTTTCTCTATTCATGTTATTGATGCATATTCAAACCCATGAGCTATGTTTTTAGGGTTTATTGTATTGTAATTAGGGTTTGTAGCTCAGGATAATTTTGCCCTTGGGGGGTGTGATGTTCTGTAGAATTGTAGATATTCATTGCATGTGTTTGTTTTTTGTTTTTGTTTGAGTTATTAGCGTCTCCTATAGCTTGAAATATAACCCATATTTTGGTTAATTGTCTTCTCTTTGTGTATGTCTGTTAGTATTACTATTGATACGGGTGTATCTCTGTAATACCCCGAAAATTTCCGTATTATTTTTATAAAATAGTTCGTGAAATTTGAAGTGAAATGGTGCGATTTCATATTTTTAGAGGTTTTCGTCGTAAAACGATAATTACGGCGGTAATTATAAGTTACACAAGGTTAATTAAGGTAACTTTTTATCAGTTGAGAATTTGGGAAAACTTCCTTAATGAAAGTTGTAGAACTCGTCGAATCGAATTCGTAGGAATTTGGTTCACCGAAAACGGACATCGTATGAAGAAGTTATGGCCCTCGGAAGTTTGGTCGAAAGTGTATAAATATGGGGTAATTTTCATAAAAATCAGAAAATACCCGGAAAATTCCGGAAACTTCCGGAATTCTCCCAAGCAGACCCGCGGACCCGCCGTTGACCCGCCGACCCGACCCGGCGCGTGCCGGCGCGTCCCGCCACTTCCGGCGACGGGCCGGCCACCCACCGACGCAGACCGGCGTCGCCGGTCGACCGGTGGTGCTCCCCGCCACCAGATCTCGCCGGAAGTTAGCAGATCGTGCGGCGGCAGATTCGGGAAACGTCGACCCGGCCACCGGCGACGTTTCCGGCCACCTCCGGCGATGAACCTTCTTGGGTTTTGCTCCCCTCCTCCCCAGCAACCTCCCCATGGTGGTGGATCACGGCGGCACGGCCTAGATCGGCGGCAACGACGATTTGCACTTTTTGGGATCAAAAACCCACCGACACCGATTCCGGCCACTTCCACTCCGATCCAGACCTCGAGGTAGTTATCAAAATTGTTGGGATTGTTGTGATCTACATTCTGGTAAAATTTGGTGTCAATCGGACCACCTTGACCGGCGGTCTGACCACCGCCGGCGGCGGCGCGTGGTAGGCGCGTCCGGACGGTCCGGGAGCAGTCCTTTGCTCCGTTTGGCTTGTTTCGTCGATACGAACAACTTTCGTGTTTTGACTTTTGTCAAATTCGGTCGTTTGACCGATGGTCAATTAACCCGATTTATCGGATCGTACGATTTACGATTCGAGAGATCCGACCGTCAGATGATCAGCAAATTTGATCGTGTGGTTAATATTGAGATTATAAGCATGTTGGACCGTTGGATTATTGAAATTAGATCGTTTGATCAACGATCAATTATGCAATGATTATGGATCGTTAGATCCGTGATGATCCGACCGTTGGATCATCACCATTTTTGGATATGATGTTAGGATGCTAGAAATAAGCATGTTGATGGATTTTGGAAGTTTTGGATTTCGTGTGGGACCCGTTGATGAATAGTAGACGTGGGACCCACGTTGACCGACGGTTGACTTTTGGTCAAACTGTCCTGAATTATGATTATTAATGTCTAAGTGACATTTGAGGATTAATGTATCGTTTAGGAATCTATGATATGCTAAGTGGACTATTGCATGTTCATAGGAAATTGTGGAATCATAGAAGCTTCCGGATAACATTGTCGATTCCTGGTTTCTATTTGAAGACGCAGCAGGAATTAGAGGTGAGTGAATCTCACGATGTTTTTATATATGAATATTAATTCATATTGTGTTGTTGTGATTTTGGTGTTAAAACAATATTTGAAAAATGTTCATCTTATTGTTTTAATTTGTGAATTTTGTGGGAACACAATAATTCTATTAAGATATTGTGTTTGCCTATTTGAATGATTTTGTACAAACGGATTGTCCTGGGGACACCGTTAAATGGGTGAAAAATGGTAGCCCATCAGTTAGAGCTCTAGACTGCATATTGTTTGGTTAACTTGATGTATTAAAAGGAGAAGAAAAATAGTATTCTCACTTTTAATCAGGCGAAGTTAAAAATAACTTGATGTATTAAATGTGAGATGCATCTCACTTTTAATCAGGCTAAGTTATAAATGATTTTGTGTGAGTAAAGATCGAGGGTTTATATTATTTAATATACTGGATTACCCTGGTATTAACATACACGTTTATGGGGCGTGTGGGGTTAAAATACGTGGTATGGGACACGTAGGTTCAGTATATTAGATAATACGAATCTTCCGGATTTGAAATGGAACTTTTGAGTTAAATGATTCTTTGAAAATAAAACATAGATTACTCATACCAGCTTCGTAAGCTGACCGGGTTTGTTGATATAACCCGGTACACTATTCCACGGTGTAGTGGTTATACCTGCAGGTTAGGATAACCAGGAGTAAGCAAGGCTGCATACATATTATTGGTTTATAAGACTTCCGCTGTTTATGTAATAAACTCTGATGGATTAATTATTTAATATTTTGTAATAACAATTTATTATTTAATTATGGCTTGTAATATGTAACCCTAAAGAACGGGTCAGCATTTACATTTATTGGGCATGGAGTATATAGTTGTACTCGAATTAAAAGAAAAAAATTCTAGTGCATATTTGTATTTGATATTCCATGTAGTCACATTCCCGAAATTGATTTGTAATTAAAGGCAAAATGCCTTATTAATTGATTTGAAAATCGGGGCGTGACAGATTGGTATCAGAGCAAAACAATGCTCTAAGGAAGTGATTGAGCAATGGAACGCTCTAAGGAAATGAAACGAGTTTTGGAATTGAGAAGTGAAGTTAGGGTTTAGAGCTTAGGATCGGTTTAGGGTTGGCGTTAGGTTTTTAGATTCATCCAAGTGATGGTTACTTTGTATACTTAATTACACACAGTATTTATCGAGTGATGGCCCGACCGCGGCGGATCCCCATCATGTGCTCTTCAGTGCTGTTGTGTTGTTAAGAATATAAAGTACAAATTACAATTCCTTATACGGTAGTCTTACATGGCTACATTCCTAACTCTCTCAACCGTACCCTGGATCAAACGACAGACTTGATCCACTGACCCTTTCTTATTCTTCAGCAACTCAGTAGAGATCTGTGTTGCTACCGTTACTAGACAACCAATGTACGGATTGTCTGAGACCCCTTCTGTCCTTCCAGCAGTAGGCATATCAGGTAGGATCGAGAAACCCGAAGTTAGGAATACAATTGTACCTAACTCACAACCACCTATTAACTTCTGCACCGTTGACTGACTAATAGGAGCATAAATCACGTATGACCCTGTTGAATCAGTACAACTTTCTTGGAGTATATAGGTGTTGTGCATTTGCAACAAGGAGACACAATTGCGTGGATCATGACCAGTTGTGATGTGTGCAATCTCCTGTACTTCTTTTTCCAATGCTAGATGGTCCCACTGGTTCCGAGTTTGTACGTCAATGAAGAAGTCAAAGAGCTTTCTGTGAGAGACATGATGCTGGAATATTGCAGTTGCAGTTCGAGTAAGACCATGAGGCTTATTCGGCCTATTCCAGATTTTGTTAGTGGAGACTCTTATCCCCGAACCCCTGAACTTGGTTTGTTCAGCTACCTTCCATTCATGAGCAGTAGAGTTGCCGATGCCTGTGCAGAAATCCGTCACTAATCTGCATGCCATCTGCAACAAGTTTCTTCTTCCTTCTACCGATGGTATGACACAAAAGTCTTGAGGTGGATGAGTGACAGCCGCAGAATAATTGAACCGTTCTGCTTGTCTCTGAAGTATTTCTACCCATCGCCTTGCTCCAAAGGCTAAGCCTGACTCCACTAGCGTTCTGTATGATTGGTGCATGAGTTGATCTCGTACATCAACATGTTCCACCCATACGACACGAGAGCTGCCGTTGAACAAATCTTGGATTAAGCATCCGGATGGACGCTTCTTGCATTGAGATCTGGGGTGTGGACCCAGATTTGAACTTAAACCCTCCACAGAGACATCAACTATGGCCCAACTCTGTTCTGTTTGTCGTTGACAATAACGAACAAAGTGAGTGACACGAGTGGAGACAGATGGAGTGGTTACCTGGAACTCGGCAGTCATGACTTGGATGGTGTCGTGGTAGTTTTCAGTAGTCCCTGTTGACAAGACATCAAGGATACTCGCCCTTGAAATGATGCTACTGAATATGGTGGACCATTGGTCCACATCCATGAAGAAATTCAAGAGTACGACAGGACTAAGAGGAATTGTGGCTGTGTAGCGTGAAGCTTCAGTTTGGAAGTTAGTAGGTGTAAGATCTATACCGTTAGTGAAGATTCTCTTGTACTCTGCTTCATTCAGGAACTCATGAAGCGTGGCAGAACTGGATTTGAGTGCAGAGATCCACAGTGGCGCAGCAGCAGATGCCATGATGATTAGCTCATCTCTGACCGACACAATGATCTCAGAAATCTTGGCTGTGTCTGCCACGACAGATGCTTGTTCAGGTTCTGAGTGGATGTTGATGTTGTCTGGTTGTTGGTGTGTAGAAGAAGAGTGAGGTGTGGACGACATACACTTTTGCACATCTTTCCTCATGCGAGACTTTTCCCTTGGACCGATGACTGCAGGAATTGGAAGAGTCTGAGGTTGTGGGGTAGTCTCTTCAATCCCTTTTAGTAGCTCACTATTGGGAGTGACTCGATTTCCACAATGGTTGCAGTTGATTCGGCTGAATGCAGCTTGGTACTGACTAATTTGAGCTTGAAGCTCATTGATTTTCTGTCTCAGCAGAAAATTTTGTTGACGAGTTGTTTGGGCAGGCGTTCGGGGTCGATGCTTTATCACCCAGGCAGAGACTTGTGCAAACGTTAACCTTATTTGGTCACCCAAATCTTGTCGCTGTTGAACAGTTGGCTGTGGAAAAGCCTCGACGAAGTCCTTCAATGCTTGGACTTGGTATTTGGTGAAGCTCTTCCTCAGTGGAATACGTTGGGATGGACCAGGTTCAGCTTGTGGAGATGATACTTGTGGACTTGGGGCTACTTCAATGGCTTCGTCTTCTGCTAGAAGCATGTCTAGCATGTCGATATCGTTGTTGAATTCTATTGCTGGTGAAATTATTTCATCTAAGCCCTCAAAAAATTGGCTTTCAGAGGGATCAGATTGAAGTAATTCACTGAACGAATTCACTTTGCGTGACATGTTTGAGTTGGTGTAAATTTCTGAGAAGTGGGGTGAAGAAGTTCTCTTTGAAAGAGAAAGGAGGTTATGGCACTAATGGAAAGTATCTGTTAGTGGATGCGTAAGGTGTATATTTATTGTTGGTGGAGGATTTGAAAATTTCAAAAGCAAAAGTGAGTGGCTGATTTACAGCTAATTGTCGGAGCCCTTGGAGATCGTGGAAGATTTTTTTTCCCCGATGCATGGATTTTCCACATACAGTTCCACTCTTGTGAGACCTCGCATCTTTTGAGGAATTAATTATGCGAAAGTTAAAGTAAAGAGCCATTATGATCGACGTTAGTGGAAAACTGAGATTTTGTTGATTTAAATCTTGTGGAATCTTGCATCGTGGGCGATACTTTTGAATAATTGAGACAGATATGAGCAATAATTATTCTTAGTGGGTTGTTGAGTGCACCGCACTTACATTAAAGAAAGATTTCCCTTACGGTGGAAAGTTGTGTTTAAATACATAGGATAAGGAGCTGTGTTACTTAACTCATATCTGATTTCAAACAAACACATCTACTAGAATTTGCAAAATGGTGAGCAAAGGAGAGTGCAGTAAGAGATCAAAGAATACTGATTGGAGTGAACTTCCGGTGGAGATCTGGAAGTATATATTCCAGTTGGTTGCTACCGCATCCCTGCAGAGCACAATGGAACTCCGTTGTGTCTCGAAGACCTTCAAGGAGTATGCCGATAGCTGGTCTACTTTGGCAGCGATCGACATGGATGGATTCGATGGTGGATCCAGACCCACTGGTTCTATAGAAGCATGTCTAGCATGTCGATATCGTTATCAAATTCGATTGCTGGTGAAATTATTTCATCTAAGCCCTCAAAGAATTGGCTTTCTGAGGGATCAGATTGAAGTAATTCACTGAATGAATTCACTTTGCGTGACATGTTTGAGTTGGTGTAAATTTCTGAGAAGTGGGGTGAAGAAGTTCTCTTTGAAAGAGAAAGGAGGTTATAGCACTAATGGAAAGTATCTGTTAGTGGATGCGTAAGGGGTATATTTATTGTTGGTGGAGGATTTGAAAATTTCAAAAGCAAAAGTGAGTGGCTGATTACAGCTAATTGTCGGAGACTTTGGAGATCGTGGGAGATTTTTTTTCCCGATGCATGGATTTTCCACATACAGTTCCACTCTTGTGAGACCTCGCATCTTTTGAGGAATTAATTATGCGAAAGTTAAAGTAAAGAGTCATTATGACCGGTGTTAGTGGAAGACTGAGTTTTTGTTGATTAAATCTTGTGGAATCTTGTATCGTAGGCGATACTTTTGAGTAATTGAGACAGATATGAGCAATAATTATTCTTAGTGGGTTGCTGAGTGCACCGCACTCGCATTAAAGAAAGGTTTCCTTACGGTGGGAAATTTTGTCTTAAATACATGGGATAAGGAGTTGTGTTACTCACCTCATATCTGATTTCAAACAAACACATCTACTAGAATTTGCAAAATGGTGAACAAAGGAGAGTGCAGCAAGCGATCAAGGAATACTGACTGGAGTGAACTTCCAGTGGAAATCTGGAAGTACATATTTCAGTTAGTGGCAACCGCATCCCTGCAGAGCACAATGGAACTCCGTTGTGTCTCGAAAGACTTCAAGGAGTATGCTGACAGTTGGTCCACTCTTGCGGCGATCGATATGGATGGGTTCGATGGTGGATCCAGACCCACAGGCTCTATAGAAGCGGACAGGCAGGTGCGCATCTTCGCAAATCGATGCTGGGAAGCGAAGAACCCGGAGTCTCTGTTCCGAATGGGAATACGAGTACTCGTGGAGGCAGCGAATATATCTCTAGCCCTGGAGTACTTCGATGCGGCATGCAAACCAGGAACATTCTATGGTTCGCGTCCCAGTTCGGTGGTAGGTCATCATGTTGCATTTTATGCAGCATGTATGATTAAGATGATTTTAGGACCACGAGCCGAGCAGCAGAAAACGGTGCAGCGACTGTGTGAAGCCCTCGACTGGTGGAGAAGCGGATGGAACATCTACTACTGTAGACAAGAAGTCGAGCGGATGATGCATCAGGCTGAGTTTTGTCATGAGCATCTTTTATTGTATTTTCCGTCGACTACTGCTTTCCTGCCCGCTGGTAAATGTCTTACTTGCGGTGAGTCAAGTTTTTGGCGTCCTTTTGGCCAGGACATGTGGGACGTGGATGGAGATAGGCATGCAGCTAGAGAATGTTGCGACACTTGCAAGTGTTTCGTGGAGGCAGCATATTTCTACCAGCTGATGATGTATGGAATTCCGAGACATCCGGCCTCTTATCCACGAAGTCACTACTGGAGGTTTAAGGATGGCTTCTGGTAGTTAATGCCCTGTGAGACATTTTAGAATTTGTAATAGGTGTATTTCTGAAGTTGTGTGGATGTTTATGTTTTGGCTTGATATGTACTACCTAAGTTGTTATGAATAAAACTTTGGATTTTAGAATCAAGTTGCAATAACCTTGGGTGTACTCTGCGTCCTAATTTCGGGACGAAATTTCTTTAAGGAGGGTAGACTGTAATACCCCGAAAATTTCCGTATTATTTTTATAAAATAGTTCGTGAAATTTGAAGTGAAATGGTGCGATTTCATATTTTTAGAGGTTTTCGTCGTAAAACGATAATTACGGCGGTAATTATAAGTTACACAAGGTTAATTAAGGTAACTTTTTATCAGTTGAGAATTTGGGAAAACTTCCTTAATGAAAATTGTAGAACTCGTCGAATCGAATTCGTAGGAATTTGGTTCACCGAAAACGGACATCGTATGAAGAAGTTATGGCCCTCGGAAGTTTGGTCGAAAGTGTATAAATATGGGGTAATTTTCATAAAAATCAGAAAATACCCGGAAAATTCCGGAAACTTCCGGAATTCTCCCAAGCAGACCCGCGGACCCGCCGTTGACCCGCCGACCCGACCCGGCGCGTGCCGGCGCGTCCCGCCACTTCCGGCGACGGGCCGGCCACCCACCGACGCAGACCGGCGTCGCCGGTCGACCGGTGGTGCTCCCCGCCACCAGATCTCGCCGGAAGTTAGCAGATCGTGCGGCGGCAGATTCGGGAAACGTCGACCCGGCCACCGGCGACGTTTCCGGCCACCTCCGGCGATGAACCTTCTTGGGTTTTGCTCCCCTCCTCCCCAGCAACCTCCCCATGGTGGTGGATCACGGCGGCACGGCCTAGATCGGCGGCAACGACGATTTGCACTTTTTGGGATCAAAAACCCACCGACACCGATTCCGGCCACTTCCACTCCGATCCAGACCTCGAGGTAGTTATCAAAATTGTTGGGATTGTTGTGATCTACATTCTGGTAAAATTTGGTGTCAATCGGACCACCTTGACCGGCGGTCTGACCACCGCCGGCGGCGGCGCGTGGTAGGCGCGTCCGGACGGTCCGGGAGCAGTCCTTTGCTCCGTTTGGCTTGTTTCGTCGATACGAACAACTTTCGTGTTTTGACTTTTGTCAAATTCGGTCGTTTGACCGATGGTCAATTAACCCGATTTATCGGATCGTACGATTTACGATTCGAGAGATCCGACCGTCAGATGATCATCAAATTTGATCGTGTGGTTAATATTGAGATTATAAGCATGTTGGACCGTTGGATTATTGAAATTAGATCGTTTGATCAACGATCAATTATGCAATGATTATGGATCGTTAGATCCGTGATGATCCGACCGTTGGATCATCACCATTTTTGGATATGATGTTAGGATGCTAGAAATAAGCATGTTGATGGATTTTGGAAGTTTTGGATTTCGTGTGGGACCCGTTGATGAATAGTAGACGTGGGACCCACGTTGACCGACGGTTGACTTTTGGTCAAACTGTCCTGAATTATGATTATTAATGTCTAAGTGACATTTGAGGATTAATGTATCGTTTAGGAATCTATGATATGCTAAGTGGACTATTGCATGTTCATAGGAAATTGTGGAATCATAGAAGCTTCCGGATAACATTGTCGATTCCTGGTTTCTATTTGAAGACGCAGCAGGAATTAGAGGTGAGTGAATCTCACGATGTTTTTATATATGAATATTAATTCATATTGTGTTGTTGTGATTTTGGTGTTAAAACAATATTTGAAAAATGTTCATCTTATTGTTTTAATTTGTGAATTTTGTGGGAACACAATAATTCTATTAAGATATTGTGTTTGCCTATTTGAATGATTTTGTACAAACGGATTGTCCTGGGGACACCGTTAAATGGGTGAAAAATGGTAGCCCATCAGTTAGAGCTCTAGACTGCATATTGTTTGGTTAACTTGATGTATTAAAAGGAGAAGAAAAATAGTATTCTCACTTTTAATCAGGCGAAGTTAAAAATAACTTGATGTATTAAATGTGAGATGCATCTCACTTTTAATCAGGCTAAGTTATAAATGATTTTGTGTGAGTAAAGATCGAGGGTTTATATTATTTAATATACTGGATTACCCTGGTATTAACATACACGTTTATGGGGCGTGTGGGGTTAAAATACGTGGTATGGGACACGTAGGTTCAGTATATTAGATAATACGAATCTTCCGGATTTGAAATGGAACTTTTGAGTTAAATGATTCTTTGAAAATAAAACATAGATTACTCATACCAGCTTCGTAAGCTGACCGGGTTTGTTGATATAACCCGGTACACTATTCCACGGTGTAGTGGTTATACCTGCAGGTTAGGATAACCAGGAGTAAGCAAGGCTGCATACATATTATTGGTTTATAAGACTTCCGCTGTTTATGTAATAAACTCTGATGGATTAATTATTTAATATTTTGTAATAACAATTTATTATTTAATTATGGCTTGTAATATGTAACCCTAAAGAACGGGTCAGCATTTACATTTATTGGGCATGGAGTATATAGTTGTACTCGAATTAAAAGAAAAAAATTCTAGTGCATATTTGTATTTGATATTCCATGTAGTCACATTCCCGAAATTGATTTGTAATTAAAGGCAAAATGCCTTATTAATTGATTTGAAAATCGGGGCGTGACAATCTCCTAGCTAGCTTAGAGGAAGGAAGGCCTAAGAGGAGCTTACCTGCGTGATTATGTTAGGAATTGAATAAATTCCTACTGCATATTATGTTTTAATTCTCATATCTTATGTTAGGTTTACATTGTTATTTTGCTGTTTTGTAAGACTTTGATTGATTGAGATATATGATATAAGAAAACGTGGCTTTGGCTGTAAATGCTTGTGAGTTCTTGATCATTCTATTTCTAGTGCATGTCAAGTCAAGCTAGAGGTGTGTGTTCGAACTAGTTCCCCATTAATTATTTTTGAGTAACAATATTGATTCATTGATGATGATATACCTTTGTCTATCAAAATTTCAATACCTCCTTTAACAGAGCTTCCAAAGCTTCCAAGTATATTTGATCAATACCTCCTTACTGTATAAGGTCTTTTGTGTCTGTTCTTTTGGCCCCTTTGTTGGTTCTTTTGTTGTAATATTCCCTTTGCCAAAAACAAAAGTATATTTGATCAATTGATCGATCATCTGCAACAATTCTGGGTAAAGGACACCATTTATTAGCCACTAATGTCTTTTGTCTTTTTTCCATTAGCCACTAATTTTGTTTGTCCTTTTCCCAAAACCCTTTTATTAGCCACCAATGTCATAACCTATTTATTAGTCACCAATGTCCTTTGTCTTTTTTCATGGCCACAATATTAGTCACTAATGTCCTTTGTCATTTTCCCAAAACACCTTTAATATCAACCAATATTTTTTGTCTTTTTTCCCAAAACCCCTTTATTTGTCACCAATGTCAACCAATGACCACCCCTCTATTGGACACCAACCATTGGTATCCTTTGCCCCCCATTGTTGTAGAGTGCATGGTAGTACACCAAAAACAATACTTGGGGCCGGGGTTCTGTTCAGTTTTTTGTTTTCTTAGTTTCCTTTGTTTGATGGTTTTTGGTTCATGCTGCTATATATATATATTTCGAGGAGCTGCTCCATACGTTTCTTTCTTGTGTATTTGTAGTCTAGTTTGGTGACATTGTTTTTTATTAGCAGCATGAAAAGGGTTCTGGAAATATTTTTGGTGCCATTTTCTTTTGTTAGCAGCATGAAAAGTGAAATACAACATAAGGCTAGGAACCAGCAGAACTAAGAAAAAAAATGTCTAGTGTCTTCACTTGTTTCATGGTATTAATTGGTAAGTCATTATGTATAGGTTCAGCACATGATTCAAAAGTGCTAAATGATGCCTTATCAAGGAGAAATAGACTTGAAGTGCCTCAAGATAATTAATTAATTTATTTCTTTATGAACTTTCAATATAAAGAAAATCACATTTGCTCGGACTTGGTAGTTTTTCTTTTTATCGTTTTGGTTTCTATGAGCTTAATTTTATGTGTATGACATGCTAATTAAAATGTATTGTATTTTTAGGAAAATATTTTCTAGTGGATTGTGGATTTGCTTATGTGTTCGATATCATCTCAAAAATTTTGGTGGTCAAGGTCACCACCCCCGAAATGCAAGCGAGTTGTCAAAATGTAAGCTAAGAATCAAGACAATGACAATGAAAATAATGAGCAACAAAGGGATGATGAGAATCAAGAGGGTTATGATGATAATGAGGTTGGAATGGCGGAGTATGCTTCTTTATAATGTTATTTTTTTAATTGTCTTTGCATTTTCAATAATGTATTCTTTTGGTTGTTTTTGTATTTTCAATGATGTATTTTGACATACATAAAGAGTTTTTCTATCGGAATCTCCAAATTTACTTACTTGACCTCTGTACTTTTTACACCTCCTAATAAATTTTTCAAATACTAAATTTTCTCACTAAACTTCACTAAACTTCCTCAAATAACCTCACTCATATAATTTGCAAAAAACTTTCATCTTTAAAATAAAAAACTTAGCTATTTCAATGATATAATTACTCTATAAATCTTAATTAAATGTTCATTCCTAAATCAGACAACATAAATCTCTTCTCCAATAAAAAAAAATCAAACACAATGTATTGGGTTTCAAAATTAATTTCTAATTAACAAGAAAATATTTTAGCATGAACTATTCTTTGTTTTTTTTAACTATTCTTTTCTCTTTTAGCTGTGCAATAAAACAAAAGGAGTAATCAATTATTCTTGCTGTTTAATTTTTTCCTCTATTTTTTGTACCTCATGATTAAATATTTTATATATTTTTTTTAATGCTATTTTTTTTACAAATATAATGGATAGATTTAGATTTAGGTCATAGTAGAATTTCTTTTATTCTCTATTACCAATATGCGTTCAACAAATGATACAAATTTTTATGTCACATGATCTATCATAGTTTTAATTCTTATTAAATATATATAAATATTTTAATGAGTATGTAGTGAAATTGGAAAATGAAAATAGATAAGGAAAATAATAAAGAATGCAATCTAATATTATTGAATTGGAAACTCTGGAGAAAATAAACATAATATCTTTTTGGTATAATTATTGTCCTTAATAGTCATTTTATAGGAGGTTATAACTGTCATTTAATAATTCATAATGGAATGAGGTCAAGTGAACAAATTTGGAGGTCCCAATAGAAACACTCATACATAAAAGATAATTTGGAGTTGACAACTCATTTGATTGCCAATTTTTGGTTGTATAAAACTCTTTTATTTTAAGTCGTAATTATTATTATTCTATTATTTTTTTCTTTAGTCGATTTTATATTCCATTATTGGTATTAAAACAATCCATGGAATTAGTAAAATCCAAACAAATACTAATAATCAAATACATTAAAATATGTCAGAGTCCGTAAGGAATTAAAACAATCTATAGATTCTACATAATCCATGAATTATAAAAACTCTGACATAATCTTTTAAAATATGAATTGAATACACCTCCCGTAGAGTGGAAGTGTACGTATATAATAAGAGAAAAAAAAAGGGAAGTTTTACACACAAATCAAGATTAAAGATTTAGTAGGGGGGTATGTATTTGGTAGCTAGGATACAAGTCCATAAGGTGTACTCATCTCATCTCCAAGTACAGAATGTACCATTGCCCAAAGCAGGGACCCCTTTTTACCCCCAACATTACCAAAGCAACAGTCCAAAACTTCTGAGGGAGTGAGTTCCAATAAACAAACACATAGCCAAAGCCATGAATTGTGAAGCTGCCACATTACCCACTCTGCATGCTGATTCCAAATACTGTGCAGCCACGCCTCTGTGTGCCCATACCCTCTTCCTCATCCTTGTCACCATCCTAGCTAATTCTCTCACCTCTCTCACACTAAAACTCTCTCCCTAACCACCTATATAACCCACCCCCTTGTTCCCTCTTCATCAGCATTTCATTTTCTCGCTCTCCCGATTCATCTCTCTTTTGTTTCTCGAATTTGATTTTCTGAGACATAATTTCCATCAATCATGAATAGTGTGTGCGCCGAGCAGCACAAGTTCTACACCTCCCACCACCTCCTATCATCCAAGAAACCCCACCACCTCCTCAGGGAAGTAGACATCCCCCCGAGAAAGCTCCTCACGCGCCGCACCGCCGCCCACCAAGACTTATCCTCCTCCCCCGACATGTACGGCACCACCGACTCTCCACGCTTCTCTGCTTCCGACGAGGCCCTCCTCCGCAAATTCCTCCCCTACAACACCGGCGCCTCCGACGATGACGACGACGACGACGCCTCCGACGACCCCTACTCCTCTGACCACTTCCGCATGTTCGAGTTCAAGGTCCGCCGCTGCACCCGCAGCCGCAGCCACGACTGGACCGACTGCCCTTTTGCACATCCCGGCGAAAAGGCAAGGCGCCGTGATCCGCGCCGCTATCACTACTCCGGTACAGTCTGTGCCGACTATCGCCGCGGCGGCTGCAGCCGTGGCGACAGTTGTGAGTTTGCTCACGGAGTTTTCGAGTGCTGGTTGCACCCGGCGAGGTACCGGACGGAGGCATGCAAAGACGGCAAGAACTGTAAGAGGAAGGTTTGTTTCTTTGCTCACACGCCTTGTCAGCTCCGCATCTTGCCGGTCAATCACTCCCGGAGCTCTTCCCCTGAACAAGTGATCTCTCCTAGTCTGGCTTCTTGCAAGAAGACTAACAAGAATTTGAACTCGCCGAGTTCAACTCACTGCTGTTTGTTCTGCCGTAATTCTATGACTTCGTCCCCGACTTCTACTCTACTGGGCATGTCACATATGTCGCCACCGTTGTCGCCGATGTCTCCATACGGTGAATCCAAGCCTCATTTCTCTAGCGGCTTGGATCAGATGCATGCTTGTCCAGCTGGGATGCTGAGCTACAAAGATGTGCTTTCAGAGCTCATGACCTCTTTGGAGGCCATGAAATTCAATAACATCGAACCAACTTCTTCTTCACCTCTTTCATCACCAATCAATTCTTCTGCCGCTGCTGCTGCTGCTGCGGCTAATTACCGAAATAACCCGTGGGTTGACGTCTCTTCATTCAATGCTGCTACTGAAGATCAGCAGCAACAGTTCATTCTTTCACCATCTACTCCAAACCCTTTATCACCTGGAATCAATTGTTTCAGTCCTGGCAGTACTAGTGCTGGCAATTGCTCAAGGAAAAGCTTGGTGTTCGATGAGCAGGATAAGATCAATGACATTAATGGAGGAGGGTGTAGTCCTGACCCGGATCTTGGATGGGTTAACGATCTCTTGATGTAAATTGAGGACTCTGACCATTGCATAACTGATCCGTGAAGATGAAGAAATAAAGATGGTGGGTGATCGATCTGGAAATGTATATATACTTACTGCACCAGCCGTATATATATGTATGTCACTATATATATGTGATTTGGTATAAATTATCGTCTTTCCTATTCTTGTTTGAAGATCGATGTAATATTGTTGTCTGTTTGATTTGATGATGATGGATTTGTTTTTGTAATTTGCTTTTAAATTCTCGAGAGGAATTTGGAGTTCTCTATGCTCGTATAGAGAACCAGATCTGTTAATTTTTCTTAAAACTTCTATGTATGATTGGATAATTATATTTTATATATAGATGAAATTAAATTTATAGAAGTTTTAAGTTTAACAGGTGTAATTACTTTTTGCTTGTTAAACCTATTTAAACTCTTATCCATAAAAAAAACAATTTACTAATAACTAAGATGGGTTGGAGTTTTTCCCCTTGGATCCTTACTAATAACGTAGTGTCGACTGATCTAGTACTAGTCGGCAGTATATCGGGAAAGAGTTTAATTAGTTTATTATGGTTGTATGCATGTATATCAGCTTTATTTTTTCGATGTGTCACTGTTGTTGCTAGTTGGTGCATGTTAGAATATATAGTTTTTGTGGAGACTCTTGATATTATTTTGGGATGTATTCTCGATTAGTATGATTTGGGATTTAAACATCATGTTTTTAACCGGTCCTTCTTTAAAAAAAAAAAAAAAGACTTCTCTAATAGTTCAACTCTATTTCTGTAAATCATGTCTACAGAGAATGCAATATGGTGGCTGATGTCTTTGCTAAGAATGGCATGAACTATGATTATGGTGTAGTTTATCTTGATAGCCCTCCTTGGTACGCTTCCCAATCTTATTTGAATGACCTTGATGCTGTTGCTTATGTCCGAAGGGTTTCTTGCAGCTATCCTGGCTGATTATTTTGTTTTTGTTTCTTTGTCCGAGTCTTTTTAAACCCCATGTAACAAAAAAAAAAGATGGGTTGGAGTTTTTGTATTTTTAATTGATGACAAATCTTCATCACTGGCGAAAGGGCTCAGGGGGCAAGACAAATCTCCAGTGGTTACGTGGCGATCATGCATGTCATGTTTTTGACTTTTTTGTTGTTGTCAAGGAACAATTTTTGGGGTGTCTGGAATGTACTAGAGCTCAAGTGTGGTGTCTTAGGTCAACGTTGTTAAACTTAACCAAATCGTTAGTCAGCTCTACTATTTGTTTTAGTAAATTTGGTTTACCTCCCACCGGCCCTCTCGCCCAAAAATCATCAGAACAGTAGTCAGAAAACTCGTCGAATCTATCCCTTCGAGGACAGTCGATAAAATTGAAACGATACACAGAAGATTAGCACAATGACACGCATAAAACAACAAGTGGTCCGTTTAAAAAAAAAAATCGTCGAATTTGTATCGGGGTCTCTGGCCTCCGATGCGAAACTGTTGTCTCCGTCTTCGGTGCTAATTAATTTGGTGTGAATTGCTTATCTCCGTCACCAATTGGATATATCAGCACTCCTATTAGAGAATGATTATCATGTCGAGGATGGATGCGATACTAGATCAGCACCATAAAAGTAGCTTGAACAAATACAAGATCCAATTGGTTCGCCGATTTTCTTCTCTCTAGTCTAAGCTTTTTCACGCTTTTTTTTTTCTTTTCTTTTTTTGATAAAAGGGTCCCGGCCGCCCTCAGTTTTTCATCTTTTATTTGTTTTTTTGGCTGAGTTTGTCTGAAAAAGAATGAGTTCCATTCTAATTCAAAATCTAATGTAACATGCAAACGAATTATCCTTCTTCAATTATGTATTCCACCGGGGTTGGAAGAGGGAGCCGAGGAGCACGAGGTGGTTAAGGAGCTTGGCGCTGATGACGAACCGTTCCATCTCGTCGGCGACGTACATCGGCACGTGTAACGTCGGTCTGAAATTCGAGCAGAGTTCAATTATCAGTATGGAATTCTAGGAGAGTTCAATCATCAATTTGATCTGGGTTTGAGAGAGAGAGAGAGAGAGAGAGGCATGTGAATAGACATAGACTAAAACACCATGCATGCAGTCAAAATTTTACAGATGGCAAATGCTAGAGAAAGGGAACAGTCTTCTTTTTTGGCCAAAGAATGAAACAGTTTTCAGTGTCAACTGTTCTTCCTGCTAATTTTAAAATTTTAAGGGAATTCAAAATGTTTTCTAATTTAAAAAGAGAAGCATGTTGGGGGCACCCTATTTAAGGTTTGCTGCTCAGCATTGAGAGCTTGTCTCGGCTATTTTGTAGTCGGGTGCTCTAGCCTCTTGTTTTATAGTTTTCTTTATCCTCGATCCTGCCTTACTTTGTTAAAATTACAATCTCAGCTAGCTATGACCTAAACAACCCCTTTGAAACATGATGGCAAGGCTATCTGAGCTAGCTAGCCTTCCCATCGCACATTGTAGAATGTGAACATAAATACATAATTCACAGAGTGCTACTACGACTACGATACTATCACTTTGTTTCCTAGGAGGGATACTTATCTGAAAGGCAGCTGGAATGGTAGGGATATAACCCATGAGGTTCTGTTTGGAATATAACCTTTTTCTTTAATTAGTAGGGTTTGGTGGCTAGGTGCAATGCTGGGTTAGGTCATGATTGTAGATGGTGTGGGGGAGGGGGAGCAGCCCATGCTAAAATGACCCTATATGCCTTGACCTTGGGGTCACATTTTCAATTTTCCTTTAATTTAAAAAAATTAACAAATTATATAAGACCCATGCTCTCGATCTAGCTTGCTCGTGACACAGTTTATTAGACCCTATATATCATGCAAGGTATGGTTGGCATCTGTCAATGGGTACATATTATTAGGTAGGACCGCAGGACATGTATATATATATATATATATATATATATATATATGGATCAATTTCTGCATGGAACTTTGTTTTCTTTTTTGTTTTCGTAAAAAAACAAGAAGCTCTTTGTTCCAAAACATGGTTTTATGGTGGATCTTCTGACATGCACATGAACTCACCAGAGAAAATTAACTTGTGATCTGAAGAATGGAATTGGAATCCATTTATGTAAATATATTTTAGAGGAAATATATAACGGTGATACAGTGACGGATTTACGAAATTTTGTCAGAGTGGTCAAATTAGAGTATGGAGATTTTTTTTTGAGAGAAAGTTCACTAGTACTAACGAAGGTATATAAATTGAAAATGACACTTTCTCTTCCTAAAATAGAACCAAAAAAAAAAAACCTGTAAAACAAGAAAAAAAATGACCAATTCAAAGGAAAACCAAAAATGAAAAGAAAAGAATGAAGTTCACACTAAGATCATCAGACCAAAAGAAGCCAATGGCGCCATTCTAAACATGAATCCGTTACCCAGAGTTCTCAAGAACCTAACTGAAAAGAACTCATTGTTTGCTAATTGCTATCAAACCAAAACAAAAATAAAATAAAATAAAATAAAAGCAACATATGAAACATCAACGCCCAATAAAGAGTTAGATTCACCTTCAATGCAGATGAGAGCGTTTGGCTCCCGATTAAAGAAGACAATTAGATAGGGGTCATCATTTGGCCCATAGCCCTTAGCCTATTAACCTATTTAAACTCCGTCTGGCCCGTAGGGCCGAAATCCGGCCCGGCCCTTTCTCTCGGCCCATTTGGCCCGGCCTCTATTTTTTAGGACCGAGCTTGGGCTCAAGTATTAAAGCCCGGCCCGGCCCGTTAAGCCTAGCCCGGCCCAGCTTTAATTTTAATCTATATTTTCTATTTTTTATAATTCTATATTTCTATTCATATATGTTTTTCTTTTTTGTTTTTTTTCTTTTTTTTTTTCTAGCTTTTGCACAATTGCACGACAATACAAGAATATATGTCTATTGAAAAAAAAAATACATGTTTCTTTTTTTGTTGAAGTGTTGAATAAATTTTTGAGTGCTTGACCAGTAGCTCAGAATGGCTCAAAATATTTCATATTCACTCAAGTCCAAAAAACAGGTGCCCATCCACTCAATTAATTGTCACGCCAAGGAGAAATTACTAAACTATCCTCACGAAATTCAAAAAATTACCAAACTACCATTTCTCTCTCTCTCTCTCTCTCTCTCTCTCTCTCTCTCTCTCTCTCTCTCTCTCTCTCTCTCTCTCTCTCTCTCTCTCTCTCTCTCTCTCTCTCTCTCTCTCTCTCTCTCTCTCTCTCTCTCTCTCTCTCTCTCTCTCTCTCGCCGCTCTCCCTTGCTATTTTTCCCTTCAATTCTCCTTCCCCCTTCATATATTTGAGAAGCTGAGGCCATGGATGTGCTCACCTTGAACAGGCGAAGCCGCCGCTACCGGTTTCGACTGCCGCCGTCGCCGGAATCAGAAAGTCTGATCGGAACAGCCTTCTTCTCTCCTTAAATTCTCTCATTTTTGGCGTCGGCTTGACTAGCTACCACTATCCACGTGCCCACCGTAACGAGACGAAGCTTCTGGTACTGTTTTGGCACCGTGAAGTGGCCGAAGAAGAACGTTGAGTTTGGCGGTGTCGTGACCGAGGAGAGAGGGACGATGAAAGGTCTGAAGGGTTTTGGACCCTTAGATCTGATTTGACGGTAATTGCAATCAACGGACTAGATTTCACCGCCTTCAATTTCTTCTTTCCAAAACTATTTTCTTTAATTATATTGAGTGGTCAATAAAATTCTATTGAGTCGACAAACGAGAACGCCAGGGCAGCAACGATGTCGTATCTGTCCGGAGTTTGAATTTCCAACGCCTTGGAGTATTCTCGCCTCTCGAGCGCAGGGTTAAGGGAGAGGTTGTGAGTTAAGAGAAAATTTAAGGTCAATAAAGTTTTATTAAGAGATCAATAAAAATTGTAGATGGTTTATTGGATTAAGAAAATGCAAACAATGTTGATCAAACAAGTGCTTAAGTTGTTAATAAATTTTTATTGAGTGGTCAATAGAATTCTATTGAGTGGTCAGTAGAATTCTATTGAGTGGTCAATAGAATTCTATTGAGTGGTCAATAGAATTCTATTGAGTCAACAAACGAGAACGCTAGGGCAACAACGATGTCGTATCTGTCCAGAGTTTGAATTTCTAACGCCTTGGAGTAATCTCGCCTCTCGAGTGCAGGGCCAAGGGAGAGGTTGTGAGTTCCAAGAAAATTTAAGGTCAATAAATTTTTATTAAGGGATCAATAAAAATTTTAGATGATTTATTGGATTAAGAAAATGCAAAGAATGTTGATCAAACAAGTGTTTAAGTGGTCAATAAATTTTTATTGAGTGGTCAATAGAATTCTATTGAAGGGTTTTCAGAGAATTTTTCAGACGTTTGGATATAAAGAAAATTATTTACTTAAAAGAAAATAGAAATGGTGCGATATGGACCGTTAGATTGGATATTGCCCAGATCAGTTCAGACCCAAAATGGGTCGAGACCCGCGAAGCCCCATCTGACCCGGCCGTATCTCCACCGTTCGGCCACATCACGGCATCGCATGGGTGCCGTTTGACTCGTCTTGGTGGTGCAAAAGAAACCCCGGCCACGACTAGTCAAACCGGCGACGGACGACGGTGTATTGAAGGAAGAAACATTTTCGGATTCCGAAGGTTTTTGGGACATTTTCCGGCTACTCCGATCATTGTTGTTGACAAATGTGGTATGAAACTCAACCCTTTTGTCGAGCTCTACGTGTTTCTAAGCTTAGATTGGACATTTGATTGATATTTGTGAAAGTTGAAATTTGAACAAGTCGATTTCTATCGTGTACCTCGACCTTGATGTAATAAAGGGCAAAAATGTCCGAAAAAAAATTATATGCTTAGGTGAGTTTGTGTACCTATTGGATATTTCCCTTAATTTTTTTTTAAAAATTTTATGCTTTCATTAAGGCTCGACCCGGCCCACAAGGGCTGACCCTAATCCAGCCCTACAAGCTCGAATGGGCTTGGGACTATGGGCGGGGTAAGGTCGGTATATTGAAACCTCGGCCCGGCCCTAAGCCCAAAAATTTAGGGCTGAGCTGGGCTAGGGATGACCCCTACAATTAGAGGTTGGGGCTTATACTGCGTGTGGACTATAGAGACATGGGTTTGTACAAACACGTATGAATTGAGGAGTTGTTTACATTGTATTATTATTATTTTTTTAATTTTTTTTTGGTTATTTGAAAGAGAAACATGAGGAGACAAAACTATGTCGTTTTCATTAAGTGATTTAATTAAAGGAAATAAAGCAAGAAAACGCTTCTTGTACGTTGCTACCCTAAGAACCCCTTAACTCTTTAATGGTTGCCAAAATTGCGGCCGGAGGGCGGGGGGGGGGGGGAAGCTGGCTGAAGATTCGTAAGTACAAAAAATTGCATTTCGAGTATAGATACCATATAAATATTTTACTAATGTAAAATAACCCTAAGCAATTCAGTTTAATCCTCACACTCATAATGTGTGTATTGTTTCTAGCTAGTATTAATAACTCGATGCGTATTGACCTTATTGAAGAAGAAGAAGAGAGGTTATGTTACCAGCAATGAGAGCCAGTATGCGCAGGCGTAACAATACGTTGTAGCTTACAGAATAGGGTCGGCCTTGGTTATAGGCCTAGCAGGCCGTTGCCTAGGGCTCCAATTTTTTTAAAGTTTCCTGTATATATCTATATTAAAATAAAAAAATAATAATAGACTTTCTTCAAGACTGAAAAAGTCCAACAAGAAAAATATTTTTTATTAATTGGGCACCCACCCATATATTTGCTTAGGGGAGGAGACTCTTGGTAACATCTGGTTTCATAAGAGCACTTAGCTTAAGGTTCCTAAATCCTAAACCCTAAACCCTAGACCCTAGCTTATTTTCTTTCCCAGGCACAAATATGCTCATGGCTTCTTCATCCTAGTGTTACGTGCTACTCGGACACTCGGTTATAGATAGTCAACTTTCTATCCATGTTGAATCCGGCTGCAATATATTTTGGTTATGGAATTGGAAGCTTATGTACGTACTTGGATTATCCCTAATTGCCATGTTTTGATAGGCATTACTTTTAATTTGACACACTTTTGTTTCATTAACTTGGCTCAGGTTGAGGTCATACGAATGGGTTGAGAACTTCCCACACAATATATAGCTAACACAACTTTCACATTTGGCGCCTGCTTTTGCCAATTTTCTTGACAATATAGGCCATATCCAGGTTTGTTTGAACTTTGGTTTTCATATGATCAGGTTGTCATGTATTGTTATGGAGCTAGGTATAAAGATTGATCGATCAGTTTATTTTATAGAGGAATGCCATTCTTCCACGTAGTGGTGATGCCTTCGCTTCTGCTGCAGTCAGAAATGATGGAAACATGAACATTATAACAAATTTTTTTTTGAAAATTTAATTTATTAGATGAGGAAAAGGAAAAAAAGCTCACATCAAAGCTAACCTACCAAAACAGCAACCAGATTACAACAAACAAGCAAACACAAAAGCACGGTTACCATACAAAACACTAGACACACAGGAAAGCCCCAACCTCAAACCAGATACAAGTTACAACCAAGAAAAAAACCTAACAGTCAATAGGAATTCTACATACACCATAAGAGCAACATTAGAAGAGTGTTCAACAACCAAAAAATAAACTATTAGAACAGGTTTTTTAGATATCAAACACCCCCTGATAGTTTTGAATTTTGATCGATGATAGTCATAAACTCATAATACCCATCAGAGGTTTGCAGAAACTTCTGAAGATTCTTTCATTCTTTTCCCTCCATAAGTTATAAACAGCAACCTCCAAACAGTGTCTTCTTAACAGCAGCTTCTAAGATCATGTCAAAACAAAATGATGATCAAAATACTATTTTCATTTATTCAGAAAAAGAAAAAGCCATCTTTGTACTCTTATGCAAGTCCAATAGAGGAGTGACTATTTTTTTTTTGGTGTATGTAATATTCTCAAGAAAGATATGATAATCTTCTCATAACAGTAATTTGAAAGAGCTTTTGAAAATGTAGGTCGAATCTGTAACACAAATTAATAGAGGAATATTGTAGCTTTACCTTCAAAATCTCCTCTGCAATTTTGTCGTAATTAAATATTTTGGTTTTTACATAATCCAATCTTTTATATCATTGAAGAACTTGAAATAGGCGTATCTCCAAGAATTCTTAAGCAACAAAGTGCCGCAGACTCCCCAGAATCCTGTGAAGAATCCAAGCAATATACCAACATAAAATCCCAAGCTTATGAGACCATCATCATCTTTTAGTGTCTTATCAGTTTCACTGCCATTAGGGAAGGCAGTATCTTGAGTTGTTCCGGCCATCTCCTAGGCATTGTTGTGTGACAGATGGTCCACAAAGTCCAAGATTTCGCATTTATATAGAAGCATTAAAAGTTAAAAGTTGTGTGCTTAATGGAATTCTTTCCGAAAAATTGTTATATGACATGTCCAACACACTTGGAAAATGAAATAAGCTCGAAAAACTTGTAGGAATTCTACCAGAAAACTGGCTTCTTGACAAATCAAGGGATTCTAACATCTTCAACTGCCCAAAGAGTTCAGGGAGCACCCCTGTCAAATCGTTTCTTGAGAGGTTCAAAGAAATCAAGTTTACCATATCTGTGATATTTTCGTGAATTTCCCCAGTTAAGTAATATATTACTTGAAATATCAATGCTTCTCAAATATTTAAGATTTTCCCCAAACTCAATCTCTATTCCTTTCCACCTCAGTTGAACAAAGCCAAGAAATATTTCCAGATCCTCCACCTCAGAAGACATTGATGAGAAATATGTTACATTATTGAGGCACTGTGGTAAGGCTCCAGATATATTGTTGTGAGAGAGGTCCAAAACATGAATTGCAGGAAGACTACACAAACTTAAGGGTATGCTTCCACTGAACTCATTAGACCGTAAGCTTAGAACAGCAAGTTTGGTAGGCTTTCGCCTACCCATGTTGGTATTTTTGCAGATAGTTTATTCCCTCCAAGGTGAACAACCTTCAATTCTGTAGAGTTTTCTAAAGAAGGCAATTCTCTTGAAAAATTGTTATTTTGTAAACGTAATAGTACAATATTCTTTAGATAGCCTAATGAGCTTGGTATTTTCCCAGAGAAGTTATTCTTAGCCAAAATCAATGAGATCAATCCTGGAAATTGCATCCAGTAATTAGGAAGTTTCCCTGATAGTAAGTTCTCAGAAAGGTCGAGTGTAGCCAAACTGGGAGCCTGTGTTTCACATAAGGAAGTGTTAAATGTTAATGCTCTGTTCTAGAAGAAGAGTTGTTGTGTGTGAATGCATGCTAAACATGTGTGTGGCTGCTGCATTAATTAATGTGTGGCTGCTAGATTAATTAATCATGCTTAGTCTTGTTAAGCATGCAGCCGTAGTGTATGACTACTTTAGTTAGGCATACATGCATTTATGTAATAAACAACAAAGTGAGTTAGGCATGCAATCACGGTGTGTAAGTCCTATATATATGTATCAATGAAAGAGCTCTAAGTAGCTCAGAGCAAGACAATCAATCAATACAAACAAAAGTAGTTTGTTGAGCCATTTCCTCCCAAATATCAAAAGAGTTCAGTAGCTACTCTTACTACTGTCCTCATCATCTTTCATTCATTAATTGTGTGTGAGAGAGGGAGAGAGTCAGAGAGCATAATTGTCTCTGTACTCCAACATCTGGTATCAGAGCTTCTCTGATCAAAGTGAAGCTGGGTGTTGTGATTTCTGAAGAGAAGAGAATTTCACAGTGAAACTCTTCGTCAGAAAAGAAAAAAAAAAAGGGTGGCGGAAGAATCAACCATGGCGAGTACAAGCTCAAGTGGTGATCTTCGAACTCCAATATTTGTTGGAGAAAATTTCGATTTCTGGAGAATTAAGATGAGGACAATCCTCAAGTCTTATGATCTCTGGAACCTAGTCGAAGATGGATTTACAATTCCAGAAAACATGGCGGCCTTGACAGAAGTCCAGAAAACGGAGCTGAAGTCAAACATGAAGAAAGATGCCAAAGCTCTTGCAATAATCCAAGGAGCTGTCTCAGAAGAAATCTTCCCCAGAATCTCAAATGAGGAGGCATCAAAAGCTGCATGGGATGTTCTTGATGAAGAATACAGAGGTACCACAGAGGTTAGAGCTGTAAAACTTCAATCTTTACGACGAGATTTTGAATATACAAGAATGAAGGAAGGTGAGTCACTTGAAGATTATCTCACAAGGCTTACCGATATTGTGAACCAAATGAAAGCCTATGGGGAAACTTTGTCTGATAAGAGAGTAGTTCAAAAAATTCTTATTAGCTTATCAGAAAAGTTTGATTCCATAGTGTCTGTCATTGATATGACTCAAAATATTGAAACCTTAGGGGTTCAAAAAGTCATCGGTTCTCTTAAAGCCTATGATCAAAGATTGAGCAAACGGGCAGAAAATGCAATGGAGAGTGCATTTCCATCACTTAGCCTCAGTTCAAAAAATCCTCAGCAGTACAGTTCTAACCAAGCCAGAAGCAATTTGCCTAAAAAGAATTGGAAAGGCAAAAACAAGAAGTGGGAAAAGAAGAGCAGTAGCAGCAATGAAGAAAAAGGTGGCTCAAGTACCATGGTGAAATGCAAAACTTGTGACAAGTTTCATGTTGGTGTCTGTTGGTTCAAAGGGAAACCAAAATGTTACAACTGTAACAATTTTGGGCATGTACAAAAAGATTGTACTATGCACAAGCAGCATCAAGCAAACTTCACCGAAGAGCAAGATGATGGAGGCAACATGTTCTTTTCTTGTCAAGCAGCAACTATACCAAAAAATGAAAATGTTTGGTTTGTTGATAGCGGCTGCAGCAATCACATGACAGCAAACAAGTCCATTCTCTGCGACATCGACAACTCGGTGTGCACAAGAGTGAAGATGGGCAATGGAGATTTGGTACAAGCAAAAGGAAAAGGAACACTCGTTGTTGAAACAAAAAAAGGCAGAAGATTCATCAGGGAGGTACTGTTGGTTCCGGAATTGGACCAAAACCTTCTTAGTGTTGGGCAACTTCAAGAAAATGGTTACCCGGTACTTTTTGATGATGATGTTTGCACAATCTATGAAAAGAAAAATAAAAATCAGATTGTGGCAACCATCAAAATGGAGAGAAACAGAAGCTTTCCTATCTCCTTCAAATATCCAAGCAAAGTGGCCTTGAAGGTGGATGTGCTAGACGACTCTTGGCTATGGCATAGGAGGTTTGGGCATCTAAACTTTCAAAGTTTGAAGCACCTGCAACAACACAATATGGTGCATGGCCTACCAACAATTCAAGAAGCCAAAGAAGTATGTGAAGGGTGTGCCATTGGGAAACATCATCGGGAGTCATTTCCTAAAGGGAAAGCATGGAGAGCATCTACACCATTGGAGCTGGTTCATACTGATGTGTGTGGTCCGATGAAGACAAAAACTCATGGTGGCAACAGGTACTTCATCACTTTCATCGATGATTTTTCAAGAATGACTTGGGTATATTTCTTGAGACAAAAATCAGAAGTGTTCACAGTCTTCAAAAAATTTCAAATGATGGTCGAAAGACAAAGTGGGCATCTTATCAAAGTCTTGAGAAGTGATAGAGGAGGAGAATACAACTCGAAGGAGTTTGAAAAATTTTGTGAAGACATTGGGCTTCAAAGGCAACTCACAGTGGCCTACACTCCACAACAAAATGGAGTAGCAGAAAGGAAGAACAGAACAATAGTCGAAATGGCCAAGTCTATGCTGCACGAGAAGGGGATGACACATGATTTTTGGGGTGAAGCAGTATACACTGCTGTTTATCTCATGAATCGATGTCCTACCAAGGCGGTTGAAGACAAAACACCATTCGAAGCATGGAGTGGCAGAAAACCATCTGTCAATCATCTCAAGGTATTTGGTTCTGTTTGTTATGCTTATGTTCCAAAGGAGACAAGGCAGAAACTTGATGACTCAAGTGAAAAGTGTATTTTTGTGGGATATAGCTCACATACCAAGGGTTATAGACTCTACAATTTGAAGAAAAAGAAGGTGATAATCTGTAGAGATGTTATCTTCAATGAAAAAGCCTCTTGGGATTGGAAGCGAAATGCGGTCCAAGGTCCTAGCATTGAAGTGCATGAAGAGGAAGAAGAAAACAAAGAAAATGAAGAAGAAGTTGTTGGAGGAACTCCACAACAAGTTACTCCGATTGGCAGTCCACAATCACAGTCATCCGGATCATCATCACCAAGTTCAACTCCAATAAGATTGAGGAGTTTGAATGATGTCTATGCAAGCTGCAATTTCTGTGTCACCGAACCAGAAAACTTTGAAGAGGCAGTGCAAGATGAAGCTTGGAAGAAAGCTATGGTGGAAGAGATCAATGTGATTGAGAAGAACAACACATGGGAGCTAGTGGACAGACCAAGTGACAAAGAAGTCATTGGAGTAAAGTGGATTTACAAAACAAAGTTAAATCCAGATGGTTCCGTTCAAAGGAACAAAGCAAGGCTGGTTGCAAAAGGGTATGCTCAACAACCCGGAATTGATTACAATGAAACATTTGCACCGGTTGCTAGGCTTGATACAATAAGGAGTGTGATCTCCTTAGCCGCTCAAAAAGGTTGGTTTTTATACCAGCTTGATGTGAAATCTGCATTCCTTAATGGAGTCCTAAAGGAGGAGGTCTATGTTGATCAACCGGAGGGCTTTGTTACCAAGGGAGAAGAGATGAAGGTGTACAAATTGAAGAAAGCACTTTATGGCTTGAAACAAGCACCTAGAGCGTGGTATGGGGAGATTGATTCTTACTTCATTGGAAAAGGCTTTCAAAGAAGTCACAATGAGCCTACTCTCTACATCAAAACTGAAGGTAAATCTAACATCCTCATTGTTTCATTATATGTCGATGATTTAGTTTTTATTGGAAGTAATGAGAGTTTGATAAAAAAATTCAAGGAAGAGATGATGAAAAAATATGAAATGAGTGATTTGGGGCTGTTGCATTATTTTCTTGGAATTGAGATTTGTCAAAATGAAGATGGCATATTTATATCTCAAAAGAAATATGCAAAGACTATCCTGAAAAAGTTTGGGATGGGAGGATGCAAATCTGTTCCGACACCATTGGTGGTCAATGAAAAGCTTCAAAATGAAGATGGAAGCAAAGAAGTGGATGCGTCAATTTATCGAAGCTTAGTTGGAAGCTTGTTATATTTGACTGCAACAAGGCCGGATATTATGTACGCTGCAAGTTTACTATCAAGATTCATGCACAAGCCTACTCAAATTCAATTTGGGACAGCGAAGAGGGTACTAAGGTACATTCAAGGTTCAATTGATTTTGGTATTATGTTTGAAAGAAATGTGGTGCCAAAATTATTTGGATTTTGCGATAGTGATTGGGGAGGCAGTGTTGATGATTCAAAGAGTACATCTGGTTATGCTTTCACCCTTGGAACAGGTATATTCTCATGGCAGTCCAAGAAGCAAAAGACGGTAGCATTATCTACTGCAGAAGCTGAGTATGTTTCAGCATCATTGGCAACCTCTCAAGCAATATGGCTGAGAAGTATCATGGAAGATTTTGGTGAGAAGCAGGAAGAACCTACTCCAATTCTATGTGATAATAAGTCTGCAATTGCGATGGCTAAAAATTCGGTGTTTCACAACCGAACCAAGCACATAGCTCGCAAACATCACTTCATCAGAGATGCTGTTGAAGACAATCAAATTGATGTAGTCTATTGCAAGACTGAAGAACAAATTGCTGATATTTTCACCAAGGCGTTGCCAAGAGACAAGTTCGAGTATTTCAGAGGATTACTCGGAGTCAAGAAACAAAGCATTAAGGGGGAGTGTTAAATGTTAATGCTCTGTTCTAGAAGAAGAGTTGTTGTGTGTGAATGCATGCTAAACATGTGTGTGGCTGCTGCATTAATTAATGTGTGGCTGCTAGATTAATTAATCATGCTTAGTCTTGTTAAGCATGCAGCCGTAGTGTATGACTACTTTAGTTAGGCATACATGCATTTATGTAATAAACAACAAAGTGAGTTAGGCATGCAATCACGGTGTGTAAGTCCTATATATATGTATCAATGAAAGAGCTCTAAGTAGCTCAGAGCAAGACAATCAATCAATACAAACAAAAGTAGTTTGTTGAGCCATTTCCTCCCAAATATCAAAAGAGTTCAGTAGCTACTCTTACTACTGTCCTCATCATCTTTCATTCATTAATTGTGTGTGAGAGAGGGAGAGTCAGAGAGCATAATTGTCTCTGTACTCCAACAGGAAGATACCTGAAAACTTGTTTTTGGAGAGAAACACAGTTCTTATTGTTGAAGGAAACAGTGGGAGTGGACCATACAACTGATTAGATCTCAAGTCTAATTTAGAATATGTGTGGTTTTCTGATGATAGATTAGGCAATTTCCCATGTATTTTGGCACGATCTATGCGCAATTCTATCTCGGATAAAAACTTTGTCAGATCAGGAAATGGCCCCCAAAATGGGTTCCCAGTTAAGTACAAGTACTTAAGGGTATCCTCAGCACAAGACAAGTTTTCTATGAAGTTTTGAACTTTGCCAGAAAAGTTGTTATACGTAAAATCCAAATACTCTAAGCTGGAGAGCTTTTGAAAGGATATTGGTACCCCACCTTCAAGTTGGTTATTAGAGAGATCAAGAGTAACTAGAGAAACCATGTTTGTGAAAACATCTGGGATTGGACCTTGTAAGTGGTTTTCTCCTTACTTTGATACGAAGAAGGTTTCTGGTCACATTTGCTATCAATAAAGCACTGAAGAATTAAGAAAATTATTAGAGAGATCAAGGACTTCAAGAGAGGCTGAAGAATTAATGAAGGAAAGTGATCTCAGATCACATCAGGAAGATTGCATGAAGAGAGTTGAAGCTCTATCAGTGAAGGGAGTCTGCTTATAGATTCCGGCCAACTGACAACCTCCGAAAAATTAAGACCTGACATGTCTAGGTATCTCAAGTTAGAAAGATGAGATAACCACTCAAGATTTTCGAAAGTGACATAGTTCCTTCCAAGATCAAGAGTCTGCAAATGAGAAAGTTTTCCAAGTTTGGGAGGGATTGACCCATGGGAAACTAGCATTTGCAAGTTTGAGTTGTTTCAGTTGACTCAAAGAACCAATGAACTTGGGAATTATCCCTCCAAAATAATTATAGCTGAGATCCAAGCAACTTAGATATTGCAATTCAAGTAGTGAAGGACTGATCTCACCTGTCAAGGGAGTTTCAGCATTGTAAGAATTAGAGTGATAGAGATCTAGCATGATGACATGACCTGTTTGGTTGCTGCACGTAATTCCTCTCCATTCGCAACAATCGTTCTTGCTTCCCCAGGTGGCAAGAACATTGGCCATGGACTCGTCTACTAGGCCTTGTTTAAACTGAAGAAGAGCATCTATTTCTCTCCCTATGCACCTCACATTGCAACTCCAAGCAGTTGATGAACAATATAAAGAAAAGGTAATGACCAGGCATAGAAGCCCAACCAGGACAGAATCTTTGATAATAAACACCATGATTGCATGCAGGAGAAGTGCAAGGGAGGCATGCCTTTTATAAAGATCTATATTAATTTGTTTTTGTTCAAGACATTGACTGCTGAATTATTTTTTTACAATGTACGTGTTGAAATTTTGACAAGAGAGTCATTTAAATAAGCTCACAGTAATTAAATATAGATGGCCAAGGGCCAATCTGCATAGTAATTAACCTTCCTGCATTGAAATCCTTTTGATTACATTGGTGTGAGTTGAATAAGTTGGTGTTAGTTTGATGAAAGAAATTACTATGCTAGCTAGTACTACGTAATTGTTTAGATTTATTAAGAGATGGCAATCTCTTAATCAGCTTCCTAGAAATTAAGACATGGCCAAGGGCCAATCTGCATAGTAATTTTATGATTTTAAAACAGTCATGGAGCGACCCTAATTTTATTATTCTGGTTTAATCTATATAACCATTACGCATCACTAGCTAGCATTTTTTGACTTGCCTTTCTATTTCAGTAAAATGTACAGAGGAGAGATATATAGTATATATATATATATATATATGTGTGTGTGTGTGTGTGTGTTGGTGTAGCTAGTTTCACCCAGAAAACTTATCCTTTGTTCTTTGAGTGCATCTCAGTTGTAATAAGTACGTTCACGAAGACTATGGTACTATGATGGTTGTCATACATCCATTTTACATTTAATTGAACCAATTTTTTTTTGTTCCTCAAGAGAATGAGGACTGTTAAGATTCAAACGGTTGTTGATCTGATTTGCTCCTTCGGTAGTTTAATAGATTCATCATCAAACGATGTGCTTTGTTCCTTTAGTTTTAAATTATAACTACTAGAAAAGTGCTCATAGACATCTTTCAGGAGACGATGTTAAAAAAAAAAAATCTAACTGATGTCTATGTGGGTGTAATAGGTCCAGACTTTTTAGACACCAATTTTTAACCGATGTTAAAAATCACGCTAAACATCGATTTTGTATAAGAATTCGATGTAAAATTTGAGTCTATACATTAGTTTTTAATAGGAAACCAATTTGTTTTTCTATCGTGACATCGTTGTAGCAGAAAAAACTGATGTACTTATTCTTTTGTAACATCAGTTTATAATTTTTAATTGTTTTGCTTAATTTGCCTCATTTTGCTTTAGCATCTAGTTTAAAAGTTATTTGATTTCTATCATATTTTTTTTTTCTTAAGAAAAGTTTAAAACTCATTAAAAGAGATGAATACTTTGTTGTTCAAATTAAAGTGCATACAAAACATCCAAAGAAGAATACAATAATTCCTCCCTAAACCCCCATAAACAAAAATTTACATATCCTTCTAACTATGAATAGTGCACTATAAGTTTATAATCCTCATCTTGGCCAAGCTGGTCCCAAAGTATCATCCAGAGAATAAGGTAATGTCTGCTAGATACTCCAGCCACTTGTAAAATCAGTGTAGGCCCCACCATGCCTGAATAGATGTCCTCATTTAACTGATGGAGTTATGACAGAAAATGGACAGAGTTATTCCGATGATGTATTTTTGAAAGTTTAGGTACCTCATTGATCATTTTTGAAATGACAAATAAGTAATTAATTTTTAAATAACAATAGGTCAAATGACTGATATGCCCTCATAATTAATACACAAATAACAGAAAATGAAGGGAGGTATCTCGGTGCGTGAAAGTTTAGACCCTGCTGGTGATAAAAACCCTTTTAGTTATTAAATTACATATATGTATTGAAGTTTTGGTATATACAATGATAATATCATGGAAGAGTCTTACAAAAAATTAAATTTTATGTTTGACTTTTCTTCAAAAATTGTATTTTAGAAGTCATATTTATTATATATAACTACTATAATTGACATATATTGATATATGTATGTTCGTATTTCTACATCTGTATTTTTCACTACATCTTGTTTTAAACAGGTATGTATCGAATTTTTTAATTTGTCGTTTCCATATTTCATGGCAGAATTTTTCAAAGTATTTTTCACTGAAGGTTACCAAATTATACATGTACGTATTTTGACGTTTAATTCCCGTCCCGAATATTACTAACTAGGATTTTAAATTTACCAAACACTCTTCCATTGCTTTTAGTACTCACAACACTTTACCAAGCACTCAGCTGCTTTACTTTGCAGCCACTTATTCTCATAGCACAATAAAATCCAACTTCTCTTAAAAGCACAACTATACCAAACTGGCCCAATGGAGGAAGAGATGGAGGCAGTATAAAATAATAATACATGGGAACTTGTTTGGTAAGTCTTCAATAAGTATCTTACAATGAGGATTTGTTGAAAACTTTTAAACTGAATCGTTGAATGAGTTTTTAATTAATTTTGTAAATATCAACTAGCGTTTAAAATACTCGTCTAATGGTTAAATTTGAAAATCTTCAATAAGTTATCATTATAAAGTAGTCACTAAGGCCACAAATTAATAATTGAAAACTTCAGTTCTGTTGACGAACAAAAACATTTGTTACAAGTGGGTATTTTAGGAATAATAAATTCAATTATCACGGAGCCAACATGTGGACCAAACTTTTGTGGTATTATATCAGTTTGAAGAAGAGAGATAATATATGATTGCCAAAAAAAAGTGTTGAACAACACTACGTCACTACCAAAAGAATTAGCACCGAAATAAAAAGAATCTCAGGTTTCTGGTGAAGAAGACGAGGCAGCGGCTCAACAGGTACGTATTATTTAACATGTTTGTTGTGGAGAAATTATTATATTGCATCCATTAATTAATTAATTAATAATAGTCTATGTCAGAGGACTATAGTCTTTGTAAAAACCTTAATTCAAGTTGTGTATGATTACAAGCAACTGTGTAATTAAATTAAAATGAAGGTTAGTATATGGCAAGTGGACATACGAAGTTAATTATATAAACAAGGCCAGGCCGGGGAAGGAGACCTCCTCACTCAGCTCCACACAGGAAAATGGAAAACAATGGGTCCTAGATGTGGAACTTTCAGGGGAATGGAGAGCTCAAATCGGCACCAGCGACCACCGTTCGAGGAATTCTTACCATGATAATGCAAAATCTCAACAAACATGATCAAAGGCCTACCATTCCTTTAGGCCACGGTGACCCCTCCGTTTTCCCATGCTTTCGGACTAGTATTGCAGCCGAAGATGCCATCGTTGATTCTGTTCGGTCCGGCAAGTATAACTGCTATGCTCCCACAGTTGGTATTCTACCAGCAAGGAGGTACATAGATATAGCAGCTAGCCTCTATATAGTTTTCTTGTGTCATATATGTTGCTTGTTGCATGTATATGCATTTTAGTTCTTGTTCTTTTTTGTTAGTAAATGTGTTTCATCATCATGTGTTTATTTATACTTTGTGAAATTGATAGTATAATTTGATACCAACATGATGATGAAACAGGGCAATTGCAGATTATCTGTCAAAGGATCTCCCATACAAGCTATCACCTGATGATGTTTGTCTAACAAATGGATGCATACAAGCAATTGAAGTGGTACTGACTGCTCTAGCTCTGTCGAGTCCTGTTGCCAACATTCTGCTTCCGAAGCCAGGCTTCCCTTTTTACGAAACTCGGGCAGCCTGTTCCAATCTGGAGGTTCGCCATTATGATCTCCTTCCGGAAAAGGGTTGGGAGGTTGATTTTGAAGCTCTTGAAGAAGTTGCAGATGAAAATACTGTTGCCATGGTCATCATCAATCCTGGAAATCCTTGTGGAAATGTTTATACATTTCAACATTTGAACAAGGTTTGTCAATCTATTAGTACATTCTCTCATTTTCATGCTAATAGTGACTCAGGAAGATTAGTGAAAATGAGTCTGCAGTGATTGAAATTTGGATATTTTCCTTCCATGTAGTTGAGACCTGATTCTACTTTAGTCTTAAATTCTAGAATCAGCATCTAAGTTCCTTAATGATTGCAACTGAGTCCAAATTTACATTTTTAGACAAATTAACTGGTGACAATGTTATGTTATTCTCACTTGCAAGTTTATGATACTCTATTTCCCCTAATTATTTTGACAGAAACATTAATAAACTACATGAACCGGAAATGTAAACTACATGATACTTGATACTTAAGTATGATTTTGCAATCTTTCAAGGAAGCAGAAACATATTAATGTGAGGAGGAAAATGTTCTTATTAGTGTATAGCTAGGTACTATATAATCATTAGTCTGCTGAATTTTAGATTGCAGAGACAGCAAGGAAGCTTGGGATTCTTGTAATTGCTGATGAAGTGTATGACCATCTTACCTTCGCAAGTACCCCATTTGTGCCAATGGGGACATTTGGATCTATTGTCCCAGTTCTTACACTTGGTTCCATATCAAAGAGATGGATAGTACCTGGTTGGAGGCTTGGTTGGATTGTCACATGTGATCCCAATGATACTCTTAAAAATTCTGGGGTACATCTCTTTCTCTGTCTCATTTACACACCACACACACACACACACACACACACACCCACATTAAAGAATAATGATCGATCGATGTTTATGGCATATATAAATTCTGCTCATATCTATGTTCTTGCCTCTTCTTCCCTCAGATTATTAAATCCATCACAGACTGCCTGGAAGTCACATCGGATCCTCCAACCTTCATTCAGGTTCTGTAATTCAAGTTCAATGTATTTACATTTAAGAAGAACAGTACTAGAAATTTCAGAGAAGAAAGAAGAGTGTGATCGAAGACAGACATTGAGCATATATATATATATGTATACAATCGAAAATTTCTGTACTATTGCTGTTTGTCTGATGAATTTTATAATGTGGCTTTCATTGATCTGCAGGCAGCAATTCCTCAAATTATAGAGAACACAAAGGAGGATTTCTTTTTGAAAATAGTTGAGTTATTAAGAGGTGCTGCAGACATATGTTTTGATAGACTTAATGAGATCCCCTGCATTACATGCCCAAGCAAACCTGAGGGTTCCATGTTTGTAATGGTAAATGATCAAGCTCATCATTTCATATATGTATTTGTTTCTGAGTCATATATGCAGATCTGTAATTAATAATTCTTATATATATGCATGCAGGTAAAGCTGAACCTCTCATTATTGGATGACATTAGTGATGATGTGGAGTTCAGCCTCAAACTTGCCAAAGAGGAATCTGTCATAGTACTACCCGGTAATTAGAAATTCACAACCATCATAATCTTCAATACTGCATGGACTTCAGTCTCTATGATTACCAGATTATCACCATCTATCTGTTTGATATCATACAATATAAACAATCGGAATGACGGCTTCTGTGTTCTGTTGCAAGTGAAAGCTGATTAAGCTGGTGGAGTTTGTTTTCCAAGTTATAACCTTTGAAATTTCACTTTTTCTTGTAGGTGTGACTGTTGGATTTAAGAACTGGTTGCGGATAACATTCGCTTGTGACCATTCAGCTCTTGAAGATGGCCTTCGGAGGATTAAAGCCTTCTCCCAAAGGCATGCCAAGAAAAAATAACATGTGTTGGAAGTCATCAGAATAAGATGGAGCACATACTGGTGGGTGATCAACAACTCCTGGTTGGATCAATCCCATGCTCCACTCAAATGCTGGCCTTGAATTTTAATTAAGAGTGAAATTAATAACATTGGTCGAGATCAAATTACTAGTCAGTAAATTAGTCAAAATGAATAAAATTTCTCGGTATCATACGGGTGATAGGAGATGAGCAACTTCGCGTTGTCTCTCGTACTCGTTGCAGGTAGCTCTTGTAACTCCCCTGATTTCTGATGACATTGAAAAGGGAATATTTGTTTAATAATTGAAAAACTGGTATTAGAAGCTGTCGGATTGAGATGATAAAGTACTTGTGAAGTCTGGTTGTTAGCCATTTACAGTGGAAAATGATTTCATCAAGTTGGTACTGCTACTTTTACACTGGTTCTATGCTTTTTGCCAGCCAATTTGACAATATGGCCATCCATACTAGATAGAAGATTTCCTCAATCTCAAGATGTATGTGATTTATCGAGATGACGAATTGTAAATCCAAGCAAAAGCTTTGCAAGGTGAGGATTCAATCATCCTCGTAAAGTGACCGCTCATGATTTAATCCAGAAAAGTTGGAGCAAACTTACTTGAAACACACTATTGATGTTATTGCAAATTGCAACATATAAATGCAAAGTGTACAATAAAATCATGTGAAGAGTAGCCATATATAAGACCTACTTCGACTTCATTTATTTATTTGTTGCATAGATTCATGGAATTGGATATCCAAATGATGTGAAGTTGCCGATCAGCATCACTCACTTTTATGATTGTTAAGACATGAAACTCATCCATTTTATTGCTTCTTGGCATGTCTTTGGGAAAAAGCTTTCATCCTTTGAAGGCCTTCTTTAAGTACTGGAAGGTCAACAGCAAAAGTAATGCGGAGCCAATTTTTCAGTCCGACGGTCACCCCTGGAACCCATAAATGACAATGTAACTCAGCAAACTCATTTGAGAGTTTCCAGTTCAAATTCACTTCTACAGAATACATAGGAAAACATGCCTACGGAACCAAAGAAGTACCTAAATCATATAAGCGTGTCTACGTATTTTTTCAGAAATGGAGGGATGTTAAATATCGATAAATGTTCTCTTACTAGATAGTCTGGCATGTCAAGTATGTAGCTAAGTGCGATTCTGAGTTGATGTACAAGTTAATGATTCAACTTTTACCTGGCAGAACAATCACAGACTCCTCTTTGGATAGCTTAAGACAAAACTGTATATCATCATCAATGCCTTCAAGTGCTGACAGGTTTAGTTTTACCTGTTAATTATAAGATTTTGTGATTAAGTGTAGTTTAGATATATGCTAATGGAGTTCAATGAGTCTCAAATAAATAAACTGTATTTGTACTAACCAATACAACCATGGATCCTTCAGGTTTATGTGGGCAAGTAAGGCATGGGATTTCCTTAATCATTTCATATAAAATATCTGCAGCTTCTCTCATAATGCCAATTATGTTAGAGAAAAAACTCTCTTTTGTTCTCTCAATGATTTGAGGCATTGCTCCCTGTAAATGAGAATTATAACGTTTTCTCATTGAAAAATTGAATGGAAATAGGGAAAAATAGATATCGATGGAGCTATATACATGTTTTTTCTTTAAAATATGGTATGTACATTGTGTTGTTAGTTTAGCGATTGACAACATAACATGCATCTTCCTTGAATGATCGCTCCAATAACAAGGCCTTGCATTCTGTCTATTGACATATCAATTCAGAACGTACAAAGCAATTGATCGAAATAGGTACCTGAACAAAGGTTGCCGGGTCACAAGTGATGTCGAGATAGCTCTTAATGCTGTCCACGATCTTGACAAGAGATAAAAATTAATACCAATTAAATTTACAATGACAAATTACTTCAAGTATAATTAGTAAAAGAGCAACATAATAATCTCCCGAGAAACACAATTGTATATTTGTTAGTAAAGCCAATCACTCACAATAATACCGCATGTTAATTAAAAGACATAAGAGAACTCGAATGACCAAAAAATAGATATATAGATTAGAAGAACCAGTTCTGTACCCCAGTTTTCTCAAGGATGCCCTTGGGATCATTTTTCACAATCCAGCCAAGTCTCCAGCCAGGAACAATCCATGTCTTTGATATAGAACCAAGTGTAAGAACCGGTACAATCGTACTAAACTTTCCCATGGGCACAAAAGGGTTGCTGCCAAAAGCCAGACAGCCATAAACTTCATCCGAAATCACAAAGATCCCGAGTTTCTTTGCTGTTTCTGCAATCTAGATATAACGTAAAATACTTAGAAATAAAACAAAGTCATTATAACTATATGAATAATGCATTTCTCTAATATATATGTTAGTTGCTGACATATGTACTTCTACATCATTTGATCGATAAATCTTATGAGCAAATTTAAAGAGCATGTTACTTACTATATGATTAACACATTTCATTTTAAATTGAAGAATGAATGAATATTGCACCGTACCTTTTTCAAATGCTGGTATGTGAAGACATTTCCACATGGATTGCTAGGGTTAATAACAACAATAGCAGCGGTATTGTCATCCGCAAGAGCTTCAACAGAATCAAGATCCACCTCCCAACCCTTTTCAGGAATAAGATTAAAATGGCGAACTTCAAGATGATCAAAAGCTGCGCGAGCTTCGTACTGTGGGTAACCAGGCCTGGGAAGCAGAATGTTGGCACCAGGACGTGCAAGAACAGACACAATGATCTCGATTGCTTGCGTGCAACCAACAGTGAGATATACATCTTCAGGCAATAACTGGTTTGAGCCATCACAAGAGAGTAACTCTGCAATAGCTCTTTTGTGATCGAGTACAAATATAAATACATCAATATATATATATATTGAATTTGTCAAATAATCTTGCAGTCATAGTATGACAAGATAGCATGCTACAGCTAGCTAACACAAATTAATGGCAATGCAAATCATTTTATTCAAAAGAAATTGGCACATCGAATAACATCAATCACTGTCTTCTAGATGCTTACTAAGCCTTCCCCTTGTATGGCTTCTTAGCTGATTTGGCTTTTCTATGAAATGCCATTCAGTCCAAAAATGGAAAAATCAATTACAACTACTGTGTACCTTTATTTCAAAACTGTAAAACTAGCACCTTCATAAAAATATTTGCAGATCGATCTTGCCAATACCGATCGATGAACTTATTGGCAGTCTATATGCAATCAAAAGGTACGTAGTTATGATTAACACTCAAAGATTCATTATGCACTCTAGAATCAATATCGTTATTATTTTCGATCATCGACTAAAGAAGTACACAATGACATATTTGGGGCACCAATGATATTATCGACTGCAAAATTATGCTTGTTCAAATTTGATTTTGAATATCAGATTCATATGAGATCGAAGACATATGTAAACAGCGTCACGAATGGTCAGGATAGCCTAGCTAGCTCAGGTGGTCCTATGTCGGCTTTCCCGAAGGTACGAATTAGATTGGAGAATCGTCTTAATTACTGGCTAGAGACTAGTATATATGGGGTCACAATTCAATGACAAACGTGCACCAACTATAGAATTAGAGAATCTTTAAAGCTTGGAGCCTACTCCTCTTGATTTTCTTTTTATTTATTCCGTGACAGACTAGCCAACTGAGCTCAGTGGCTCCTACCTACATCACCATCGCTGTCTGTATTATTTTCACGGAAAATTATAATATACAGATTGAGAGCGAGAAATTTCATTTGATAAATGCAATTGCTGATTAAGAGGAAGCAACTTTATTTTGAAAATGCAACTGCCTATCACAAAATTGCAATTGCGATTTCCGTAAAGGCAGCACGTGCTATGTACCCACTCAATCTGCATAGTATGCAGGGCCGTATAATAGACAAACCCTTCACATGCAATTAACAAAGCTGAAACTGGCTACAGCGAGCTAAGAGGTACTATAATCAATTAATCATCATTAAACAATAGAATGAGAATGAGAATCAAGAACCACCGTACCAGTCAAGTGTGTTAGTTAATAGTTTCAAGTAGGGCAAAGTTATAAAGAAATGGATGCCATTAGATTCCTTAACTAGTTCGTTGGAAACATATGCTCGCAAAAAAAGAAAAAGAGACCACGTATCCATTAATTCATGGTGGGAGTGGGACTCTTCATTTCATCATTGTTCGACCACCATAGACGTACGCTTAATTGTGGAATTGTGGGTGTGCAAAAAGATGAGGGGAAACAAAAAAAAGGCACAGAATTGATCGAATTGAAGAGAGAAACTAATAATCCAAATAATCATTCCAAGTATATATATTATATTAACTGGTATTTATGATTAACATATATATATATATATATATATATATATATATATATATATATATATATATATATATATACCTTCTTGCCTCCAAAACACCACCGGTAGGACAATAAGAGTTGAACTTGAAGGATTGGACGGCATCTGAGACTGCATCTGCGGCCGGAGGAGCCGTCCAGAATGATGCAAATTCAGTGGGATCGCCGCGGCCCAGCATAATGGTGGGCCGCCGGTCGTCGGAGTTGAGATTCTTTGCTAACGTGTTGAGAACACCACGGACGGAGATTGAGGCCGTGTTCAGTTCTTCATTCCCTCGGAAATTCCATATCTCATGCGAACCATTACCATTCTCCATATATGTCTCTTTCTGTCTCAGAGAGTCAGAGGTCTTGGGTTTTAGGTTTCAAAGTGGAATTAAGGAGAGACGTCTAATCAAGTGATCTATATATAATATATATAGTACCCAATCCAATGCATGCGCTTAGACGACAAAAAATGATTTTGTTTATATTTGGTTTTTGTAACTTTCTTTGCTCTTGTTGAGCCAATAGCCCAATATTCAAAACGTTTGATTGTTGAGTCAATAATAAAAAAAGAAAAAAAAAACACCTTTGGTGGGCATGTCAATTTTATTAATAGGGTGAAAATTATTTTTAATAATTCACACTTAAGCCCCCTGCCTATTCTGTTGCCCAGTTGTGTTTATCTGTGTTGATTGTTTTCAACGACCAACAAATCTATTTTCGCAGAAGATTCTTTGGCAATTTGGGGGCTGTGTGCCATTGTTCAGATCGATTCCAGTTGTTTTCTCTCTAGCCGGTGTGGATCTATTTCAATGGTTACGGTTACCGATTTGGCTGGCGTACGTTGATAGAATCTAGATCTTCCAATTTGGGCTTAAGGTATGAGATCCCAGTAGAAATCACTATGATTTGAGATTTTTCATCTACAATCTATTTCAAGCGTTGTTGTGTGTTGATTCTTGTCTTAGTTTTAAGAAATACTCTGATCTTGGGGTTCTTTATTCTTCGAAAACCTTGTCTTTTGTTAGATTAATAATAAAAGGCTTAAAATTTGTCTGGCGGCGACATCGTGAGTTTGCTTCATATTGTGATTTTTATTGGTATATTTCTTCTACTACTATTTGTTTAGAATTTGGTTTTACTTCTTCTAAAAAACAAAAATTGGTTCCGTTACCTTTTGGAGGTACTCCAGCTTGGATCCTCACACCTGGCCGGATCACTGTGATCCGATGGGTGGTTACTACGCAGTTCCGTTAGCTCATGATCGAGGGACGTGTTTTAGTTGCTGCGGTGGCTGGTGGTGGGGATCCAGGAGACGACAGCGTGTTTGTACTAGGTTTTGGATACTTTAGTGGCTTCACAGGCTAGGTGGTGGCCTATAGTGATGATGGGGACAAGTGCCTGGTGCTGAGCATGGAGCTAGGTAGGGCTTCAATGGCGATTTTGGTCGTTGGCGAAGGCACGAGTGGGTTGCGTTCGATGGTTGGTGGCTGTGGAAGTTGGGTACTACTGCTAGGGTTGCTACAATTATTTTTGGGCTCGGGTTTTGTTTTTGGCATTGGGCTTTTTTTCTTTCAATTTTATGTTTTAATGGATGAAGGGCCTACGGCCTCTTCTGCTTAGAGGAGATGTTCCAACTTAGCAAGTAGATCTCGAGTCTTTTTTTTTAATTTATTGGGATTTGTTGGTGCTCATTTTGTGGGAACAATAATTCACATAGAATTATGTACCCATAAGATATTAGTTTATTATGTAATAGTTATATGCATGGGTATAGATTATAGAGGTACAATATTCCGTGTCTAATGACTTGTCAAATAGACATTTGTGTGAATTGAGAAATAACATATATCGATGCAAAATATCAATACAGACATCTGTGTAAGAAAGAATTGCATACGGAATTCCGTTTCAACTTGCGAATAACAATTGGAAACAATTGGTTGTCAACTTTATCGAAGTAGATGAATGTGGAAATATGTGTTAGTGGGATACATGGATACAGAAATCCGTGTGATTTGCTAACCATACATACAGATATCCGTGTGAATTGAGAAAATACATATATATCCGTGCAAAAACTCGATATAGACATTTGTGTAAGAAAATAATCATATCAACTTTTTCGAGAAACATACATACGAACATCCGTGTCAATTGGATATGCTAAATTGTTCATACAAAAATCCGTGTGAATTGGGTAAATTAATACGAAAATTCGTGTGAGTTGGTTAAGTTAATACATACAGATTTCGGTGACTGACTGACTGTTCTATTGTGAGATCCTGATTTTTTTGGTTTTGGTTTAGAAAAAAAAAAATATAAATATTTAAGTAATTTTAACTTGATAAATTTTGGTTCACATTTTTTTTATTAATTTAAAGACATGATATTTTTTTACTATGTTTCTTTAGATAAAATATTGTATTACATGTTAATTTTTGATATAAAAGTTTATAGCTATAGTTTATCATTATCATCATAGAAGTAGTTAATTAGTTGGACGTAGAGGCCAAGCATGAGATGTTGTATTTGATATCATTGTTATATGCCACCTGCATGTAACTACTTGGTCCTCAAGTATAATTGTAGCAGGACGTGTTCAACTTTTGTTTTGGAAGCATGACCTGTTGCATGACCTAAGGTTGTGCGACACCTCATCTTGACTTCATGCAAAATGGACAGCACCACATTCTTGATTTTATAGTTATATAACTAAGCTTAAGGCCCAAGTCTTTATAGTACTATATATAGGAGCATGTAGAGATTGAAAAATATGAGAAGAAAGAAAATAGAAGGAAGTTAGCACAAGAGAGAGAAAGTGAGAGACAGAGATATATATAGGTTAATTTAGATTAGGGAGATATTATTTTATTGTCCCAATTAAGAGGCTCGTAATGTCGTTGTTATGCTCGTCAATTCTCAGAATTGAGGTAGGGATTCTCGGGGAACCTTTTCATAAAATGTTAATTCGGTTAATTATTGATTTACATGAATTGTATGGTATTGGTTGAATGACATATTTGTATGTTATCGTTTTCTATTAAAGCATATGTACATAGATGTTATTTTATAAGCAATAACATTGAATCATCATACATATGCATTGTGAGGAAATGCGAGTATATATAGACCAGAAAAGAGTATAGATCGATATGAGAAATATTGCAATCTAGAGGGATGGAGAGAAAAGAACTCTATTTGTGTAGTTGAGTTAAGTTCTGGCCAGGGACCAGATAATGTCAGCCCACTGTGTACAAATAAGGGAGTGAAGCCCTTTCAACGAGTTTGATAAAATAATCATATCGGGCATATTGACACTGGCGAAACGAGAACTATAACAAGATGACTAACAAAAGTGAAATATAGTATAGTTTTGAGTTAATGAGAATGTGATGAGTCAACATGACATTCATGTATTGTCTTTTGATTAATTGTCTAATAAATTGATTGTGGACACATAGCTAATAATGACCTAAAAAGGTTTATGTCTCTACTGAGCCGCTGGTTGAGCTCACCCCTCTAATAAATTTTGCAGGTTCTGGAATCGAGAATCAAAATGATTAGATGAGCCTAGAATGACGAGCTTAGAATGAGGTGTTTTTATTTGTATATTTGTAAAGGATTTTGTAATTATTAATTAGATGAGAGTGCGCAGCGAAATTGTATTTTCATGTATTTTATTTTATTTTTACTTTTTAATGCTCACACCTAGGATTCGGATTTAGGTGCTTAAAATCCACCGACACCGGGTACGGGGCGTGACATCTATTCAAAACCAGAAGATCATCAAATGTTTCCATTATAATTCTTGCTCTTCTTTGCAAACTTCACACAACATTGAAGAACTCCTAAAACATATCTGGTTGTTTTAATCTTCAGGTATGATTTTTTACCTCCCTAGCTTAACATTTAAATTTATATATGGTTATTTTAATCTTGAGGTATGATTTTAATCTTCGGATCTAAATGTCTCTTCTTTCTCTCAGTTGGCGGCGAAGGCTAGTCATGTAGATTTCCGGCAAACCACATGTAAGAGGTGGTCAGCGGCCAGATCGTGGTCGAGAAGGGTGGTGGTGGTTTGCAGTTTCGGTTTCTTGGTGTGGTGGTTTGATGGGCTCTGATTTGGTTTTTGAGGACGGGGAGTGGCAGCGGTTTGATGAAGGCTGTGATTTGGTTTGCTGGGCTATGCTGGGTTTCTGCAACAGGGTGTGGTTGGCGGTTTTGGATGGCGGTTTGTTGGTGATTGGTATTTTTTTTAGATGGCTCATCGAAATTGGAGGTGGTTGATCTCTCTTTGGTCACCACAGTTCTTGTGATTCCCATTTTCACGGTGACAGCTGCCAATGTAATCTAATAATTTTAGGTATTCCTTCATTTTAGCTTGCTTCTAATTATTTTTTTGGAACAAAGACCATATTTGTAAGGTTGAATCCTTGCAATTGTATAAATTCAGTTTATATTACAACGAAAAAGTCTACATTTAACACTACAAAAAAAAGGCTTATTTGTGACACTTATTTGCGTCACTTGTATGCGGCCCTCACAAATAATTGATATTTTTGCACGGTAAAGCCCGCTGAAACTTAGCGCCCAAATATTTGCCACACACTTTAAGTATCGTCGCAAAACACGTCGTTTATATCTGAAAATGAAGGAGGTTTGCGACATATAATTAGAAAATATCGTATATGCACGTATTTTCTAACCTACTTTGAAGTTAAATTGTCATACGCTAATACGCTCTCCTCTTCCATAGTTCGACCATGTCTCTCAGCTTAGAATCTCTACTCTCTCAAAATCACAACTCTGGAATCAGGTAACGTTTGTTGGATAAAACTATCAGTATTACTCGTATAGGCTTGAAATAGTTTTTAATTTAGGGTTTTTGCTGAATTTCTCCCCTTTTTTTTTCAGGTATCTCTATCCCTAATCTAGGTTTTGCCTTGAAGCGGAATCAATTTCGTTTCCGTCTCAATCAGGTATGGATATCGATCCAAGTTTCTTTTTTGTTTTTTTTAATCAGAATTTGATGAATGGCCAAGTTGTTGTGCATAGCGTTTTATTAGATGGTCTGCAAGACTGCAAGTCAATTTTACTTATCGTTTTATCCCACCTGTCTTACTGTGTATTATTAGTTTGGATTTGTTGACTGCAAATCAACGCTTATTAGTTTGGATTTGATGTTGTGGATTTAGATGTATGTTTTTGTTTAAATTTGCAGGTATATGTTATTTTACTATGCAAAAAAAATAATTAAATGTACAGAAAAAATAAATTTGCAGGTATTTGTTAATTTACTGTACAACAAATTTTTTTATTAAAAAAAATCTTATATACACTGAAAGCAATCAGTGTGTTCTAGTAAAAACAGAACAATCCGTGTGTTGTTGAAGCATATCACACAGATTCTAATCTAAAATATATATTAAAATATTACTTCTATTCACACAGATATAGCAATACATAATCATGCACGTGGAGAAGTAATGAGGTCCATCAACTTATTTCACACGTACTTAAAAAACTGTTTGTATAGAGCATCAATGCCCCTTCCGAAGCACACGGAAGAGTCATTCGTGTTTGCACTGTAGCCGATGCCTTTTGTAAAATGATATCCGTGTGAATAAGGCTTATTTCACAATGATTAATGTCAGTGTGGAATAGCTGTTTTGCTAGTAGTGCGTTCATGTATTATAACATAATGTAGAGATCACTTTTGTATATAAAAAAATCAATCAAATTGAAGACTTTTTGGTAACAAATTTATATAGAATAAATAGATGGTTCATTTGTTAGAACCATCTATTTGTTTCATAAAATTGGATAGTTGAACAATGTTCGATTAGAATATAAACGGTTGGATTATGAAATTATAAGCTAAAAATACGTTAATCACAATGAGGGTGAACCCAAGAATTATCTCAAGACGATTGCAAAACTTCTTACACTACCCCTTCCAGGAGTACTGATTCATGATTTGTATGTGAATTGCATACAAATTAGGCCTCTACTCACTTTAGTAATGCTAATTCAATGGCCGTTTAGTGTCTCTAATCCTTGATTTGAACCATTGTAGGGTCCACGAGCATCGGATGGACATCGAGAGCAAAATGATGCGATTTTTGAGCTTTTGGAGCGTTTCCGAGAAAAGGACAAAAAGTCAACCGGTTGACCCGAAAGTCAACTCGTGGTCAACCTTGACTTTATGATGTCAAGATGGAGAAAGTCAATTCTCGGAGATGGAGCACATTTAGAGTTGGAGTATGGAGCCTTAAAGGAGCAAAAGTCAAAGGATTAACCCGAGAAGTCAACTTGGTCAACCAAAAAGTCAACTCCGAGGCATAGAAGCAAAGGTCAACCCTTGGAAAGTCAAAAATCAGATTTGTCATGTGCACTTTGCCCATTTTCGTTCTTGCCCCCATAGCCTCTTCATTATTACATCTTTTATTTCCTTTGCCAACTCATTAATGAAGGGCAAGCCAGTCTTTTCCTATTTATTTTCTTCTAATCTTGGCCCTCCAACACAACTTCCTCTCCAAGAACAAATCTAGGCCATCAAAATAGGGACCATATATGCCCCAAATCAGCCCCTTGGCTGCCATACACGAATTTGCACACCAAAACCCTATTTTCTCTCTTTCTTTCACCCACTCACCATTCCATGGGTGAGTTAACTCATTGGGTTGACTCACCCATGTCCATTTCTACCATTTTCACTTAGTTTCATCTAGATTTCTTCACCTAGATTACAAGATTCATCAAGAAGAGCAAGGATTCAACACCAAGAAGCAAGGAGCCAAGGAGGAACTTGGTTTGGAGAGGAGGAAGCTTGCCATCACCTTGAGCATTCTCTTACCCTTTCCCTTTCTCTTTGGCTTATTGTTATTGATTATTTATATTTGGATGATGATATTTTGTATCATGAGTGAGTAGATCTAGGATTGGGGGCTAGGCTTGTGTGCCCTAGTCCATAGATATGTATTGAACCTCTTTTAATGATATGTGATGCAATCTTGATTCATGAGCATGTTTATATTCAAATTTCATATGTTAGATGCATGGGTTAGGGAATTCACCACTTTCTAGCTATGTTTTTAGCATTATCTTGATGTGGAATTGGTGGGTGGTGCCTCTAGTTTCATGGGCAATGGAATATAACATGTGTTATATGTTTGATTTGTGTTCATAGCCTTTGATGCACTAGAGATCCTTGGTTGGACTCTAAGTGTGCCAATTGAGTTGATTATGACCTTGGTTGGCATAGTCATACTTTTTATATCGTAATTGTTGTGGTCATAGCCTCTTGATACATTAGAGACCTTTGGTTAGGCTCTAATTGTGCCAATTGAGTTGGTTTTAGTCCTAACCGGCATAATCATACTTTCTAGATGGGTTTCGATAGCATTCATAGCCTTTGGATATAGCTAGGGAACCATTGCATGGCTCTAGTTATTCCATTGAGTTCCTACAACGTAGGATATATCACATCGACAATTTCATTGTGTTTATAGCTTTTGGATCTAATTAGAGACCTTTGTTTAGACTCTAACTACGCCCATTGAGTTGTCTCGCCTTCGACCGGAGAGACATATCTTATAATATATTTTAATGCCCTCATAGCCTCAAAGTGTTATTCCAAGAACCATGGCATGGCTTGCATTGGCACTAGAGAGTTCACCTTGACCTTGGTTGGTAAGAGTGATACATTCTCGATTAATTGGAATCATGAATCATAATTGCAAGCATCTTATTGTGGTTGTTCATTGCATTGAAGTGGGCTAGTGTTAACCTTTAGTTCCCGATCACTCTATCTTTGCATTTCTCTTACTTGCATTTAGTCTTGCCTAGCTTACTTTACTTGCTTGGTTTGTTTCTCGTTCACTCATTCACTCACACAAATCTATTGATCACTACACTTCACATTGCACATATATCACTTCATATTGCATAGATATCTATTTCATTCCCCACCGTTTAGTGCTAGGTTATCTAGTTACCCTTGTTACCTAGGGGATCTTGGGTCACCAATCCCCGAAGTACGACAACCCCGGTTAACAATCTATACTTCCACCATATTTTGACGTTCATCAATTCACTATATCATAATTGAAATAATTTTAATTAAATATGATATAGACTCGGGCCACGGGCTCCAATTGGGCATATTGTTTTCTTAGTTTGGTCAACCTAGGTCTGAACCAATCATTAAATGTGCCGGAAGGAGCATGGATTGAAGATCGAATTGAACTACGTACTTTAAACGGGTCAGCTCAGCTCAGCTCAACCCATTTGACACATTTTACTCTTGTTGTTATATTTTCCAAAAAATAAGGGTTTATCATTAGTAGGGATGACAATGTTTGACAATGTGTATATATATATAACCAATATACACAACGGTTAGTAATTAATAGTTAGGGCTACAATTTAATAATAGTTAGGGCTGCAATTTAACGGCCAATATATTTCCTCCATGCATGTGAATTAATAGTTTAATACAATGGGTATTTAATTAGGGATCATAGGATTGCAACAGTCAATCAATCTCAACCCTTCATTTGTTTGTAAATTTATTAAAGGATAATTTTTGGGTTCATCTCTCATTGTGATTAATGTATATTCACTTTATAATTTCATAATCTAACCGTTCAAATTTTAAATCATCATTTATAGATCATCTCTGCAAAAAAATCAATCGAATCGGAGATTGTTCAACTATCTAATTTTACGAAACAAATGGACAGTTCTGAAAAGAATTACTTATACTATGATGAACCGTCTATTTATTTCATAGAAATGAGTTGTCACACCCTCAAATTCGTAAAGCCGAAGGCATGACTTAAGCTATCGAATAAGTTTACGTCAAAGGAAAACTTACAAATCTTTTTAGTAAGATAAAGGCTCTAACATAAACGCAAGCTGATTTTGACTTAAACAAACGTAATAATACAACACCATAAGACCAACATAAAAAAAAAACAAAGATTGAGTCACTTATTCTCATATTACAGCGGAAGCATCTTATTGTATCACCTTAAGACTCACTTAAATTGGATCTCCTAAGGGACCATTAAACTAAGATGAATAGCCGCCAAACCTTCTAAGCACTGATCTTTATATTCAACAATACCTGCAACCATAACAAATTACTAATGAGATAAACTCAGTAAGTAACAAATACAAACCACATACCACAGCATATGAAGGTAATCACATACTAATTATAAAATATAAATACAACAGATGGAGTGCACCCCAAACAAATCCATATCAGAAACTTTCAAGAGCCCTTTAGACACAACCTACCAGTGAGACCCAAACTTATCAGAGATGGGAGACAGACGCCACCCATCGGTGACACCCACTATGTGGGCCATATAACAGACGATGCATAAAATGCACCAACAAATTAGTACAAAACTTGCACTTACAGAACAGACTCTCCCCAGACAGTCTCTTGGTAGTGATATGTCTAAAGAACATCTGGTTCAAATTCTCATACTGAAACAGTTAGACTTTGCATGATGTAAAATACACGAACATCACATATCACAATCATATCAGAAAACAAACGGGCACACTCCAAAACGTTGCATATTACATATATACATATACATAAAATAACAAATCAAATATAGATACATTCATTATGGTTCCAGAACAAGCCATTGTTACTTACCTCAAGAAGTCAAAGGTTCACAATCAACCGGTAGTGCATCCTAAGTCAAGAATCTCTGAGCCTATAGACAAATAAATACTCAAAATGGGCATAAACTAAAACCTTAAATCCTGCAATAACAGTACCTAACAGAATCTTGCCCAAAAGGAAAAATTTCATTTAACAAACCCCTCAACCTATGGACTTCAAAATTTACAAGGGTGAACTAGACATCCTAAATTACCTACTGTAAAAATTACCAGCCATTTCTTAATACAGAACTCGTCCAAAGAATTTTTCAAATCCGTTCACTGTTGTTATTGATAACCAAAACCCTCACTGCCAACAACCTTTCCAAAAATTCTATAGGTTACATTATAATCTCAAATTGAATGAAAATTGGCATACCTGACCCAGGTATACCTACAATGACACAGTAAAAATTTAAGAACCAAAACTGTTCTCACTCAATCCCAAACAACACCCAAAACAGCAAATAAAACTGACTCTATCGACTGTAACAGAAATGTTCACCTAATCACCGATTTTTAGTAAAATCACAGGCAATATTACCCACCAAACAAAAAATTCCCAAGGGTAAATTAGATCGTTTGTTTCCTTAAACACTGCTCTCAATTCGTTGCTAATTTTCTGTCAAGAAAATTCCTGCGTTTCTGTACTAATTTAGAAAAATCACCAAAAATTCAATTCTTAATATTTTCCTATAAAACCAATGCCAATAGAACCAATGAGAAGTCTAATTTTATTTACAAAAGGTTCAGAATTTAATATGAAGTATTACCTGACCAAACTCGTAGCACAACCACCTGACCTCAGGAACTGTAACCAAAAATCAAGGTACCAAATTAGGTTCTATCCTTTCCTTTGATTGCCCAGACACAAAACCTCTATAAGGAACGACTAAGAGAATTATTTGAATGCTAAAACCTTACTTAAAGACAAGAGCTTACCTAGAAAATTCGTCACAAGCCTCTACTCAGACCCGTAGTACCCCTTATCGTTGAAACAACGTCAACCGGCTAGTCTCTCCCTTTTCTTTCTCCTTGCGTGCAGAACCCTTTCTTTTCTTTTCTTTTCTTTTCACGTTAAACACGTCTCTCTGCCTCTTTCAAGTTTTATTTGAAGTTCAACTATCCTTAGAAAACTATCTGATAAGATTCTAAAGTCCCAAGTAACCTCAACTTCTTTGTAGTAACTAACAACTTCTTTAAATGCAGCAACTCAAACTCTAAATAAAATAAACTTAATTTTATGTTTAGTCTGAAAGTATAAGGGAAAATAAATGAAAATCCTCTAATTAAAATAAACCTATGAACCAACGACTTGTCACACAAATAAGGGTCACCTATCCTATTCTTAATATACAAAATACTCAAACACTTTAGAAAATAAATTATAAGCATTAAAACAAATAAAATCATACCACTAAAATAAGCGGATATTACATGAGTGATCAAAAGGTTTCTAATTTGATTTATTTTTTGCAGAGATGATCTATAAATGATTATTTAAAATCTGAACGGTTGGATTATGAAATTATAAAGTGAATATACGTTAATCACAATGGGGGGTGAATATACAGGTTCACCCAGGAGGTGAATCCAAGAATTATCCTTCATTAAAATGACACATTACACCCAACATCCATGGGTGGCTGCAATTTTTCTTCACACGTGCATCTCATGCGTGCACTCACAAATCGTGGTAGCTGCTGAGCACGTTGTCTCCATTGGGTCACCCTCAGGGCTATTTTCAGCCCTCTAACCCACCCTCCAGCCCTGGCCCCACCCATTTAGCCCTCTTAAAAATACTTGTTGGAGACCATTAATTGCTTTTGAGGGCTAGAGATCTCCATATATGAGATAGCCCTTGTTGGAGATGGCCTTAGATGAGATAGCCCAAACAGAAGCGTGCATACTTTAAATGGGCCCATTCAATACCTTCTACAGTTGCTCTTGACGGGCTCTACTCTTACCGTTGTATTGTCCAAAATAAATAACGCAGTCCGGTCCCACTAACCCCGCCGTTAAAATTCAAATACCAACCTTTTTTGGTTTCCCTAACGGCTAGTTAGAGACCTTTCCCATTTTCAAGAATCAACAACGAAGAACCAGCACTCTCCAAAACCCCAAGATATCTCATACTCAAAACCCAGAAATCAAGACCCATAAAGTCTCAGACCCAGAAACGGCTTCATCCTTGACCGTGAATTTGATGGATTCAACAGCTTCACCACCTCCCTATCGTCGATCGGAGCCTCCGTCTCGAACCAAATCAGTTTCACGACTCGCCCAATGCGAAAAAATCCCTCATCTCTCTCTGGGTCTCATAACATCATCATCACCATCCCCCAAGAGAACTCCTCCGTCTCTCAAATCTTCAGGTCCTCTCCCTCTTCACGAGCTACTGCTTCTTTCGCCTTCGCCTATTCCAAGAAGGTCCAAGACCCGTCTCGCCGATCGCCTCGAAATGGCTGATGAGCCCATTGCGGAGCCGCCAGGGCCACGCCGGAGGTGCAAAAGCAGCAGAGGTTCCCAGATGGGCTGTGCCTCGCCGAGGAACACCCGAAGATCGCGGAGGAGGTCGGAGGTTGAGATTCGAGAAGATAAGGATTTGGGGGAAGAGATTGCAAAGCCCAGGAACAGAAGGTCCAAGAAGGAAAAGCTGAGCTTGGTCCCTTGTGTGCCCTCTCCAACTTCATCTACAAGTAATTCCAATTTGCTCTCTCTCTCTTTATTTCAATCGCTCAGAAAGTCTTTTTCAATTTCTTGGGTTTTTTATGCTTTATGATTGTTGTGATAGTGGATGATGATGATGGTGGGGGTCGTCTGGATCGAATTGGGCAGCTAATGAATGATCTGATTATGTGGAGAGATGTAGCAAGATCAATCCTTTGGTTTGGTTTGGGCTCTCTCTTCTTCTTGTCTTCTTCCTTTGCCAAAGGAATTAACTTTAGGTGACGCCTCTCTTTCACTCTCCTCTCCTGCTTGATTTTGTACTAGTATCAAACATCTAACTCTATCCAAACACACCCAACACCATGGTTGTTTTCAGCATTTTCTCGTCAATTTCCCAACTAGGACTTCTGTTTTTGGGTGCTTCATTTGTCTCGAATTCAATCTGTCAAAGGTACAACTTCCACCTTACATATGTATCACTTTGGCTGCTCATCTTTCTCTCTTGGCTATGATTTACCAATGTTCTTAACTTCTTATTTAAATTCACAGAAATGGTATTGAAAAGAAGCGTGATTTCATGCTAAAAGAAGATGATATTCTTGGTGTGGCCAAAATGATACTTCCTGCAGCAAATCTTGCAATATCAAGTACAAGAAAGCTTTTCTCAGGAGAGCCATCCATGACCCTTAAGGTAACCACAAATCAAAATTTGATTGATCATTCATTAACCAAAAATCAAAATTTGTACATTGCTGAACTCAATTTTCTTCATACAGGTAGCTCCATTCTTTCTTCTAGGAGCAGAGTATGGACATCATATAACACTGTGGAGACTCTCTATGCTTGGTATGATCACTGTTGTTAATTCTACTCCATTGTTTTTGTATGAATATATAATTCTGTTTCTGACTATTGGTGTTAAATTATGGGTAGCCTTTTTCATCAGCTTCACAATCCCAAGGCTGTACTCATGCTACTCCATTCAAATGAACCAAAAAGGTAACCCAGTCCACCAATATGTACTTGGATTTTATGTGGACTGTCTTTATATTCATGTGACAGTAAAGCAAGTGCAAATTGGTTGTGCAGCTGAGCGCATGAAATGGTGGGTGTTGGAAGCATGGGGAGCATGCTCCCACAAAAAGATTGTAGCAGCATCAGCAGCAACAGCTTTCTGGAATCTGTCTTCGGTGAAAACCCGAATTTTCACAGGTAAGACATTGCAGAATACTTTGATCTGTGGAACAATAAACCAATTGTAACCAACAATTTGTAGGTTGATGAGAAACGTGGCAATAACTATTAGTCTATAATTATCCTTTAACTGTGACCTTAGAAATCTTTCCAATTCATGGTTTGCTGATTACTAGTGATTGAAATAGATCAATGACTTGACTAAACTGAGATGAAACAGTTCATTCATTTCTCAGAACTTAAAAGTCGTTTTATGTTATATTATCGGTTTGTAGTATCTCCTAGAAGAAACCGGCATTGCCTACGTATGAAGCAATAATATGAATACTGTTGATTCTTATCAATCTACCTATTACCTTCGCAGCATTCATATCCCTTGTAATTCTTCGATACTGCCGACAACATATAGTGCAAGTTGGGGAAGCAGAAGGAGAACAGGAGGAGCAGCAGGCCATAGTGGTGGCAGAAGCAGAAGGAAAACAGGAGCAACAGCAGCAGCAGGCATTAGTATTGGCCGAAGTGGCGAGCAATCATTAATTGTCACTGATCCCTTTCTAACACACTAATGTGTTTGTACCTGATGCAATGTTAGACAATAGGTTGTCACTGATCCATGTCCAATGTTCAACATGTACAAATAAAAACGGTTTCCAATTTCTTCTCTTATATGTCACACTATTTTCTCTGGTATGTCATATTAGAATTGTGTAAAAAATAAAAAGGAAGGAAAAAGAAAATCATTGAGCTCTACAAAATTTGGGACAAGACGAGGCAGATCAGCACAGAATTAATATCTAAAAAAAAAATTTGATTAAAACCAAGTATAGCTTTCTTATGGTTGGGATGGAGCTTATGAAGTGCAGCTAGTACCTAATTGTCAGAGTTGATGAGGCACATTATAAGGTTCAGAAAAGCTCTCTCTTTCAAGACTAAATGGTTAATAAGATGACGATTGTAAAATCAGAACACAAAGAGGCACTCAATGTGCTAGACTTTTGCATAAAAGAGTGGTACTTGTATATAACTGCTTCTGAGGTAGTGAGGTTAGCAATAGTCTTTGTAGAGTACACAGAAAATTGCATACTTACATTGAATCATTATATCTGGGGAAATCCTGATATGGTTCTTAACTTCTTACCAAAATCATCAAATGCTCTATGAATCATTCAAAGGAAATCCTGATTACCTGAATTTTTCATACAATAATTGCATCATGACTGGTCGAGATTCAATTATTGGCGGGATGAATATTCAAACTAATCTTCTTCATCGACCCAATGAAAATCTTAGTAACATGTACGATGTCTGAACACCATGCTAATTTTGACTCAGTTATTAACAAACCTTGATACATTGGGCATTCCTCTACGCAGCCAGATTTCGATCAAAACCTAAAAGACAGTGGTCCAGGTAATGGGTTCTCATTCAGACAATGCAAAAGGTAAATCTGGATTTCTACCATTACCTAATAGAAAACAAAGTCATCTTGAAGTTCTACTGCAAAAGTATGCAACTGAAGTTCTACTGCATAAAATTTAGTGAAATTAAAAATTCCGTCCAATATTCGAAATTTTGACCAACCAAGTTTAGTTGGCACATATCATTAAAAATTGCGGCCAATATTCGAAATTTTTACCAACCAAGTTTATTTAGATTAATTACAAAAAACACCCCAAACTATGAGGTCAATTTCAATTTCATACCCAACCCTTTAGTGTTTCGTTAAAAACTAGAAGTTATTTCTGTTCTGAATATGGGTGTTAAATTATGGGTAACCTTTTTCATCAGCTTCACAATCCCAAGGCTGTACTCATGCTACTCCATTCAAATGAACCAAAAAGGTAACCCAGTCCACCAATATGTACTTGGATTTTATGTGGACTGTCTTTATATTCATGTGACAGTAAAGCAAATGTAAATTGGTTGTGCAGCTGAGTGTATAAAATGGTGGGTGTTGGAAGCATGGGGAGCATGCTCACACAAAAAGATTGTAGCAGCATCAGCAGCAACAGCTTTCTGGAATCTGTCTTCGGTGAAAACCCGGATTTTCACAGGTAATAACATTGCAGAATACTTTGAACTGTGAACGTGCCAATTGTAGGTTGATAAGAAATGTGGCAATAACTATTAATTATCCTTTAACTGTGACCTTAGAAATCTTTCCAATTCATGGTTTGCTGATTATTAGTGATTGAAATAGATCGATGCCTTGATTAGACTGAGAAATAACAGTTCGTTCATTTCTCAGAACTTAAAAGTCGTTCTATGTTGTATTATCAGTTTGTAGTATCTCCTAGAAGAAACAGACATTGCCTTTGTATGAAGCAATAATATGAATACTGTTGATTCTTATCAACCTACCTATTACCTTCGCAGCATTCATATCCCTTGTGATTCTTCGATACTGCCGACAACATATAGTGCAAGTTGGGGAAGCAGAAAGAGAACAGGAGGAGCAGCAGGCCTTAGTGGTGGCAGAAGCAGAAGGAAAACAGGAGCAACAGCATCAACAGCAGCAGCAGGAATTAGTAGTGGTCGAAGTGGCAAGCAATCATTAATTGTCACTTATCCATTTCTAACACACTAATGTGTTTGTACCTGATGCAATGTTGGACAATAAGTTGTCGCTGATCCATGTCCAATGTTCAACATGTACAAATAAAAACGGTTTCCAATTTCTTCTTTTATATGTCGCACTATTTTCTACCAGTATATCATATTCAAATCGTGTAAAAAAAAAAAGGAAAAAGAACATCATTGAGCTCTACAAAATTTGGGACAAAGTGAGTATCTCAAAAAAAAAAATTTGATTAAAACCAAGTATAGCTTTCAGAAAAGCCTTGTCAGAGTACCTAATTGTCAGAGTTGATGAGGCCCATTATAAAGTTCAGAAAAGCCTTGCTAAGAGCATCTTTGGTTTCGTCTCTTTCATTAATTTAATTTTTTTTTCTCCTCTGTTTACGTTTGAGGTTATTTGTATCCAACATAGAAGGAAAACAACAAGAGATGCACACACACGGTCAGGAAATTCCTAAGCACTACTCTAGGATAATAGTTAAAGAAACACAAAGTGATAGATTATTGTATGAGGATTAATTTATGACTGTGCTCAGCTAGGTATGAGGACTTTGGCTCTGTTTATAGAGATCTGGCACAAAGGTGCAGCAAGATATTGATTTCACCTTAAATGCAAGAATTTTACTCGGTTGAAACAAAGAATGGGTTGAAATGATCATAAATACTTTACCAGTCTGTATCTTTTATAAACCTGCCCATATTTGCTGCAGGAAACATCTCATGGTAACAAAGACAAAAAAAAAAGAAAAAAAGGGGGAAGTATTTAATTTGTGCACAGCAAGAGGTAGCGGCTCACAAGCTTTGTGAATCCTAGAAGCTTTGTGAAGTTTATGCAGTCACCATAATTAAGCTTTGTGAAGTTTATGCAGTCACCATAAACAAAGCAGTGCAGGTTGGAATCCTAGAAGCAGTCTAGCTACTGGGACTGATCGAGAACCGAAAGACTTCAGAGAGTTGATTAGTTTCTCAAGCTCCTCTTGCCGAGCCATGCATAAGCTCTTGAAATGTTCAAACTCTAAAAGTTTATCCTCCTGGGCATCAATCCTTGGCTGACGAAGTTCTTCATCCAGCTTCTTTTGACGCTCAGAAGATTGTTTCAAGGTTTTGATCTTCCCTTCAAGATCTTTCTTCGCAGACTCATAATCCTTACGTAGCCGTTGAGCTTGCTTTTCTGCCTCAATCACATGCCTCTCTGTGGCTTTCAAATCTCCACACTCCTTGGCAAAGCCCGACAGCTGTGAATCAATAGCCTCCTTAGCAGCTTGACACTCTTTATGGCGACAAATTAAATCATTGATATGTGCCTTGTCTATACTGGTACCTTGCTCAATGACGTCCATATCTTCAGAAAGTTGAGCTGCCAATTCAAAGGTGTGACCAACTTTTTCGGCAAAACATTCAAATTTAACCTTACCAAATCCAAGGGTCTCAATCACTGACCTCAACATGGTAAGTGACTTTGAAGTCAAACAGAATATAATGAATTGAGAGAATATTTTCTGTGTGTCTTATTCATCTCACAAGGAGGCTATTTATATTTATATTAGTTACAGATGTACTACACTTTGTACTACACATTGTACTACACTTTATACAATGGGTAAATATTAATATACAATTAATGTAATTAACTACAATCAATGTAATCAATTACAATTAATGTAATTGATTACCATTAATACAATTTATTACAATTAATGTAATTGATTACAATCAATCACATTAATACTGCAATAAATGACTCACGCCAACACTCCCCCTCAAGTTGGCGCATAAAGGTCACAGATGCCCAACTTGCTTAGTGAGTCTTGAAAGGCCTTACTTGATATAGCTTTAGTTAGTACATCTGCCAGCTGTTCTTCTGTGGGAACAAATGGGAAAGTAATTAACTTAGCCTCCAACTTCTCTTTAATGAAATGTCAATCTACCTCAACATGTTTAGTACGATCATGTTGCACTTGATTATGAGATATATCAATGGCTGCTTTATTATCACAGTACAAGTTCATTGCCTTCTTGGGTTTAAACCCTAAGTCACGTAATATATTTCGCAGCCATAATAATTCACATACTCCATGTGCCATACCTCTATACTCTGCCTCTACACTGGACCGAGCTACTACCTTCTGCTTCTTACTCTGCCAAGTAACCAGATTTCCACCAACAAACGTGAAGTAACCAGAGGTAGACCTTCTGTCAATAATACAACCAGCCCAGTCTGCATCTGTATATCCACTAACTACAAGATGATCATTTTTAGAGAACATAAGCCTTTTCCCAGGTGCAGACTTTAAATACCTCAAAATTCTAATTACAGCATCCATATGACTTTCACTTGGATTATGCATAAACTGACTAACCACACTAACAACATATGCAACATCTGGTCTAGTGTGTGATAAGTAAATCAGACGTCTCACTAACCGTTGATACTTGGCTTGATTAGTTGGAATCTGGTCAGGATACTCTGCTAGTTTGTGATTCTGCTCAATTGGAGTATCAATAGGCTTGCAATCCAACATTCCTGTTTATGTCAGAAGATCAAGTACATACTTTCTTTGACATAAGAAGATGCCATTGCTCCCCCTGGCTACCTCAATCCCCAAGAAATACTTTAAGTCTCCGAGGTCTTTCATTTCAAACTCTAAAGTCAGCTGTTGTTGCAGTCTGTCGATGTCAGCTACATCATCACCAGTAATCGCCATGTCATCTACATAGACTATTAAGACTGTCACCTTGCTCTTTTGATGCTTAAAGAACAGAGTATGATCAGAGTTGCTTTGTTTGTATCCAAAGCGACACATAGACTGTGTAAACCTCCCAAACCATGCACGTGGAGACTGCTTCAACCCATATAAAGACTTCTTCAACTTACACACCACATTAGTTGCAGGAGTAGTTTCATATCCAGGTGGGAGACTCATGTAGACTTCCTCATTCAAAACTCCATGTAGAAATGCATTTTTAACATCAAACTGTTTAAGTGGCCAATTCATATTAGCTGCTAAGGACAAAAGAACTCGAATGGTATTGATCTTGGCTACTGGTGCAAAAGTTTCATCATAATCAATGCCATATGTTTGTGTACATCCCTTAGCCACCAATCTAGCCTTGTATCTGTTCACTGACCCATCTGAATTGTGCTTTATCGTGTAGATCCAACGACATCCTACAGTCTTCTTGCCTGGTGGAAGAGGAATAAGTTCCCATGTTTCATTTTTCTCCAATGCATTCATTTCTTCCTCCATGGCCTTAGACTATTGTGGATCTTTCAAAGCTTCCTGCACTTTGTTAGGTATTGATACAGAGGATATATGGTGCACAAAAGATTCATATGACTTACACAACCTATTAGTAGACACAAAGTTAGCAACTAGGTACTTAGCTTTAGCATGAACAGTGGGTTCATACCTTTTTGCAGGTTGATCATGAGTAGACCAACTGGGTAAGACATACTTTGTTGACTCAGGCTCAACATAAGTAGACTCTATATCATTATTAGCATCTGATAAGGTTTCTAAATGTACCTCTGTGTGATCCTCTGCACCTTGAGATTCATGGTCGAGAGGAGAGACTACATCTGAGGGAGGCATAGGAGCACTGAGAGTATTCGGAGCCTGTTCACTGTCAATTTCTTGTAGAGGAGGTAACTGATCATTCGAGCTCAGTGAAGAATCTGTCGGAGTGACTAGTCGCGATGGTCTCTGTGTCGGAGTCAACTGGTCTTCGATGGAGAAAACTTCGATTTCTGGATGATCAAGATGAAGACTATGTTTGTCTCTATCGACCTCTGGAACTTCATTGAAGAAGGTTATGATATTCCTGCAGAGCATGATCAATTGACCGTGAATCAAATCGTTGCTCTCAAAAGAAACAAGAAGAAGGATGCCAAAGCTCTTGGAATTCTCCAAAATGCTGTCACAGCAGAAATCTTTCCAAGGATCTCAAATGAGCAAACCTCAAAGGCTGCCTGGAATGTTCTTAAAATCGAGTTCAAAGGCACAAAAAAGGTTAGAGTTGTTAAACTACAGTCCTTAAGAAGAGATTTCGAGTATATGAAGATGCATGAATCTAATTTACTCAAAGACTATATCACAAAATTAACTGATATAGTAAATCAAATGAAAACATATGGTGAAACCGTATCTGAAGAGAGAGTAGTACAGAAAATTCTTATGAGTCTAACTAGAAATTATGATGCTATAGTTTCTATTATTGAAGAGACCAAAGATATGGAATCTCTAACTGTTCAGGAAGTCATTGGATCAATTAAATCTTTTGATCAAAGACTACAAAAGCATGCTGAAAACTCTAATGAGAGTGCTTTCCAAACTCTGAGTTTGAGTTCGAAAAATAGCAACTCAGACCAAGCTAGTTCAAGCCAAGGCAAGAGCAATGTCTCCAAAGCCAAGAAAAATTGGAAGAACAAAGGCAAGAAGTGGGAAGGGAAGTCAAATCAGCAAGGGAAGAAGAACTATGAAGAAGGTAGTTCATCCTCTACATATGCCAAATGTAAAATCTGTGACAAGATGCACTCAGGTGAATGTTGGTTTAAAGGAAAACCAAAGTGTTACAACTGCAACTTATTTGGTCATGTCAAGAATGATTGTCCAAACAGAGGTTCATCGAACCAGCAAGCGAATCTTAGTGAAGATCAAAGTGGAAACATGTTTTGTGTTACACATGCTGCAACAGAACCACTTGGAGATGATGTGTGGCTAGTTGACAGTGCTTGCAGCAATCATATGACAGCAAATTCAAAGCTCCTTATTGGGATCGACTACACCAAAACAACCAGAGTCAAAATGGGAAATGGGATGATGGTCGACACCAAAGGCAAAGGAAGCATTGCAGTGAAAACAAAAAAAGGAACAATGTACATCAGAGATGTGATGTTGGTTCCTGAACTTGATCAAAATCTGCTGAGCGTGGGTCAACTCATGGAGCATGACTATCACTTACATTTTGGTGATCACACTTGCAAGATATTTGAAAAAGGAAACTCCAAGCAACTAATGGTTGAAGTGGAGATGAAGAGGAACATAAGCTTTCCTCTAACACTTACGTACAGTGAAGAATGTGCGAAAAGAATGGAAGTCCAAGATGATTCATGGTTGTGGCATAAGCGGCTGGGACATCTGAACTTTCAAAGCTTGAAGCAACTACATGTGAAAGACATGGTGGTTGGACTTCCTAGCATTACAGAAGCTAAAGATTGCGAAGGAGTATGCGAAGGATGTGCATTGGGGAAACATCACAGAGACTCATTTCCAACGGGTAAAGCTAGAAGAGCTACTGCACCTCTGGAACTGATTCATTCTGATGTTTGTGGACCAATGAAGACAACAACAGATGGTGGGAATAGAAACTTTCTGACATTTATTGATGATTTTTCAAGAATGACCTGGGTTTATTTCCTAAGGCAGAAGTCAGAGGTATTCACTGTCTTCAAAAAATTTCAAGCAATGGTTGAGAGGCAATCTGACCTCAAGATCAAAGTTCTTAGAAGTGATCGTGGTGGCGAGTATACTTCGAAGGAATTTGAAAAGTTTTGTCAAGATGTAGGCATGGAGAGGCAACTCACTGTTAGTTACACACCACAACAAAATGGGGTAGCTGAAAGAAAAAACAGAACAATAGTGGAGATGGCCAAGTCTATGATACATGACAAAGGGATGCCTCAAGTATTTTGGGGAGAAGCGGTAAATACTGCTGTCTATCTGATGAACAGACATCCAACAACTGCAGTGGAAGGCAAGACACCGTTTGAAGCTTGGAGTGGCAGGAAACCAAGTGTGAATCACTTGAGAGTGTTTGGTTCCATATGCTATGCTCACATTCCCAATTAATTGAGACAGAAGCTTGACAAGTCAAGTGAAAAATGCATATTTGTGGGATATGGTTTGCATACAAAGGGCTACAGGCTCTACAATCTGCAAAAGAAGAAGGTTATCATCAGCAAAGATGTTCTCTTTAGTGAGAAAGCTGCATGGGACTGGAACAATGGTTCAGTTCTAGAACAACCTGCACAAATCAGTGTGCAAAATGATGAGAATGAAGAAGAGATTGAGCAAGTCAATTCACCTCAACTGTCACCTGTTCACAGTCCAGAACAACCATCTCCAGCGTCTTCATCAGCTCCCTCTACATCAGGTACAACTCCAATTCGGATGCGAAACCTAAATGATGTGTATGAAAGCTGCAACTCTTGCTTATTTGAACCTGAGGATTTTGAAGAAGCTGCGAAGAAGAAAGAATGGAGGACTGCTATGCAAGATGAGATTGATGTCATTGTGAAGAACAAGACATGGGAACTTGTTGACAAACCCCAAGACAAAAGTGTTATTGGAGTGAAGTGGATCTATAAAACTAAACTCAATCAAGATGGTTCCATACAGAGGAACAAAGCTAGATTGGTAGCGAAAGGATACTCACAGAAGCCAGGAGTTGACTTCCATGAGACATTTGCACCAGTTGCGAGACATGAGACCATAAGGGGTCTAATCTCTATAGCTGCTCAGAAGGGATGGTTTCTACATCAACTGGATGTTAAGTCTGCTTTCCTAAATGGAGTACTTAAAGAAGAAGTATTTGTTGATCAACCTGAAGGGTTTGTGATCAAGAACAAAGAGCAGAAAGTCTACAAGTTGCGAAAGGCACTTTATGGACTGAAACAAGCTCCCAGAGCATGGTATGGTGAGATCGATGGCTATTTCACAGAAAGAGGATTCGAAAGGAGTCTGAATGAGCCAGCTCTCTATACAAAAACTGAAGGTATTAACATCTTAATTGTCTCCTGATATGTTGATGATCTAGTGTTTACTGGAAGTTGTGAAAAAATGATTTCAAACTTCAAGTCTGATATGATGGAGAAGTATGAGATGAGTGATCTCGGAATTTTGCATTATTTTCTTGGAATTGGCATTGTCCAAAATGTGGATGGAATATTTATCACACAGAAGAAGTATGCAAGTTCACTACTGGAGAAGTTCAAAATGGTTGGATGCAAGGCAGTCCATACTCCGTTGGTAGTGAATGAAAAATTCAAGAAAGAAGATGGTAGTGGTGAAGCAGATCAAACAATTTACAGAAGTCTTGTAAGAAGCTTGCTGTATCTGACAGCAACCAGACCGGACATCATGTATGCTGCTAGCTTATTGTCCAGGTTTATGCACAATCCAACTCGTGTTCACTATGGTGCTGCAAAAAGAGTTTTGAGGTACATACAGGGTACTCTTGACTTTGGTATCATGTATAAGAGAAATGTGGATCCAAAACTGTTTGGATTCTGTGATAGTGACTGGGGAGGTAGTGTGGATGATTTGAAGAGCACATCAGGGTATACATTTACTCTTGGTACTGGAGTATTTAGCTGGGCTTCTACAAAGCAAAAATCTGTTGCTTTATCTACTGCAGAGGCTGAATATGTGTCAGCTTCAATTGCTACTTCGCAAGCAATATGGCTGTGAAGGGTGATAAAAGATTTTGGTGAGAAACAGGATTCAACAACTCCAATCCTCTGCGACAACAAGTCTGCAATTGCAATGAGTAAAAATCTTGTGTACCACAGCAGAGCGAAACACATTGCGCTCAAGTTTCACTACATCAGAGATGCAGTAGAAGAAAAAGAAATTGATGTGGTATATTGCAATACTGAGGATCAGGTGGCTGATATCTTCACCAAGGCATTGCCAAGAGATAGGTTCGAATACTTGCGAAGCCTACTTGGTGTGCAGAAAATGAAGAATCAAGAGGAAAGCATTAATGGGGAGTGTTAGAATTAATACTTTCCTATTGCTGGAAGGAGGGAATACTTCCTAAAGACAGGACTGTCATTCCTAATATCAGGTCTGTCATTACTAATGTCAGGTTTGTCATTACTAATGACAGGTCTGTTATTCGAGTGAAGCTAGACTGAAGCAAGAGTGAAGCAAGAGACGAAGGCATTATGAGAGTGTATCTTCTGGAAAATCCTCCACTGACTTTACTGTTCACGTATCTAGATATTCAACTTAGTTTATGCTTATATGCATCTTGTAACAAATATCTAGTTTCTGATCCTTTCCTTAGCTGGGTGGATTAGCTAAAATATCTACTCTATATAAGGTTCAATGTTAACCTAGAATAGAGTATCTCAGTTGTAAGAATATCAAGCAAAAGACCACTGAATATTCATACTATGTTTTCAAGTTATTGCTACTGCAGTAATTTTAGTACTTGCCAAGAACTCCTTGCAGGTTACTAAACCTTTGTGAAATCATTTTCATCAAAGCCCCCAAACAAAAATTCCAACATCTTTTTCTTGCAAAGTTTCTATCCGATTATACAAGATTCTTCAGAGCCGTAACAATGGTGGCTGCATCTCTGCCTCTCTTCTCGCCAATCCCAGCAATGTTTGTCTCTGTCAGACACTCAGACTCGATTAAACCAATTATCCTACAAGGCATTTCCAGATGCGCTCTCTTCTTCGAGGGCAAGGTCTTCTCAAATTTGTTGATGGGAGCTATCCATGCATGTCCATCTCAATATAGCTTCTCTAATGATCGATGGTGTTAATTATTTCTAACCATACATCTCTACATATGACGATTGGCAATAGCAAGATAGCACCTTGATCTCTTTCATCTCTACAACTCTCTCTGAAGATGCCCTTTCTCGTGTTGTTGGGTGCTCTATCTCATATGAAGTGTGGACTACACTCAAAGATAGCTAGGTATGCAACTGCATGTGTCTTGTGCTAATATTCTTCAACTCAAGTCCAATCTCCAATCCATTTCCAAAGGCTCGGACACCATTGAGAAGTATCAACTCCGATTCAAGAATGCCAGAGATCAACTCTCAGCAGTGGGAGTCAAAATAGCAGATGAAGATGTCATGGTGAGCATTCTTAATGGCTTTTCTTTTGAATTTAGCACAGTTGGTATGATGATAATGCACAGAGGACACCTCTCACTATGCAAGAGTTGAGATCCCTTTTACTTGCTGCTGAGGCTGAAATTAATCAATTAAGTAGCAAAGACTATTAGTTTTTCTTCTCTGACATAGCTATATATATATATGGTTGCAAAATCAGCAGGTAACTATATATGTTCACTTTGCTCCTAAGCGTGCTATTGAAATTAATTTCAAATTTTGATACTACTGGTGTACTTTCCAAACCAACTATTGGTCCTACTGTGTCACATCGATTGATCACTATAATGCACAAACTGCTACACCTGCTAAGACATGAATTCAACACCCTGCTTCAGATTCTGTCAATTCTTATCAATCTGGTGGTTATTCATATTCCAACACCGGCCGTGACTAGAGGCTATATATATTCCAACACTGTGACGCTGCTGATCGAATTCTCACAATGCAGCGTCATGCATCTTCCACTGTTGAGTGTCAATTGTGTGGCTCTGGTCACATAGATGTTGACTGTAATCAAAGGCCTGATTTTGTGTCACATCCTTGCTTCTGCTATGACTGCCTCATTTCAGCAAACATCTGCTACTCAACCCATTCATCAAGTGGATCGATCACTGATTCAGGAGCATCTAACCACATGACATCAAACTTGCAATCTCTCAACAATGTCACCACCTATACTACGTACTGCTGATGATTCTGTGCAAGTTGGCTCTGCTGATATGGTGTTTACTTAATTAAACCAACCAAATCCTGTCTGACACAACTATGGTGACATAACAACAGAAATTAAGTTCAGCTATGCCACGACAACACTTCTCCACTAGACAAATTCTTCTTCTTTGTCAAGTAACCAATAAGGGCACACCTTTTCTGGCATTGAAATGCTCAGAGGCAAAGATCCTGGGTCCAACCCCTCATGCGTTATGTGACCGGCCGGGGAGGTGGCAGAGACTGCAAGTTGGCATTTGATTGTCTGCAATCTTTGAGAGGATAAGATGGCAAGGCATTTTAACATCATAATGATCATCTAGACCGGATCTGTGGTAATGAACAATAAAAGATGAAGGATTCACTCGATCGATCAAGACAACTGTACTTATGTATAGCAATGTGTCGACCACAAATTCAAATGTGGCCTTCCTTAACTCAAGCCCATTTCTACAATGTGCTTAAAAGGGCCTCATCAATTCTTTCTTGATAGCAGTCTGATCATAAAGAAGTTGACAACAGTTCTAGCAGAAACCCCATGATCTATGAGGTTTGGCTTATTGTGGGCGAATCTACGTAATGCATCAGGAATGATGAGATTATGATCATGATCCTTAATAAGCATCAGGAATGATGAGATTTCAGGCCTCTCCACTACCGAATACTTAACTGCATGACAACTATAGGTCTTGTGAAAGCGCAGCTGGTCGGGCTGGTTGTCAATTCGCACCGTAAGTGCAGGAAACCAGTTTTGCAGGTTCAATAAGTGCAACCATAGATTCTAAACAACAGATTTGCAGGTTCAAGATTTGCCAACATTCTTTCAAAGCATCCAGGGCAGTCCCATCATTCAATCTAAACCTCTTTCTCCAGAGAACGGATCCTCAGCAATCACCATATTCAATCACATAGATGAACCCACTTTCACAACTTCAATATCATCTACACGTAATGCTACTCTCTTCACCTCAGCACTACTTTAACTCTTTAAGGCATCTCCAAGACTCCAACCATAGTCCTTAAGTCTCAAAATGATACCACTAATAAAAAATGGGCTCTCCAACCATCCAAATAATAGGTTCCAAGTTCTATATATACCTAGTTCTATTTGGGGTCTCAAATCTGGGCCTATTTGAAGGCTGGTCTCAATTTGGAGAAATTTTGAGACGAGGGATACACTGCTTGGACCACAGCAGACGACTGCGAAAAGCCTGCACGCGATGGATGGAGACTAAGGCGCTTCTGCGCAGATAAGACAAAAGACGGCCTCGTTTGCCGTGAAACAAACTGCAATGTCGGTAGCAGACATGTGGAGCCCACCACGTTGGAAGAATCAAAGCAACGGTCGAAAATTTAATGGCCTCAATTATCTTGATTCAAATTTAACGGCCCTCAATAATTAGTACATTCATTTCAAAGAAAAAAAAACAATTGAATTTTCTCCTCATCTGACGGCCTAGAAAATTTATAAAATCAATTCAACGGCTAATATTAAACACAATACGTTTACCAAAATATATTTCGATAAAATAATATCGTATTCTAAGTGCGAGTGAGTAACATATTAAGTTTGTCATCAATGTATAGCAGTGCTAGTGCTATCTTAATTACGGAGAACTATTAAGCATGCATTTTTCTTATCCAATATCCAATATTTTGTACATACAAGGATGTTCCGTATATATCTTCTTCTTTTTTTGAATTAATTCCTTATATATCTTAGTATCTTACATGTATCTATTAAATATGTCATAGGGAATGAAGAACCCAAAAGGGTTTTCACTTTTACACAATTGGCTGCTGCAACACAAAATTTTAGCCAACAGTTGTGCATCGGGGTAGGAAGATCTAGTAAAGTGTACAAGGGGCATCTACAAGAGACTGGTCAGGTAAAAGTTTGTCATTTTCAAACTTTATTGATTTGATAATAATTTTTTATTTTATTGATGAATTTAATTAGTAAGTAGAGTAATTAGTAGAATCATTAGGGCCATAGATTATTTTGGCACATTATACCTAAGTATTGATTAAAAATATTAATTGTTTTTAATTAATTGACACTTGAAACAGTAAAATGGAATTGGTCTACTCATTTCATTAGAAGTCTCCTTTATATAGGGTTACAATTACAAGATAATCATAATTACAAATAAACCCCTAAGTACCTATCGTTAGTTACTTTGATGAAGGCACACTAAATGTGTTTTTCCTTCAACACTCCCTCTTGTGCCAAGTCAAAAGCGAAATGGTGCATGAATTGTTGCCTCATTAAAACCTTGCCAAGTAACAAAACCCAGTGGGGAAAATAAAGCTTGGTCGAAAGGAAAAAGAGTACAACGCATCTATTACATTTGATGATAACATGTGTGTGTTTAGACTCCCCCTGAAGTCTACACCTCCCCCTGATCCGTACATCAATCAAGGGAGCTTAGAAAGTCTCCGCATTCCTATGTTTTTCACATGCTCCTCAAAGATGGCCTTAGGCAATGATTTGGTGAACAAATCTGCCACATTCTCCTCAGACCTTACTTGATTCACTTGAATCTTGAGGAGAGCCTGTTGTTGCTGATTGTAGAAAAACTTTAGCGATATGTGCTTTGTATTGTCACCCTTGATATATCCTAGCTTCATTTGTTCGATGCAAGTTGCATTATCTTCATAAATACAAGTAGGCTCTTCAGTGGTAGAACTCAAACCACTAGTCCCTCGAATATGTGTAATGATAGACCTTAACCATATACACTCACGAACCGCCTCATGTAGAGCAATGATCTCTGACTGGTTCGAGGAGGTAACCACAAGGGTTTGCTTGGTTGATCTCCAAGATATCGCCGTGTTCCCAATGGTAAATACAATTTACAACCAGTTTGGGAACGACCTTTATGTGGGTCAGAGAGGTACCCAACATCAGCAAAACCAACCAAAACATTATTTGGTGTTTCGCTGAAAGAGGTAACACTCTCACCATCAACATTTCCTTTAGGGATTACAATTCCATCTGTGGTCCCTCTTGTCTTTCTATAGGAAAAAAACAGACCCAAGTCAATGGTTCCTTTTAGGTATCATTGAGCTAAATCTAGCTAACAAGTTTATTGAGAATGCAATATCTGGTCGAGTACATTGAGCTACAATAATGCGCTTATTGCACTTAGGTAGGGAATTTCAGCCCAACGGCTCTTCGCCATCTTCCTTTGGACGAAATGGATCTTTCTTTATATCCAAACTTCGACCGATCAAGAGAGTGCTAACAGGATGCACTTTGTCCATGTTAAATCGCCTGAGCATCTTTTGGACATATGAAGACTGGTGGATTAGTATTCCACAAGCTCGGTGTTCTAGTTCAAGGCCTAGACAGAACCGAGTTTTCCCAAGATCCTTCATCTCAAATTCGGATTTCAAGTAGCTCGCGGTTTCTCTTATTTCATCAAGAGTACCTATTATGTTCATATCATCGACATATACAGCTACAATTGCAAATCCGGAACTTGTTTTCTTTATAAACACGCAGGGGCATATTTCATCGTTCTTATATCCCTTCTCAATCAAGTAGTCACTTAGACGGGTATACCACATCCGTCCGGATTGTTTTAATCCGTAAAGTGAGCTTTTCAATCTAATTGCAAACGCACTCCGTGGTTTAGAGTCACTTGACTTGGGCAATGGAAGGCCATTAGGCACTTTCATGTATATCTCTGAATCAAGATCCCCATAGAGATATGCTGTAACCAAATCCATGAGCTGCATTTCCAGTCCTTCAGAAACTATTAAGCTAACTAAGTAGCGGAATGTTATAACATCCATTACAGGAGAGTATGTCTCCTCATAGTCAATTCCAGGGCGTTGTGAGAAACCTTGCGCCACAAGGCGAGCCTTATACCTCAGGACTTCATTCTTCTCATTACGCTTTCTGACAAAAACCCATTTATGTCCTACAGGCTTTACATTTGGTGGGGTAGCACTACCGGACCAAATACCTGTCTTTTTGCCAGAGAATCTAGTTCTGCCTGGATTGCTTCTTTCCATTTAGGCCAATCTGCTCTTTGTTGACATTCTGCAACAGAGCGTGGTTCGATATCATCGTGCTCTATGATTTCTTGAGCAACAGTGCATGCAAATACATCATCAATGTGTATGGAAGATCTTTCCATCAACTCATACGCACTCTCATAATCCATTGAGATTTCTTTGTTCTCTGGAATCATATCAAACATCGGAGCGTCCTCCAGTAATGATTCATGGACATAACTGTAATTAGAGATAATCTCATGAGAGGGATTCTCTACATTGATGATTAATGGGTCGGGTTGTGCCATACCCGCCCTCTTCTTCCTTGGGCGGGTGTCGATCGAACCAGGTGGCCTCCCCCTCTTCCTTTGGGGAGCCACAGCCTCAACCACACCTCCACTAAGTGTGGTTGCAGCGCCTCTGTCTGCGGCGATGTGCCCCTTATTGGGGACTTCTAACCTTGCAGGCACATTTGCAGCTGGTATATGTGATCTTGTCACTTTAGCGATATCAGCAAACGCATCAAGCATCGAATCTGCTACGTTCTGAAGATCGATTATTCTTTTCACTTCACCTTCACATTGTGAAGTGCGGGGATCAAAATGAGACATAGTGGGGACAAACCACGACAATTCCTGTCGTTCCCTTAGAAAATCCTTTTTCTTATCTCCCCCTAACGACGGGAAGACTGTCTCATCAAAGTGACAATCCGCAAATCTAGCGGTAAAGAGATCCCCTGTCAAAGGTTCCAAATAGCGGATAATTGTTGGGGATTCATATCCAACATAAATACGTAATCGTCTCTGATGACCCATTTTAGTGCACTGTGGGAGCGCAATAGGCACATATACTGCACAACCAAATATGCGTAAGTGTGAAATATCAGGCTCATATCCAATAACCAACTGGTACGCAGAAAATGGTTGGCTAGCAGTGGGTCTTAAACGAATAATTAAAGCTGCGTGCAATATTGCATAACCCCATGCAGAGATAGGCATGTTGGTGCGCATAACCAGTGCCCTAGCCACCATCTGTAGCCTTTTGATGGTGGCTTATGTGAGACCATTTTGTGTATGCACATGGGGTACAGGATGCTCTACATCGATCCCGATAGACATGCAATAATCATCAAATGCTTTTGATGTAAACTCTCCAGCGTTATCAAGCCTTATAGACTTGATAGGATGATCAGGGTGGTGAGCCCTTAAACGTATAATCTGTGCTATGAGTTTTGCAAATGCAGCATTTCTTGTGGACAATAATGCGACATGTGACCAGCGTGTCGAAGCATCCACCAGAACCATAAAGTACTTGAATAGTCCGCATTCTGGATGGATAGGTCCACAAATATCACCTTGTATCCTTTGTAAGAATGGAATGTTTTGTTTTGTATCTTTAGCATAGGAGGGTCTCGATCATGTTTTTGCTAAAGAACAGGCTTTGCAAAACGAGTGATGTGCCTTTGAAATAGTTAATGAGGCAGAATGTGATGGAGATAGTGCATCTGGTGCTTCAGAAGGCATGCTCTGCATTGGAGCAGTACTAGTACCGACACTTTGCAGTGTGACGGATTTTTGTCCCATTTTATTTTTCACTCGAAAGAAATGATGTCCGTGTGAGTTCTTTAAAATACGGATCATCATATCACGACCAGGATGTCCTAGGTGGTCGTGCCAGAGCCTGTATGAGTCAGTGTCCCACAGTTCGTTGTTGGTGACAGCATAGGATTCAATAATCCGAATAGTAGTGAGATATAATCCACTAGATTGACTCATTAGTTTCTCTAAAATGCGTTTCCTTCCACATTCATTAGAGGTAATATATATGTATTCAGTTCCATGCTCACAGTGAGTTTCCAAATGATAACCGTTGGCACGAATATATTTGAAACTTAATAAGGTTCGATTAGCTCTTGGTGCATACAGAGTGTCTGTGACTTTAATCATTGTGCCGTTAGGCATTAAGAATTTGGTAGTTCCTCGCCCTTGTATTAATTGTGATGATCCAATCATCGTAGTCACAGATGAATTATAAGGAATTAATTCAATGAATAATTGTCTATTCCTTAAAATTGTGTGGGTAGTCCCACTATCAGCTAAGCACTCAATTTCTCCTCGATACATTCCTACAAGTAAATTGGATAGTATTATTTAATAAGTCCAAAAAATATATCTCATATTGTTTGAGTATTTCGAGCTAGGTAGAATCATATACTATTCATTCTAATATTTTTCTTTTATTTTCTAGATGTATTACTTTACATCTTAATAGTGCTTTGTTCGAACCATGTAAGTATACGTGTAGTAAATAAAATCGAATAAATTCAATGCGTCAGAATTAAATCCGAATTTTTTTTAATAAGCCAACGATAATCAAATTAAGGTCTCGTCCAGATAAATCTAATTCCACAAACCATTATTTAAAAATAAACTTTAAGACCAAAACACTAGTCTAATTAAAATGAGGCATTACGCCTTCACAACTTTCTTAGAAAATAAATAAATAAAGCAGATCAGTCAAAATCTGGAACATCCATTGACTAAGCAAGATCCTTGTTGCCATTTAAGTCTGCAATTGTGAGGTTGACGTCTAGGTCATAGCCTCCTTCTTCCATATGGTGAGCATTTTGTTCTCTAGACTCCCTATACCTCTTGTAATTGGCTGCCTCAGAAACATTAGGGCATTAGCTTTGACTTTTTCAGACGGTTCTTTGTCTTTGGGGTCGGTGGAGGGTATGATGGTGGATGTGTAGTCCTTTCTTATGAAGGTAGTTTCCACATCAGAAACCCAACGGTGGTACTCAATTCCTTCTGAGTCCAATATTTCAAATTCGGGTCGATTTGGATCAGTCATCTGTTTTAAAGACATCTACGATAATTAATTTTCCAAGAATGTGAATTAGATTTCGAGACCAAAATTCATAGTGGTCACACTTTTTTTTTCGATGCTTTGTGAAAATAATTTATCACATGGTTGGTTTGTACTTATCTTGTAATTTCCATGAATTTTTATTATCATGGAAATACACAATTTATAAAATATGCTAAATAAAACAATTTATAGGCAAAAATAAACTTAGCATATTTAATAATGAATTAAACGAAACATAGCACATAATTATGGCAAATATACTAACTAGGTCACAATAATTGTAAAATAATTTGCCTAAATAACATGCTTAATTTAAATATTACCTACATAATTTATAAATGCTAAACATAAATTATAGGCATGTAAATAAGAACAATAAATAATCAAATTGCACATTTACCATTTAAAATTTCGTAAAAACAATAAATGGTAACTATAAGGTACTGTACGGTAAATTTTGAAAAGTTACCTGTTTTACCAGAAATGGTAAAATTTCTTTTTTTTTCTGGGCCTGGGTCTGCTGGACCAAGTCGCCGCTGGGCCGGGTCGTCTGGACCGGATCCAATCCGCTGGGTCGGGTCTAGATCTTCTGCGTCGGAGCACGTCGGATCTGCTGCACGTCGATCGGATCTGGTGCTGCTGAGGCGAGGTCGTCGTCGGGAAGAGAGGGCCGATCGGGATTTGCTTGGACGATGAGGAAAGGACGACGGATCTGGGCACGTCGCCAAGAGAAGCTGATCGGGATTACGAGGCCGATGCAGATCTGGGTCAAGCCGATCGACGAGGCCGGAGAAGACAGAAGACGAGGCCGATCTGGGCAGTAGCGGATCGATGAGATGATGATCGGCGGCTTTGGCTTTGAGCTAGGCCGTGCGGCTTGGCTTAAGCTAGGCCGGCGGCTCGGCTTGACAAAGCTCAGCTAGAGTTTTTCTTTCTTTGTCTTCTTCTGGTGTCGACGGGAACAAGAAGAAGGAAGCAAAATCTAGGGTTTTTTTTTTCTTGGCTATTAGCTCTGAGCGTGCTGATAACGTGAAACAGTAAAATGGAATTGGTCTACTCATTTCATTAGAAGTCTCCTTTATATAGGGTTACAATTACAAGATAATCATAATTACAAATAAACCCCTAAGTACCTATCGTCAGTTACTTTGACGAAGGCACACTAAATGTGTTTTTCCTTCAACAACACTAAGGTTATTTTGAATAGTAACATTAATTGTCGACTTTGTTGTGATTCTACATGCAGATCGTTGCTGTGAAACGTTTGGATAAGACCATAATTCATTGAGGGATGAAAGAATTTGACGTTGAGGATCAACTACTGAGCCAATTACGACACCTAAATGTAGTTTCTTTGATAGGACATTGTATTGAGGGAGAGGAGATGCTTCTTGTATATGAGTTTATGGAGCTAGGATCGTTGGCAGATCACCTATATGGTACAACATGTTTTTTTTAACAAATTTGTTTGTTGTAAGCAAATTAACATTGCTTATAGAACAAGACATTACTTAGAACCTATATTCTGCATATATATATATATATATAGTTTATATATGAAATTAATCTAAGTTTAGACTATAATATAAGCTGATGATATATATCATTTTGAGATAAGCTTATCTGTTATTTGAATTTGAATCAAGTTACAGTTAAATGAGCAGTTAAGATTGATAAGCAATTGAAGTTTTGTGGCAGTTTCTTTATGGATGAAACTGACCTACAATGCTGCTATATATATGTTAGATTGGTCCCTTCTTATACACGGTTTTTCTCATATTTAGTCTCATAAACTAAGAGAATATTAAGGTGAAATCAGGAGAAGGCTATCAGGGACAATGCAAGTGCATCAAGTATGTTTTCTGTATTTAAGTTCATACGTTCTTATTTTCTGCAGACTTAGGATTGATACAGCATTTTCACTACTAAGTATAAATTACATTCTATTAATATTGCAGTTATTCTATTAACATGAATTGATCTAGTATAGGTTATTGTTCTGTGTAATTATGATTCACTACACATGTTGATCTAACAAATGGTATCAGAGAAACTATACCAAGATCAATTACATGTGGAAGGAACTAGCTGCATTAAAATTACGAATTCTGAGAATTTGATTGTTTTAATCTGCATTAAGTTATTCATGATCATAACATCTCGATTTGAATTATACATTAATTTATGAAACTTTATATGTTCATATATATTGATTCAACAAAGTATATATATATATATATATATATATATATATATATATATATATATGTGTGTGTGTGTGTGCTCATTCATATGTTATTTTGATTTTATAATAACTGATGTATGAACATATTGATATTATGATTAATATAAAGATGAATGCATCATGTGTTGCCAAAGTAACCTGAGAATGCATTAAATGGAATTATTTGCATCGTTCTGTGATCTTTTAAAACATATATGCTGTCAAAATGGCTTTATGTTGAAAGAGAAAAGGGATGTCAATGTTTTGTTATTAAAGTGCAGGTTATGAAACTTAAAATTAATCTATACTGATTTCCAAAGATATGCAGTAGCAGACATTTGGTTTTAAATCTGTTGTATATATTGGTGAATGAACATTCATATATCAATATAGATTAGTACACAACAAAGGTTGTCAAAGTCTTGAAATTGATAAGTTTCATGTTGCTGCATGTATACACTATATTATATATATTTAGGACATTCAGTTTATTCTGGTATTTAGTTACACTAGATTAATCTGTTTGATCATTTCACATACAGCTATGCACTTTCCAATGAGTATCAATCAGATTGAGCTTCTGAATGGCTCAAACTTCAAGAAATGGAAAGGAGACATAGAGCTGAATTTGGGGATACTAGATTATGACCATGTTTTGAAGGAGGATCCACCAGCAGCATTAGCTGAGAGTTCTAGTAGAGATGCTAGGGAGAAACATGACAAATGGTACAAACACAACAAGATGACTTTGATCATGATCAAGAAGAGCATGCATGAGAATGTGAGAGGCAGTATACCGACTCAGAATTGGCCAAAGTGTTCTTTGATTCCATTGCAGAAAAGTTTAAAGTTTCTGACAAGGCTGAAGTTCAAAATCTGATGAAATCTTTCACAAAGATGAATTTCAATGGTAAGACCAGTGTTAGAGAATACATAATGAAAGGTTCAGATATTGCTGCAAGATTTAGAGAACTGAACATAACAATTGATGAACCATTCCTCGTGTATATGCTTCTGAACTCTCTGCCGAATGAGTATTCTCAATTGAAAACCTTATACAAGACTCAAAAGGAGACATGGAGTATCAATGAGTTCATTTCACTGTGTGTGGGAGTTGAAGAGGAGATGCAAAAGCAAGGAGCAGAAGTCAATCAAACAATGGCTGTGAATCTGGTGTCCAAGACCAAGTTCAAAAGGAAGTTTGGTAACAAGAACTGCAAGGCTGGTACCTCTGTAAGCACATCTAAACCCATTATCAAATCTAATCATGATAAAATGAAAAATAAACCTACAGGTGGCATTCGGTGTTTTTTTTGCAAGAAACCTGGTCACTTTAAGAAAGATTGTGACGGTTTCAAAGCTTGGTTGAAAAAGAAAGGTGATTTTCTTTCAAAATTTGTTTTCAATTTTGAGTCAAATGAATTTATAGATGATCATTCCTGGTGGTTTGACACTGGTTCCCCTATTCATATTATCAATTCATTATAGGGATTGTCAGAGATATTAATCTCAAGCAGGAATGAGACAAGGGTCTATGCTGGAAAGGGCCAAAGGGTGGCTGTCAAGGCTATAGGAATTGTCAAACTTAAGTTTAGGAATAATTATGAATTAGTATTGAATAATGTTTATTGTATTCCAAGTATAAGTAGGAATTTGATTTCTGGTTCTCAATTTGTAGCAAACAATGGCTTTAGTTTCTCAAGTAATAATAAGGTTATGAATATATATTATAATATGAAGTGTTTGGTGATACAAATTTGGTGAATGGTTACTGGTGTGCTAATTGCAAAAATGTTTCGTTTAAAAATGATAATCAGAAAAAAAAATTTAAGCAAATCAAGTTCAAAAAGAAAGTTATGTAATTTTTCATCTTTTCTATGGCACAAAAGACTTGGTCACATTTCAAAACAAAGATTGGCTGAACTTGTGAAACAAGGCATATTGCCTACTTTAGACTTTACAGATTTTGAAACTTGTGTTGATTGCTTGAAAGGAAAAATGACAAATGCTAGAAAAACAGGTTCAAAGAGAAGTGAACAATTACTTGATTTAATTCACACAGATATTTGTGGTCATTTTCCAGTCAATACAATCTGTGGAAATTGTTATTTCATCACTTTCATTGATGGTTTTTCAAGGTATTGTTATGTTTATCTAATTTCATAAAAATCACAAGTTTTGGAATTTTTCAAAAGCATAATTGCCAAAATGCCCCCTGAACTTGGCCATAATTGTCAATTTACACCCTCAACTTGCAATTGTGTCAATTTACCTCCTAAACTTGCAATTGCACCAATTTACCCCCTGAATTTGGTAAAATTGTCAATTTGCCCCCTGAACTTGGTAAAAATTGTCAAGTTGCACCCCATACGTCAATTTTAACTTTTTTCATCCAATTTTGTGACATGTGACATTTACGTGAGAGGTATTTTGGTCATTTTATGATATATATTTTTAGAAAAACACAAAAATTACATTAAAAACAAAAATATACATAAAAATTACATTAAAACACAAATATACATAAAAATTACATTAAAAACACAAATATACATAAAAATTACATTAAAAATGTGAATTTTTAGGGTTTAGGTGAATTTTTAAAAATTACATTAAAAAGTTGGATTTTTAATTCTTTTTAATATAATTTTTATGTATATTTGTGTTTTTAATGTAATTTTTGTGTAATTTTTATGTATATTTGTGTTTTGCTAAAAATATATATCATACAATGACCAAAATACCCCTCACATAAATGTCACATGTCACAAAATTGAATGAAAAAAAAAGTTAAAATTTATGTATGGGGTGCGAATTGACAATTTTTACCAAGTTTAGGGGGCAAATTGACAATTTTACCAAGTCCAGGGGGCAAATTGGTGCAATTGCAAGTTCAGGGTGCGAATTGACAATTTTTACCAAGTTCAGGGGGTAAATTGACACAATTGCAAATTCAGGGTGTAAATTGACAATTATGGCCAAGTTCAGGGGGCATTTTGGCAATTATGCCTTTTTCAAAATCTATAAGGCTGAAGTTGAAAAACAAACAGGCAGGGTAATTAAAGTTGTCAGATCAGATAGGGGAGGTGAGTATTTTGGTAGGTACACTGAGCAGGGCCAGCATAAGAGTCCTTTTGCATTGTTTTTGCAGGAATGTGGAATAGTAGCTAAATACACTACTCCATATAATCCACAGCAAAATGAGGTATCAAAAAGGAGGAACAAGACTTTGATTAGCATGGTGAGAAGCATGATAGTGAGGTCTGCATTACCAAAATTTTTGTGGAGAGAAGCTTTGAAAACAACAAATTATATTTGCAATAGAACTTCGAGCAAGGCTGTGCTGAAAACTCCTTTCGAATTATGGTGTGGTTTCAAACCTAGTTTGAATCACTTTCATGTTTGGGGTTGTAATGCAGAAATTAGAGTTCATGATGTAGCAAATGGAAAACTTGATTCTCAATCTGTTAGTGTGTGACTACCCGGACCAAGATCTTCCAAGGTACTAGTTAGTTTCACAGTGAATTGGTGGATTTTTCAATTTCGAGTTTCGATTATTACATTTTAGGGGCCCTCGAGATGACTTTTCGCTCAGTTAGGAGTTTAATTTAACTCTCTTCACGAAAGTCGTAGAGCGCATTAAACCTAACTCGTAGACATGAAGTACGCTTAAAACGGAGTTCGTATGAAGAAGTTATGGTTCACGAAAGGGAGGTTACTATTTAGGGAAGTTGTTATTTATAGAAATTGCCCGAAATGGAAACTTCCATTTTCGGATTACCTTTTCTATCTCCTCTCCCCCGAGTCACCCTCTCTCCCCGATCTCTTCCGCTGCCGCCACTTTGCCCACCGATTTCTTGTCGGTGCGGCCACCTCACGGCTTAAAATCGGTCCCAAAATGTTCACCAATCTACCCTCTTCAACCCTATACTAATTTCATAGATCGAATCTTAGTGTAGGAGGAGAAATCTGGAAAGAAAACCCCCGAAAATCACGATTTCTGCCGAAAGTTCTTTCCCTTGCCAGCGACGATTCCAGCCAATTCGTCCAAATCCACCCACTGGGCTTTAAAGACCTCCTTACTGCGAGTTCAACGCCACCGGTATCACCTCCATTAGTTGTCGGACGGCGGCGGATCGAGGGTTTGAAATTTCGGCCACCCGGAGCTTTCGAGACAAATTCGTGGAATTCTAGCTCAATCTAGACTTCAACCCAGGTATGAAAGTTGTTGCTGGTGTACGTTGTTATGAACGTCGTGGTAAAATTTCATGGCCATCGTAGAGGGTTGACCGGGCGGCGCATGGGGCCCATGCGCAGCCGCTTGTGGCGACGCGTCCAGCCTCGGTTGATGGTCCATTTTAGCCCATTGGCTTGCACTTTTCATTACGATCATGTTAGTATATAGTTTGTTGGAAGTTGTCGAAGTTAAGAAATTAATCCGAATTAATTTAGGTTCGTTACCGTACGAGTCGCGGTTGAATTTACCGTGTAGCCGTCGGATGGTCACCGAAATTGAATATGTTGCTAAGATAATTAGTTTGAGTTTGTTGTACGGTTGGATCGTCGAAATTAGGTCTTTTGGTTAATTAAAGTATGATTACGGATTGTGAAATCGTTAAATTAATTTACGTTCGTTCGAATTATCGAACCGCGACAATCCGACCGTTGGATTCGTCGCCGAGTGTTTTTGGATAATTAGAATTATCGAAGGGTAATTATCGAGGTGTTGAAGTTAAGCTTTTATCGTTGGTTTATTTCAGGAGGACGACAAGGAGGATCTTTTCAGGCGTCGGCCATAGCCGGATATCTGTGAGTGGACCTTCGTTTTTAAATTAACCTTGCATGAAATTTTATGTTTTTCAAGTATTACTTTCGTGATTAAATGTATGTCAAATTGTATTGGTTGATTGAGATTGGTTACGAGGCCGTGATGAGAAACGTGAGATTTACGAGTCCGAATCGTGGTTTGCGATATTCGAGAAATGGAAAGGATTGTTTGGTGTGTGTCTCGCCGTATCGTGATTGTTTGCATGCATGCATGTTCCACCTGTAGTATGCATGACCCTACAGGTACATCGACGGGGTAGGCAGGACCCCCCAGCGTTTTCTACGGAGTAGGCATGACCCTCCATGTTCCACCTGTAGTAGGCATGACCCTACAGGTACATCGACGGGGTAGGCATGACCCCCCAACATTTTCTACGGGATAAGCAGGAACCTCGGTGCATCGTTATTGAATGAGTGGGCAGGATTTTTAGTGACGTTCCGTTCTTGTTTGTACGTTGTTTGAGTTGGGATAATTGTGTTTTTAATTAGGGAAAGCATTATTTATAATTATTTGAAATTCCTTTATTTGTGTCCACTCACGCTAACGTTTTCTTAATGTTTTTCCCCTGGGCTTTTCTATTTTTTTTCCACCGCCCAGTCTGTAGGCTAGCTAGCTGAGGTCGTGTGTCGAGGTCGAGGCATAGTCAACACCACTCTTCCCATGTTCGTAGGTTATAGTTTAACCTACTTGTGATTAATTGTGTACATATGTACAAGTTTGATGCTCTGATATTTTCAAGATTTAAAGTGAAACGTTTTGAAAAGATTTTGAAATTGGAGTTGAATATTTTCAGAAGTTGTTTAATTATCACCGGCGAGCACGTAGGCTCGGGTGTTGGTTGTGAATTGGAAATTTTGAAGTGTTAAATGTTTTTCACAGGTTTTGGGTAGTCCATTTTAGGAGAGTTTTTGCTGGAATTTCGGTAGAGTTTTTGTCTTCTTCCCCACCATCATGGTACCGGGCGGGCACTCTTCCACAGGTTTCAGAAGGGACTTAACATCGAACCAACCCTCATTCTCCGCCTTGGTATGCTCTTGCAGAGACCAATTCCTGAGAGACCAATTCCTGAAGAACACCGCCAGCGGTAACTTCCCGAACCTACAATGGAAGTACAATGTGCACAAAGCATTGATGACCTTGATTAAGTTTTTATTATCTGAAAATAAACCCTGGGATAGCAGCCTAACTCGTGCTCAAAAGAACCCTAAGTCGCCATAACCATGCAAGGACAAGGAAAGCCTAGGCCAACACTTCATCCTCTTCACAACCGGTGAATTATTCATGTCAATACTAGTAGAGAGCTTACACTTAAGAGCCTCAACACCAACGAATAAATTTCACATCCCAAAGGACAACGTTTTGATCCCAAAGAAGTTCGAAAGTTTGGTATGTTGTTTCAATATAATTCATTGATTCTAAGTTGAGTGACATTGCAAGCATGCATGTTGCGATTAACCACAGTCGTTGGATGAATAAATTCAAATTTCCGCAAATGATGAATTTAAATTGTTCTACATCACCACCAAGCTTCCTGGTGGAGTAAAGTACTCCATAATCCAACACAACATCGTTTCGGTCAGCCACTAAGAGCCATCTCAGAGTAAGTTCGAAGCTACCCGGTGCTATCTTGCCGTAATTTTCCGTTTCAAGGCCTTTGGACCCATCAGTTCACTAAAGAAAAAATATAACCATTTATGCTTTTCAAAGTTACAAGAAAGTTCACGATGTGCTAGGCCTTTTTGTTCTTTTTCTTGTGCAAAATTCAGATGAACGATGTTCTATGCTACTAGTTCGACAGGTAACAGCAAAGAACGGAATAGATGAAAATGTAAAGAATTATACGACCAGGAACTTGGACTACAAAGCCCGATAAAGTTATGACTGCCAAGTTTGACACAATGACCTTGAGCCAAACACTCTTTCTTGCCCCTAGGGGAAAAAAGGTGGAGAGTGAAATCTGTTTCTGGGTATAACATACAACTAATACTAAACATACTTCAATTTGAACATACACAGTAGATTACTTCTCTGTAGGATTAAATGCAGAAACTAAGCCTCAAAAGAAATAAAAAGAAGAAAGAAAATGATGTCTTCAAGTTGTTGGGGCACAATTCAGACATCTCTATGCAGAAATGCCCTAAAGTGTCAGTCCACTGATCAATCCCCACAAGTGCGCATCTGACTAAGGTCGCTGTTTTTTGCCATCTTCTTCTTCATCATCAGAGTCACCACTCTCACGAAACCGTGGATTTTTCTCCTGTTGCAGCAATTAGATAAATAGAACAAAATAAGAAAATGCACATTAAATTAACAAAAAAAAAACTTCCTGCCTTTTTTGAAGGGTTAGGGTTATCCTAAACTAATTGCGCGAGGGACGTCCAATAGTGAGATGACTCAGATGAGTTGGTATGGCAATTGCACTTCCATTGAAAGAAAAACACCAAGACGCAAGTCATTGAACATATGACCTGACACTCTTTAGTCAAACAGATGGATAATTGCTCTACATGGAATACTATTGGCAACATGTTGGCACTAGGCACAGGCAAACAGAGTATAAGACTCGGAGGATTGAAGGCCAATTAGGGTGAGAATCATTAGAAATTACCGGTCTAGAGTCGTGATCAGAGTTCTTCCGCGACTCATAATTCGAGTTTCTCTTTGAGCTCTCATATGAGTGGCGGTCATCATCACGGTGTCGCTTCCGCTGAAAATCTGCTTTCACAAATAAAGTTCAAAAACATCGTATAATAAATAGGTAAACAACAAGAATGGCCGAAACCACTGCACAAATCTATTTACACCAGATTATACAAATGTTTGTAATGGTATCATACCTTTACCATGCCGATGAGAACCGCCATGATTGTTGCCTCCCCCTTGTCTACCATCTGCACAATTGAAATGTCAAAAGCTTCAAGAAAGGAATAGACTAGACCAAATTCTAACTTGCACCAAAAGGGAAAACTACAGCATCTTAACAGGTTCGCTAATGATAGCCTCTTCAGAAATGTTTTCCAGCACCGAGTCTTACTTTAAACTACCACTGAACAATAGGAAAAGTTAACTACAAATAGCAATTGGACAAAAGGTCAAAACAATATATTTTGGCCAACAATAATCGCTAAATGTTGCAAAGTGAGATATGATTCAACAACTACACTCGTATTCTGTACTAAAGGTTGCCATGCCCAGGCTGTTGTAGCCAGTAGTTGTTGGAAAGATAACCTGAGGACCCTATCTATTACTATTAGTTCACAACACCATGTAAAACGCCTGGCCATGATGATCCTAAACCATCGTTGAGCAATTGCTAGACATATCATGTCAGCTTACATGTCAGCTTATAAAGCTATTCATATCTTAGTTCTGTCAGGATGGTTGACTACACCTTACCAGATTGGGTCTTTTGCTAAATGATGCAATTGACAATACACAGTACACCTGTAACCAACCTACTCTAGGAACCATAATGCAATCATATATGTCAAGACAAACAATCCAGCAAATAAGCCAAATTTCTTGAGCTAGACAAACAGATTTTTTTGTAAAACAGTTTAAATTTAGAAATAGATGCAATCATGAAACAGTTGAGAGTAACTTACAGTGAGGAGGAGGCATGACTGGAGGGAAAGAACCCAAAGATCCAGTACCATAATCTACAAGCGTTCTCTGGGCTTCCAACTCTCGCTGAACCAATTTACCATATCCACCTCTACGTATGATGAATTAAGGAAACTAAAGGGCAAAGTTTTTTCATCTCTAATATAAGCCAAGAATAAAAATCTATCACAGGGGAATCAATAATATTAAAATTTACAAAGCATGCTGAAGAAAAACTTTGCAGACATTCCAAATTGGCAAAAGGATATCAGGATCATAATCAGTACGATATTCATCGCGAACCTATAAAACAGAGAAAAATAATAATATTAAAACAATTAGAAAGGTAGATTTGGCTAATTAAAGGAAGGCAGAATAATCCACCTGTCCACCACTTCGCCCTCGGCCCCATTGCCTTCCTTCTTGAAATCCCCAATCAAAATCCACACGAATAGGACGATCATCAAGAATAGTCCCGCTTATATACTTTACAGCATCCTCAGTATCATCTCGAGAATAGAGTCTGTTAAAGTAGGCATAGAGCTTAAAAGTTTAACTCTTAGGAAGAAAACTAACTGTATTTCCTACCATTCTTCTTGACAAAGGGCACTCAGAATGATCATGGAAATCAACTAAGCATGAAACATAAAAGAAAAGGATCAAGCAATTCAGTGCAGTTCACTTGAAAAAATACAATGGTTGCCATCCAAATAGTTTAAGCAATTGCAACAATGGGATTATGAGTCAAAAACATACAAAAATTAGTTTTTTTTTGGCAAGTAAATAAAAAAAATTAGTTAGAAAATAGGATTTATATAAGCACAGAAAATATTATTAGTAGTTCTCCTTCAAAAATGAAACAAATCCATCTTATGTTCAAAGCATCTCCAGAGACAGAAGGCATATGCAGTCAATAAGCAGAGAAGACTCGGTCCAAAAGAATTCAGTAGAGAAGACTGTTCTATGCATATATACACAAAAGTTTTCATCTGCTACCCACCAATAAGCATGACATTCATGTTCATCAAGGTGAGATCAAAATTCAGCAACCAATAGCCAGATCCTGATCAAATGTTTTCATCTGAATGAACATCCTGCTATTTGATTCTGATCCGGTGGTTAATGAGCATTAACTTCATGGTCACCAGTGGGTAGGAGATTGCGACATATAACTTAAATAGAGCATCGCATCTCTAACATAGAAATGAAAGTTCAAGTTACTCGGTGCAAAATTGACTCATTATAACCCCTAGACTGTTTTCCTTTCACTATGTTAAGAATATGAAGAATGTAGCCTTACAGGACAAAACAAAAGCCACAAGGTGTTTTCGTATTCTTATCCAAGCCCATAATTATCTTCTTAATTTCTCCAGCACGAGAGAAAAGCTCATAAACTTGCTCTTCTGTTGTATAAAATGACATATTCCCGATATAAACAGTTGTTGATGCCAGAAGTGCTTCTTCAAATTCCTCCTGTGATCCAGGAAATCTTCTATCCCGATATTGTGAAAGCTTCGCTTGATCCTAATGAAAACAAACAGTACAGAAAAAGGAGATGAAGTAATGATAATATGCATGCTGGAGAACAGAGGATAAGCTGTAAAGATCGTCGATCTTTCGACTTTCAATATGGAAGCATATAACAATCTGGCAATTCTTATCAGTTGTCTTTTTAGTTTGCACCTATTACAAGTGCTCAGATAAAAGTGTCCTTTTTTCTCTACCGCTTAACAAAACAGAGAAAAATGAATCTATGATATTATGTATAAATCCCACTCAAACATTTAAGGTAAATGAATAGCACACGGTACTTGAACAACAAAATGTAAACAATGTCTATGCTTATACTATAAACACTTATTTTTAAACGTTTGCTAGAATTTCTGTCACTTTCATACATTTATTGGTTTGAAAACAGGAGCCAACTTTTATGCGAACATGTTTTAAGAGAAGAAAATGGCAGCTGAATGATTGGGGATATAATAGATATGACACAGAAACGTTCAGAGTCATTTGTAACAGATGGGCACTGTAGCTTCTTTCAGAAATTCCCGAAACAACACCATTAAAGTTTTTTTTTTAAGGAACACTGAAAGTAATTTATAAAAAGCTAAATGACAACCCCAACATCTTTGACTCACCACTGAAGAAAAAAAGAGAAGATAAAATTTAGACATTCCATTTTCCGCTGGATCTCAATAGAAGGAAAGAAAGCACAGGGAATATAACTTCTAACACCTTCATCTCTCACACACCAAGATTTTTCTGTTGTTCTGTTTTCTTTATATTATCTCCACTTCTCACTTTACGATGATTGAAACTAAAAAAAAGAAAAGTAAACCCATAATCAACCAGACAACTCTTTATCTGACCACATCTAATACTTGCAAATTGAGTAGACAACTGATAAGAATTTATAATCCAATAATTAAAAATGAACAGACAATTGACAATTGGTTTTCGTCTTCTTTTTTTACTTGCAAACTGAGAGGACAACTGATAAGAATTTTCAAACCAACAATTAAACACTCAGCACTTTCATAAAATATTAAATTCACAGGTCAAGATTGAGATAATATCAAGAAAATCCAAGAATAACTGACCTTGAATAAGGAAGCCATCACAGAGCGTAAACTCCAAGACAAATCACTGAACTAAACGTCAAAGAATAAGCTCCAGAATTGATCGAATCTGAACCAGAAACAAGAAACCCACAACATGAATAGGTTGAAAATGCCAACTTAAAAGTATACGAGTTCAATGAAAAATATAAAGGAATTTGTACACGAATTACAATACTAAGTGTTACTTGTTCGTTCCTGTTCTTCATCGAAGCAACAAATGATAAAGCCCATACAAATTTGAACCTTTCTATGTCACAATGTAAGAGTACAGAGCAAGAGAATATGAATTTGCAGATAAGATTAGCTACAATGCACAGACAAATTCGCCTAGCTGTCTGAAAATTTTCCTTTAAACCCTAAAACAGTAGACCAGAATCGTAGCACTAGAAAAGCCCTAGACCTGTTAATGGAGAGAGAGAAGGAGAGAGAGAGAGAGTGGAGAGAGAGAGAGAGAGAGAGAGAGAGAGAGAGAGAGAGAGAGAGAGAACGTACCGGGAGTGTAGGTTTTGGCCCGGAAGGAGCGCGAGTATTTGGAAGGGGAGAAAAGGCGTTTCAGTTTGGGGTTCAACCCTGACTCGAAGCCTATACCCGCATCGTTTCCAGACCCAAAAAGATACCCGCTTCGTTTCCCGTTCTTTAGTAGGAAAATTCCCAAATTAAGCACTTTTTTTTCATAAAATTTTTCCATTTAATCGAGATAATTCTCTTTTTTATTTTCAATCATTTTACTGTGAGTCAGTAAATCACTATCTTATAATAACAAAAAGAGAAAATTAAAGCACAGTTTTACCATCTCATAATAAATTTGTATATATCATTACATTGATGAGAGATTTTATTCACACACCTCTATATACTACACCCCTTTTTTTCTACAATTTACATAAGACTTTGTGGGTACGTAAAATTACCAAAAGAGACATTTATATATTAAAACTAAAGAAACATAGTTGAAATAAAAAATCCCGCGTTAGTGTCTTCTTCTCCTCTACGAGAACGACGTGGGTGAAGATTGAAAGCCCTAATCAAAAACAGTTGGCCACACTCATGGATGAACTTCCAAAGTTCCAAACAATATCAGAAAACAACGTAATGGATTTTATTAGTGTTTCTCAACCCTTAAGCGAGGTATGACTTCTCCATCTTTGATTGAATTTGATCTACTACAAAATTTAGATTTTAGGGTTTGTTGTTTGATATGCATGAATGCATGATATCAAATACTATTTGGACTTTTTGTAATTTTTTCGATCTCTCATGGAATCAATCTATTATGTTTTATTATTGCTTGAATTTTTTGTAGTATTTTTTGTTTTTCTGAAGAAAATGGAGAGGGAGAGGGTGGAGAAGCATAAGCAAAAGGCTGAGAAAGAAAGGATCGAGAATGAGAAAGAAAATGCCGATAAGGTACGGACCATTACGTTGATATATATATTATATGTAAATATGGAATCATACATACATACTTTAAATTGCGGAGGGGTTGATCACATTAACTAGTCCATGAGGCTCTGATGAGGGGCTTAGAAAACAGAATATATATATTGGACAAATTCTATTATCAATATATAGGATATTGGTCTATGCATAATATTGCTACCTATAAACCATTTAACTCAAAAAGTAGTAGTTACCTCTGATGTATGCGTGATTGTGTGTATATAGGTTCGATTTTGTTAAAAAAAAATTGAGTTTGTCTGTGTTAGAGTTGTAGTTTTTTTTCTGTTCTTATTTGATTTGCTTGTTTTTCGGAGGATAGGGCAGTAGCACAACCATGATCATGAATTCATTAGCTATCAATAATTTCTACAAGACCAGCTCTAAACCTTATGGTGATGCCACTACTAGAAACAGAGGAATCGGTATAGATTGTTCACGTGATTATACCAATGAGTTCACAACGCACCAGGTATATTTCATTGTTGGATTTAAACTATTAATAGACCTTGTGTAAGTTCGTAATATGGAATGTGTTGTTTGTGCAGATATTTGAAAGTAAGGTTGCATTACTTCAATGGATTCGTATGACGGGAAAGAAAAACAATTGTGTGATTGTGATCGAGAGGTCTGATACAGCAAATTGGGGTAACAAGAAGAGGAGACCAAAAATAAGATTTTGTTGTGAGAGGAGTGGCAAATACAGAGAGTTTAAGAGAAAGATCAAGATGGGTGTGAAAAATAACCTCAAGTCTCAAGTAGATATCGACAAGTTGGATTTACCATGCCTACAACACAGCTAATATTTTGTATAAAAAATATCAACACCGTTTTCAGCAATATATTCAATTGCCACATCCTGAAAGAGTAGCCAATATATCTTCAAAAATTATGGTACTTGATGATGATGAAACTGCTCAATTTGGTGATGTTATTATACCCTCCTCCGAAGACACTACAATGCATCTTGGCGATGACTGAATTGTTTTGAAATTCACTCAGTTGGGTTGTTAGAGACTAATATTTTAGCAATTGTACTTCTATCACTTTTTAATTTTTATGCTGAAAATTTCCTCAAGGACTATGGTGATGTATTGTCTTGTTTCATTCCAATTTCGTGAGCACAGAACTTGAAATTGTTTAATAAGAGGCTTCTTGAAGAGAAATTTTCTCGATGAAAACCCAAAGGAGAAGAGATCTAGTCAAGGAACATTATGCAATTATGCAATTATTCTCAATGTTGTTTGCATCTTTTTTTTTTTGAAACAGACGTTGTCTTTGTATTTAGAAAAAGGATGTGGAATGTGTATTTAGTAAATATGTTGTGTATTTAAAATTAGGGTAGTTTAGGAAGTTTGGGGTTGTGTATCTAAAAAATTGTGTTTCAATAAAGTTAATAGGTGGTGTATTAATAATGGGGTGTGTATCTAGTATTTAGTCATGTGTGAATAAAATTTCTCTACATTGATTTGTTATTTGTACTTGGCTAATTTTAGAAGCAAATGTAGAGAGAGAGAGAGAGGGAGAGTGTTGAGATTGTTTTACACCCCCACAAACTCTTGGAAAAAACCGGTGAGTTGTAGCATGTTGGTCAGTGGCAAAATCAATATTGTGAAGGTCATAGGTTCGAATCTTACTGGCATCTAAGGATGTATGGAGTAAGGATAAAAATTATCGTTTCTCCTAAAAAAAATTGGGAATATATATATATATATAGAGAGAGAGAGAGAGAGAGAGAGAGTATTGTCATTAGGGTTTATGGGTTAGAGCTAATATTGTTTTACCACCAACTCTTAGAAGAATAAATAAATACATAAATAAAAAGCATCTATAAACCCAACACTTCGGTAGTGATCACTATGGGGATAATGAGGTTACAAGGGAGGTACCCAATAAAGGATACTGAACTAGGGGTACAGAGTTGGGGAGAACAGGTTGAGAGTCTGCTAGGATTAGAGTGGGAGATGAGTCTAGACTAAATGGTGTGAGGGTGTCCTCCTTATATAGGAGTGGAGGACCCCTCTTACAAATAAGCTTGGTTGGTGGGCCTAATTACAAGTATGTCATTACATATATAATTATGTGGTGGGGAGCTCCTGATACATGTGGAGCTCCCTCGTCCATACAACTAGTATCTTCACGAATATTCCCTCTAATTTGGGCAGACATACCAGAGTCGAGTATCTGGTAGTAACAAGTTCCCCCAGTCCTCAGTTAAGGAGTTTTCTTCACCAAGGAGGGTTTGATTTGTATGTAATTTGCATACAAATTAGGCCTCTAATCACTTTAGTAATGTTAATTCAAAGGCCGTTTAGTGTCTCTAATCCTTGAATTACACCATTGTAGGGTTCACGAGCATTGGATTGATTTCGGGAGCAAAGGATGCGATTTGGAGCTTTTTGGATATTTCTGGCAAAAGGACGAAAAGTCAACCCGATGACCAAAAGTCAACTCGTGGTCAACCCCGACTTGAGAGCGTCAACGAGTCAAGATGAAGTCCCGGAAGTGAGCCGCGAGAGAATTCCGGAGGTTTGATCAAAAGTCAACCCTTGGTCAAGCTCCGAAGGTCAAAGTCAAGGTCAACGAAAAGTCAACCGCGTGACTCACCCTCACAAGCCCCCAAATCAGCAAAGGACTACACTAGATATGGTGAGGTCACCCTTAGATTATTCCTTCTTTTCATTCCCCTATGAAATGACCTCCTTACCCTTCATTTAATCCATTTAGCCCTTAGATCTAACCCTAGCATATCTTAGCCCTCCATTCTCCCCCTCCTTTGCCTATATATAGCTTAGTATTTGCCTAATTTAGGTCATTCCATCATCAGCCCCATCACCCATCACTTTCCCTTCCCATTTTCTCTCTTCTCCCTTAGATCTAGGCTGCCCACGAAACGTCCGTCGACCGGTCGACGACTTCCCGACGAAAAGTCGACCGTCGGCAGGACAGCCTACTTCTCCACCTTCCTCACCTCCCTTCCGCCACCACCCTTCATCAACCTTGTTCACCACGACGTCTGCACCATCATCCACCATCTTGGGCAGCTGGGATCCTCACCAAGGCATCAAGATTCGTCATCAAAGCCAAGGAGGAGCAAGAGAGCATCTATTGAGCACTTTTCATCTCTACTCTCTCTTTTCCTTATGTTTAGAGCTTATATGTATAAATTGATGATGCATATTTTGATGCTTAGTGAGTAGTTACCTTTATTGGGGACTAGGGTTGTGTGCCCTAGTCCAATGTGATGTAATAATGGATTGATTATGTATGAGTGTGTTGTGATGTATGAGTATATCTTTTATCCATTTCAATTTGTGTTGAATGCATGTGTAGGAAATTTAGTCACTCTCTTGAGCATGTGTGCAACCTATTTTGATTGAGATTGTTGGGGTGACTCCTAGTTCTCTCTAGGCAATTAATATTAGATGTGATGAGGTTCCCTTGTTTGAGCTTCTAAGTCTTTGTGCCCTTCGCCTCTCAAGCCAATTTGAGAGAGTTCTAGTGATCCATAATCCGGCACTAGAATACACACGATAAGATGGTCTTAGACCCATAATATGGCTAAGATACGAAGTTTGATTCATTCATCGCACAGACATGATTACTAATTGAGTTTGTTATGCATCGTATTTGGACTTAGGCTAACCCGAAACCCCAACACCTTTATATTTTGTGCACACACTTTACTTTTCCTTGCTGGATTTTATTTTCCCGCATTTGTTTGGTTGTTGCATCATTTCTATACACACCGTACACCACACTTCACACTTGTTCATAGTAAGGTTTTAAAAAGCTAGCCTCAGGCTAGCCTTAAGGCTAGCTTAATGCATAGACTATCGTCAAATGCACAATAGCCTTGAGTAAAACTCGCCTCATGTTAGAGGCTTAGAAAAGGCTTAAAAAGCTTAAGCCTTTTAAGCATTTTAAGCCTAGAGGCTGATGAGGCTCGTTAAAAAAAAAAAAAAACAGTGGGACGAAACGGGGTCACCAAAAAAAACAGTGGGAAGAAAATACAAGTCCCTAAGAACACTTGTTGATGATGAGGAGGATGAACGTCCCAATCCATATGATGATACCAATCCCTTGTTTGAAGCTGAAAATGTTGCTAGTGATGATGATGATAGTTTGGATGGTGATTTGCTACTTGATGATGAGGAAGATGTGGAAGAATGAAGTACTTTTTCATTTTTATGTTTGTACATCATTGTAGTTGATTGAGTTTGATTGTTTAAACTTAAAATTCCTTTAAAACTTACATGGTTTGATAAATTAGCTTAACTATTATTAATAAAATGTAAATTTTGTATTATAAAAATTTTATTACAAAAGGCTTACGCCTTTTACGCCTAAGGCTTACGCCTTTTCAAAATAAGCCTCACATAGTCGAAAACGCCTCGGCTACGCCTTAAGCTTTTTAAAACCTTACTTCATACACACCCACTATTTCCACTTCTCATCACACCATTCATAGCTAAAGCACTCACTTACACACGCTACCGGAAATTAGGGAGCCGTCAATCCTCCGTGGAACGATACTCCCGGATCTAAAACTACCTACCACTCTTTTGCAATCGTCAAAATGGCGCCGGCTGCCGGGGATTGAGGCTAAAACCTTGATTTCTTGGTAGTTGTAGTCGGGTCTTTAGCATTCTTTTTTGTTTAACTAATTTTTTTCATATTGTGTTTTTTTGTTTCACATGTGCTATTCACTCTTGAGTGAGACACATTAGGGGAGTGACGGGCCTTATATCCTAGTGATATATGTAAGACATGAGCACCCCTAATGCTATCACTTTCTAGTTGAAGTTCTAATAAGTGTGCACATTGCATTTCTTGCTTTAAGTTGTTTTAAGCTTGTCTATATTTCATTCTTGTGTTTGTTTGCGTACTCGTTGCTTGTCAATACTTGTTTAGTTGTCATTTGGGTTCCCTTGCACCTCTAGGACCCTTGTTTGTTGAGGTATAAAAGGAGAAAAAAACACAAAAATATTGTTTCAGGGCAATTGTCGAACGGTCGACCCTGTTTCTCGAACGTTCGACAACAATTCCCTGGACGACCATCGACCGGTCGACGACACCTCTCGACCGGTCGATTAGGAACATTTTTGCTTCCTTTGCTTTATTTTTCTCACTCATTGATATTATTGCTTATCTAACCTTTTACCCTTGTATTTCTTGCCTCAATTGTGATACTTAACCGCTATACATTGTGTTGTGAAGGTGCATGAACCTTGAGTCAACCTCTCACACACCGATTCAACTTAGAAGTGGAAGAGTTTTGAGTGAGAATACAAGAGGACGGCCAAGAAGAAGGAGACGTATTCCAAGAATTGTGTGTGAGAGCGCGCCTCCTACCCTTGAGAGCCGAGGAGTACCCTTAGAAGACCATATTCCACAACCAACAATGGAGGAACCACGCCAACACGATCGTCATGATGAGGAGCCACACAACAACAACAACAATCCACATCCCGTGAGGCGCATGAGGGAGTACACTCTCCCTCATGTGGTGGATCACCCATCATGCATCGTTCTTCCACCGTGCAATACTCATTACGAGATAAAGTCATCGACATTGAGCATTATGCCTACATTCCACGCCTTGAAGGATGAAAGCCCGTATGACCATCTAATGGAATTCGAACAAGCATGCACAACAGTTCAATTACATGGACTACCGGATGATGGTTTGAAGCTTCGCTTGTTCCCCTTCACCTTGAAGGATGGGGCAAGGAAATGGCTACTCAAGCTTCCACCAAGGTCTATACACTCATGGTTCAAGTTGCAAGAGGCTTTCCTTGCCAAGTTCTTCCCACCAAGCAAGGCAGCCAAGGTTCGAGATTCAATTGTTAACTTTAAGCACTAATCGGGCGATGTTTTCTACGAAACATGGGAAAGATTCAAGGATTTAGTGATGAGTTGTCCGCACCACGGCTTAGAACAATGGTTTCTTGTTGATGTGTTGTACCGAGGCTTATCTTCCGGGCAAAGACAAAGGGTGGATACATTTCGAGGGAGCACCATAGCGAGCATGTCTCCCGATGAGGCATGGGACACTTTTGAGGACCTAGCAACAAACTCCGAGCTTTGGGATGATTTTGGGCCTAGAAAATTCCCTCCCACACAACCGGCAACTCAAGTGCCAAAGGCCTACAATGTCTCAAGTGAGCCAACAGGTGATGATTTGTTGAGCACTCAATTTGATAGGTTGGAAGCGGCTTTTAACAAGAAGATGGATATGCTCCTACAAGCACAATTGAAGGCTACCCCATCATAAGTCAATAGTGTTGTCTCTTCGCCACCTTGTTTCTATTGTTGTTCTCTTGGCCATCAAACGGAAGAGTGTTCTTATCATATTGACAAGGAGAAGGAAGAAAGGCAACATGTAAACCAAGTGGGCTCCTACCCAGAAGGTTCTTATCAAGCGCTTCCGAAGCCGTACAACACTTATGCACCCCGGAATGATCAAGGGAGAACCCAAGGGTTTCAACCTAAGCCTTATGGGAGCAACACTCAAGGGAGTGGAACATACGGTGGATACAAGAGCTCAACTTATGGAGCACCTCCCGGGTTTTCTAACCCAGGAGGAGGCACTTACAATCAAGGAGTCTCCACATCCTACGCTTCCCCAAGTGTTCCCCAAGCTCAAGATTCAACGGATCCAACGATAAAGGACATGATTGCTACCCTTGTCCAAAGTCAAGTGAAGAGCGATCAAGCAATTTCGGCACTTCAACAAAAGTACCACAATATGCAACAAGGCATGTCCAAGATTGAGTTTCAAATGGGCCAATTGGCCAAGGAGATTGGTGAAAGACCAAGAGGTGCATTACCTTCGAAGGTGGAGCCGAACTTAAAGTTCAAGTCAAAGGAGGAGTGCAATGCTATCTCCACTTCCTATTCCGGTATATCTCATGCTACTTACACCCCTACTCCCCCAACTTCTAATTACTATATCCCTTCTCCCTCCATTCCCATTCATGAGAACTTTGATCATATGCATTACATGGAGGATGGGGCCAAGGAGGAAGAAAATGTACTCCTTGGCAACTATGGATTGAAGGAGGAAGTATGATGTGCTAGTGATATAGAGGAAGGAGTTGTGCTTGGCAAGGGATTAGGTTACTTGTCTTTTGAGAATGATGTTACCTCTTATGGTGGAGTGACGACACAAGAATGAGCTTTGTGTGAGGAGACTCCTAGGCATGAGAGTGTCATGGTTACTAACCTTGGTGGCGAGGCTATGATGGCTATGGACCCACCAAGAACCATGAGCACCTCTAGGGAGCTCCTTGATGATGATATCGTTGCCCATGATGTGAAAAAGGTCACCCCCAATGAGCGGAAGAACAAGAAGATGGCATTGATGAATGAGCTACGAGAAGTGTTCAACAAGGTGGAGATTAACATCCCATTGCTAGAGCTCATTTGCCAAGTGCCGGTCTATGCAAAGTTTCTCAAGGACTTGTGTACCAAGAAGAAGCGGCTTGAAGAGCATGAAGTCTACAAGATTGAAGGGCATGTGAGCTCAATGATACAACACAACATGCTACCAAAGAGGAAGGACCCCGGAAGCTTTACTATAGGATGCCAAATTGGTGACACTCACCTTGATGGAGCACTCATGGATCTAGGGGCGAGTGTCAATGTGATGCCCCTATCTCTCTACAAGAGGTTGAGCATTAGTGCTTTGCAACCTACCCCCATCGCACTCACCTTTGCGGATGGAAGCAAACGAAGACCGGCGGGTGTAGTGAAAAATGTGTTAGTAAGAGTTGATAAGTTTATTCTTCCCGCCGACTTTGTGGTGCTTGACATGAGAGATGACCCTAATGGAGACAATGGATTTCCCCTTATCTTTGGACCCCCTTTCATGGCTACGGCAGGTGTGAAGATTAATGTTTTAATGGGCACCATTAGTTTCAAGGTTTTTGGTGAGAAAGTGAAGTTCGAAATATTCAAACCCGTGCATCCACCGGAGGTAGTTGAGGAGGTGTTCTCTATTAACTTGGTGAAAGGAAATAGCGCTAAAAGCGAGAGGATTTTTGGTCCTTTAAACCCACCAAAGCCTACACCCCGTGCTCATGATCACTACTCACCAATTTGGGGGTATGACAATCCTCCTTCTATTGAGCATACGAAGCCACCACCGTTTGGGTCTCATGAAGACATGCTTGGGAGGGATCCATTTCTTAAGGGAGCTACAAAGAAGAGCCCTCCCATGAATGAGCTACAAAAGGCAACGATCAAGGCCATGAGAGAACTCCTACATCAATTTTTAATGGCATCAAGGGTTGCTTTGTGGGAAGCCATGGCGATGGTGAGACGAGCAACACAATGAGTGGGAAGAAGCTTTGCTTTGAGCCACCATAATTTCACCGAGAAGGAACCAAGACCGATTTAAGGTCTATAAACCGAAGCGCTTGTGGGGAGGCAACCCCATGTGGAGAAAAACCATTTACTTTCAGCACTATTTAGTAATTAATACAAGATTTTAGGGAGGTTGGGAGGAGTTATGATAGGAGACCTGGAGGAAGAAACCCAAGAAGTGTTGATTCGCATTTGTCTAAGAAGGCCTGGGCAGAACAGTAACTTTGGAGGACGTTTTCTCTACATCAAACCGTTGGAATTCACTGTAACAAGTTGGAAAAGCTTCCTCTATGAGTCCTATGTGTCCGGTTTAAATGTCTCCTAAATAAACCGTTGGATCTGCCACAATTTGTTTTTGGGTTTTTATCACAAATGGTACCTGAACTTTACGTGAATTATATACATGGTACCTGAACTTCACTTTTGATCACAACTAGTACCCGAACTTTTCGTTTTCATCTTAAATGGTACCTGAACTTTTCGTTTTCATCCTAAATGGTACCTACAGTCAATTTTCAGTAAAAAAAAAAAAAAATTTGAAAAAAAAAAAAAAACTCTCTCTCTCCAGCCGGAACTCTCTCTCTCCCGCCGGAACTCTCTCTCCTCTCCATCGGCGCCGCCGTCAACCATCTCCAATGACCACAAAGTTTATATCAACATGTAGATAACAATCCAAGGATGAAATTATGTAACTACATCAAGGTGAGATTCAAAGTAGATAGAGAGATATTGATGCCGGAAGTTCCAAAAATCGAAAAGTCGACGACCTCAATCCTCCACGTACGGCGGTCAACGTTGAAAATTGAGGGTACCACGAGGTTGCTGGGATGGAGGGCTTCAAAGCCCAATAGGTTTGGAGGATCGGAAGTGGCCGGAGGTGGTGGCGCCTTATGGTGCAGAGGGAGAGGAGAGAGATTACGGGTGGGGGGGAGAGGGAGGGAGAGAGAGAGAGAGAAAGAGAGAAAAAAAAAAAACTACATTTTTTTGTTTTTTTTTTCTTTTCAATTTTTGACCGTAGGATGAATTTGTTTTAATTTTTTAACGGTAGATTTGACGATAGGTACCATTTGTGATCAAAACGAAAAGTTCAGGTACCATTTGTGATCAAAAGTGAAGTTCAGGTACTATGTATATAATTGAGGTAAAGTTCAGGTACCATTTGTGATAAAAACCCTTTGTTTTTAAATGAGGAGTGCTCACTGCAGTTTGCCTTTCTGGAGGGTCACTTTGACCGGTTATTCATTGCATGCCTGGAAGGTGATTTCTGAGTTTCCAGTAGCCAAACTAAAGCTATTGGAGTCTACTTTCCAATGCCACTGTAATCACTCAACTTGGATGCCTATTCTTGGAGCTATGCCCCAATCTTTGGGAGAAGGTCGCTGCTGTGTTGCTGCTGTCCCCTGTTTTGGATGATCCCGATGCAATCACACTTTCTAGTTCATTTAGCACCCGAGGAGCAAACGTATGGAAGTCAGGGCCTTGTGCCCTGAGGTTGGTGTCTATTTGTGGTTTCTTGGCTAGTTAGGGAGTCTACAAAGAGAGTTTTTCTTACTCTATCATCCGTATGCTATCTTTTGTATGTGTGCATTCCCCCGACTTTACTCTCTCACTTTCCCCACATGATTTTCATTTTCAAACACCTCACAACATTGAGGACAATGTTGGTTTTAAGTGTGGGGGTGAGGTTGGGCCAAACTAAAATAATTTCACATTTTCAAACCACAAAATTTTTCAATTTTTCAAAGTTTTCATCGAACGGTTAACCCTTGTGTCGACCGGTCGACACTCATCCAGAGAGTATGTCGACCGGTCGATGCTTTCCGTCGACCGGTCGACAGGGGCTAAAAGTTTAATTGTTTGGATTTTGAAACTTTGAAGGTTTTGTGTGTATTTTGTTTGTCCTTTTCAACCCCGATAATGATTTTGAGCCTATTAGGTTGTGCATTAAGTGGATAAAGAGCATGTGCTTGAAAATCATTCGATTGCCTTGTGATTAATTTATGTAATTGATGCTTGCTTGACACTACATGTACATTAGCCACGTTGGTTGGTCACTAGCAATTAGAGAAGCATATCTAGACGATGTATTGACATGCATATACCCTATATGGTGAGATTTTGAGCCTCATTGATATGTATGCATCATTCATACATCCTTGTTCTTCATGTGTATGCATTCCATTAGTTTACGAGACCTAGAACTTGCTCAAAGACCTCTTGAGACTATGTGTTAATTTGCGATGAATTGGAAATGATCTAGGCACTAGAAAAGCACCATGGCCAAACTAATCTCTAATCCCTTAAACACTAATCCATTAGGACTAACCCACTTTGAGCCTCATTCATCATTAGATTTTTCTTTGTTTAACCATTATAATCTAACCCATGTTTTTAGCTTAAACACTAACCATCCCTTGTTCCAAGTATTAGCGAGACGACGATTGTGACTTCTCATGTTCTTTGTGTTCTATGCATGGGTTTGTGAAAAGCAAGTGTGGGGGTAGAGTATTTTTAGTTGTTTGTAAAGGAGAAAAAGGTTGGAAAGAAAGCGAAATACAAAAGAAGAAAATGGGTTGAGAAAATAAAAAAGTTGTGTACAAAAAAATAAAGTTTCAAAAAGAAAAGTCCCAAAAGAAAAGAAAAGGAAATACAAAATGGGAAAAGAAAGTAGTGAGAAAAAAGAAAGAAAGAGTAAAGTAGAAAAAGAAAGTTAGAAAATCCAAAAATAGAGTTTGTTTTAGAATAATAGGTTGAGGAGAATAAAAGTTAGGATTGTTTGTAAAAGAAAATGAGTTTCAAAGTCCTTGAGTTGTTTTGCAAAATGCTTGGAACACTTGTATATCCATCCCTTCATTTCATGCTAATCCCTAACCTTGGCCTCATTACAACCAAATGAAAAGCCCTTTTGATCCAATAAGTTGTGAATTAATTAGTGGAGAGTTGGTCAATGAGCAAGCTTATGGGGACGTTGCTTTTGGTAATGTTTTTGAGAGTAAACACTTAACCCTAAACACAAGAGCGGAAATATTTAGTGAATCATGTGAGTTTAGCGGTTAATCTTGTCAAACATATGCTAATTTGATTGCTCTTGATTGATTATTCCATGGCTAGCACATACTTCACCAAGCATGCATTAGATACACATATTAAACACTTGGCAAATCATGAGGTTTGAGTATATGCTTGATTGAATCTTGATGTGTGGCTTAGTGGGCTCTCTTTGAGGATATGGTTGTTAAGGCAAATTAATGTGATATGGATTGTTGATTCTTTATTTGCTTGAGGACAAGCAAAGCTTAAGTGTGGGGGTGTGATTTGTATGTAATTTGCATACAAATTAGGCCTCTAATCACTTTAGTAATGTTAATCCAAAGGCCGTTTAGTGTCTCTAATCCTTGAATTACACCATTGTAGGGTTCACGAGCATTGGATTGATTTCGGGAGCAAAGGATGCGATTTGGAGTTTTTTGGACATTTCCGGCAAAAGGACGAAAAGCCAACCTGATGACCAAAAGTCAACTCGTGGTCAACCCCGACTTGAGAGCGTCAACGAGTCAAGATGAAGTCCCGAAAGTGAGCCGCGAGAGAATTCCGGAGGTTTGATTGGCACATATTTGTCGTGCAAATTGCATTCCTAATCAGGAGAATTAAGCTTCTCCGAAGGCCTTTTGTTGTGTTTAATGTGTGTTTTCATGTTTCTAGGTTATTTATGTGAGTTGATGTAATTCGGCACAATATGGTGCATTTTGGCGTATTTTAACCACTTCTGAGAAAAGGACGAGAAGTCAACCGTGACTTTTGGACATCAAGATCATATGAGTCAAAGCTTCGGGAGAGGAACACACAAAGATTCCGGAGAAAGAAGAGTATAATTCCGAATTTCGGCGATTTTCCAAAGAACCACCACAAGCGGCAGCAGCACCGCCGGAGAACCACCAACCGTGGTGGTGAGACAAAGGGGCAGCAGCTCACATGTTTTGCTGCATCAATTTCATGTGGCCAAGTCAGAAATCCATCCCCTCACATGCCAAAATCTGCCATATTCCCCACTCACTTCCCTCCACATCATCATTCCATTTCCCCCATCATGTTCCTTTTGCTTTTCATTTGTTTTATCTTTTCCCATACCATTTCAGATCACAAGCTCTTTATATATGTCTACATCTGATTCAAAGGGGAATCAATCAATCAATAGGGAGTTAGACAACCATTCAGCTGAGCCAAGAGCTCTCAAACACTCTAGAATACGTCCTCTCCGTCCGGACTCCACTAGGATGTCCGGACGGACACTACCCGTCCACCTACTGTAATCGCCAGTTTTCTCATAGTTCTGTCCATTTTTTGGACTTTCATCCTTCACGAAAGTTGTTCCTAAGGCCCCCATTTACCTTACGGACCAACTTTCACAATCGTTTGTGCACTTACATGCTCTGGAATCATCAAGAACAGCAAGGACCTGTAGGAATCCTGGAGGTTTTGAGCAAGAAGGAGTGAGGAGAAGAAGAGGATACATGGAGCAGCTAGCCAACTCTTGGGACAACAAGGACTTGCTGGATGTCTTCATGAGAATCTCTCAACCTATCTTTACTTATGTTTTATTCAAGCATGTGTGTATAAATTCTTATGGTTGGGGACTAGGGTTGTATGCCCTAGTTCATTGATGTTGGATTGTATAACTTTGATGTTTTATGCATGTTGGTTGATTCTTGGATATGTTTATTGTCTATTTGTGTTAGATGCTTGCTTAGGAATATGACAAATTCATGAGCATGTGTTTAATCCATTTTTTGTGAGAGTTTGTAAGCTTGAGAACCTTATTAATTCTAGACAAATGACAATGAGCATGATGAATCTAAGTAAGGAACTTGATTTGTTTGAATCTTGATTCTTGGAACTCTATGCCTAGGAAGTTTACTTGGGGACCTTAACAAGGCTTGGGTAAATGGATGAGGAGTATTTGTGACCATAATATGGCACAAAATAGGCCTAGAAGAATCACATCTTGGAACCATAACATGGCTGGGATTTGGGGTTTGATCCACTATCAACTTGGTTTTTGTGTTTGTCCTCTTGATGCATGGTGCTTCAACCCTTCATTCATATTTGAATGCAAGGACTAATCCTTATGACCCTAGTAAGGCATAAGACTACCATAGATTGCAAAACACATGTGCATAACATTGTATGTATGGACTGTGGGGATTGATACACAAACTTCTTTAACATGTGCACACATTAGGTTATTAATTCAATAGATATGAAAACTCAATCATTCTACCATTCCTATATCTTTCCATATTCCACTTTACACTTTTGTTGGGCTTGTCACCTCAACACATTCACATATGTTTTACTTGTTTACTTAGATTTGCATGGTCACTTTAGGTTACTGTTTTGGTTACTTGTCACTTGGGAGTGACACATCTTTGAATACTACACTCACATGTGCACATACTCCACTACACTTTGCATCCATCCATCTCTTGTCTCATCATTTTAGTGCTAGAAACTTGGTTATCACATGATTACCGAGTGGATTTTGGGCCTTCCAATCCCTTGGGTACGACAACCCCCGGTCCTTAATCTATACCATCCCCTATCTTTGACGATACGTAGACATGTTTTCAACGCGAAATTATCGTCTCGTCAAATGGCGCCGTTGCCGGGGATTGAGGTTTAACCTTGATCCCTTGGTAATTGGTAGCTCGGTTTCTTGCACTATTCTTTGTTTCTGTTGTTGTTGTGTGTTTGTTTCTTCATTTGTTGTTTTCAAATAAAGCTAGGGTCCTTCCCTAGTTTATCTAGGGAAGTGCTCTTTGTTTTCTGTTTTTCTAGCTACTGTCTTGTGTTTTCCCGATTTTTTTTAAAATAGTAAATCAACCCAGACAATTCTAAAAATTTGTGTGCATGTTCTTTTGTGTGTCTAGTATCTGTGGTTAAAATTTCATGTCATTTTATTAAGTTTTGGTCGGGTAAATAAAGAGTTGTTTAGCTGCTGGTCAGTTGAGTTCTTTAGTGTAGCATTTTTCGAACCGTCTCTGTCTAACCATTCCGTCCGGACTCCACTACGCCGTCCGGACCTCATAAAGTCTGTTAGTCAGTTCCCGTGAAATCCGTCCGGACTCCCACGTCCGTCCGGACTCCTGGGAGTTATTTTTGGTGAATTTAATTTGTTTTGTGTTGCTATGTTTCAGGAACTGCCTGGGCAGGTCAGACCACTTCCGGACCATTTTTCTCTCATCCTAGCCGTTAGAATGAGCTGAGCCTTTCATGAAAGTTGTTCCTCTCTGTGTCTACTGTCTTCCAATTCAATTTCAGGTCGTTGAAACCGTTGGATCTTGAGTTATTCAATTTACAAGCAGTGGTACTCAGGCTGGAATTTGCTACCCCAGCCTTCACTTTGACTAGCTGTTTCTTTGTCTTCCGAGGGGAAGAGTGGGTAATTCCAGTGGCTATCATGAAGCATTTTGAGTCTATTTTTCAATTCCACTGAACTCACTTCAATACCATTCCTACTCATGGAGTTATGCCCATTTCATTGGGTAGAGGTTATTGCTGATTTACTGAGCACACTCAATTTCAAGTGATCCATAGCAAGCAACTTCGAATTCACTTTCTTCACCATTGAGCATACATGGAGCATACGTAAGGAAGTCAAGGCTTTATGCCTTGAGGTTGGTGTCTTGTTGGTGATGCCGGCAAGCTTTGGGAATTCTACAAGGGGGAGAATTCATTTCACTTCACTCACATTTTGTTAAATTGTTATTGTGTGTATTATTTGTTGTTGTGTTGTTAATTGTTGTGTCCATCACCTAACGTAAATTGTTAAATGCACTTATCACATTGGGGACAATGTTAAGTTTAAGTGTGGGGGTGAGATTTGGGTTCAAATCCATCATAAAGTTTCAAAATTTTCGAAAATTTCCATTGTTTTCGATTTGGGCAGAAGATAATATTTCTGAAACTTTGTGTTTTGTTTTCTGTTTTGTATTGTTTGCATGTTGTGTCAATGCTTTCCAACTCCAATGATGAATTGAGCTTACTTTGTTATGTTCATGAGAATGTTGATTTATGTTAAGACTTTGTGTGATTTGCTTTGTGTTTAATAAGCATAGGTTGTGATTGCTCAAAATTTCATGTCCACATCATCTTTGTTGATTAATTGATTGCAATCCGAGAAGCACATTTGAGCTACAAATTGACATGCATACCCAATTGTGAGGACTTGAGCCTATTGAAAATTCACATGTATGCATCTTTCATACATTTACTTGTTCTTCATGTGTGCACAATTCATGAGTTTTGAACCTAGAACTTGCTCAAAGACCTCTTGAAACGTTTGTTGATCCACATTGAGTTAGAAATGATTAAGGCACTAGACAAGCACCATGGCCAAATTAACCTCTAATCCCTTAAACACTAATCCATTAGGACTAACCCTTTTGAGCCGATCACTCATTAGTTTTTTCTTTGTTAACCCACATCACCCTAACCCTTGTTTTTAACTTAAACACTAGTCCACCCTTGTTTCGTTGTGTTTGCAAGACGATGATAGTGACTTCTTACCCTTTATGCTTGGAAGTTCTATGGTAGTATACCAAAAGGCAAGTGTGGAGGCGTTCTTTATTTTGTTGTATTTATTTGTTCAAAGAAAGAAAGAAAGAAAGAAAATCAAAAACAAAAAGAAGGAAGAAAGTTCCTCAAGAAAAGAAAAATAGAAAAGGAGAAAAACAAAGTTGAAAAAAAAAATGTTTAGTTTCAATAAAAGGTTGGAGGAGAATAAGAAGTTGTTTTGGTTGAAGCATAAGTTTGAGTTTCAAAGTCGTTGATTTGTCTTGTAAACACTTAGCACCACTCATATTTCCATTCCATGCATCCCATTTACCCATCACCCTTTGGCCCCATTACACCATTGAAAGTCCTTATGATCTATTGATTTGTGGATTAATTGTGGAGAGTTGGTTAATGCGCAAGCATATGGGAACATTATTTGTGTAATTGTTATGAGAGTAAACACTTAACCCTAAACACTTGAGCGGAAATACTTAGTGATCTTTGTGAGTGTAGTGGTTAATGTTGTTTAGATGTGCCTATTTGATTGCATGAGATTAATTGTACACTTGGTTTCCACACACTTCACCCGAGCATGATTGAAATGCGCTTGTTAAACACTTAGCAAATTTGTGAAGCCTTAGCATGTGATCTATTGACTCTTGTTTATAACTTAGCGATCTCGTTGAGGACTATGGTTGGAAAGCTATTGTGTTTCCCTTTCTTGTGTTGTATTGTGTTTCCTTTATTGTATTGTTTCGTGTTTGCTTGAGGACAAGCAAGATTCAAGTGTGGGGGTGTGATTGGCACATATTTGTCGTGCAAATTGCATTCCTAATCAGGAGAATTAAGCTTCTCCGAAGGCCTTTTGTTGTGTTTAATGTGTGTTTTCATGTTTCTAGGTTATTTATGTGAGTTGATGTAATTCGGCACAATATGGTGCATTTTGGCGTATTTTAACCACTTCTGAGAAAAGGACGAGAAGTCAACCGTGACTTTTGGACATCAAGATCATATGAGTCAAAGCTTCGGGAGAGGAACACACAAAGATTCCGGAGAAAGAAGAGTATAATTCCGAATTTCGGCGATTTTCCAAAGAACCACCACAAGCGGCAGCAGCACCGCCGGAGAACCACCAACCGTGGTGGTGAGACAAAGGGGCAGCAGCTCACATGTTTTGCTGCATCAATTTCATGTGGCCAAGTCAGAAATCCATCCCCTCACATGCCAAAATCTGCCATATTCCCCACTCACTTCCCTCCACATCATCATTCCATTTCCCCCATCATGTTCCTTTTGCTTTTCATTTGTTTTATCTTTTCCCATACCATTTCAGATCACAAGCTCTTTATATATGTCTACATCTGATTCAAAGGGGAATCAATCAATCAATAGGGAGTTAGACAACCATTCAGCTGAGCCAAGAGCTCTCAAACACTCTAGAATACGTCCTCTCCGTCCGGACTCCACTAGGATGTCCGGACGGACACTACCCGTCCACCTACTGTAATCGCCAGTTTTCTCATAGTTCTGTCCATTTTTTGGACTTTCATCCTTCACGAAAGTTGTTCCTAAGGCCCCCATTTACCTTACGGACCAACTTTCACAATCGTTTGTGCACTTACATGCTCTGGAATCATCAAGAACAGCAAGGACCTGTAGGAATCCTGGAGGTTTTGAGCAAGAAGGAGTGAGGAGAAGAAGAGGATACATGGAGCAGCTAGCCAACTCTTGGGACAACAAGGACTTGCTGGATGTCTTCATGAGAATCTCTCAACCTATCTTTACTTATGTTTTATTCAAGCATGTGTGTATAAATTCTTATGGTTGGGGACTAGGGTTGTATGCCCTAGTTCATTGATGTTGGATTGTATAACTTTGATGTTTTATGCATGTTGGTTGATTCTTGGATATGTTTATTGTCTATTTGTGTTAGATGCTTGCTTAGGAATATGACAAATTCATGAGCATGTGTTTAATCCATTTTTTGTGAGAGTTTGTAAGCTTGAGAACCTTATTAATTCTAGACAAATGACAATGAGCATGATGAATCTAAGTAAGGAACTTGATTTGTTTGAATCTTGATTCTTGGAACTCTATGCCTAGGAAGTTTACTTGGGGACCTTAACAAGGCTTGGGTAAATGGATGAGGAGTATTTGTGACCATAATATGGCACAAAATAGGCCTAGAAGAATCACATCTTGGAACCATAACATGGCTGGGATTTGGGGTTTGATCCACTATCAACTTGGTTTTTGTGTTTGTCCTCTTGATGCATGGTGCTTCAACCCTTCATTCATATTTGAATGCAAGGACTAATCCTTATGACCCTAGTAAGGCATAAGACTACCATAGATTGCAAAACACATGTGCATAACATTGTATGTATGGACTGTGGGGATTGATACACAAACTTCTTTAACATGTGCACACATTAGGTTATTAATTCAATAGATATGAAAACTCAATCATTCTACCATTCCTATATCTTTCCATATTCCACTTTACACTTTTGTTGGGCTTGTCACCTCAACACATTCACATATGTTTTACTTGTTTACTTAGATTTGCATGGTCACTTTAGGTTACTGTTTTGGTTACTTGTCACTTGGGAGTGACACATCTTTGAATACTACACTCACATGTGCACATACTCCACTACACTTTGCATCCATCCATCTCTTGTCTCATCATTTTAGTGCTAGAAACTTGGTTATCACATGATTACCGAGTGGATTTTGGGCCTTCCAATCCCTTGGGTACGACAACCCCCGGTCCTTAATCTATACCATCCCCTATCTTTGACGATACGTAGACATGTTTTCAACGCGAAATTATCGTCTCGTCAAGGTTTGATCAAAAGTCAACCCTTGGTCAAGCTCCGAAGGTCAAAGTCAAGGTCAACGAAAAGTCAACCGCGTGACTCACCCTCACAAGCCCCCAAATCAGCAAAGGACTACACTAGATATGGTGAGGTCACCCTTAGATTATTCCTTCTTTTCATTCCCCTATGAAATGACCCCCTTACCCTTCATTTAATCCATTTAACCCTTAGATCTAACCCTAGCACATCCTAGCCCTTCATTCTCCCCCTCCTTTGCCTATATATAGCTTAGTATTTGCCTCATTTAGGTCATTCCATCATCAGCCCCATCACCCATCACTTTCCCTTCCCATTTTCTCTCTTCTCCCTTAGATCTAGGCTGCCCACGAAACGTCCGTCGACCGGTCGACGACTTCCCGACGAACGGTCGACCGTCGGCAGGACAGCCTACTTCTCCACCTTCCTCACCTCCCTTCCGCCACCACCCTTCATCAACCTTGTTCACCACGACGTCTGCACCATCATCCACCATCTTGGGCAGCTGGGATCCTCACCAAGGCATCAAGATTCGTCATCAAAGCCAAGGAGGAGCAAGAGAGCATCTATTGAGCACTTCTCATCTCTACTCTCTCTTTTCCTTATGTTTAGAGCTTATATGTATAAATTGATGATGTATATTTTGATGCTTAGTGAGTAGTTACCTTTGTTGGGGACTAGGGTTGTGTGCCCTAGTCCAATGTGATGTAATAATGGATTGATTATGTATGAGTGTGTTGTGATGTATGAGTATATCTTTTATCCATTTCAATTTGTGTTGAATGCATGTGTAGGAAATTTAGTCACTCTCTTGAGCATGTGTGCAACCTATTTTGATTGAGATTGTTGGGGTGACTCCTAGTTCTCTCTAGGCAATTAATATTAGATGTGATGAGGTTCCCTTGTTTGAGCTTCTAAGTCTTTGTGCCCTTCGCCTCTCAAGCCAATTTGAGAGAGTTCTAGTGATCCATAATCCGGCACTAGAATACACACGATAAGATGGTCTTAGACCCATAATATGGCTAAGATACGAAGTTTGATTCATTCATCGCACAGACATGATTACTAATTGAGTTTGTTATGCATCGTATTTGGACTTAGGCTAACCCGAAACCCCAACACCTTTATATTTTGTGCACACACTTTACTTTTCCTTGCTGGATTTTATTTTCCCGCATTTGTTTGGTTGTTGCATCATTTCTATACACACCGTACACCACACTTCACACTTGTTCATACACACTCACTATTTCCACTTCTCATCACACCATTCATAGCTAAAGCACTCACTTACACACGCTACCGGGAATTAGGGAGCCGTCAATCCTCCGTGGAACGACACTCCCGGATCTAAAACTACCTACCACTCTTTTGCAATCGTCAGGGTTCTTGACTGAGGATTTCTTTCAAGTCTGGTCAAGTTCGATGCAAATATGAGTGCCTGTAGAGATCAGTGTAAGGCGGGACGTTGGTCGTGGATGGCGAGATACCGAGCATGAACATCCGAGAAAGGCAACAAGTGTGAATGCGCCGATAATGAACGTTACTGCTGGAGTATATGTGTGATTCATTTAAATGAGTGTGTACAATCAATGTGATCCAATAGGTGAGATCTGATTAATGGTTGTCACAGGTGGGTAGATAGGCTCAGTGAGAGCAGGCCATCACTGGCTAACATGATCGTGGGTCAACCTTGGTGAGATATGGTCATCATCGATGAGAGCTAAGCTTAGTGAGAATGAGTCATCACTAATGAGCATGACCGTGGGTCATCTTCGATGAGAACGGAATCATCACTAATAGGATAAGTGAGCATGTCAATGGTGAGATACCGAGAGCATGTGAAGGTATCGTGGGCTTCATAACTAAGCCCACGTGATGGTCAAATGTTGAAGGCCATGACCATGATCTAATGGGAAGTGCCCATTGATGATTAACTCTTTAATATAACATTTGAGGTTTATTAATACATTTGCAACTAATGCATGCGATTGCATGCGGTGGGGAGTTCGAGCCTCAAGATGTATTTAGGCATCAATAACAATTAGCCATGACTTACTGACTAGACCCGAAGTTCCCCAGTCCAATCCCCCAAATCATCGGATAACAAGATTTGTTGGCTGAGGTTCGATTCCAGAATCAGAATACAGCCGTCGTCATCCAGTCGAAGCATGTAGCCACAAGCCGTACCATCAAAGACCAAACTGTTGCCGGAAATGCCAAATATTAGAGGATACGAGTTGTAAAACTGATGCCAATAGTACCCCAAAATGCAGATCCAATCAAACCCAAAATACATGCTGATAAGTAAGCAAAGTCAACACCACACATAAACCTTCTTAACTTCACCAAAGACGGACAAACCGGGAAGGAACCGTAACCACAAAAATAGGACAAAAGTTAGCAGCAGAGAACAATTACGAAGGTGAATGGGGAGGGGGGGGGGTGAAACACCCATGTGTGAGCATCCATAAACCACAAGTTAAGTGAGTTTCACTTTATAGAGGCAACCAAGATAACCTTCATGGAGAACTGTGGTAGAGAGAGTGAAGCTTAAATGGGGTATTGGGTGAGGGGAATCATGGGGGTAGATAGTAAATCTGAAGATTTTCAGGGAAAATTGGCAAGAAAATGAAGGGAAATCAAGGTACAAGAAGGAATCATATCCTCTAGATTTGGACAAAGCTAGCATATTCACCACTAGGGTGCAAAATCACCACAGTTGGTGTACAAGGAGATGGTTGGCGGTGGAAATAGAAGAGGGAAGGAGATGGAGGTGAGTGAGGAGGGAGGGGTTGCTGTCGGTGGACTCTCAATGGAGAAGGGAGGCCCGAAAATTCTAGAGGGAGGATGGAGCCTCTCTCTCTAGATGATCAAACTATTTAGTCGGTTTCTAGTATATGAAACATGCTTAAGGCATCTTGAGGTAGTCAATTTCTAAACATATTCATATGATGGCAAACATAACAATTTTTTTTTAGAAGAAACAATTTTTATACTCATCACTAGATGTCAGTGAGATTCAAAATTGTGATCTCCACAATGTTGGTTATGGCAAAATAACATGCTTCAAATGACAAGCTCTAGGCATGCATATTCAACTCTTAAATTAGTATATGGATGTGCTAACAAGCATAACATATAGATAACCATTAAGAATCTATTTATTACATTCAAGGTTGGCTAGGGCTTGCAACCCTAGCCCTAAAATCTTAACTACTCACTCATAGTTTATAGAATTAACATCAAATCTTAGTAATACATCAAATAGAAAATAAAAAGTTAAGGAGAAGAAATAACTTATTCAAAGTGTGAAGGATGATCTCCAAGTGATAAAAAGCTTGATTTGACCCCCTTGATGGCTCCTTAGTTCCTCCTTTCATGGTGGATGGATGAAGGATGTTGTGGAAGGTGGGTTGTTGATGGAAAAGTGATACTTCCTTGAATACTTTGATTTGTCCCCAAATATAGTTTTTGGGGACAAATAGAGGCTATAGAAACTTCCACAAATGGGACAATTGTATGTCCCCATAGCCTTTATTTGTAGTAGTGTAGGTGGTAGATTTTTGTGATGGTTGTGGTGTTGGAGATGGTAGTAGTGATGGTTGAAATGGAAGAGAGAGATGGAACAGATGGAGAGAAATGAGTAAAAGAGTGAAGGAGAATGAGATTTGGATGCGAGGGAGATAAAGAGATAGTGAGCTGATTTTTTGGCTGTTATAAGAGGGTTAGGTGCTCTCTTTAGTCCAATATACAAGTGTGCTAACCAAGAATAAGGGCAAAGACCAAAGGGTAAAGAGGTGAGGCATGAATGGTGTAGAAAAGATGACTAGATGCAAAGCTAAAGTTGCAAGCAACTTTGGTACACAAATTAAAACATGTGACAGGAAAGGGTGGCACCACCACGAGTGGTGGACGGTTGGTGGTTACGCCACTGCTTGAGGTACTTCTCCGTTGCTACCGGATTCTGGCGGTGGTATCCGTCATGGTTAAGCCAAAGGAAGACAATGAGCAATGGTCGTAATGGTGACAAATGTAAGGTTGAGGGCCCCACATCTATAAGGGAGCTCCCTACGACTAGCACAAGGGACATGCATCCACATTGAAGAAATGTAAAGGGAGAGGAAGCCCATTACTTGTAAAGGGGACCCCTCCCTCACTTAGAAGGACACGTTGATTACAACCCCACAACTAAGAGCATCTAACTCAATACCTCAAAGCCTAGCTCGGTACCTCAGAGTCTAACTCGGTACCAATCAGCTCTGTACCAATGGTATCTCCTTGTAATCTCTATTCCATATAGTGAAACACTCTCAAGTGGACGTAGCCTAGACTCACATTGAGCTAGGTGAACCACTATAAATCTTGTCTCCATGTCTTTGTGTGTGATTGTGGCTACCAAAGGTCTCTGACCGCATCCCTACCGAGAAGCTGGGAAATGGCAGAAACATCCGGAATCCAAAATTTCTCCTCATCATTGTGGAATCTTTGCTCCTTGCTTCAATTATAATAATCTAGGCCTCAATTTTGTGCATTTTCCTTCATATTGCATGAATTCCTAGTTTGATAAAGAAATATATTAATATATGATGCATAAATTGGAATTAAAACTAAGCTAAATCTTAGATTTTAGGGCATGAATTAATATGATAATTAATACCTTAGAACACAGGCCAAATCTAAGAATGATTATGTCTCCAACAAGCTCACTATGCGTAAGAGCGAAACACTGACCAAAATCCATCTAAACCAATAAAAATCCAGATATGACGAAGATGACCAAAAACACGAGCATATAACAACATTCTTCAACTCGGTGAGAGATCTAAATTTAGAGAAAATAAGAAATTTCAGAGAATCAACTTTAATGGAAAGATTATAGTGAGGGAGAAGTCGAAAAAGGTGAAGGGGTAATAAAGGATGCTCAAATTAAGTCACCACAAGAGACTTTTTATTCACTACAATGAACTAAAGCAAAAAGAGAAAAGAAAACAAATTAATAGAAAAGAGGAGAAATGGAGGTGGGAAAAAAGAGACCGTTCTTCTACCTTTTCTCCCTTCTCTTGGTTGTAATGGGGCTAGGGTTTTCTTTTTTAGTGTTATTATTGCCTTTTTTATATGAAAAAGACTCCAAAAAAATTGCATAGAAAAGCTTATAGGGAAACTTGATCCAAACATATTAAAAGCTTGAAGCACATAGGGACACTTTGATTCCACATTTTATTTCAAGAGATATTGTGGCCTATCTTGACCAAACAGTCGATAGTGAAGTTTAGTTCTTGCACATGACGAACGTCAAAATATGATGGAAGTATAGATTAGTGACCGGGGTTGTCGTACCTTGGGGATTGGTGGCCTAAGATCCCCTTTGGTAAATTAGTAACCTAGGCTTCCTAACACTAGATGGTATGATTAGAGGTGGATATAAGATGTGGAAGTGAATAAGTGCAACATAAAGTAATATATATAACTAAACTAATACAAATAAATGCAAAGAGGAGGAATATGGATAGATAGGAAATTGTAGAATGATTGGGAGTTTCGGGTCTCTCCCTAATCCATATCGATAGATAAACAACCAAACACACACACATGTTGAAAGGTTCATGTATGAATTCCAATTCCATTTAAGGAATGAATGCTCTCTAAGATCTCATGAAATTCACACACAAAACCAAGTTGTTTAATGGATCAATTTCTGTATCCTAGCCATGCAATGGTTCTAGGACCGAGTCTTCTAAGTTATTGTTGTGCCATGCAATGGTTCACAACAACTCCTAATCCAATTCAACCAAACTAATTGAATTAAGGCATAAAGTAACAAGACCAAGGAAATCAAACAAGACATGCTCATCACATTCATTGTCAATTGTCTAGAAAGAGTAAAGGTACCAAGCTCACACTTTCACACCAAGATAGATCAAACACATGCTTAAGAATTGATAGTTCCTAAAACAAGCATCTAAAACATAACAAAAATAGGCAATGAACATATCCAAAAATTAACCAACATGTATATATATATAAGAATCATCCAATCCATCATCAATGGACTAGGGCACACAACCCTAGTCCCCAATCCTAACAACTACTCACATATACTTAGAATGTACATCAATAGTCTCAAGATTGACAAGCTAAGAAATATATGAAAGTAAATAGAGATAGAGGAATGCTTAATGAAGATATTGGCCCCAAACTTGCTGTCACCAAGTCTTGAAGCAAGCTCCTCTTGGCCTCCTCTTCTTCTCCTAGCTTCTTCTTGTCCAAATCTCCAAGGATCTTGATGTTCTTGATGTCTCCAAGCTTATGTGAGGTAGAAGTGATAGAATGGTGAAGAAAAGAGGTTAGGAATATAGAGGAGGGTCTTAGAAAGAAGTTCCGTGAAGGAAGGAAAAAGATTTGAGGGGTGAAATGATGAGAAAAAGAGGGAGAAACTCGAAAGCAGCCACCGGCCGACCGGTCGAACCGACGGTAGATCCAAACCTTTTTGGGACTTTGGGGAGAGAAGGAAGAGGAAGGGTTTAGGAATTTTCGGGTGGAGGCTAGGGTTGATGAATGGTAAAAATTGTATATTGAAAATGGAAGTGAAGAGGAGTATAAATAGAGGGAAAGAGAATGGATTGGATGGTGGAGGATCGATTGGAAATGATCCTAAGGCTAGCAACTAAGATTCTAAGCAAAGGAAATTACCTAAAAAGCTAGGGTAGGTGGGAGAGCAAAGAAGAGAGAAAGGGTAGAGAGGTAATGTGTTTATGGACAAGAAAAATCAGATTTGGGAGGTGAGAAGGCAAAAGTGGGATAAGGAAAGGCTAAGAGACAAATAGTGGTTAGAGCATTAAATGTTTTGTCTCTATTTTGAATTTGAATTTCAAATCACCACCAATATACTTCAACCAATCAAAGGGGCTCTCCTTGGTTGCTTGGGAAACTTATGGATAAATTGGAATGTGATAGGGGTGGGTTCGCGAAACCGCAAACCGAATCGAAAAATACCGAACCGCGGCCGAAAAAAACTGAATCGAAAAAAAACTGAAACCAAACGAAAAAAAACCACACCAAACCGCTGTTGTTCGGTTGCGGTTGCGATTTCAGTTTCTGTCCTCAGAAACCGAACCGAACCGTTCAAACCGAAGTAGCAAAACGACGTCGTTTTGCATTATATGTGTAAACCCTAAATTATGGGCTATTCGACTCAGTCACCCAATCTTTGCCTCTTAGCCTCTTTCTTAGTTTCTTCTATTCTTCTCTCTTCGCGTCTTCTCTCTCTCTCTCTATTCAGTCTTCATCTTCACGATCCCGGCCAAGCGGCTACCCATGTATGTCTAAGGCTCTAAGCGGCTTATTCATTCACTCATGGAGTCACAGCCTCAAGCAAATCGCGCAAATCGAAGATATATTCATCTTCAAGGATATCCAGTTTTCCAGTCTTACCAATCAAACTATCAATTGTAAGTTTATTTTGCTTGAAAATTAAGCAGCCCTTGTTTTCTCGTTGGTGAAATTGCTATGTATAATTCCTTGTTTTTTTTCTTCGGAATCGCTAAAAAATCTTTGTCTTTGCTCCAGTTTTGGTCGGCCAGTTAAACAAGAGGAGCTGAGGAGGGTTGGGTTCTCTTACTTCTCTGAGCCACTCTGACTTTTGCAGTCCTGCACCTGAAGCTCAAGTTATTGATTGCAAGGTACGCCCCTGCTTCTCTTTCCCTTTCTCTATCTCTCTCTGAAATTGTTCTTTTGAATGAAATTGTTTTGGTTGTTGGGTCTGTGTCTGACCATGAGAGTAAATGATTTGATAATGAAACATAATCAATGCTTCGCATGGTTGATTTGCATTTCATTCCAAGTCCATCTTTGTGGTTTCCTTAATTATATCGGAATTGGATGAGTGGTGTGGGGGTCTTTGCTCTCTGTGATTCATTCATCATTGTATTTTGTTTTGGTTTTGGTTGTTGGGTCTGACAAGATCTCTTAGAATTGATTAATTGAATATTGGTAAAAAAGAAGGCTGATTAAAGAGAGACCACCTAATGTGCTATCATTCAACTAACTTTGCTTTGTTGTTGCAGACTTGGAGTTTAAAAGTTAAAACAATTAATTGAAACCGATTAATGTAACCTTATTTATGCAGTGAATAAAAGATATGAAGAGTGTTGCTGGTGTGACATTATCTTGATGATAATATGTACCCTAAGTGGGTGAATTTCATGAAAACATTTCCTAGACCTACACTTGAGAAGTATAAATATTTTTCTAAGTGCCAAGAGGGTATATGTGGAGGGATGCTTTGGTATTTTATAGTCCCGTTTTGAAAATATTAGAGAAATTAGTCGTGAGTGGGATAAAGAGAACCTTCGAAGGATCATGATGATTTATGTAATAACAATGTAGGGGTCATCATTTGGCCCTTAGGCCCTAAGCCCATTTCAAGCCCGCCCGGCTCGGCCTGTACTATAGGCCCGATCGGCCCGACCCTCTTTTTTTAGGGTAGGGCTTGGGCTCAAGTATTTAAGTCCGGCCCGGCCCTAAAGCCCGGTCCGTTTTGGCCCGAAAAGGCATAGCCCGTATAACGCCCCAAATTGCACCTCTTCAATTTAAGCACGCTACAGTGCCGCGAATCCTTAAAAATACAAGCTAGATTACTAACTTATACTTTAAAGAAACGCAAGGCAGTTATGGGAATAGTTTTCAGAACGCGAATACGGAAACATATTTAATTTGAATAGAGGTGAAACAATTGGAAATCGTAAAACGATTTAAATCCAATTTTCAAATTAAATAACCGGATCGAAATATGAATTCATGAATGAGTTTCACGTGGTAAAGTACATTATTGACCAAGAACAAGATAAATGGTCAACAAGTTCCAAAATGAATGAAATGGTACAACGAGAATAAATAGATAACTCCGGAACCTGATATTCGATAAACGAATATCCGATGACAACAACTTTGCACACCCAGCTTCATCCACTGTTGTCCCGTTCCCAGTGCACAGTACCTGCATCCAAAACTATTGTAGGGGTGAGCTTTCGTCCTCGCTGCTCAGTAGGGGAACTCACCCCGGCTAGATTTAAAAACCATTAAATATATTTCATTGGCTAGCCAGTATGTAAAATATAACAAGGAAAACAGTAAATCATTTCTCAAGAATAATCATGAGAAAATAATTAAATACCCGGGTACAAAACAAACCTGATGACCGATCAATCTAGCCAACTACATCCTTACCGAAGATTAAAATCTTCAACAAACCGTAAGGAGTAGCGAGAGTGTCCATTCATGCCATACCGCCTAGATCTAGTGCCACACCTCAAAGGATGTCAGACACTATTCCGTTCGTACAGCCCCTCCGGAGGTTTAGGGGATCGAAACCCAAGGTAGTCACTATGCACCACTCACTCTCAGGTCATCACATAAATCAAAGATAATTGAAATACGCATGGCGTATAAAATACCAAATCATTTAAATCCATAGCCATGCAAATCTTATCACATGTAAATAAATACGAGAAAACTCTAACCGAGAGAGTCCCAAGTTTTTCCCTACCTGGAATCTCGGAGCTTGTCCTCGTTCATCACGTCAGGCTAATACCACCACCACCACAGTTTACGTCTCGGGTTAACTGGAGTCCCTAGTTCGACAATAACTGAGTGTTAAAATAATATTCACATTCATTAACACTCAACAATCTCATTCAAGTCCTCTTGGACAACCATTTCCGATTTACGGAACTCATTTTCTTATCGGGTGTCATTCCCATAATTACTATGGACACCCCGTAGGTATCCTTTATTATGCTTTAGTTAATTAACCAAGCAATTCTTCTGATAAACCCATAAACCATACTTCCAGATTCAAAATCTTCCCAAATCAATTAACTGTAGTTCCTCTTTCCAATTAACAATTAAACCATGCTTAGAGACACAAAGTTTGAACAACAAAACCACATCTGCCACCATTCTCGATGGTTTCACGGCAGCAGAACAATTACTCAAATACCAACTTTTCCAAATATTAGTCAAAAGTGAATTCCAATTATACCAAGATGTAGAACTCGACGAGCTGATCAAGAATGATACCTTACTCGAAGGAATCCGTTACCGGAGTCGCCGGAAAACCAAGAAACCCGCCGGAACAGCCAAAGCTTTGGAGCTTCGATTCTCTCTCCACAAGCAACGATTCAATGACCTGAGACCACCATCGTGTTCGCTTCGTCGAGAGGAAGCCAAAGCCACCGGTTTTGTCCGCCGTCATGGCCGGAATCGGAAAAGCCCATTGGAGCTGCCGAAGCTTCAAGCCGTCGTTTCTCTCTCGTCCGGCGTCGGCGTGACTAGCTACGACCACCGTTGGCCTCGCCGTGTCGGGACGAAGAAGAAGAGATCGGTCCGGCGCCGTGAAACAGCCGGACGGAGAAGGTGGGTCGGAGCTGACGGTGAAGGAGAGAGAAGAGGTCACGGGAAGTTTCTGGGCTTCTCCCAAACTGACCCAATCTTTAAACTTAAATCCAATGGTCCAGATCAAATGGTGATTTGATCAACGGCTGAGATTAAACCGCCTCAATTTCCTTAATTTCCAAACTTTCGAAAATCAAAACAAATAGCTCGGGTATCCGAAAAATACTCCGAAAATTCCCACGTACTCGTCGTGACGTGTACTTCATTCTCGAGTCTTCAAATCGAAGTTACGACAAAGAGGAAATTTCTGAAAAATTTTCGAAGTTCTTTAATAATTATCAAGATTAAGAATTTAATCTCGATTAATATCCAAATTAACCCTTTAATTTTTCCCGGGTCTCACAGCCCGGCCCGGCCCTAAAAGCCCTTTTGAGCCCAATAATAATTACCCTCCTATATATATACATATACCCACACATATAATTATACAATAATATAAAAATCTTTCAATTTTTTCATGTATTTATTAAATTTTTAAAATTTAGAAGTTTATTTTTCATATATTTATATGGGGGATATATATATATATATATATATATATATATGATACCAGAAACGGAAGTAGACATAAATGGAAATGTATTTAATACATATGAGGTACAAGGGAGATGTAGAACAGATTGCTGCGAAAATTACTACACAAAATAAAAATAAATATAATAGATCAAGTATATTAATCTTTAAATTAAAATGCAAAGGATCAAATATAAAGGAAACCATTTGAATAGAAACACTTTTACTGGATAATACTGAATAATTTTAGTACTTACAAAAAACTTTAATGCATATGTGGTACAGGGATTACTGGAATTGTTTACAAGGATTTGACTAATACAAAGTGCTCAGCTCATGAGCTCCTATGAACTAGAGAAAGGAATAAGGAAAACAAAAGGGAAAAAAGGAAAATGAAGCCTGCCTCAATACTTGATGAAGGCTTGCTTTTATAGGCCTTGGAAGGCATCTGACTGTTGCTGATATATTGTTGCTAATGCGATCCGGAAAATGCGGGGAATAACTGCTTTACTTTTGACCCGTGCTTGAATAGAGAAAAGTTACTGAATTATTAAATTTTCGGCCTGAATGGTGAATAGTAAAAAGTTACTATTCATGAATAGTGACTTGTCTGGAATCCAATTATTCATAGGGGTCTTGACTGTCTTGGAAGTATTCTCCCGGTGATTCTTCATGATAGTCCGTCCATTTTTTCTTTCCGGGAAGAGGAGGAGTGTGACCAGATGATGCTGAAGAGGAGGACGACGAGACAATATCATCTTCTTTATCTTCATCATTGCTTAATCTAGCAGCTTGATCAAGGAGCTATATAGCTAATTCTTTTAGCTCTGCTGATTTGGAGAGAGCGGAACTGACTTTGGCCTTCCCTTTGTATTTGGAAGATTGGGATGATGTTGGTGACTGTTTAACTGGAGCAGGTTGACTACCTAGTAATTGAGTGATTGGTTGTGACTGGGGCTGTTGAGTAGGAGATTGTGGAGTGCTTCTCCCGAACTCTTCGTTGACTTGAGAGATAATTCTATCCACTTTGAATTTGTCCCACCATTTTACTAAGAAATGTCTAGATACAAGATTGTCTTTGACTTCATAATGCCATTTTAAAATCCAGGGGACTTTATATTTGGCTAAGAACAACATCATAGCTGGTAATGTGGATTGGTACTGAGTAAATGACTGGGTTTGGGCATAGAATTCTATTGATTTTTGGAGAGGTTCAGGAAGGAGATTAAAGGACATACCATGACATGCCCACCATCCTAGGAACCATCTAGGGAATTCTGATTTGAAAAATTTATCAAAATTAATTAACCATGAATGACTAAAATCTTCTGTCTGGTGGAGGAAGACTTTTGACCAGGCTTCTTTATAATCATAATAAGAAAATGAGAGGTCGTCCATACTGTGGCGAACAAAAGAAGGATCTCCCCATTGGGCTTGACTAATGATTTTAACTATGTGAAGGGAATAATAAAGGATTTTTGATGGGTTTCTTTGGTTAGGAATTGCTTTTATAGTGACTGATCCTGATCTAAAAAGGATTTCTGTATAGAATTTTAGGTTGTAAGAGGGATGACTCGGCTGGAAATGAAATCCGGGGGGAAAAAAGGCTTTGATTATTGTCTGAGGAGACTTTAAGTGACTGAAGTCTGGTTCAATATAAAAAAGGTTAATACTTGTTTTTGGAGCATAAGGGGAAGTTTTACTATAATTGACTGAATTTTGAGAAAATACCTGGGAATCAGATTTAAATGGGTCATACTGGGTGACTAAAGCTAACTGGTAATTGGGGCGAATACTACCTATAATAGTAAGCCGGTTACTAATTGGGAGTGGTGGATGTCCTGGGTAAGGGACAATACTAGAAAAGGGTGACTCTCTTTTAATTTCCGGTTCTTCTTTTTTGACTGGGTTGAATGATGCTGGAAGCTGTCTTCCAGATGATATAGTGTTTGACTTCATGTTTGGCCTTGGGCCTGACATTTTGATCCCTGTAAGAATTCTCTGGTTAAGAAATCTGGTATATGGTTGTCACTGCCTTTAATGAATGCAATTTCAAAATAAAAAATGCTTAAAATCGCTTGCCATCTGGCAAATATTTGTTTACTAGCAATGTTTTGAACATCTTTTTCTAAAACATGTTTTGCGCTTTTACAATCAACTCTGACTAAATTTTTTTGATTTAATAAATCATCTTGAAATTTTGAAATACATAAAACTATAGATAAAATTTCTTTTTTAATATTACTATAATTACTTTGTGACTGAGTCCAGACTCCTGAATGGAAACGAACAATTTGTTCGGATTGATCTGGAGAAGTTTGTTGTTTAAGAATTCCTCCGTAACCAATTTCAGAGGCATCAGTTTCAACAATTTTGAAAGAATTGACTGAAGGAATGCCAAGGCATGGAAGTGTCTGGACATATTGTTTGATTTCTTTGACTAGAGAGGTGTGGACTGATGTCCAAGGTGAGGGATTACTCTGAAGACGATCAAAAAGAGGTTTACACTTTTTTTTCTGAGATTTTTATAAAAATCAGCTATATAATTGAGGGATCCTAAAAATCTCTGGAGTTGATTTTTGTCTAGGATTTCATCTGGAAATTTGTTGGCAAATTGAATGACTCTATCTGGGGTAGGCTATGATATGGTGATGCATGTCATACCTCCATTTACAAATTTTTTGAACAAAAAATTACATCTAATTGAACCAAAATTACTACATTGACAACAAAGTTACCACATTCGTTTTACACTATTTACATATAATTGAACTAAAATTACAACTTTGACAATAAATTGTTCATAAACTTGTAACAAGGTTATAGATGGAGTAATTACCTCTAATAGAACAAAGATTACACAAAAAAAGACTCTCGTTACCATAATGACAACACATTTTGTTGTTATATTTATAAGTGGAGCTATGACATACATCTCAGTATTGTAGAACTTTTCGACTCTGTCTATAGGAGTAATTTTTGAATGGTGGATGTTAAATCCTAAAAATCTAACATTTGTTTGAAATAATTTGACTTTAGAGGCTGAAACTACTAAGCCATTATTTTTTACTATGATTAAAAATTGATTCAGGTGTTTCCAGTGCTGGTCTATTGACTTAGAATAAATGAAAACATCATCTATGTAAACTATGGTGAATTCACTTTACTGGTTAAAAATATCATTCATAATATTTTGGAATTCACTAGGAGCATTTTAAGACCGAATGGCTTTACATTCCATTCGTAATGACCAAAAGGGGTGACAAAGGCAGTTTTATATTTGTCTTCTTCACTAATTTGGATTTGCCAGAATCCTGATTTCATATCGAATTTTGAAAAAATAACTGAACCATTTAATCTATTTATTAAATCTCGTTTGTTAGGAATATGATATCTTATCCATTCTAAGACAGAATTTAATGGTTTGTGGTTTATTACTAATCGTGGTGCTCCTCTTTCAAGTTCAGCGTTTTTCTGGACATAAAAGGCAGGGCAAGACCATGGAGATTTACTTTTCTGGATTATTCCTTTTCTAAGCAATTCTGTGATTTTATTTTTACAAAATTCCATAACTTCTTGACTCATTTGAATTGGACGTGCTTTTGTGGGAATATTTTTCTCATCAAAATCTTTGATGTAGGGAAGTTTGACTATGTGCTTTTTTTTGTGCCAAAAGGCATTAGGAATGTCAGAGCAAATTTCTTTTTTAAGTTTTTCTTCAAAGGTTTTGATTTTTTGTTCAAGGACATGGTCTTCAAGTTGGCTTTCAATCCTTTTGTAATTGATTTCTTCTCTGAGAAAATTGATTTGATTACTTTTGTAGTTAATTAGGTTGAGAGTTTTTGAGATTGAATTTTCTTGGAATACTTTTAAAGTGTTAAGTTCTGGATTTGATCAAAATTTGAATTTTACTGGTTCATCAAATGGGTAGGTGACTATCCCATCATATTCCGTAGTAAAGGGATATAATAAGGCAATAAATGGGAGGCCAAGAATTACTTTATCTGTCATGTTTCTTACTAGGACGAATGATGTTTTAAAGCAAACATTGTTTTGGCAAACATGGGCTTTGGGTATTTCATATTTCATGTCCATTTTTCCGCCATTTGTTGTTGTTAGTATTTCCCTGGTTTTAACATAATATTTTGTAGGTATTAAACCTTCGAATACAGTTTAAATCTACTCCGGAGTCAACTAAGGCTGTCGTAATTAATTCAAAGTCTTTTATTGTAATTTTTACTTTAGTATGTCATTTTTTTATTCTAATATGATTGACTAAATTTAGAGTTTTATCTTGGCTTGATTCTTCATCGAATGGTGTTGCAACTTTAAAATCTTCAATAGTTTTGTCAGTTTTGAGGCTGCTTAAATCTTGTTTTATTCCTTAATTTTCTACTTTGAGTTCTAAATTTTGTTCTTTTAGAAAAATAATATGTGCTTTGATATTTTTGATTTCATGTTGTAGGTCTTGAATTGTGACTTCTACCTTAGGTTTTTTGAATTTTTCTAAAGTCGTGTTTAGACATATTTTTTGTTTGGAACTATTACTAGAATTTTCTTGTATAATAAGTTTTCGGAATTTCTTTAAATATTCGAATTTTAATTCTGGGTTCTCTATTTTTGTAATTAAGTCCATTAATAATTCTTCATGTTCTTCTTGTTTAGAAAGAACATTGACTGTTTTTCTATTGAGGGTTTTGACTGTTTTACAACAAGAATCTTTGCAACCAAAATTTATGTTTGGGGAAGAATCATTTTCAGAGTCAGTAGGGGTAGAAGAGCTTGTTACTGAAATATCACTTTGTTCATCATTTTCTGAGTCAGTGTTTCTTAGTTCTAGGATCCTGATCGATAAGATTTTCTTGTTCTTCATTACTGATTTTTAGTTGTTTAATGATATTTTTTACTTTACGGTCATTTGCAAAGTGACCGTATTTATTACATTTGAAACATTAATTTTACTTTTGTCTGTAAATTATTTTTTATGAGGTTTACTAGATTTTTTAGGCCAAGTCCTTTTGGGTTTACTTTTGGAATAATATTCAGTTGGTTCAAAACTTCTTTTCTTTTTGTAATGTTTTCGATATTTATGACTAGAATTTCTATTTTTAGTTTTGTGTTTTTGTGATGGCGCAATTGAAGGTAGACCATATTGTTCACAAAAGTTACCTAACTCGTATTTCGCTGTTTTCTTTTCATTTTTAATTTGTTTACTTATTTTCATATCAATACACATTTTTAATCCTTCCTTTTGGATGGTTGTAATTATATTTCCATAAGTTAAACCATCATAGTTTATTTGACCATTTTCATTGCTTAAAACTTGTCTAATTTTGTGAGCAAATAAATTTGGTAGACCATTAATGAATTTTTCTTTCCAAAATGGTTGGTTACTATCGTCTCTAAGCATGACTCTGGGGATAAAAACGTCTTTATACCATTTGAAATCACTAAGGGTTGGACACCTGAGGTTACTAAGTTGATCATGAATTCTTGAAGTAACATTACTAGGTGTTCCTATGAAATGTTCAATAATTGTAAAGAATAATGTATTGACTGCATCAGGGATTCCCATATTAATAGTTTCGTAAAACATTGGGATTCCATCTTCATCATATTTTACTGCATATTTGATGGCAGACCTAGCATTTGGTGTGAGATGTTTTTCCCACCAAGAACGAAGTGTTCCGGTGAAGCCAGTTTCTCATATGTCAATGATTTCAGTTTGACTGAGATTATGATTCGTGATGTAACTATTGGCTACCATAGACATGTGGTGTAATTTATTCAAAATTTCTTGTTCGGATAAATTATCAATATTCCATTCATATGTTTTATCAGAGGAGACAGAAAATTGATTATTGTTATATTCACTAGGCTGGATATCTGGAGATAAAGGTTTTGTATTCCAAGTTCGTGTAGTGGGGAATGAATTTTTGACAATTCTTTTGACATGGAGTTCTTTGAAAGCATTTTCAATTTTTGAAATATTACTGGAGTCACTTTTAGATCTCTCTAAATCTGAACTTGAATTTTGTATGTTCATGACTGACAAGTTTGGTTCAGTGGAAGAGGAGACTTCTTTTTTAATGTTGGCAATCATGCGTTCTATTTTTTCTACTGTATTTGGAATTTTGGGACCAAAGATTTTGCTAGTTTCTTTGAAGTAGGTTAAGGGTTTTTCTTTTTGCTTTTGTTCTTGTTGGGGGAGGTGTTATTTTGATTTCGATTTTTTCGATTGTAGTTTCAATTTTATCAAGTTGGTTGCCTATGATGACTGGACTTTGATTAGTATAGTTGTTCTCTTCAATTACCTTTTTAACTTCAGCATTTTCTCCTAGGCTTTTGAAAGGGATAGCTGGAATTGGAGTTCCTTGGTGATTGATAATTATACTTTCAGGAGGAGGGTGACTGGCAGAAACAATGGATTATCTAATTTTTTCCATTTTTCTTTTGTTAAAGTTTTGACACTATTTTCTTGTTGATCAACAAAATCTAAAAAGAAGATTTCTAACTGGTTTGTAAGCATAAATTCTTTCCATTTTTGAAAAAAGTCTTTTCTTTGTTCAATCTGGGGGTAGTTTTTTCGATAAATGTTTCTTCGTTCAATGTTTTCTACAGACTCAAGATTTCTATCTAATTTTTCCCAATTGATTCTAAATGGTTGACTGAGTGTATTTAATTGGAGATTTTCTGGGGGAAAGACTTGGAAGTCTGTAGCTGTAGGTGAAGTTTGTTCTTTTTCTTCTTGTGTATTTGAAGTTGTTGCATACATAGGGTAACTGACCTGTGAGGCTGTTTTTATAGATTTTATTTTTAGCTTTTTTAACTCTTCTTGATATATTTTCGGCAGAGGTGGAATCTGCAAAGGAATGCCTTGAAGATTGACTTAATTCTTGAATTCTTAAGGCTGGTCTTGGTCTAGGATTACCAAAATTAATATTTACTGTACCGTTAAGGTCCTGTTGTATACAATCTAAGTTTGTTAAGCTATTTTGTAGGTTTACTGGTTGGCTTTCACTAACTAGAGTCCATTCAGTTGGTAAAGTTATATTTGACCATTGAATTGTATGAGGGACTCTAATATTGGCATTTTTGTGACTACTCTGGATCAACAAGGTTTGGTCATTTGGGCTTTTACTTATGGCTTGAAAATTCATATTTGTTCCAGTGACTTTGTAATGGATTATGTATATTAAAGCTAAGGGTTGGGTTCCTTCTAGCACGTTGTAACCTGAAGTTTTAATATTCAAAGTTAAAGCTTTTAATATATGAGGGTCACTTAGACTAATTGTGAAGTCTGGGTAATAATCAAAATGGATGGGGCCATTGAACAAGCTTGACTCAATGATACCGAGGGTGCTATCACTAAAGTTGGTGAATCTAGTATCTCGAAGACATAAGAGGACATAGGCGTTAAGACCTCGTCTTGTTAATGGTTTTACGCCAATTTGGACTAGACCAATATGGAGGAAATTATGACCATCTTTTCTATGTTTTTTAATTGACTCTAGGCTAAACAATTGGCATGTTTCATGTTGTTTACTAAGGGCATAGACTTGCTCTACTGTTTTAACATGGTGTTCACTTTTAAATGAAGAAATTGACCATTTTTTCTTTTGTTTCACATAGATTCCATCGTCTGGAACGTTAGATATATTCCACTCATTAAGATCAACATTATCATTTGACTGATATTCAAATTGTTCTTCGTTTACTATATCTGGGATCTTATTTAAACTGGTTCTGGAGAAACTACTTACTGAAGAATTAGACCTAAAAAGTCTACTCATTTTTACAAGCAAATAGGATTTCGTGTCTAAAACTTAGAACTATAGCTATTTAAGATATCGTTTCTGACTTACCGTTTGAACTAGGTTTCTCCCTCAACGCTCATGCCGCAACCGCTCACGCCTCTCCTCGGGACTTACTGTTTGGTCCTAGTCTTCTTGTTTGGATTGGGATATCTTAGAACAAAAGGCAAGAAGAAATTTATCAAAAATATGAATAGATTCAAAGGGTTAGAACAGAAAACCAAGTGACTTGTACTGATGAGATAGAATGATAGATCAAAACTCAAGAGTAAATAGAAAACTCAGACAGATTAAATAGTACGTGACCACAGTGACTTTCTGAGTGCAATAATAGGTTCAAACTGCTACCAATCCAGTAAGTTTGATATAGTCGATATACTATTAATCAAAAAATAAAGATATATCAGTCATATGACCACTAAGGGCGGTAAACCTACCAGTCTGGGGTTGTATATAAAACTGATTTACTTACTAATCTTCAACACTTACGGCTTTGATATATATATATGAAAGCCTTTTTTAGCCCAATGATAATTACCCTCCTATATATATACATACACATACATATAATCATACAATAATATATAAATCTTTCAAGTTTTTAATGTATTTATTAAATTCTTTTAATTTAGAAGTTTTTTTTAATTTTTTTATTTAGCACTAAAAAAAAAGTTAGCCCTACCCGGCCCGACCCATAAGGGCTGGGCCGGCCCATTTCAACCCTGGGGTGGGCGGCTAAGGCTCGTATATTGAAACATCGGCCAGACCCTAAATTATGTTAACTTTGACTAGGCCCGGGCCGGGCTAAGCCCTAAAATTTTGGGCCGAGCAAGCCCTAGCCCGGCCCATGATGACCCCTAAATAACATAACACGATGGTTGAGGATGAGTGACCTGAGGACTATTTGGAATCTACCGAAGAAACAAGGACAATGTACATATGGCCCAATAAGTCAAGGATTTGGGAGCGACCAAAAAAAGAGAACTTCAAACCTGTGTAGGGATTGTGCCTCCCTACGGTGAAAGTCTCAAACCCGATTGGGGCTCGGTGGATCGAGCATAATAATTAAGTAGAGATTATGCCTTCCTAGGATGAAGGACTCAAAACCCAATCGGGTGTCCGATTTGTAAGGTGTGTGCTCAGCGACCGTATCTCAAGAACTATTTGAGCTTAACCCGGACAAAGAGAAAAAGAAAACAAAATATTATAAGATTACATCTGATATATTTTAAGAGAATGGTGAATGAAAGTTATGTTAAACCCATTTGGTTTCAAACGAGTTATATTTTCTAGATTCGGTAAATGTGATATTACAATCTATTTGGTTATTTTTTTGGTACCCATTAAGCCCCACAAGTGCCCCGTAGTACCCATGAAGATTAATGTAACAAGCCTATTAGTTCTAATGAGGGTACTGGTTAAATTATCTGATTCTCACAAAAAAAAAAGGAAATTAAAAGTAATTATCATTTCCTGTCAATAACAAATTTGAGTATAAAAAAATAACAAATTTGAGTAACTACATTAGCATTTTTACTATAAAAAAAACTACATCAGCATTTTCGTGTACAATTTGCATTGCAAAACTGAAAGGGTAAACAAATAAGAATATCCAAATCCTCTGCAAACTGCGTGCAGCAATGCGAGTCAACCCCAAGTCCCAACTGCTGTAGAAGCAAATTTCGCAGGTTTGGCCAATACTGAGAACAGATGATGCTTCATTTCTGGGTCAAAATCATCTAGTCAAGCCATGCCCATGCCTTAGGTTTAGACAATCATCTATCATATCTCAATTCACTCGACCTTGCATAAATATGCAGTTGAAGTGCCATTAGTTCCAGACATAATTGCAATACCCGAAGTATCTGCCGGGTGACATCATGAGATTTCAGCATGCACAATAAAATTCCCCTAACAGTTTCATTTATGCAAATAGGGTTAATTAAGAAGCTGGTAGAAGTTGATCTAAAAAAGATGTTCCTCTTGACCCAACATTTGCAAAATAGTAAACTACAAAAAAGCCCATGACATCTCTTCATTTTTCTCCAAAGTCCACAAACTTTTAATTCATGCATATAAGTAAATTTTTTTACACATAAGGACAAGTTGTTTACAAGCTTACATGTGGCAAGTGTTAAATTACTTTTTTGTCCTCTTCTAAGTTTTGGGTTTGGAACTCAATGTGTATACCAACAAAAAAAAAACTCAAAGTGTGCCGCCATATATCCGTGCAGTAGCAGATATCCGTACAATAGTAACAACAAATATATATGCAGTAACAGTAACTGTAGCATATATATATGCAATAGTAGAAACAGATATCCGTACATTAGCAGAAATAGATATCCGTGCAGTAGCAGTAACAGTAGCATATATTTGTGTAATAACATAAATAGATATTTGTGCAGTAGTAGTAGCATTTGTAAATGCAATAGCAGAAATAAATATCCGTATAATAACAGATATCATTTAACATATATTTATACAGTAGCAGTAACAATAGCATATATTCGATTAGTAACAAAAATAGATATTCGTGCAGTACTGTTAGTGCAGTAGCAGTAATGGTAGCAGTAGCAGTAATGGTAGCAGTAGGGTACAATACTAGTAGCATATATGCGTGTAGTAGAAGTGCAGTAGCAGTGCAGTAGCAGTGCAGTATCAGTGCAGTGCAGTGCAGTGCAGTAGCAGTGCAGTAGCAATGCAGTATCAGTAGCAGTGCAGTAGCAGTGCAGTAGCAGTGCAGTATCAGTAGCAGTATCAGTAGCAGTATCAGTATCAGTAGCAGTATCAGTAGCAGTAGTGTAGTAGCAGTGCAGTATCAGTGCAATAACAGTTCAGTAGCAATAACTTACAATACCTGTAGTATATATGTGTGTAGTAGCAGTGTAGTAGCAGTAACGGTAGCAGTAGCGTGCAATACTAGTACAATATATACGTGTAGTAGCAGTAGCAGTGCAATATCTCTTGATAGCTGCTACTGCAAACTTATCGTGATAGCTGTTACTGCATACTAATCTTGGTATATAGTTGTTACTGCATAGCAGCCTTAATAGCTGCTACTGCATAGTAGTCATAATAGTTGCTACTGCATAGTAGTCATAATAGTTGCTACTGCATAGTAGTCATGATCGCTTCTACTGCATATTTGTCGTGATAGTTGCTACTGCATGGTGATATATGCTACTGTTATTGCTACTGCACGGATATTTGCTAATATTACTGCACGTATAATCACTACTGCTACTGCACGGATATACGTTATTGCTATTACATGAATATTCACTACTGCTACTGCACAAATATCTAGTAGGCCACACTTTTGGGTTGGTATAATGACAAACTTGTAAATAAAGTAAAGAAAAACCTGATTATGTAATTGCACCTTTAAAATTTGGGCCTAGGCTTAAATTATAGTGTGTGGGCCTGGACTGCATGTCCTTATTTGTATAACTCTAATCTTAGTTGGTTTATTTGTGTTTTGTAATGTTGTCATGGGTGTGTATGTTAAATACTATTTGCAAAACCCATATTCACTAATCAGAATGATACTAGAAAAACTAAATAGACACAATGCTTGCACAGTTGCACTTGATTTGAAAAGCTATAGTATACGGCTCCATTCGTAATATAATAAGCACTTTTCAAATACTGATTTCCGAAAAAGAAAGTTCAGTGCTTTTGCTTAGGAAAAATTATTTTTTGTTTGTTAGTTTGTTTTTGTTTCACAAATTCAGTTTTCTGCATGTTATGGAAAGTTATGTCCAAGAAACAGAATGACCCATACATGTCATGAGCAGAAGTTCATCTAGCTAGGACGTGAAGAGGTGCGACTCTTTCTCCTGGGTTTCCTGTTCTTGGCCTTTACGGCATCCTTCAGGGTTTTCTCTCCATTTGCTCATTCTGCAGTTTCAGCCTCCCGAAGGGGTGAAGTCATTGAATTGTTATCTTCAGGAGCATCCTCTGGCTTCGCTTCACAGGTTGTTTCCTCACCTTTTGAGTCCTCTTGTTTCTCAATAGGCATTGGCATACCTGCATATCCAATACCTAGCATCGCTAATAATTCTCTCCATCCCTTATATATATGGCATGAGTGCATCTGTGAATGCATGCATGCATGCATGTAAATAATAGTTATCCCTACCTAGTTACAACAAGCTAGTCTAGGCATATATATGTATGCTGCAAGAGAATTTGACGCCTGACACCTAGTTACGACAATATCATTTTACATGTTAAATATAGATTTCTAAGCATGCTCACTACAAATAAATTTCTTCAGAAATAATATATGTAGTTCAATTGAGATTATGCAATTTTCCATGCATGACAAATTAGCACCAGAATGTTGGCATTATGATATTTGTGGGGGGTATAGCGAGGTTCATTGTCTCATTCCATACAGAGTTGATTCTTACATCACCTCGTCATATGAATGCAAAAATTAGTAAATATTTTTGGACAGACTTTACCCATGCATTTTCCTGTTCCTATGATAAACAGCACTTTAAATGACACAGAGAAGGAGAGTACAAGAAAGGACAAGGTGTCCACTGAAACCTGTAACAAAGTTTAAACATCCAAAAAATAGATAAAAGTATTTAAGGGACAGAATACTAAAGTACAGCAGCTTTCCAACCAAAGAATATACAATGAAAAGAGCTATCTCTAAATTCTGAAGAAACTAATGCCTAAAGCGATGCCAACTATCCAAATCTGTCCCACAATTGATCTATCTCCTTCCCCTTAGCTTCCTCAAAGATCAATCCTATTCCATTTCATCCACACCACCCAAGAGATGCCAACACAGCACATCCTCCAGAACCAAAAGTAATTCTCTTCTTTTTTTGTTGTATTAACCAGATATGCAATGCACCACATTTACGAGTTAACTAAGATATGAGATTATCAAATCCACTTTCGAGAAGGACAAACATCGAATAGTATTAAAAATCAGCAAGATATAATTTAATTAGTCTTAAAAGTAATTGAACCTAATAGTCAAAAGAATCAGCAGTAGGTAAATCATCAGTTCAATTACTCGTATAAGTGATGTAAATAGTATATATATATATATATATATATATATATATCAGAATGCATCAGCAATAGTAGAATAAGCAAGAAATAAGTAATACTAAGAAAGACAAAAAAATGGCATGGTTCAATAATATATTCATCCATTTTGTCTTATACATAGAGAATTTATGCTCAATGTTCAATATAATGGAAGTAGAGTATCTACATTTGTCTTTCACAACTCTAAGAACGAAGAATAAACTCAATTAAAATTCAAACCCCTAGAAGGTTTAATAATATCTACACATGAGGCATTGCTCATCATATTACATAAATCTAGAATTTCTTTAGTTTACCGGGACAAGTTTAATCATTTGTAGCTAAGGTTCAAATATTCCTAGAGAGAGTGAGAGAGTGATACATGGGATAAAGAATCCCATTCTCTAAGACAAAAAATTCCAAGGTTAGGAAGCATAGAAAAATTCAGCCAACAGGTATTAATTATGAGGTTTCTTTGTCCCAAGTACTGGTTTCAACAGGAGGATCTAACATATGCCCACGTGCAGGCAGCTATCTCCAGGCTCTAATTCTTGTTTCAAAATAAAGCTATTCCTAAGGCTCTAATTATTGTTTCATGTTTCAAACTTTTATTGCTCTAGAAAAAAATCAATACACATATGTCCTTGGCTTTTATTACACTTTTATACTTCAATTACAATATAGATTGTATATTTAAATGTAAACTTTTTGCCTCTCTTTCTCAAATAAAGTGCCCTCCTGAAGGTGTATAATAGGTCGGCCACTTCTACTACAATCAAAATGGATTATAACTAAATTTGCTATTTTTGTTCTTATAAGGTAATGAGAACTTTATAAACCAGAAAATAAAAAGAAGAAGAACAAGAGCAAAAAGTATCTATGTATGCCGGTATACAAACACAAGCACTTTCAAAAGAATCAAAAATCGAAATTTATAGAAACCAAAACTCCTCGATGGTATATCAGAAGACTGCATAACTGGCAAGCATTATACTCAATTACTGATCATTAGGGAAAGATACTGAGAAGCAAGGTTTTAAAGAACCATACCAACTTGAGGGGCCCCCAATGAAATTCTTGGTATCTTCATTACTCCTGTTAGTTTGCCTTTTGTCTGAAAATTCAGTTTCACTTTCCACATCCCCACTTTGATTGGCAGTGCCTTCCTCAGACAGCTGCTTTATTCTCTCCACATGATGACTTGAAAATTCATCAACTCTCATCTGGTCAACAGAAGAGTTCTGTTTCAGCCCTATGTTAGAAGCACCTCTATCTACATCCCTGGGGACAGAAGAAGAATGGCGCTTGATCTTCCGTAATGCTCTTTCTGTGTTATATTTATCAACCTACATTTCAGTCCACAAAGAAAAAGAAAAAAGAATCAACCTACATTTGATTTCTTGTAGAATGATTAAGAATGCAGCCAAAACATGATGAGACTAACCAACACAACCAAATAACACTTTCCCACATGAATCAAGATATGAGTGTTATATCTAGGGGTGTGCGAGATCCAAACCAAACCAACCAAATGACTAATCCAATATATATTTAATTGGATCTTGCAATGGATTGGATTGGATTGGATGCTAATTTTGAAAATCCAATTAAATTGGATTGGATTGTAGTGAACCTGTTTGTTTGCTGGCTTTGTTTTGTTCATTATTGTCTAATTACTGTAAGGAGTTAAATATATTATTCTATAAACCTTATGCTTAAGGCAAAGAAAATATGAATTTTAGGTTTGATTGAACTAATACATGACAAATCCAATTATAATTGGAATGGATACAGAGTCCTCAAAATAGGTTGCCTGGGAATTGTCCAAAAAAAAAGAGGTTGCCTAGGAACTGACGCACACCCCTACTTATATCCAAATATTTGATTCAAGAAAACACTTCTTTTTATCTTCTAACTTTTTCAACAGACCTTGCCAAAAAATATTAACGACAAAGGGCACTGATATGTTATTAAGAGAAACTAGTCTAACATTTGCCTACAACTGTCAAACAGATTAGGGATACCAATTACTAAAACCTTTTTCGAAAGGTTACTATCTGTTTCAGGTGAAGAGGCAACTCAATTACTAAAAATCCATTTCATCCAGCTGATATTTTACCTCTTTCTTTATCATATCTGAGAAAGCACCAGCCTTGACAGCAGCAATTCGCAAACATTGCATTATAACACCCTGCAAGACGCTCTCCCCTCCAGCTTTTTGAATAGCACAAACATCACCATTTGAATTAAGTGTAGCGGTCATTCGTCCTGCCATAACAGCCTCTTCATAGTGGGTTGGATCTATCACCTATGGAGCATTAAATCAAGTTAGACAGAGAGTTCATCGTTGCAGCCAAGCTCTGCACAAATATACATTACTTAAACAGACAAAACTGCTTTTTTTAATTGTGCAACAGACATGAAATTGCTTACCACACTGCTCTCGTAACTGAAGAATGCAAAAGTTACTGCAATAGGGAGGTGATGTATTATTAGATGAAGTGGCTCTCTCTCCTGTCAATGCCATACACACCAGATAAATTAAAATCAAGCGCACATGTACATCTGAGCACTACTAATCTTATCATCTCTCATTCAACACGCACAGTTGAGTGATAAGCATAATATTTATCGAAACATGCACATGTATACATGGTGTGATTTTGCAATGCTTGTCAAGCAAACCAAATGTTTGTGACTTTGTACAGATGTTATGGCAGCTTTATAAATTCAAATGATTGGGTTTTCATTGGTTATGACTCTTTATCAATTTTCAATTTGTTATTGGATCTCTGAATAAAGGCTTGCTTAGTTATCAATAGAAGAAACAGGAGCTAACCTCGGGTGGATGTATGATGACTTCCTGACCATTTTCTCCCCCCAGTGAGCACTCAGGCCGCCGGAACGTCAACAAAGCAGCCAGAGCAGCAATATTAGCAGCATCAATAAGGTTCCTGCCCACATTTTATTTCCAAAAAAGTCATAATTCAATGCATGGCAGGATAATACACTATCCTAATTAAAACACAAAAAGGGAAAGAAGCAAATAGAGCTTACCCTCCATTATCAAGAATATGGAGGTCAACACGTATAGCCCACACTAACTTGCCAGAGAGAATACAAAGCGATTCTGTATCAACTGCCCGGCTTTCCCTGCAAATTCATCAATATTCAAACCAAACTACATATTTTAAATTAAGAGTAAACCAACTGATTTTACCTTAAACCGCGGTCAATAACGCGGCCGAGCTCGACGGCGGACTCCCCAGGGCGGCCAGGCTCAAAGGAAGGGTGCCATCATTGGGCCTGTCCCGGTATGGTTGGACAAGCTGGGCCGTGACGAAGGCCATTACATGAGTTTGGCCCATCGATTCGGAGACCCGAATGCAAAGCGGTCTCAATGAACTTCTTCTCGTTCACCGTCATGCGCCACGTGTTCGCAAATCTCCTCTGCTCCATTACAGCGTCCGAAGCCGAATTGCCACAGGTAAAGTCTGAGAGAGTTGAATAATTGAGAACTGAATTTTGAAGGAATATTCCCTAAAACAAAATCTAGGTCATTGTATAATGAATAAATGATAAAGCCCACATAAATTTGAACCTTACAATGTAAAAGTACAGAGCAAGAGAATTGAATTTGCAGATAAAATTAGCTACAATGCACAGACAAAATCGCCTAGCTGTCTGAACCTGTTAATGGAGAGAGAGAAGGAGGGAGAGAGAGTACCGGGAGTGCAGCTTTTGGCCCTGGAAGGAGCGCGAGTATTTGGAATGGGAGAAGTCTGAGAGAAAAGGGTTTTCAGTTTGGGGTTCGACCTGACTCAAAGCCTGTACCCGCTTCGTTTTCAGACCCAAAAGGATACCCGCTTCGTTTCCCGTTCTTTAGAAGGAAAACTGGAAAATTCCCGAATTCATAATATTTTTCCATTTAATCGAGATAATTCTCTTTTTTATTTTCAATCATTTTCAGTAAATCACTATCTTATAATAACAAAAAAAAAAATTAAAGCAAAGGCTCATTCAACATAGAAGGGTAAAAAACTTTCTGATATTGGTACGCGCCTCACGCGCGGTGCTTTTTCTCAACGGCTATCTCGTGAATCATTTCTCTGAAACAACTTTGCTTTAGTTTTCTGGTAATCTATGTGGTTCCTCCACCTGAGTGGCGACGGCAACCTCTATTTTCTGCTTCTCCGCCCTTCCTAAGGGAAGTGGCGGAGAGGCTTCTCATTCGTCTTGTCTTCATAATCGTGTTCGTCTCGACAAATCTGAAATCCCTGAAATTCAAAATCTCCAACTCGATTCTTCGGATTCAATGGATTCAGAGAGCCCTTTACTTGCTTCGAAGCCTACTAGTTATGCTGCTATTTTGCTTCAGCCCCTTGGTGGTTGGTCTATTAACAGTAATGTTATGCTTGGGGACTTTGTTCTTGAGGATGATGATGTTCAAGTCACGGTGGGTGTTCGTGGTCCGAAAATTAGGTTTTCTCAAAAAATTGAGGAGAAGCTCAATTTCGAGTGGAATTGTGATGTAGTTGTGAAACTAGTGGGAAAACCAAATTCTGAAAATCCATTTAAGTCGAATGGGTGAAGTCTGAGAAAAGTTTGAAAGAAAATGAAGAAGGACAACAAAATATCTCATTGCTCTTAGATTTTTCGAAAAATGTGAAATACACATCCTAAGAAAATAATATTTTCAGTATAAAGCCATTTTACTAATATATCGAACATCTTATGACACATTTATTTATAAAGAATTAATATGAGAGGAATATGAATAAACTCATTAAGTATTTGAGTTCAAATACCCACCCCCTACCATGTAATCAAATTTCTGAAACCCCAATTTGGTTGAAATTGTCAATTTGCACCCATTTCTTTTATTTCATAAAATCTCCACCCCATTCTTTCACAACCTGCCAATTTGCACCTCATTCGTCAAATATGACGTTTTTTGTCCAGTTTTTCATCACATGTCTATCACGTGGTGAGCTTAATTGTCATTTTCTTATGACTTTACCTTGATGCCTCCATCTTCACTCTGATTTCTTATATCTAATCCCCAATTCATATGAGACCAAATAAAATCTCAAAACTAGGTGCTTTAATCACTGGTTCGTGAATTTATTATGCATTATCTCTCCAATTAACACTTAAAACCCATAGAAACGCATAATCATTGAAGTAATCGAGGAGAAAAATGAGGAGCAAATGTAGAAAATTGTATATTCTGGGTTTGCATAATGCTGAGTTTGTATAGAGCTTTCAAACTGGTGATGTTGTGATGTGTTGGACAATCTTAGAAGAATGGAGAAGATTGTATGTTGCTGGTTTTTTTTTTGGACAGAGTATGTTGATGAGTTCGAGCTATCTACTCTTTTTTTAAATGGAACTAATTGGTTTCTTTTCGGTCCAATGATTTAATTGGAGCTGGGTCGCTCATGGCAACGGTGAGAGAGAAAAGGGAGAGTCGCACGGGGAGAGAGAGATTGCATCTTTTTCGTTTTGAGAAGACATGAGGCTAAGAGAGAGAGGGGAGAAAAGAGCTAGAGGTGTTTAGGGTATTTTGCATGTCATTTTGGCCCAACCGAGCTGATTTGGCGTGCCACGTCAGCAAGTTAATGTTCCAATTGGACGGAGATCTGACGGAGGGACCTATTGGGTGAGGAATTCAAGGTATAGAGACCATTTTGATGAAATTAGAAATGCAGGGACTGAACTAATTAGACTCCCAAAATTCAGGGTAGTAACAAGAATTTAGTCATATTTTCTATTACTGTTTTCTCAGGTTTGTTGAACATGCTCAAATTATGGTTTTCATAAGCAAATTTGCCTACTAGTTTCTACCACACTAAGAAGCTCATAACCAAGGATTAAAATATCGTTCGTTATAGATATATCGGAAGTTCAAAAAAAAGATATATCGGCAAATATATCGTTATCGAAGAAATATCGGAGGTATTTTTCTTTAAACACAATTTAAGGGAAATAATTATTAAAAATTTCAATAATTGATTACAAGAGATATATGACAACTTTATTTACATCCAGAAGGAGTTCCTAGCAGGTTGAAATTGTGCCCGTCCATCTATTAACGTGCGATAATCAAACCAAGTCATAGAACTCATATAGTTTGTATTGTAGTTATGCACATGATAGTCATAGATCTCTTTTGAACTCCCTACTGTTTCTCCTAAAAGGGGATAGTAAGGATGAATCCAATCTGGTTGGGTATGTACTTCTCCAAGCTGATTATAATCATAAGCTCCATATTGCGCTTGTACATCTCCATATTGTGCTTGTACATCTCCATATTGATTATAACCATAAGCTTCATAGCCAAATTGCTAACTAGAATTATGACCATGAGATTCGTTTGAGTTTCCACTGTGCTCTGTTCGTCGGCTGATAGAATCAAAACTTAAAATAATTGAATCAGCATCAAATTGACCACCTTGATTGGTGCACGTGCACCTCTTCTCCTGACGTCATGTTTCCCACTAGCACCATGACCAGCTAATCTTTGCCCATGGTCTTCATCTTGAGTGGCATGATCAAAGCTTTTTTCACATGTAAAAGGGCTCATTCCTTCACCAACTTGGGATTGGCCATAATCGTACCCTCTGTCTCCACCAGCTCCACCATTTCCTCCATCTCCATCATCATCTGAAGAACTGTCTGGAGTTGTTGTCCCACCAAATCCACCATTACTAGCTGTGTCATCATTTGGGTCTCTATTAACCTCTTCAGATAAAATCCTCTCAACATTAACTCCTTCGTTGATGTTTCTTCTGCTATTCGTGAATCAGGGTTGTTGTCATCATCATCAAGGTGTGCTGGCATTATCCAGTCCTGTAGTGGATCATTAGCATCCTCATATGGCTCACTTGCAACATGAAGAAGGTCTATATAGTCATTTTCATTAGCTACATGCTGCTCTGCTAGTTTGTCACACAACTTTAGCTTCATGTTGTAGTAGCAATAGACAAGCATTTCCAGTTTATCATAAGCAAGACGATTCCTTTGCTTTGTATATATAAGAGCGAATGTACTCCAATTTCGCTCACATGCTGAAGCAGAGGATATTTGTGAAAGTATACGCATTGCAACATTTTGCAGATTTGGTGCAGAAGACCCGTATATATTGATCCCACCATTCACCTATGTACATAAAACCAGGGCTATCGGTTACTTGTTAAATAGATGTGTACCAACCATTTATACATAAAGGAAACTTTCATAACACTAACATGGTTTTGTGCTCTCTTGTGATGCCTTGGCCATAACAGTGCCGAATGAACCCTTTGCATCTCTAAACTTCTCAATCTGCAGTAACAATGTAAACTTTGATCATGTACATAACCAAACGATGACATCAATAATTTGTTACCTCATTCACAAATTGTTCAAAACCTCTTCGGTTGTTCCCGTTCAACTTCTCAAACACTTTTTCAAGCGTGTGCTTTAGAGTTGGACTATGGCCTCTACCAGGTTGATATTGAAATTTGGGGTTCAGGTAATATGCTGCAGACATAAACAAATACAAGCTATGTTTTGAAATTTTGACTCAATAAGTTTACTACCATGTTAAACAAGAGAAAGAAACCATACCAGTTGCATGTATCGGTTGAGATAATGTCTATTTCCATCGTTCATTGATGATGGCAACCACCCATTGTTTTCCCCTCATCTGGAATAATTGTTGTCTCATTATAAAAAACATGTCAAACAAGATAGGCATTGTCAGCAAAACTTCTGTGTCAACAAGTCGAAGAATCTGATATAAAGGATTGTAAATAGTATGCACTGTTTCCATGTCAAGGACTCTTTTTTCCACTCGACGGCCGTCTACTTTTCTGCTCAAATCATTTTCATTTCATGCGTCACTTACAAACAACTTTTTCAAACCGGCTTTATTCTTCAACATGCTGCTGATGGCAATGTGATTTGTGGCGAACCGAGTTTTAGCTGGTCGAATCAAATATGCATAAGTGATGTCCCTCATTTTAGCTAGAACCAACTGTGATTGTAGATGTAGTTGGTTACATCCCTAGCCTATTTGATGACATTGGCAACCGCCTGTTCCTTTCCAATGACTTCAAATATCAAATCAATGCAATGGGCAGCACACGGGGTAAAATATAAATTGTATCTTTTCTCCAACTCCCTTTCGGCCTTCTTGAAGGCCGACGCGTTGTCGGTGACGATCTGGACAACATTTTTAGGTCCAACCTCTTTGATAATACCATCCAACAAGCTATATATGTATTGAGCTGTCTTTTTCTTATTTGAAGCATCTACGGACTTCAAAAAAATAGTTGAACCTTTTGAGTACACCATAAAGTTTATTATAGCCAACTTTGTTGGACAGGCCCATCCATCACACATGATAGTGCATCCGAATATTTTCCAAGTTTCTTTTTGTGATTCCACATATTGTTTCATAATTGTATGCTCTCTCTTTAGGCAAGAATTATGAATTTCCACTACTAGAAATCGGGGCTGTAGCCACCCCAGAAATACCACCACCAAGCTTTTGGTGGCCTATATGAGTCAATAGCCACGGTTGACAAAATATAGTGGCATATATATTGTAGGCACAACAATCTGTGCCCAAATTATACCAAAGGGACGGAGTCGGTGGCTTTTTATGGTTCAGAAACACAACAGCGACAACCTCTGTCGCATAAAAGGCATAGGACTAAATATTTCACGCGCTTACAAACATAATATACTAAACTAATGTGATAAAAAACAAAAAATCTGGATTTACGCCTTTTTTTATAATTTTTTTCTCTTTTTCCAAGACGCTGCCTGGTTTGATTGTATTCGTTTCCTCATCTCTTATCTAGATCTGTTTATTTATTCTCTCTTTCATGACGAGAGGATCGGGGTGTGCTGGGAAATCTGTATCTATGAAAAGGTTAGTGGTGACAGAAAATTGATATCCTCTGTATATCTTTGTAACGGTCAGTATTCTTATCTCTTCCTCTTCCAATGCAGAAAAAAAAATCGAAATTCATCTTCCATTGCATAGGCTAAATCTTAGACGAATAACAAATATACCATACCACCACAATTTCTCGATCTTCTTCAAAGGTAAGCTTTGGGTGTTGGGTTTTCAATAATAAAGAGCTAATTATGATAGTGATGGCTTCATGTTGTGACTGTACTTAACTTGGCTATTTGGGGTTGATGTTCTTCTGTTTGATTCCTCTACTCGTGCTTAATTTCTCTTAAAAATTTGGTTTTTTGCTTATGCTTTTGTTTTGGGGCTTGTCCGAATTGACTTTATTGGTTGTTATCTGATTGTCTTTGGCTTGTCCGTTCTTGCCTTTGGGGTGGCACTTAGGTGTTCCCTTCCACAATCTGATGTGCAGAAGACATCATGCTTTATGATTTGTCACAAAATTTTGGACATTTGTCTACTTAGTGTGGCTTTAAATTGTGGTGCTTCTGTTTGTATTGAGGTTTTTTAGGCTTGTTTTATTGTGTAGTTCATATTTATGTTGGTTGGAATTAAAGGGTGGAATGCTTGGTTCAGTAACTTCATATTGTTTCTGCATTTATGTTCATATTGCAGTTGTATCAACTCAAAGCTATACATTGTTAGACTGATGTCTCTTTCACAGGTTAGTGTTCTCAATTGCAAATAAACAACTCCTTCTACTTATATTAGGGGTGGAATGTTAACTACTGATCATATAACTACTTAGATGTAGATTTAGGGCCTAGAATGTTTGCTACTGAAGAAACATATAATTATTGCGATTTTAGATATTTTGTATTACAGTTTTCTTAGGTTTGATGAACATGCTAAAATCATGGTTTCCAAAAGTAAATTTGCCTGCTAGTTTCTACCGCACCAAGAAGCTCATAACTGATTTGGCATTGCCTTGTGTAAAGATAGATGTATACCCCAAGGACTGTATGTTATTTTGGAAAGATAATGCTAATGACGAAATGTGCAAAGTGTGTGGCATCAATCGCTACAAGTCCAAGACCAGGCCGGGAAGGAACTAAAGTATTAGAGTTGCTAATAAGGTGTAAATTTTGATTTTGTACTAACAAATTAATGGCCTCTTGTATTGCAGGTATTTGCACACTCTAAGGAACTGTTCTATTTGGTTGTCCAGAGGTCACAAAATACATCAGGTAGTTATATTCAATTTAGTGATGCTCTGATTATATGTATTTGTTATCCATGATTACTGTCAAAGCTTAAAATGAGTTTAAATAACTATTGAAGTTGTTTGCAGCTAACATGAGAAACTGATAATGGATAATCGACTTCCACGTGAGACTCCCTTGGCTGCATAAGCACGAGCCCATATGGAGTTTCCTGGATGGTTTGGTACACAAGTAAGCATTCTGTTAATGTGGATGTATTACAATCATTCTTGATTTTTTTTTAACCTTACTTCTCTTGATAAGCATGTTGAACACGTAGTTTGTATTTTTTTTTTAATAGTAACAAGCAAATCTGACATAACAATTACCAATTGCAAGTACTAAATTTTAATAGCATCACATTGCCATAGGAAAGAAGACATAGTTCTCAAACACATAAAAGAAAGAGTATTAAACCAATACAATACTACTAACAAAAATGTCACAAGATGAAGAAAAAATGGTACAAACCATTCAGAGGGATGGAAGAGATGTTTGTATGTGGGAATAAGCATGTTCACGAGGGACAGTGGGGTGCGTTGGTGACTAGGTGGGACGAAACAAAAAATCAGGTACAATCCACCTAAAGGTTTTATATGTTTATACATAATTTGATTTGATAATTGAGCTTTATAAAGTGGTCGCATGTAATAATTATAGTTGAGCTGAACATATATAGGAGGTTGCAGAGATAAATAAGACAAATCGACAACAATTGAAGTTGCACCAGACAATGTTGACAGAAAAACGTATGCTCAGATGCGATATGAATGGGTAATGGATTTTTCTAAAACAAATGCAACTTGTACAATATTTACTTAGAACTCCACACTAGTTATGAACTAAATAATACTTGTGCATAGTATAAATTCATTAATATAAACTGAGTTTTAGTATTAATTCACATTAAAAATCAGATTTAGTCAGGGGAAACCATTAATATTAACCAGCTTAATTCTGGTTTTCAATGTACTGTGTAGTATTATTTTATTTTGAAAACCAGATTAGTAGTGGCTAGGACTGCCAAGTATGAATTTACTTCACTTTTGCTTCTAGTATTTATATATAATTTATCAATTAAACTATATAGGTTTGAATTTTATACATCATGTTTGTAATTTGATTCAATATATATGTTGTTGTTTGTAATCTTTCTCTATACATGTTGTTGTCTAGTAGGTTTTTTTAGGTTTATTGGGATTATGTTGACTCCCCATGAATAATTTGTCATTTGATTTCTCTCTATTTGTAAGTTTATCTGAATTAATCTCTTCTTGTTATAGCTGGAAAAAGTGCTTGTACAACAATTGAACTTACATCTTTCTATTATATATGTAGAGACACGGAGAAAGTTGTAAAACACAATATAGTACATTAAATTGGATCATGGTTTTAGTTGTGGCTGCTAGGTACAATTAACAACTTTATAGTAGATACTCTTGATCAATTATCTAAATGTATGTTTCTTGTGTTTGTTTTGTTTAGGATCTTATGTGGCAAGAGCAGATCGTAGTAGAAGTCAGTGCAGCATTGGATATATATTCAAGGTTGATAAAGGAGTATCCAATGAGAAAATTAATAGGGTACTAACTTTCTTATAATTTAATTTGTATTTTGTTAAACTTTTGAGTACACTCAAGTGTGTAATAGTATTGTATTAGTATTAGAAGTGTAGGTACCAGTATATTGTTTTTGGCTCTTGTATAAAAGAAAAATGTATTCATTTTGAATACAAAGAATTGCCATACGATGGGTCCCATGGACCTAAACAAAAAAGTTTTTTTTGGTCAAAAATCCACAAATGGCCACTGATGAGAAAAATAAATATTAAAATATATAATAGGTACAAATTGGCCACTGATAACATATTCTTAAAATAATATAAAGTAGACAACTAAACTGTTCATGTCAGGAAGAGAGAGAATATATAGCGCGTGAGCAAGTTTTGAGGAGTGGTACCAAATTGGGGACAGATGGTTTTTGTGGTGGCTAATTGATAACAATCTCAATTAGAGTCTACAAAATTAGTGTCGGACATGAATTTAGTCCCTAAAAGCCAATAGTCACTGCTAGGAGTCCCTAATAGTTCCAATAGCCACTGATTAGTGGTGGTGGCTATAGGGCAGTTTTCTAGTAGTGTTCATACGGTGTAGGAGTCTGTACACCTTCACCTATAAAATAAACATAATTTTTAGCCAAATAAATATAATTTGATTTACTTGCTACATAATTCGACCCTGCATTTAGGCAATTATTTATATATGTGTACATAAAAAATAAAAAATACCTAGTCTTTGTGCTTCAACAATCATGTTCTTGAAATGAGGGGAGTTGGCTTTAGATGCATGGACACTCTCATATATGAAGAATCTGCTAACAACACTTTTCAATTTTTCTCTACTACCTTTTAACATTTCTTTAATTGATTTTTGTTTTGCATGACTGGCTCTTGACATCATCTGTTCTGGAGGATCAGGCAATGAATATCGGTAGCTCTGTGAACGACGAACTTGTTGGGGTGGTTGACTACTACTACTACCTCTTGATGCTCTTGACTTTCTGTCAAACCTGAGAAACTAAGGGTTTTGATGACGTTCTGCATTTGATGTTCTTACTGCAGCATGATAATCACGTCGTTCTTCTGGATGCATGTCTGGTGGATACATGTATCCTGAATCATATTCATTGTCGTCGTCATCCTCATCGTGCAAACTTGTTTGAGTGCCAAGATAATCACTTCGGAGTTCATCCCTGATCTCGTTATTAATGAACTCATTTTGTTTCTTAATTTCTTCTTTTTTCTTCACCCATGCCAGCACCTCCTTCTTAACTTCAGGTGGCACGGCATTTCATTTCTTGACCCCTTTGTGTGGATCATAACCGCACAAATGACTTTTCAATCTAGTAATGCCTCCACTTTTAAATGTAGATTTACAAAAATGCATGTTGTGCCATTTTTGTTTCCTTCAATTGGAATTGCATAGTTTCACGCAGGATCATGTCCCCCAACTCCACTACTGCCTGCCATTGTCAACCTACCAAATAACATAACATAACTAGTTTAGAAGTTAACAATTATACATATTATTATATACTTTGTAATTATGTATATACTTTGCAATAATAATAATAATTAACAATGAATAGTTATATTGTTATATACTTAGAGCAACTCCAAGAGATTCCCCAAATTTTGTTTTTTCCCTACTTTAGGGAAAAATGGGCTTTTTTTTGCTCCAACAATTTCCCTATACCTATCTCTATTTTAGAGATAGTGAGGAGAGAGAAAACAAAATTCTCTATATTCACAGCAATCGCTAAAATTATAGCGATAACAAATTTCACGTCTTCTCTGTCTTCCAACGGCTTCAGCAACACTCGTCCATCTTCTTCATCGCTGCATCGTTCTTCTACTAATCTCTTCTTCAGGTTAGTTTTACATACTATAAAAGAGATTCATGAAATTTTAGTTTAATTGAGGTTCTAGGGTTTTCAATTGATTGAAAATAACTTAATAGGATTTAGGGTTTACACGAACTGTTCATTGCTAGAATTGAATCCAATAGAATTGTGTATATATCAATATTGAATCCAATAGAACTGTCAGAGAGACGCATAATATATACCGTCGGCAATAGTTTGGGTTGAGACGTATGTATACCATCGGCAATAGTTTTAGCAGCTTGCATGTATGTATACCATCGACAATAGTTTTAGCAGCTTGTTTGTTGAATTAATTTCAGATCTAGCCAGACTCCATCGTCGGTTAATCAAATCCCATGATTATCGTCCTCATCTACAAAAAGTGAGCCGTATTCCATGTCGGGTTCCTCTCCATCATCAAAGGGATCGAGCCTGGTGAAGTGCGTTGAGGGGAACAATGGTTTGTTTGTGAGAAATGGGGATAGGATTTCGGAAGCAGAGAAGTTGTATCCATGAATTGTGGCAGCTGAGTTTTTTTTTTGTATACTTTTTGGTCTGGTATTATTGTTATTGGGAGTTGAACAAATCAGATCTTGATCCCTTGCTTGTTTGATTGGGTTGGTGCTAGTTTTTCGTTGAGGCTGACTTTGTTTCTTCTCTGTCTGCTTGGGTTGGTGCTAGTTTTCCAGATCTAAAGACTCTTGTTGCATGAATGTCAAGCACTCAAGCCTATAGATTCTACTTGAAACCTTAAGTAGAAACAGTAACAGAAAAAAAAAAAACCTTTATGATAATAATACAATATTTAATTATATTTAATTGTAAAAATTAAATATGGAGAAAAAAATAGGGAAGCTGTTGGAGTTAGAGAAGAAAAATTATGGAGATTTTGACTTTTGCTTTCCTATCATAGAGAAATTATGGGGAATCTCTTGGAGTTGCTCTTATATGTCAATAAAGAGTATGAAATTGTATTCTGTTTTTGTTATTTTTTTTGTTTCATTCCTTATTATGCATTTATGCTTGCATTAGCAATTGTGATAGTTTAAAACGAAAACAATAAACAAATTAAACATGTATATTTGGTTAATATGAGTCTATGATCAAATTACTCGCAAGAAAAAACAAATATATAGAGTGAGAGTAAGAACAGAAAACTAGGACATAAATATCTAACCTGTATATAAGCTAGGATTCCTCCTCTTCAATCTTCCCTTTCACCTATTATCTTCCTCTTCTTCCCTCTGTTCTTTTGGGTCTTGGTGTCTCTCAATGAAATCTCTCCTGCTACATATATAATGTTTTGCACTTCTAATTTTTATTTTTTTATTTTCTGTCGGTGGTAGTACTCTTTGTACTCTAGTAGATGCTTCTGTAGTTTTTGTGACTTTTGCAAACATATGGAATCTAGGTTTCTTGTTTTATTATGGTAGATTAAAGTGATGGAGCTGATGGCTTTGGAGTTATGTTACATTTTTCTCTTTTTTCATAATTGATGGAATCCAATGATGATAATTGGCCAAAATATTGCCTTCATTAGTTCTAAGTTTCTAACTTCTAAGCACCATATAAGAAATTTAAAGTATGAATTAGGCTTTAAACCCAAACAACCGTGTACCTTCAAAATCATTCTAAATTTGTAAATTGAAAAAAAAAATTATAATTTTTTTTCTTTACGAAACTCATATTGGGATATTATGAAGATATATCGGGATATATCGGCAATATCGGGGATATTCGGCAACGTCAGAGAGATTTCAGAGATATTTGCAGACATAATAAATTATTGTGGATTGATATATCGGTAGCTTGAAAAAAGGATATATCGGCAGATATATCGGCAGATATTTTAATCCTTGCTCATAACTAATTTGGCATTGCCTTATGTCAAGATAAATGTATGCCTTAAGGATTGTATGTTATTTTGGAGAGATCGATCATGTTGAGGACGAAAAGTGCAAAGTGTGTGGCGCCAATTGCTACAAGTCCAAGACCAGGTCTGGAAGGAACTCAAGTATTAGAGTTGCTAATAAGGTGTTACGATATTTTTTATTGGGACATCGACTTCGGTGTCTTTAGATGTCACGTCACACAGCTCAAAATATGGTGTGGCATTTCGAAGAAAGACATGAAGATGAAGTGCTTAGACATCTTGCTGACTCGTCTGCCTGGAAACATCTTGACACGATGTATCCAAACTTTGGATTAGAGCCACGTAATGTTCGTCTAGGGTTGGCAAGTGATGGGATTTAATCCTTTCAGTATGATGAGTTTATCCCATAGCACGTGGCCAATTGTAATGTTAGTCTACAACCTTCCACCGTGGCTTGGCTGAAACAACCGTACTTGATGCTTTCATTACTTGTTCCAGGTCCAAAAGTTTCTGGAAAAGACATAGATGCATTCCTTCATCCTTTAGTTGAAGAGTTAAAAAGTTTGTGGAATGATTTGTGATATGACTTTTGCAAGCATCAATTTAAACCCTAAAATCATCGGTAGTATAAAGCAAGTAGGGATCATTAACAACGGGGATTAGGGGTAGTACCTAAACAAAGATTGTCACAAAGATTTATTAACAAGATATAGACAATATATGCAACGAAAATATGGGGGATTTAAATGTTTGATTTGTTTAAACTAAATGATTAATCTACAAAGAATAAATTAAATTAAATGGAATGGAATGGAACATGAAACATATAACTCACAACCACAAGTATACAAATTTACCAATTATTAAACTGAAAATTAATTAATTCCCTAGCCATGAATCCGAAATTAACATATGTGGAACGTTAGAACGCTAATCATTTCCCAAATAAAACTTTCTCTATGAAAATTAACTCCGTGAACGCACTGACTAGCTAATCAATTAAACATGCAAAGGTGATCAATCAAAACATGTCCAACGCATAGAAAAAGAGTTGTTAATTAAAGTTCACGACCTAGTGAGAACGCTCATCTATCCATGATCCTTTTTATTTGATTCCAACATTAAAGACAAAATCAAATAAACAAATTCACATAAGCTGCTAGAAGAATCAATTAACCTTAATCTAAAAACCAAATAAACTCATAAACAAAGGCTGAAAATTACATAATCCATGTCATGTTAACTAATACAAAAGATTATCAAGCAACAAAGAGGCATAAATTTAAAGGTTAAGTCGAAATACACCATATGAATAGCATGAAGAACTTGAAGCCACGAACCCTTGAATTCTTGAACGCAAGCAACTCAAGCCGTGAAGACAAGGTGATGATGATGGTGATGACGTTGACTAAGGGATGGTGTCATGCCCCGGACCCGGTGTCGGTGGATTTTAGGCACCTAAATTCGAATCCGAGGTGTGAGTGTTAAAAAGTAAAAAATAAAATAAAATACAAGAAAATGTGTTTCCGCTGCGAACTCTGATCTAATTAAAATAACAAAATCCTTTACAATTTTACAAATAAAACACCTCGATCTGAGCTCGTCATTCTAGGCTTATCTAATTGTTTCGATTCTCGATTCCAAAACCTGCAAAACTATAAAGGGGTGAGCTTTCGTCCTCGCTGCTCAGTATGGACATAAACCTCATCATCGATAATTGACCAAAAGTAACACGCAAACACATATTTCAACTATTACACATTTATCAAGTATAACAATGCTACGATGCAATGCAATGCAACTCCACTTATCTACCCGTTAATTCACATGCTAGAACACAAGGGGCCTACACGTCTCATACCATGTATTTTACCTTTTTTTCACAGGTGACTCCAGATGCCCTAACATATATGAACTAACACCCAACCCAACCAATTATCCCCCTTTTGCTAGTCATCTTGTCTAACCTCGATCACCAATTTCGTACAGCTCTATTAGCCCACCTGAAATCTGGTCCGTACGAGTCAAACTCAACTACGCAAAAGATAATTCCCACGACTCCCAAATATCACAATACTCCATATCACCTTACTTTATTACAGAATAACCCCCATGACATATATGCGTACATATCATCAGTAACACACATTTCATCAATAATATTCTACCACAAGTAACTCAAATATCATCAAGGAAATTATTCAAAAAATATTAACAAGCACAATATATTTCACAAAGAAAATAAAATGCTTGCAGATAAGATATCAATCACCGTATATCAAACAAGCATAGTATTCAAATATCGCAAGCAAACAAATCATTTAAAAAGGTTCCCCAAGATCCCCCTACCTAGATTCCGAGCATAATTGTCAAGCATAACAACGACATTGTGAACCTCCTTAAAATAGCCATAAAAATATCTACACTTAATCTGGAATATAAGTAGCTAGATGGATAGATCTCGTCGAGACGAATGCATAGGCTTTCGTGGATCCTAAATCGGAGCTACGGTTAAAAAGATATGATCTACCGAAGTTTTAGAGAGAGAAAAGCTAGAGAGAGAAAGTAGGAGAGAGAAACTTTCTCGGAAAATTTATGAAGAAAAAATGATACGATCATGCCTATTTATAGTAGTACATTTCTTGGTCGCTAAGAAAGAAATATAATATAATAATACAGTTGTGGATAAGCTCGAACAATCTTATCCACATAGTTTTGGATAAGCTCGAACAATCATATCCACATGGTTTTGGATAAGCTCGAACAATCTTATCCACATATAACTTAATCACTAAGTAATGAAGAGATAGACATGAAGACTCCTATCCACATATAACTTAGTAGCTAAGTAACGAATAAAACTTGACAAACTAAAAACAAAATCAAATAATTTTCAAGAGCTATTAAAAATTCCTCAAAAATATTTTTCGACTTAAAAATAAGAAATTTAAAATTCAGGTCGTCACAGATGGTGATGATGGTGTAGACGCCTTCTCCTCCTCCTTGAAGTCTTGAAAACCTAGGTATTAGAGAATGGAAGGTGGTAGCCGAAACTAGGATGTGTGTTTGCCGAAATAATTATGGAAGAATGGTGTGTTCAATGTGTTGAAAAGCCCCTCTATTTATAGGTGAACATGGATGTCACGCCCTGATTTTCGAATCAATTAATAGGGCATTTTGCCCTTAATTACAAACCAATTCGGGAACGTGACTACATGGAATATCAAATACAAATATGCACTAGAATTTTTTTCTTTTAATTCGAGTATAACAATTCATACTCCATGCCCAACAAATGTAAATGATGACCCATTCTTTAGGGTTACATATTACAAACCATAAATTAAATAATAAATTGATATTACAAGATATTAATTAATTTATCCATCAGAGTAATTTATTACAAGACAGCGGAAGTCTTATAAACCAATAAATTAATGCAACCTTGCTTTCTCCTGGTTATCCTAACCTGCAGGTATAACCCCTACACCGTGGAATAGTGTACCGGGTTATATCAACAAACCCGGTCAGCTTACGAAGCTGGTATGAGTGAACTACGTTTTACTCACACCGAATACATGTTTACCCAAAAACTGAATTCTTTTATTTTCAAGAATCAATTAAAACTCAAAAGTTCCATTTCAAATCCGGAAGATTCGTATTATCTAATATACTGAACCTACGTGTCCCATACCACGTATTTTAACCCCACACGCCCCATAAACGTGTATGTTAATACCAGGGTAATCCAGCATGTTAAATAATATAAACCCTCGATCTTTACTCACACAAAACCATTTATAACTTAGCCTGATTAAAAGTGAGATGCATCTCCTTTTAATACATCAAGTTATTTTTAACTTCGCCTGATTAAAAGTGAGAATACTATTTTTCTTCTCCTTTTAATACATCAAGTTAATCAAACAATATGCAGTCTAGAGCTCTAACTGATGGGCTACCATTTTTCACCCATTTAACGGTGTCCCCAGGACAATCCGTTTGTACAAAATCATTCAAATAGGCAAACACAATATCTTAATAGAATTATTGTGTTCCCACAAAATTCACAAATTAAAACAATAAGATGAACATTTTTCAAATATTGTTTTAACACCAAAATCACAACAACACAATATGAATTAATATTCATATATAAAAACATCGTGAGATTCACTCACCTCTTAATCCTGCTGCGTCTTCAAATAGTAACCGGGAATCGACAATGCTAGTCAAAAGCTTCAAGATTCCAAAATACCTATGAACATGCAATTTTCCATTTAGCATATCATAGTTTCCCAAAACGTTACATTATTCCTCAAATGTCACTTAGACATCAATAACCATAATTCGGGACAGTTTGACCAAAAGTCAACTGTCGGTCAACGTGGGTCCCACGTCTACTATTCATCAACGGGTCCCACACGAAATCCAAAACTTCCAAAATCTACCAACATGCTTATTTCTAGCATCCTAACATCATATCCAAAAATGGTGATGATCCAACGGTCGGATCATCACGGATCTAAAGATCCATAATCATTGCATAATTGATCATTGATCAAACGATCTAATTTCAATAATCCAACGGTCCAACAAGCTTATAATCTCAATACTAACCACACGATCAAATTTGATGATCATCTGACGGTCGGATCTCTCGAATCGTAAATCGTACGATCCGATAATCGGGTTAATTGACCATCGGTCAAACGACCGAATTTGACAAAAGTCAAAACACGAAAGTTGTTCGTATCGACGAACCAAGTCAAACGGAGCAAAGAACTGCTCCTGGACCGGCCGGACGCGCCGCCCACGCGCCGCCGCCGGCGGTGGTCAACGCTGGAGAAAAGTTCTCCGATTGACACCAAATTTTACCAGCATGTACGTCTCAACAATCGCAACAAGTTTAATAACTACCTCAAGGTCTGGATCGGAGTGGAAGTGGCCGGAATCGGTGTCGGTGGCTTTTAGATCCAAAAAGTGCAAATCGTCGTTGCCGCCGATCTAGGCCGTGCCGCCGTGATCCACCACCATGGGGAGGTTGCTGGGGAGGAGGGGAGCAAAACCAAAGTTGTCCCGACGTCAGAGGTGGCCGGAATCGTCGTCGGTGGCCGGGTTGCTAAAACCCGAAACTTTGGGTGTTTGGATTGCCGGTTTCCGGCGTGATAAGGTGGCGGAGACCACCGTGGATCGGACGGCGACCTCAAGGCGCGCCGGTCTGTGGCCGGGCCTCGGCCGGAGGTGGCCGGACGTGAGAGATACGGCCGGGTCGGGTTACCGGGTCGGTGGCGGGTCTGGTCTCCCTTGGGAGAATTTCCGGAAGTTTCCGGAGTGTTCCGGATAAAAATGAATTTCTAAAAAAAAAAAAAAATCCTTTTATAGAACTTTGTGGAACTTCCGAGACCGATAACTCCTTCATATGATGTCCGTTTTCAGTGAATCAAATTCCTACGAACTCGATTCGACGAGGTCTACAACTTTCATGAAGGAAGTTTTCCCAAATTCTCAACGGGTAAAAAGTTACCTTAATTAACCTCTCGTAACTTATAATTACCGCCGTAATTATCGTTTTACGACAAAAATCCCTAAAAATATGAAATCACACCATTTCACTTCAAATTTCACGACCTATTTAATAAAAATAAATCGGAAATTTTCGGGGTATTACAATGGAACCCTAGAATTAATCTTAACCATCCAAAAGAATCCCAATGAATGGCCGAGATTTCCTTGAGTAGTCACCAAGAAATCCTTCTCCTCTTCTTGCCGAAAATATGTCTAGATACATCCCATAAAAATCTGATTTTATTGGAGAATTAGACTCCTAATCCTTCTTGGATTGTGAAGTGCGGCTAGGGCTTGTACCGACGATTTATGCGTCGCTAATGGATATGGCCGAAATTCCCTTCTTTATTCATCCCCAAAAATCTGATTTAATTCATTTTCCTTCTTGGTTTAGAACTCCTTCTTTAATATTGCCGAAAATCCTCTTGAATAATCCTACAAAAATCTGAATTAAAATCCTAAAAGATCTAGGCATTTAATTCCTTGAGAAATAAGAAGAAGTAAGAGAATAAACTCCCTTTTCTTTTAGGATTCCTTGCGGCAACAACCACCCTAGATGGGCTAGGGTTTCTACAATTGTCCAATGGACTTGGGCTTGCGTCTTGGGCCTAGCATCATGGGCCTTGTGACTTGGGCCTTTGCAACTTGGGCCTCACAGATTGGGCCTCACCAAAGCCCAATGGGCTTCTCGAAATCCAACTTTTCATTTTCCGCTCCGGGACAACATGGCAATTCTAGTTGCAATAGGATTCCTACTTCCGTTAGGATTCCTGCCAAAAATAGGAAAGAACACAAATTAGGAAAAATTTCAGATTAGGAAAGTTTCCAAAAGCAATTTAGGAAAGTCAAAACAGGAAAGTTTCCTAAAACCTCATTTTTATTCATTTACACGCTTAAACACCATTTTAGGGACTCAAAGATAGAAACTAAGCTAAAATAGCAAAGTTACAATTAAAACGCTGCCAAAGAATGGGAAAAACATATTAAAAACGTCACACTTTGTGCTCCTATCAATTTGTATGTTATTTTTATACAAATTAGGCCTCTAATCACTTTAGTAATGCTTATCCAATGGCCATTTAGTGTCTCTAATTCTTGTTTTGCACCATTGTAGTGAACATGAGCATCAGATAGATATCGGGAGCGAAAAGACGCGTTTTGGAGTTTTTTGTGCATTTCCGACAAAAGGACGAAAAGTCAACCCGAGGACCGACGGTCAACTCGTGGTCAACCCCGACTTTAGAGTGCCCTTATGTCAAGTATGAAGTCTCAGAAGTGAAGCACAAGAGAATTCCGGAGGATTGCTAAAGAAACCGCAAAGTCAAGAAAAGTCAACTTTGGTCAACTCCGAGGGTCAAAGTCAAGGTCAAGGGTAAAAGCAACCTTGTGACTCACCACATGAAGCCCAAAATTCAGCAAGGAATATGCCATTGCCTTATGTCATCTTTTGATTATTCCTTCCTTTCCTTACTTGGTAAGAAAAAGGACACTTGGCCTCACCATATCCATGGGTTTGTCCTACTCCCCTTTGATTGTCCTTTTGTGCATTTTAATTGCTGGAATTTATTGCCAATTACCTCCAAGCCCCTCACCTAAAAGTCTCCTCCACACCTCCTACCATTCCACTTAGGTAACCATGTCATTTCACCCCCCTTTTTCCTATTTTTCCTACCCATTAGATCCTAAGTTTTAATCCTAGCCTTTAATCCTTAGGAGCCTTAGTATATATACCTAGTTTTAGCCATTTTAGGTGATCTTTTAACTAGCAAACACCACCCATCACTCTCATTCCTCTCCACCTTCCCCTTTTGTTTTCCTCTCTACCTCCTCTACATTATCATCCATCTTGTGGCTAGAGATCCTCACCAAACATCAAGATTCATCATCCAAGGCCAAGGAGAAGAAGGAGACACCATCCATTGAGCATTTCTTAACCTTTCTCTCTCTTGTACTTATGTTTAGAGTTTATATGTGTTGCAAGATGATATATATCTTGATGGATTGTGAGTAGTAACCTTGTTGGAGGCTAGGGTTGTGTGCCCTAGTCCAATGTGACTTTGTGACACTTTGTTGATGAATAAATGTCTTTGTGTTGTATGAATATATGTGCTTACCTATTTCAATTTGTGTTGGTTGCTTGTTCTTAGAATTTACCACTTCTTTGGCATGTTAACTAATCTATCTTGATGAGATTGTGTGAGATTGGTAACCTTACACAATCAAGGCAATTGGAAGCATATGTGATGAGTTGTGACTTGTTTAAGTCCCTAGTTTCGATGTTTTACGCCTCTTAAGCACTTTAGGGGATTTGGTATTAGGTAACTTAGAGAAATCCCCTATGACACCTAGAGAATTCTAATGACCCATAACATGGCATTCGAATACCACTTGAGACACGGTTCTAGATCCATAACATGGCTAGAATACGGGACTTGATTCACACACGCATTGACATGCATTTGTTGTTAAAGTGTTGCTTGTTGCATTAGATTAGGGATAACCCGAAAACCCCAAGGTTTTCCAATTCTTGCATACACTCTTGTTTATTCCTTTTGCACTTATTTACTTGTTCACTCATTACTTGTTGCATTCACATTTTCCCAAAACCCAAACCATAACACCTCTACACACACACACACACATTGTGGATATCATTTACATTCACTCTTTCCATTTCTCATCATTCCATTATTGCTAAAGTGTCTCGGTTTGCATACTACTTAAGGAGTTAGGGCCATCAATCCCTGTTAGAACGACAACTCCTGGTCTTAATACTCACTTACCAAACTTTTTGCTTCGTCATGGAACCAAGGGATACCCACTTACAATGCATTAAAAAAAACTCTTTTGACATGTGTGCCGCGATAATATGGACAATCAACGACTTTCCAGCATATGCTATGCTCTTTGGTTGGAGCACTAAAGGAAAATATGCATGTCCACAGTGTGCGTTTGGCACCAAGTCCACTAGGCTAACACATGGCCGAAAAGAATGCTACTTAGGACATCGCCGATGGCTTCCAATGGCTCATAAGTATCACATGTTTAGAAAACCCTTTAGAAAAATATTGAGCTAGAACAACCACCAATTCCTATGATAGGCACAATCTGTTTAGCTTCATTAAGTGGACTGAAATTTGAATATGGCAAGGGAGATAAAAAGAAGCAAATGAAACGACGAAGGGGGAATTCGGGGCAAAAAAAATATTCTGGTTGTTGGAAGAAGAAAAGAATATTTTATAATCTTTCATATTGGAAGGATCTACTCTTGCGACACAATCTCGATGTAATTCACATCAAGAAAAATGTCACTAAAAGTGCTATGGGAACCTTATTGGGTATGGATGAGAAAAGAAGGATTCTCTAAATGCACACTTGGGCCTTGCTGGAACTTAATTATAAGCCCAAGTACCACCCAAAATTAGTAGGAGGTCGAACTATGTATGACCCTATGCCTTTCACATTGAAGCCTACTGAAAAGTTGTTGATTTGCAAAGTATTATCTCTTGTTCTACTACTCAACAGGTTTGCTGCTTATAATCTGGCAAGATGTGTCCAAAAATCATAAATGAAACTTTCACTTGAATCATATCGCAAGTGAATGAATCATGTCAAAATTTAGGGTGAGTAAGTTTATGCTCAGGGTTTGTCGTGTCCATGGAGATTGGAAGGCCCAAAATCCCACTTAACAAGCAAGTAACCTAAGGACTCTAGGTAGATGGAAAGATAAGAAGTGAAAAGAGTGAGTGATGTGTAAAGACAAATGGAGCGTAGTAGAATGTTTTTGTGGTTTTCGAAAAGTAAGTGATGCGACAAGTAAAAAACAAGAATGCAAACAAACAAGACAAGATAAATGAACTTGCACAAAACCCTAAACCCTAAACCTTCCTTTGCTTCAATTCTTTCCAAACAGCCCGCTTTAAATGTTGATTTGGCAGCTCTCCCTTCTCCTTTTGAGGAGAATGGTATGGTTTCAATACGTATTTCTGAGGATGCATACCTCCGTGGTTTGGAACGTTGCTGGACTAACATCGTTGGTCGGCTAACTGTCCCTTCAAGTCACACTCCTCCTAAGTCTCATGAACTTGCACAAAAGCTACGCTCCCTTTGGCCATCTCTCTCTCATTGGACCGTGGCACCTCTGGGAAAAGGGTTTTTCATGCTTCATTTTGACTCCGTTGAAGACATGCAGCGGGTCTGGTCTCTTGGTTCTGTTAATCTCAACCCTGGGATTCTTCGTTTGATCTCGTGGACTCCAAACTTCTCTCCTTCTACGTACAAGTGCACTTTTGCGCAAGTGTGGGTGCGTTTCTGGGATTTTGGTTATGATTTTTGGGAGCATCAAATGCTTTTTGAGATTGCCAAAGGCGTTGGGATGCCAGTCAAACTGGACCCCAAAACAACTGATAGATCCTTAGGGCTTTATGCCAGGATTCTTGTTGACGTGGATTTTTCCCGGCCTCTTCTTCAGCAGCTTCGAGTTTCATGCTCTGAGGGTGATTCTGTTATTGTGGGAGTTGAGTATGAAACTCAGCCAACTGTTTGTGGTTGTTGTCGTTTGGTTGGTCATGTGGAGTCCAAGTGCAAGCTTCAGTTACCTTTGAGACATTCCGGGGATGCAACGGCTTGCAGACGTCCTTCAGTTTGGTCACAGGATACTCGGCTTAGGAGATCTTTTTCTTGTAAGGTTTTGCTACGCCGGTCTGCTGAGTCCCCTGTGCCTTTGAAGCAGGGGGCTATTACTCTAGAGGTCCCTGTGCCGGACTTGGTTGCTCATCCCACTGTCTCTGCAGTTTTGAATGTGGCCCCTCTGGTGCCTACGTGCCTGTTCTTCCCGTGTCTGTCCCTTTCACGGAGCCTATTGTGATGGCTACTTCTTCGTCATGTGACATTGTACCTCCAGGCTTTTCGGTTAAGCATTTGGTTCCTCCTCTTCTGAATGGATCATGTTGCGTTCCCCTTCTCACTTTGGCGAGTACTAGTCCTCTATTGGAGATCTCTGAATTGGAGGTTTCTTCCTCCTCTGTCCGTATTGAGTCTCAAGAAGAGGGTGAATTCACTCCTGTTATCAATAAGAAGACTAAAAAGAAGTTGAAGGCTTCTGCACAGGCCTTTGTTAAGCCTAGCTCACGTCCTCACAAGTTTGGTTGTGCTCTTCTCTTGAAGAGTGCCAAACACAAAAGGTTTTAATGAAAGTCCTCTACTGGAATGCTCGTGGTATTGCCAATGGTGACACTCAGCGAGCTCTAAAGCATTTGATTTTCAGTCATAAACCTCTTTTTGTCTGTATTGCTGAACCTTTTGTTCCAATTATTTCAATCCCGGTTTCTTTTTGGAGATCAATGGGGTTGTCTCTTGTTACTACTAATGACAGAGGAATGCAGGATCCAAATTTGTGGTTGCTCTGCCATGAAGCTCTCAATCCTAGAGTTATTTACTCTACTGCTCAACATATTTCTTTCTCACATTCACTTGACGGAGTCCATTGTGTTCTTACAGCTGTATATGCAAAAACCTCAACTATTGGAAGACGTCAGTTGTGGGATGATCTGGGTTGGGTCGGTACTCAACATGTTAATGGCCCATGGGTTGTTCTTGGTGATTTCAATTATGTTTTAGGTGCTCATGAAAAGCGGGGTGGACGCCCTCCTCTTGCTTCTTCTTGTCGTGATTTTCAGCAAATGTGTGATAGGTGTGATTTGCTTGACATCCCCACAAAGGGTCTTTCTTTTACTTGGAGTAGCAGCAGAACTGAGGTTCGGTTAGATCAGTCTATGGGAAATTTGGAATGGTTTGAGTCTTGGTCTTTATTGGAGTGTTGTACTCTAACAAAGGCCACTTCAGATCATTGTCCTCTTCTCCTTTCCTGCTATCGCTCAAGCTCTGTTGCCAAATTGTCGTTCCGCTTTCAAAGTCTGTGGCTTTAGTTTCCACACTTTCTGGAGCTCGTCAAAAATTTTTGGTATGGTCTGCAATTTCATGGTTGTCCTCAGTTCATTCTAGCCTCCAAGCGTCGTGCTTTAAAATTATTGTTGAAGGATTGGAACCGTTCCCATGTTGGGGATGTGCACACTAGAGTTGCGACTTCTCGTTCAGCTCTGGATGATGTTCAAACAGAAATCTCTTCTCTTGGTCCCTCTGAGGATAAGTACCAGCGTGAAAATGTAGCTCACACAAATTTTATGTTTGATATTTCCTTGCAAGCTACTTTGCTCCGAGACAAAGCAAGAGTTGGCTGGCTTTCCGATGGAAGAGTTCGCTGGCATTCCGATGGAGACAGGAACACTTCTTTTCTTCATAACATGGTGTGTATTCGTCGTTTGAACAAATCCATCTCTTCTTTGACTGTTGGCGACACTGGTCTTCATGATCATGAAGCTATTGCGGCTCACTTTGTACACCATTATGAACGGGCTTTTGCTCGGAATTCCAGCATTATTGATACGGGGTTGGTAGAGAGTGTAATCCCGCACCTGGTCATAAATGAGGAGAATGATTTTTTAACTAAAATCCCTACCTCACAGGAGGTTCATGAGGCTATGAAAGGTTTGGATGGGTTCAGTGCTCTGGGTCCTGACGGTTTTGGTGGTTGTTTCTTCTCCTTTTGTTGGGAGGTGGTGTCACAGGATGTTATTCTTGCAGTCCAAAGCTTCTTCAATGATGGTTTCATCCTCCCCCATTTTAATTCCAATCTTATTATCCTCATTCCAAAGTCTCAGGATTCCGATGGGGTTGCTGACTACCGCCCTATTGCCTTAGCTAACTTTGTTTTTAAAGTCATTACAAAATTAGTAGCAGACAGGTTGGGCTCGGTGGCCTCCAGATTTGTCTCTCCTACCCAAAGTGCTTTCATCAAAGGTCGTTCGATTGTTGATCCAATTATCCTCACCTCTGAGTGTATGAATATTCTTGACAGGAACTGCAAACGTGGGAATATTGCCATTAAATTCGACATCAAGAAGGCTTTTGATACTTTAGATCGAAACTTCTTGCTTCGGGTTCTCACTGCTTTTGGCTTTGCTCCAGCCTTTGTGAATTTTATTCATAGCATTTTATGCTCCGCTCACCTCTCCATTGCCGTGAATGGCCAGTCTTGTGGTTATTTTACTTGTTCAAGGGGAGTTCATCAAGGTGACCCGCTCTCTCCGCTTCTTTTTTGTCTAGCAGAAGAGGTTCTTAGCCGAGGACTTTCATCTTTGGTTGAGCAAAACAAGATTCAGCGGATTGCAGCCCCTAAAACTGTTTCTCCTCCTTCTCATGTGCTTTTTGCGGATGATGTCATGGTTTTTCTTCAAGGAAATGAAAGTGGTATGTGTGCCCTTATGGATTTCATGAAGGATTATGCACACAATTCCGGGCAGGAGGTAAATAATGCTAAGTCTCTTTTGTTCTTGGGAAAATTTGCTCTTCTCTGGCAGAATAGTATAAAAAGAGTTCTGGGGATTAATGTTGGTTTAGTTCCTTTTACTTATCTTGGAGTCCCCATTTTTTGTGGTCACCCGAAGTCGGCTTTTTTTTCTCCCAATTGCAGACAAGATTAAATGCAAGCTAAGCTTATGGAAGGGTTTGCAACTTTCTCAGGCAGGCCGTTTGCAGCTCATTGAGTCAGTAGTCCAAAGCCACTTGATTTATAGCTTTCAGGTCTATGCTTGGCCGGTTTCTCTTCTGAGTAAAGTGCAACGTTGGACTAGGAATTTTTTCTGGAATGGTGACCCAATGAAGAATGGCTCGGCTTTGGTCTCTTGGAGTCAATGTTGCACTCCAAAAGAGCAAGGTGGTCTGGGTCTTAAAAATCTGTTTCATCTCAACAGTGCTCTCCTTTTGAAAAGATGTTGGGGGGTGGCCTCAAAGGCTTCGGTCTCTACCACTTTTATTCACACTAGATTTCTCCGAAGTGGTCTGCATCCTTCCTCATACTACAAACGATCCTCGGTTTGGTTGGGTTTGAAAAAGCTTTGGCCGCTTTTTATCTCTCATGTCCATTGGTTGGTAGGAGATGGTACCTCCATTAATTTTTGGAAGGACAATTGGTTAGGGGAGCCCTTGGTAATAACTTGTGGTATTGATATGGTTTACTGGGGCTTTCTCCATGACAAGGTTCGCTCTTTCATTTCAAATGGGACATGGGTTTTACCCAATAGTTTTCAGATGGCTTTTCCAGTTGTCTCCAGCGCTATTCTGTCCACTGAGTTGCCAATGACCGACACCCATGACCAGATTATTTGGGCAACGTCATCCTCCAATTCTTTGTCGTCTAAAGATGCTAATAACTTGATTGGTGGCTCTTTGCCAACTACGGTCTGGGGGAAACGTATTTGGCATAAAGTTATCCAGCCTCATAAAAGTCTTGCTGCTTGGAAAATATTGCAAAACCGTATGCTTACTGATGAAAGATTGCAGTGCCTAAGTGTTCAGCTCTGCTCTAGGTGTTTTTTGTGTACGTGGTATGAACATTGAAACTACGAGGCATTTATTCTTGGATTGCCCTTTTCCTGCCTCTCTCTGGTCTTGGATTTTTTCTATGTTCAGAGTTAGCGTCCCACATGGTTTCTCTATGCTGGATTTGTTTCTAGATGAGCTGCTTGTTTCCCTTAACCCTTCTTCAAAGCTCTTATGGTTCTTCTCAATTTGCAACCTTCTTTGGTGTATTTGGTTTGAACGCAACAAGAGAAAGCATGATGGAGGTCAGTGTCATGCTACTTCTTTTAAGAATTTTTTCTTTTTGTCTCTCAAGGATTCTGCATCTATTATTTTTTCGGCTTCTTCACATGGGAATTCTCTGCCCATTTTTGGCTTCCTGGGTTTATCTCCTTTAAGGCCTTATGCTCCTCGTTACATTCTTGTGATCTGGGAGCCTCCTCCCTCTAGCTGGGTTAAGGTTAATACTTATGGCTCTTATCGGGATCCAAATCATGCAGGTTTTGGTGGTGTCTTCAGAGGTGCTTTGGCTTCTTTTTTGGGTGCTTTTGTTGGCCATGCTTCTGCATCTAATGCAATTGAGACTGAGATTTTGGCAATTTTGGAAGCGGTTATCGCTCATTCTAATGGTTGGCTCCATTTGTGGCTAGAAACAGACTCTTCACTAGTGCTTCATTACTTTAAGAATCCTACTCTCATCCCATGGCACTTTTGAACTACTTGGGCAAATTGTCTTCATGTTGTGAGTCAAATGCATTTTCATGTATCTCATATTTTTAGAGAAGGGAACTCTGTGGCAGATGTTTTAGCCAACTATGGTGCGGACCATGTGGGCTCTCATTGGTGGGAGGTTTTGCCTCAATTTCTAGGTTTTACTTTTGGTCATGATCTCTCTTCGCGCCTCTCTTATCGTTTTCGTTAGTTTGGCACTTGTTTCTTTTGTTGAGAGTTGGTTTGGCCTAGTCCCCCACTCTCTAAACATTGTATCTTTCCCTTATCAATAAAGTTTTCTTCTAAAAAAAAAAGACAAGATAAATGAAGGAAATGCAAGTTAAGAAAACAGTTGGGGTTTTTGGGTTAGCCAAAGTCCAATATGATGAATGATGATCCTAATTAATTCTTATGCTTATGTGATTAGTGAATCAAGTTTCGTATCCTAGCCATGTTATGGGTCTAAAACCATCATTTTTAAATTGGCAATAATTGGAGAGGCGCACATCCTTATGAACACATTTGCAAGGTTACAATTTTCCAATGTGGGATAACACTCTACATTCTCACACGCCCCTACACGTGTGTCGAATTTTCAAGCCATAGTCGTGGATAACTTATATTAGGTGACGTGGAGCACGTGTGGCCGTTAGACTTTCCTACATGGACGAGCCTTACTCTTATACCTGATAAAATAATTTGGGCATCACAACCAAAACTAATATGGAGTCAAGGTTTTTCAAGATTATGGCAAACCATTCTCTGCTACTGATGCTGCTCATTTTAGAACTGTAGTAGGCTGTTTACAATACCTCACATTTACCAGACCGGATTTTTCTTACAATGTTAATACTGCCAATTTCTTCATAATCCCACAGAAGAGCACCTCATTGCAGCTAAACGCATTGTCAGCCACTTATGTTACATGCTTATTGTGATGTTGATTGGGCTGGAGATCCTAATGACCGAAAATCAACTATTGGGTTTGTATTCCTACTCAACAATTCTCCAATTTCATGGTGCAGTAAGAAGCAAATTGTTGTATCCAGATCTTCCACATAAGTTGCATACAGAAGCATGGCAGATACCACCTCTGAGATCATGTGGCTTACGTACACACCTCCTACAAGATCTACATATTCAATTAGTTGAAGTTCTTACCCTTCATTGTGACAACATTTCAGCTCTTGCTCTTGCAACCAATCCCGTATTCCACTCTAAGCTTAAACTCATTGAGGTTTATGTCCACTTCACTCAGGTTCAAGTAAAGGGTGGTTCCTTAAGCTGCAGTTTGTGACATCTCAATAACAGTAATAACTAAGATTCAAAGCTAAAGAAATTACCTAAAAGGCTAGGGTAGGTGGGAGAGTGAAGAAGAGAGAAAGACTAGGGTAGAGAGGTAATTTGTTTATGGACAAAAAAAATCAGATATGGAAAGTGAGGAGATACAAATGTGGATGAATTAAGGCTAAGAGACAAAGGGGTTAGAAGCATTAAATGCTTTGTCTCTATATTGAATTTAAATTTGAATTCATCACCAAAATATCTAAATCACCAAGGGGAGTATCCTAGCTAAATTGGGAAGCTTGGTGGAGAAGTCACAACTCGATGGTTTCGAGTTTTGTTCAGAGTTGACCTCGGGTGGGCCCGGTTTGACTTTTCAGGGCTGGAAGTTGACTTTTCGGTTTCTTGGCCAAAACTCCAGAATAATGTTGTGCTTCACTTCTGATGCTTGATTCTTGTGATCTTAGTGTTCAAAAGTCACGGTTGACTTTTCGTCATCTTCTTGAAAATGCTCCGAAAGCTCCCAAATTGCATCGTTTTGATCTGGATTACTTTAGAACACTTATTTAACCTATAAATCATACAAACATATATTAATAGTAATATTAGCTCTTGGAGAAGAATTATTCAAGTATTTAAAGGTATACTTTGTATATAAAATACGTACAAATCAAACACCTTATTGACTTGTTTACCAAAGAACTCCACTCTCCTCAATATTCATACCTTTGTGGCAGCTTGATGCTAATGCCTTACCATCAAACTGAGGAGGGGTATTGGGTTAATTAGGCTGATTAAGTTGATTGTGTACTGAAGATGCTAGCTGAGTCAATTATCCATATGAGCTCATAGTGTCCTACAACTGTAGTCCACATGTATATATACAATCGATCAGTTAGTCCATGTGACGACCCGGACCAAATTTTTCTATTTTAGAGTTTAAATAAGTACTTTTAAGGGGTCCTCGGGTTGACTTTTTGTTGCGCTTAAAATTTGAATGAACTTTCTTCACGGAAGATGTATGGCACGTTAAACCAACCTCGTAGACATGAAGTACGCTTAAAACGGAGTTCATATGAAGAAGTTATGGTTCAGGAAAGTCGGATTACTATTTATGGAAATGTCCCTATTTAGGAAACTTCCATTTTCCATTTTAGGGAAAGCCTCCATTTTTTTTTCTCTCTCTCTCTTCCCTGTGTATTTTCTTTCTTCCCGTGTAGCAGGGTTTGCCGGTCGATATCTCTCTCCTCCGGCCACCTCTTGGCCTGATATTTGTCCCATTTTGTTCATCACTCTACCCTCTTCAATCCTATACCAATTTCCTAGATCGAATCTTAGTGTAGGAGGAGGAATCAAGGCGAGAAAATCACCCAAAATCACCTGAAACTGCCAAAAGTTCTTGTCCTTGCCGGTGTCGATTCCGGCCAATTCGACCAACAAGACTTACTGGGCTTTGAAGCCCTCCTTGAGGCAAGTTCATACCCACCATCCCCGTCTCAAACTTTCGCCGGACGGTGGGAGATCGAGGATTTGAAGCTTCCGGCCGCCGCAACGTTTTGAGCCCGATTCGAGCCGTTCCACTTCGATTTGAGCTTCATGCCAGGAGGACGTTGGGGAGGACCTTGACATGCATCAGACTTGACCGATTATCAATGAGTGGACTTTTGTTTTTAAATAAATATGCATGCGATTTCATTTTCTCTCTAGAAATAAATAAATATTTGCTTCATTTCCAATTTCGAATTTAAATTTGCTTCTCGAGCATAAAAGTTTAGTTTTCCCTTTGATTATTAAAATTGTAGAATTATTTTTAGGAATTGTTTAGGGTAAATGTCATAAATGGTACCTGAACTTCATTTTTCGTCACAAACGGTACCTGAACTTTTCGATTTCGTCTAATGTTGTACCTGAGGCCACCTTCGGTCAGTCCTCCGGTCAAAAATGATGCGTGAGGCACGTGTGAGGTATTATTCATGCTAAAATGACCATATTGCCCTCACATAATTGTCCAAAAAAAAAAACATAAAAAAATTTAACTTTTTCCCATTCTTTCTTTCCTTCCTCTTTCTTGTTTCCTATCCCCTGAGATTTTTTTTTCGATTCGATCAAGACTCAAATTATATCTCTTATACACTCCTCTGCAACCACAAATCCTCAAGCTCATACTCCTTCCACCCCAACAATGACTTCTCCACCAAAACCTGAGATGTCACACTTGCTACCAGCCTCGACTTACAAATAGTCTCAAATTCCTCTTTATTATATGCAATTCCACCTCCTGACCCTCCTAATGCAAAAGCTGGCCTAATGATTAAGGGAAACTCACCAATTTCTTTAGCAATTTCAATGCATTCCTCAAGGGTGTTGGCAATTCCAGACGGCGGCGTTTTAATCATGATTTTGTTCATGGCCTGCTTGAACAGCTCTCTGTCCTCAGCTTTCTTAATGGCCTCCAGCTTGGCTCCAATCAATTCCACACCATATTTCTCCAGTGCACCGCTTTCGGCTAAAGCCACGGCAAGGTTTAACGCCGAGCTGCTTTGACGGCGGCCATGATTGAAGGCTCAGAGAAGGTCCGGCTACGAGATTCAGCGGATGCTTCAAAGATAGAGTCTTTTTCATCGTTCTCCTACTTCCCGATGTCCTTTCACCTCCAGCAACCCCAGTACCCCGCGCTTTACTCTGCCGCCGCGCCACCAGCCCCTTCAAGGACTCGGTCCTGGAAAAAGAAAGGACTCAAATGAGAGACAACGAGAGGGGAAGAGGAGATTGAAAAACAAAACAAAGAAACAAAGTAAGTATAAGATGTTGAATAACAGGGCCATCGTCATTCGACTTCGCGGGGGGGGGGGGGGGGTTGACAAGGGTGGCTTGTTCGACCTGGGCCACCCTCTCCTCAACGCCGCTGGGATCGGAGCTATTCAGGTTGTTTCCCGTGAGGTTTATTTCACTGCCATTGAAGGAAGTAGTGGGTCGACTCCGCCGGAAATCTCAAGCCACAAAAAGAATCGCTTCCCAGACCTCAGAGGGGATAGCAACAGAAAATCTCTTGAAGCTATGGTGAAGCACACGGGAAAGGAATCTTTACAATGGGGGTTGGTTGCAAGTGTGTATTCAGGTCTTACATATGTACTTAAGGAGGCTCGTGGAGCTCATGACTGAAAAAAACAGTGCAGTTGCAGGAGCAATTACCGGTGTGGCTCTGGCACTCACCTCGGACAGTTCATCTCATGAGCAGATTGTGCAATGTACTATCACCGGAGCTGCCATTTCCACTGCTGCAAATCTTCTTTCTGGAATATTTTAGGCTGCTAAAGTTGCTGATGATCGGGTCACAAATAGTCCCACAGTTAGCTGCTTCCTTTATAATTAAGCCAATATATAGAGATGCGAACTATCTCATCTCTTGTTTAAGAAACTTCTGCTTGTTAGGATTTTTGCTTTTTCGAATATTGGTTTATGATATAAAAAAAAATGAGAGGGGAAGAGAGAGAAGAAGAAGAGAAAAAAAGAGAGAGGTTAAAATGTCATTTTTAACCCTTATTTGTAAGTCACACGCGCCTCACGCGTTATTTTTGGCCGGAGGACTGACCGAATGTGGTCTCAGGTACCACTTTAGACGAAATCGAAAAGTTCAGGTACCGTTTGTGACGAAAAATGAAGTTCAGGTACCATCAATAAGATGGAGGTAAAGTTCAGGTACTATTTATGGCATTTATCCAATTGTTTATATTCATGGTTATTATTGGGGCTCGAGATAGCGATATGGGGAGATTTGAGAATATGTGATTTTTTTTGTAAAATTATGAGATTTATTTTTCGTCATGCGAGAAGATGAGACTCATATAAGTTTAGAAAATTGAAGATGATTCATAGTACCCTTGGGGAGAGTGTTATGTTTTTCTTATTCAGTTTCAAACCATCATACAGGTTATTTCTTAGCATATCGGTTTGGAGATCAGTTTGAGCATGCATGCGTCATCTAGTCGGCAAACCCCTCTAGATGTATGTCACCTGGTCGGCAGTCCCCTCTAGGTGACATATTATGTCTCGTCGACAGTCCCCTCCAGACTATCTCCAGTTAGGACTTGCATGCGTCATCTAGTCGGTAGACCCCTCTAGATACATGTCACCTGGTCGGCAATCCCCTTTAGATGACATATTACGTCTGGTCAGCAGTCCCCTCCAGACTATCTCCAGTTAAGACATTAGTACCCTTTAGCATAATCGTACTTTGTGGTATTTTTCCCCAATCTCAAAAATTCAGACAGATGAGTTTCTAAATTTAGAGAAAGGCCTGTTGATTTCAGATTATTTAATAGTTCTCCTTCTAGATTAGTGTCTGCTATCCAGTCCTCAGTGTTTCAAGTCGTCAGTACTCAGTTTCTAATAGTCAGTATCCTCCAGTTATCTAGGGGGCAGTTCCTCCTTGAGTTATCTAGTTGTCTAGGGGGCAGTACCTCCTTGAGTTATCTAGTTTTCTGGGGGGCAGTACCTTCCAGAGTCACGTGCACGTGTTTATTCAGAGGACCTATGTTAGTTTATCGACCATGTGAGCATCTTGGGGGGGGGGGGGGGGGGGGGGGGGTGGGTAGAGAGTTCTAGATCACATACGCCATGATCCGGCGTGCGGACCTTCAGGGACCGGTCGATAATACTTACATGAGGGGCGTCGAGGGGTACCTTCCAGGCGACGTACGACCAAAAGTATTGACTCATCCAGATTCCACAGTTTACATTTAGTGTTTGTCATGGTGCAGTTTCTTCAGACCAAACCTCATATGTCCAGCCCAAACCTCATATGTCAGCCATATAGATTTTTTAAGTTTAGAGAAAGTTTCATGGATTTCAAGATGTCGCCTGATATTCGTTTAAATTGAATTGCATGCATGGTTTTAGAGAAATGAAGTTTTGGGAAAGCATTAAAGATATTTTGAAGTTAATTATATTTATTTCTTTATTTTTGTCCACTCACTCTAACGATTTTGGAAATGCTTTTCCCTGGGCTTTTCGGTTTTACGTTGCCCAGTTTGCAGATTAGTTGAGGTCGAGCCACCCACATAGTCGAGGCATAGTTCCCACCGCTTCCCCATTATCATAGTAGGATACTCATCTATTTGTATATTTTTTGAGACAGTTAGATGCTCTGATTTTACCAAACTCTTGTCTTAAAAATGTGTTCGAAATTTTATGCAGATTGGGTTAGAAACCCTTGAATATGTTTATTTTATGGAGGATTGTAAAATATTGTGGTGAGTAAGTAGTGCTTAGTAGTTTGGTTGGATTTTGGTGATTAGAAGTGTTAAAAATTGTTTTCACAGGTTTTTGGGTAGTCCATTTTTAGGGGACTTTATGTCGAATTTTCGGTAATGACTCTTCTAGGATGGGCCCCACAGGGCAACCTTGGATTCCAGGATGAAATGTAGGGCGGTTTCTGTCAGTCCAGATCATGTAATTCAGAGCAATAGCTATATGATCAGATAATACCTTGTGTTTGGTGACACTTGAAATTTCTGCTAAGAAAAATTCAAAATTTTGAGAATAAAACAAAATAAAAAGTTGATGCAAAAGTTTGAGGACGATTTAGATTGTTAACATAAATTTACATGCCAAAAAACAAAGAAATTAAAAGTTTGAAAGTAATTTATAAAATTTTGTCAATGACTAGCGATGTGAGAAAGGCTGAACGAAAAAACCACATGGTCAGTAACAAAATCACTCTCTATCCAGTTTCATTGATGGCCATGCTTATTTATTTATTTTTATCCCCACTCCACCCATCCCCATATGCAGTAAGTTTCGCACCCATGAACTGCACAATGTTGGTTTTTACATATAACTAACAAATTCACTGGTAACCACGCTTATTTTGGTTCTAGGTGATCGAACTGAGCCAGAAAACAAGCACATGAAGATGCTTATGTTAAACAAGCACATCAAGATTCTTATGTTATTGTTAATAGAGAAGAAAGCAAATGACACATAAAATGCTTTGAAGATGCTTGTTTTGCCGTTAAATAAGAAGAATGTCGATATCGTAGAAGCTTCATTTCTCTCTCCTTAAAGCCGAATCGGCTCAAGTTTTCGTCAAATCTCCTTGGAAATCTGTCACGTGCAGCTCATGAACCATTTTTTTGAACAGAAAATTTACAGAAGTTTGTTGTCAGTATTTTTTCGCATAAACTCAAAGAATTTAGCACTTCATGCATTGTAATGAAAACATAAGTTTTTTTTTTGATACATAATCTAGGAAGCACCGACACGAACACGAACACGGTGACATGACAAGACATGATTATATGCCAAATCTTGAAAAAGTAGGACACGATACGTTATTGACACGATAATTAAAATAATATATAATGTTTAAAAATTAATATGAAAAAACAAGTTAAATACAAAAAATGCCTTGTCCTACCACAAAACAAAATGATAATTGGAATATCAATTCGATAACCAAAATTAAAAAAAAATTAAAAATCGTAAAAGTTTTGATGGATTATCAACCAACGTACCAAATCAGCTTAACAAAATAGTCATAGGAAAATCATCAAAAGCGAATGACACATAACATTCAAACATAAAATATATGAACTGTATAAAGAGAAAAACATCATCTCATGTTCTAATCCACTTCATTTATAGGATTCATTTTGTCCTCATTGCCCGTACTTAATTTATTTTATAAATTAAAAAAGTGTTAGAGGAGTGTCAATTATAGCGACACATGTGTCGTTGTCGTGTCCTCCCAAGTGTTGAAAAGTCAAAGTCAATTGACACGGTCCCGACACGTGTCGAAAGTGTGTTGGAGAGCGTCGGATACGCGATACGGCACCAATTTAAAGTGTATACTTTGAAGTACGTAATCGAAACATAAGTTCACGTGTCATCCATATAATAAAATCTTAATTTAGGTAGGATCTGTGACAATTTCTTTTATTCATTTGCTCATAAAATCATGCGGCACTTGCTTAGCCTTCTGCTTATTTTTAACGGAGTAGATTTAAATCTCCAACACATCCAACCATAGAATCCAAGCATCCAAGCACTGCCTCTTAAAGCCCAAGGTTTAGGGGTCTGGGCGTTTAGCCACTTCCACTTGGTGAATCCTCTCTTTGCAAACCTCAAAGAACACCCTAAACCCTCTGAATGGCCACCTCAGCCGCCGCCAGATCCATTTTCCGGTCCTGCGCCGGCCGAAGCTGCGCCTCGGCGGCTCGGATCGCTACCGAAGCGAAAGCTGCTCGCTCCCCGTTTCGCATCGGAGCCAAGCAGCCTACATCATCTCCCGCTTTCAGGTTAAAAGACTACGCAGTTTATAGTATTTGAATTTGCATTGAAAGAGTTTGTAAAATTTGATATCATTTGCGTTCGCTGTAGGTGTCCTGTTGAATTGAGCTTCTGTGTGGAGTCGATGCTGCCTTACCACACAGCCACAGCTTCGGCTTTGATGACTTCCATGCTTTCCATTACTCGCCGCAGTTACGGTTGGCTTCCAGAAGGTGATTATTTCAGTTTATTCACTCAATTTGTTTGCTTTTTTTTTTTCTTGGAATGAGTAATTGTTCTGGTGATGAATGTTCCTTTCTTTCCTATTCGGTATGCTTATGTTCTCCTTGGAGACTGCTATAGTGTTTGGAGTTCCAATTCTAGTGTCAAATAGACTGTTTCGTGCAATAGGAATTAAGCATTACTTTTCAGTTGTTTGGTTAAGAAAATGGTTAGGAGTGAGGATTCCGTTGCAATGTTTGGTTTTCTTTGAGAGCTTGAACCCAATTTCTAAATCCAACTATATATATAACATTCCTTTTTTTCTTTTTCTTTTTCTGCTTGGTAAAACTAACAAAATGACCTAGGACTAAACAAGTGGGACTGCTTCTTATCTCATTAGGCAAATTCCGATTCTCCTTCTTGATCCTTCTCCTGCTACGATGTTGTTAGATTTGCATATTTTGTTTGTTAAGCAGTCTTGTTTCATTATATTCATCAAAGACGTAGTTGTGTTTGTTGGCTGCCTAACCAATGGGTTTTCATTCTTGAATTAGGTATCTAGCGAACATTTGTAGGGTCCCTTGATGTCGTTGTCTTCCTTCTAATTTTCTGGTAAGATAGTGGTTAATTATGCTGGGTATCAGATATTGGATATTTTTGGATTTAGAATTGTGAGCACCAAGTCATATCATATGCATTTCTTCTTTGATACGGGATGTAGGCTTTCATATGAATTTGTTAGGTACTGATAACTGAATGTGGTGGTTGAAATTTATGCCCTATCTTTCCACGATTTCTGGTTCACTTTCTTTCTTAATAACCAAGTGAATTCTTCTCTCCCACTCCTTTTTTTAGTGAAAAAGGTACAAAAGAACCTCTTTTTATTGTTGTAGGCCAAGACAAGACTAGATGAAGATCAAGAAGCGAAGTTGGATTGACATTGATTTGTTAAATTTCAAGCTTTTAAGTCTGTCGGGGTGCTATAATCCTAACGTATTTCAGAACATTTCTGTTCCTTACTACATTTGTAATTCTTGTTCTTAAAAACTCCTTATAATAGTTCATCAGATATGTTGAATTCTTTGATATCATCTCGTGGTAACTTATAGGAAACAAGTGGCAATTTTTTTTGGTTGAAGATTTTGAGGGTTTTATTGGATATGATTGAATCAAGAATCGTCACTTAACTGTCAGATAGACGTTTTGTTGTTTAATGTTAAGAGTCTCAAGAATTCTCTTAGTTAAAGATCTCTTTCTGTTCCTCTCTTTACTTTTCTTCTGTCACCTCTCTTCTGTTCTATTTCGCTTGAAATGTGAACTCAAGGTTGACACCTATGATGTTTTCTGAATATCACCTGTTTAAATTGAAATTGAAAATGTCGTTCCACTCTGATCATAACGTTAGTGTACTGATCGTTTTTATTTAATCAGCTTGCAATGATGATGTGTGATGAATGTTTCAAGGATTCAAGGAAGTTTTATGTACTTTATCTTCAGTCTAAGGCAGTGACTGCTGGTAATATAGGAGTTTTGACTGAGCTGCAGAAGAGACAAGTTGCATGTCCTGAGCTTTTAAACCTAGATCAACTAGTAGACTTGGTTACTTTTCTCTAGGCATAAACACAATTCCTTTTTTTATTTCCTGTTTTGAGACGCTCAATATGTAGACCATAGATTTAATAAGTCGTAATCTGTATGGCAGAATATTTAATATCCTTTGCAATGATGTTTATGATCAAGATTGATGCTAATATTGTATTCAATCAGCTTGCAATAACGATGCATGATCAGTGTCCAATGAGTCCAGTAGAAGTTTTGTTCAAAGTTCATGCACTTGAAGAGAAAGAGACTTGGAAGCCTTAATGAGATGCATGGTTACAGGACTCTCATCTGAAAATAAGCCGTTTCATTGCTGTTTTCTCTAGGCTTTTTTTTTGTTTTTTTGTTTTGTTGTTTTATTTTTTTGGATTTAGTCTGAACACCATGAGGATTGAGGTGTAAAATTTATGACTACAATATCTGCATAAATATCATCTTCTCTGCAGTGTTACCATTTTGTTATCTTTGTATAGAGCAGCTTCTTGCAGATCTATGGTTTCTTAAAAGTAAACATGATTGTATTTGCGGCATTGAGGTGTTAAAGCTTCTGATATGGTTGATTTAGAAAAGTTTCTTACACGTTGTAGACCATTATACTCTTCTAGTGCAGTTCGGCTATGGTCCTTGACTTTGTAGTCTACTCTTCTAGGTCTCTCTTACCAAGCTTGCAGACGGTTAGAAAAGAACATCCTTCTATGTTTGAATGTATTTCAATTCATAGTAAATTGATGCTTTCTTTTCATAAATTGTCTATCGATGAATCCTAATGAGCATTATATGGAGTTTGGGATTTGCTCTAGCCAAAGCTGGATCTGTTTTAGAGTATTGTCACCTAGTTGAGTTTGAGTTCACAGGATTTTGGTTCATAATATAGAAAGTTGCGAAGGCTGTTAGGGACTGTATCAGCTGACATACTTTGAGTTCACTTCCCCATTTTGCCTTTTCCTTTATGGTTTTGCCGTGGCCTTTTTAAGATTTCCCCAGTAAGCTGACATGTTTATTCTTCCTTTTCAATCTGTCCGCAGATTCTTGAGGAATGCAGATCCATCCCTTCCAGTCCTGAGCTCACTTCAAACATCATCCATTTCATTTGGTTACCTTTTGCAATAGAGCAGCAAACAGACATTCTACACATCACATATATTATGCTTCCCTCCTGTGTAGTTTTCTCTTGCTCGCATTCCTCTTGAATTTGTGGTGAAGTCAATGAGTTTACACATTGCTTCCATTCATCACTACCTTTTATGGCTGCTCTGTTTGCCCACATTAACAAAAGATAGATAGTTTAATGGCAGTTTAAGGCTACATGTAACATTTGATTATTTAGTGGAAAATTGTGGTTTAGGCATGGTTTTTTTTTTTTTTTCATTTTGTGCTCGGAGTCTCTATTCTCATGTTTTCGCAGGTCAAGTCCTTTGAATAATGGTTAAGGTCTTTTTTATGTGCTCATTTCTCTAGGGATAATTAATGAATATGTGAACGCTTTGGAGCCGACGGTTCAGTGTTGGGGACCTTAGTTATGTATGAGTCAGTCAGCTTAACGAAAAGATTCTGCAGTTATTTGAGAACCTGGGATCTTTTTTTTGTTCTTGAACCAGTCAAGAACCTGAATCTTGGTGTTTGTTTGTTTGTTTTTTTTTTTTTTTTCGGATTCCTGGGAGATGCCATAATAACATAGAGTACTGCTAGTGGAACTCTGTAAATATCTAAACACCCACGCTAAAAATGTTGGAATACTTTAACTACACTTCTAAACCGCACCCAACAACAGCAAGTGCCGGTGGAGCAGCTGGTGGCTGTTAATCTGCAACCTCCACATCCTCCCGAAATCATTTCACCATTTCCGACTTTCTGTTACTTATCTTTCAATCTCACAAGAGATATTAGTGAAGTATTGATTTTAAGCCATATTGAAAGTGGTTCTTAGGAATTTGCTATCTTGTATTCATATGGTGTGCTACTGTGCTTTGTTCAAAATAAAGGCTCAAAAGAGCGTTTTTGTTATGAAATTCTTCAATTGTAAGCGGTTATGTTAAATTTAGAAGCACATAGAGTTTTTTAATAAAAAATTTAGGTAATTTTTGTAAAAGCACTTGAAGTACTTTTTTTATAAAGCAAACGCCAAGTGCTTCTTAAAAAACCACTTAAAAGTGCTTTTATGAATTTGCTATATTGTATTCATATGGTGTGCATTATTCAAAATGAAGGGGCTCCGTTTGAGATTGCTTTGTTCAAAAGAGTGTTTTTGTTATAAAATTCTTCAATTGTAAGCGGTTTTGTTAGATTTAGAAGCACATAGAGTGTTTTAATAAAAAATTTAAATAATTTTTATAAAAGCACATTAGTACTTCTTTTATGAAGCAAACGCCAAATGCTTCTTAAAAAACCACTTAAAAGTGCTTCTATAACTAAAAAGCACTTGTAAAACGCTGCCAGGAGTGCTTTTGATAGTTTGAAAGCGATTTTGGTAATTATAGAAGCAATTTCAAACGGAGTCAGATTAACTCAGTGTACCCCATTCTTGTTTCCACATTTTGCACAAAAAATGTGGGTGGGGAAAAGTCTAGGCAGAGGGGCAAGTGTGTGTTGTTTAAGACATTTGTTGGTTCATATAGAAGCTACGTAACATTGTTTTTTTGGACGAAAACATAGTAAAACATCGGCATCTCCGACTTGAGTATCGTATGTCGCTGTGTCACTTGCCGGCTTGCTTGAAAATAGTGAGTTGAGAGTTTGCTTTAAGCCGGTAACCGACGCCCTTTGTGGACTAACCTAGTAATTCATTGACATCTGAGACTCCATTTTCAATTAACATGGTTGTTCATCGACATGTGAACGGTCTTAAAATGCATCCTTGCTACAAATTTGAATGTAGTCCCCAAACTTGGTTATAACTCATAAGGGAGTCGGTCAAAAACCCAAGATAGATGCATTCATGCATCTGCAAGATGCAATTGTAGATGAATGAAAGCATTTATAACCAAATGCACAGCAGCTATGGTCCAAGCAAACAGATAAAATGTAGATATACGATTATTCTTGAATATATATAATATATATATATATATGACCACATACTTTTTCCAAGTCATATAATATTAGCATCCGAAAACTCACTGTTTACTAAACACAAGAATAAAAATAGTGAAATTATCTCCAGGAAAACAGCAGAACAACCACATATCAGTTGTAGTATCCCAGTAACAGTAACGGTTAGGAACACCAATCTAACCTTTGATTGCTACTAACTCACTAATATCCACTCTCACAATATACCCATCACTCAGTCTTTCATCAAATTAACTTTTCTGATCTGATTCACCAACATTAACTAATTCATACTCAACTAGAGAAAGATTGTAGCTCTCCAAAACTTCAAAGTTGGCTGGTTCTGTGACTTCAACACGACCCCATTTATCAACTGCCAGCCTCATAGTCCCCTTGAACATGTCAATCTTTGCATTGCGCAGGATTACAGTGGTTCCCGGCTTCATAGTTTCAACTGCAAATACAACCCAAAATGTAGGCTCAATCAACACTTACAGTTACTATACACACTCCAAAATACTCCATATACTGTTGGGTACAAATGATTCACAATCCTATTGTGATATCAACCACAACCACAACACAATATGCTCCATAATCAGTGCACAGATAGATACATTTAGCATTCATATCCTTACATAGTTAATCAAGTTGGACCACAAAAACAACAACTATAACAAAGACCATGAACACCATATCTTCCATTCTATAATAAGATTCCTAAAAACACAGATCTGAAGATCCACCAGAGATATAACATATTACACAGATAGAAAGGTTAAACGTCATAGTCAGGTATACAAACAATGAAAGACATGATACCCAATACAGAAATTCGCTTCGATCAACTAAATTTCTCATGAACCAATACAAACCCAGAAGAGCAAAACTGTGTTTATCAACCAAATGGGTTATATACACCTTAAACCCCTTTAGAACACATCAAAAACTAGCATCCCATATACGTAAGCTTCAAAGTAAATACATTTACTTGACAATCGTAGATTTTATACCTTGGTCATTTCGAGCAGTGAAGACAATGACCCCAGTCTCATCGCCGACGAGGCACTCAGCGATGCGAGGGGGCTGAAGGGGCCGAGACGACAGCGATGATCGACCGCCATTCTTGGAGGTCACCTTGACCGGATTCGAGCTCACCACCTTCACCGTCAGGGTGTGGCCGCTCGTGCCTGGCTGAATCTGCTCCACCTTTATGAACACCGGCTTTCTCTTCGCGGTCACTGTCCCTGAAGCGTTCGCTGTCGCCGTTGCCATTGTTCGAAGACTGAATGAAACTCCTAAGCTTTTGGGTTTTCGCAAACAATGTAGAGCTAATTTGAGAAACCCTAACCCTAGTTCGGATTTGGGAGTATTTGAGGTCTGGAGGTTGGGCTTTGATGATGGACCACTACCGGGCCTTTTCTTTTTGCTTACTTCCGGTTCGACCCATATTCAAAAAGCCATTGCAAACACGTCAAAAATAAAAAGAATAAAAGAAATAAAAAATGCTTTAGTATAGAACAACTGTAGTTGCTAGAGCCTCTCTACAGTCAGGAAGTCGCTTCAACAAAATATAATGCGAGGCAAACCTAATTTTTGCAACTTTTAGCAACTTCAACTTTGTTTGATTTCTGAAGAATGCTAGAGCATGTTCGTGATTCAAGAAATATTTTATAATGTTTTTTCTAATTTTATAAGTATCAGTAAACCACTCAAGCTTTTTTGCAATATCTTTAAACATAAAATTCAATGTATGCACAACACAAGGAGACCAAAAGATGTGTTTGTGTACATTCTCAATTTCTTTCCCGACTCTTGCAATTAGCTGTGTTGTCAGTCACTACTTGGAGCACAGTTTCTGGTCCCACTTCATTAATGGCTTTGAGTAGATATTTTGCAATTTCATGACCAGTTTTGTGAACCCCCGAAAAGGAATAGGCATACAAAAACATAGCTCATTCACTATTTGTAGCAATGACGTTGATGAGCGGTTCATGCTTGACATTTGTCCATCCATCCGATACAATAGATACTTCATGAGTATGCCACGTATCTTTGACTGGAGCTAAACTTTTTTCAACATTTATTTTGCACTCATCTAGCAAAGTGGTTCTTTGTCACACCCTGAATTTTCGACAATTAAATAAGGCTTTTTCGCTTTCAAACAACAATTAAATTCGGGACGTGAAGCATGGATTAACAAAACTCAAATGCACATGAATATTTTTTTTTTTAAAACATGTGCCATACCTCCATCCATGCTCTACCACAATGTAAATACAGACTCATTCTTTATAATCGAATATTACATTCCATAATTTACATAATAAATTGATATTATGCAAAGTATTAAGTAAATTCACCTACAAAGTTTATTATGACATACTCTCAAACCACAAAATCACCATGTCCACCATATTCGCAACAAAATCAAACCAAACACAAATGATATTTATCAAATGTAACCATCTCAAAACCTAAGTATTCAATAGTGAAACATTCTAGAACACTAAGCATACAATTCACAACCTTTTGAAAACAACGTATTCAATAGTGAAACATTTTAGGACACTATGAATACCGTATACTTAGTGAAACATTTTAGAACACTAAGCATACCATTGACAACGTTTACAAACAACGTATTCAATAGTGAAACATTTTAGAACACTATGAATACCGTATACTTAGTGAAACATTCTAGAACACTAAGCATACCATTAACAACTTTTACAAACAACGTATTCAATAGTGAAACATTCTAGAACACTATAAATACCGTATACTTAGTGAAACATTCTAGAACACTAAGCATACACTCTAAGAAATACATTTTTGGTATTCTTACTCATAACACCAAAAGCCACACCTCAAAACTCCTTAAATGAACTCAATGCATCCGATATTTCTCAACACCAAAATTAAGCAACAACTTATATAATAAGCATGAATGCATTTTTTCCTTCCCGAGAATTCATATAATACAATACATTGAACCTACACGTCCCATACCGTGTATTTTACCCCCACATGTCCCATACCGTGTGTTTAACCGACAGGGTGACCCAGAATATCCTACAATATAAATTCCCATCCAAAATCGATCACAACAATAATATGAATATTTTCATACTATCAAGAGTACATTTCACCAACCAAATGTTGTGAGTTTAATCACATTCGCACAATCAATTATACCACAAATATCTCATAAGGATTACTCACATCAAATCAATTAATTCTACCACAATATCACGTGAGGTTTACTCACCTTAAAATTCATGTTGCGTCTTCGAAAGAAACCGGGAATCGACCAATCCACAAGAGCTACACTCTTTTGTATTCACCTCAAAGATCGATTCCCGATAGATCGAAAGATATCAGTGCCGGAAGTTTCGAATCTTCAAAAGTCAACGTTGAGCCACCACTTCCTAGAGTGAACGTCGGCGTGATCCAAGGGTATCAAAAGAATCCTGGAAAGCTGGGCTTTCGATTGGTATAAGTTTTGTCTCAAGGGGTGGCCGAAAAGCTTGCCTTTGAACGGTGGGTTCCTCGACCGTTTTTCATGGCTTTGCCGTGCTGCCACCGATGACCCAATGCCCGATCGGAGCCGGTAGATGCGTTCACCGAGACATGGAGTTTCGAACCTAAGTGGTCTGGTGGTCTGGGTTGCCGGTTTGGCCTCGCCGTGATCGGAGATCCAACGGTGGTGGTGAGAGAAAGAAGAGAGAGTGAGAGTGAGAGAGAGTAGTCAATACGGGTGAGAGAGAAGAGAGGGTTAATTAACCCAAATCATTAATTAGAAACCAATGGCTGAGATTGATCTTCACAATCCAATGGCTACAAACTTGCTCACTTTAAAATTTAAATCATAATAAGAAAAATAGTTTATTTTCTCATTAATCTTCCAAAATTTGTAACTTCCTCATACAAACTCCGATTCTTGCAAACTTCATGTCTCGAACTCATAAGAATGAACTCTACGCCTTTTGTGTAGAAAGTTTTTGCAAAAAAAAAAAACCATTTGAAACTAAAAGTCACTTGAAAGAGTAAATTAACCACAAATCCTAAATAATACAACATACGTATTTATTTAATACATAACAAATACACCACGTCATCAACAAAACACACCACACCAAATATTTCACAAATTATTTATTTTACAATTCTGAAAATTTAGCACGAAAATTCGGGATATTACATTCTTGCCTTTTCATATGAAGAAGGTTTGTAACCTTTAGGTCCTTCATTTATTACCCGAATCACACTACTACAAAAATCCCTTTTAGGGACCATCATTTTAGGGACAAATATGAGTTTTGTCCCTCATTTGGCTAAATTAAAATTTTTCCCTAACAAAATCTATGTTGATACAGGTTTTCATCCCCACATGGAATATAGGGACTGTTGTGAGTCTCTTTTGTTTAAATGATAATTTTTGAAATTTTTGTTTACTTATTTTTACAACAATGAGGACAATTGTATGTTACTTGATTATTTTCTTAATTTAAATTTCATAACTTTTATATTTTATTATTTTTCTCTCCAAAAAGGGACAGATGTGCGTTGTAGGGAAAAAAAAAGGGACAGATATGCGTCTACAGTAATGGCCTTCATTGGGGATGGATGGCTGACCAATAAAAAAAAACTCTCCAGTTCTGCCCTCTCTCTTCCCAAATCGTTCTTCTCTCTCTCTCTCTCCTCTTCCCAAATGCGTCTTCCGTCCTTTAGCATGCCACGCATCACCGCCGGGACGACTTCCCCCACGTCTTCAATACTCGAATCGGCGGGTGCTGAACCATCCTCTCAAGTCTCAACTACCTTTGCAATCTATCTCGCGGGTCTATGGTTTCTCTGTGATTTAGGGTTTGTAATCCTTGTTCCAGCTTTGTTTTTTATTTAAGGGCCTTAGGGAGTTAGGGGTTCTGCAAGTTATCTGTTTGTTCTCCTTTTGCTAATCTGTTGTATGGGCTGAAAATATCTTCTCTTATTTAGTGTGAAATAAGCAATGGCTTGTTCCAGATTTGTTAATCAATTAAGGATTTTACTTGCTTTTTGAATTTGTTACGATAGGGCTTTTATAATTTTTCACTTCAGCTGAAATTTGTTTAAAGAAAAATTTAATTAAGGGCTTTTTTGATCTTCGGGGTGATTATTGGCTGGATATTTTGGTGCGTTTAGGTTTTGAGCTCAAACCTAGGGATTTTTCTGTAATGGCTTCTATATATGTCTATAGACGCATTATAGGCTTTCTACCTGTTTCTCCTACTGCGTCTTGGTGTTACTATTATCAGTTTCTATAAGATATCATCTAATGATGGGTCTCATTAGAGTTTCTTGTGATATTGGTCTCGAGGATAGAATGCATATGAAGAGACCAATTCTAACAAAGCCTCCTCTCATGGAATGTAATGTGGAAGTTACTTAACTCTACTGTTATAAGCCCAGAGCAATCACAAATTTTAAACTTTTATGTATGGAATCAAGTTACCTACATCTCTTATTCTCTTTGCAAGTAGAAGTCTGATTTATTGAATATTGAATCAAATTTATTTGGAGATATGAGTTTCATCTTTAAAGCATCATCATTTGCTCCCCCTTCAGATAAACAAGTGCACATGGCAAGCAAAGGAAACAGCGGAATTTTTTCCAAAATTGAGGTAGTCTGGTAAGCTCGTATACAATTTTACTTGCACTCACTACTAGAATAAGCGGCTTTAGTGACTATATTTAAGGACTGATTTGGTTTGAGTCCTTCTAGTTCATCACTTCTAGTTACTTTAAAGCATCAATTATAGGTGGATTCTCAAATATGTAGGTAGGGTGAAATGGGCAGATAATTACTCATTAAGATCATTTTCTTTTCCTACAGGTATTGATGATTCAAGTGTTTTAGTTTAGCTATTGGGGTTCAATGCAGTTGGAGGAGTACTCTTATTAAGAGGATCTGAATTGCCAATTGTTATTGCTTAAACGATGTGAGCTTGTCATGAAATTTAGCTCTCTCTTTCTTTTTAATGCTCAAGGGTTATGATATTTACTAACATATAGTTTATAAAATTGTGTACTAGTTTTATGTAATCTGTATATTAATTTTACTAACATATGACAATTTTCTTTCTCATCTTAAAAGAAAGTTGTTTATTTATATTACTATAACAAACTCTCTCAGTGGAAGTTCTCTATATTTTGAAGTCAGAGATCGATTTTGTGGTTGAAACAGTCTAACTAATTTACATTTTGCAGGTGACACTCCTCAATTATGTAATTCGTAGCTAATACAACAGCTGGTTACTGGTGTCATGCAGAAGGTATATCCTTAATTGAAGTATAAGCAATTTGTTATTTCTTTACATGGGAGACAGTCCACCAATTTGTTATTTCTAATAGCTCTTTGTTTTTGTTCTGTGACTTGAAGGATTATTTTTTGTGTATGATCTCTTATTCTAATTGCAGACTTGCAGTTATACTATTTATATTTTCAACGATGCAATTTTGAGTAATTGCTTTGTTTTTGAGCATTCAGTATTATGAGTTATACTATTCAGATTTATAATTGATGGGCTTTCTGCCAGGGATTCTGTTTTATGCATAAGCAATGGCTTGTTCTGTTTTTTGCTTTTTCTCCTTTACCTAGTTAACTGATCTTGTTATCTTTGTTTTATGCATAAGCAATGGGTTGATTTCTCTGATAATATTTATTGACTTTCAAATCATATTTGCTAACTAGGGATTTGCAGGTTACTTGGATTGCTATCTAAACACTACTCTTTTGCCAGCAGTTGAGTACAGAATCACCTACTCACTGGCGCCATACACTCACTCTTATTGATTCAGAATGAATGATCGGTATACTACTGTTAACCAATTGCAAGCTTTTTCCTTTGGATTTTTCTGTTCTTTATTTTTTTTCTATAGAATTCAAAGCATGCGTTTTTCACTAGAGTAAGTGGTCATGCTACATTTTGTGCAAGTTTATCTGTTTATAACGTAATACTTGTATTGAAAACGAAGGCATGTTTAGGAGTTAATTCGAATACCAGAATTAATCCTTTGTTATACACCTTCCTCTGAGGCAGGGCCTGTTTCCCCTACTCTAGCTAGTTACCTGTGTAATTACATTTGGAAGCTTTAATAATCTTGCAAAGGTATTGAATAGGTTAGGGTTTTTCTTCTATAATTAATCCTTTTGTTCTGTCATTGAAGGTTTATTTTTTGTGTATAATCTCTGATGGGTTTTATTTAGATTTCTTGTGATGGGTTTTCAAGTAACAAATTCTGTTTTTTGCATAAGCAATTTTATATGTTTATTGCTTCTTTTTTGCTAATTAGATTGAATCACCAAGGCATATTGGTGTATTGAACTTAGGTTAACAAGCTAAATATGTGCAGTCACCAATCAATTAGAAAATCTTGGTTAACTTTAGCTTATGTGTATGAGTCAGAAATGTTCATTTTCTCCTTTAGCTAGTTACATGATCTTGTTATCTTTGTTATAAAGAACTGGTTGTATGTCTTCATGGCTTGGAGTTTTGTATTGTTTTCTCATCAAGTGTTTCTCTCTATATCTTTTTAGGCCTGATAAGCCTTACAATGTTGGATCAATTACGCTACATTTGCAGTAAAAAGCGTCATCTGTTGGCATAAAGGTATGTTGGCTAATTGATCATTGATTAGCCAATTGGTTTCATTTTTTCATCCATATGAGTTATTTTAGCACTGATAATTTTTATTGTGTATGACAGCAGGGGAAGGAAACCAATAAATTGATGACAAAGAAGCATCTAAAGTGAGAAATGAGAATAAGTGACGAAATTGGCATGGTTCTGCCAGCAGTTTTTTTTTTTTTTTATTAATTTGGTTGGGTTTGGGGACAAACATAAGTCTCCATACACTTTTGATTGGGGACTGTTGTAATAGTATTCTTCAACTAACACATCTAAAGGGATGAAAATGTGTATCTTTTAATTATACTTGTGGGGACAATATTTGGTATGCTAAAATAGTATACATTTAAAAGCAAAAATGGAAAATTGAAAAATAGGAGAGATGAATGAGTTTTATGTCCCATTAGATCAATGGAAACTCCTATAGAGGATACCATTGTCTAAATTGTGGCTGCATGAGTCCCTTTTGACAGTTGAAACAAATAATAGTCTCCTATGTAGTGTAAGGGGACTATTAATGTAATACCCCGAAAATTTCGATACTATTTTTATAAAATAGGTCGTGAAATTTGAAGTGAAATGGTGTGATTTTGTATTTTTAGAGGTTTTCGTCGTAAAACGATAATTACGGCGGTAATTATAAGTTACACAAGGTTAATTAAGGTAACTTTTTATCCGTTGAGAATTTGGGAAAACTTCCTTCATGAAAGTATTCCTTCATGAAAGTTGTAGAACTCGTCGAATCGAGTTCGTAGGAATTTGGTTCACCGAAAACGGACATCGTATGAAGGAGTTATGGCCTTCGGAAGTTTGGAAAATTTTGTATAAATATTGGGTATTTTTCAGAAATTTCATTTTTGCCCGGATCTTTCCGGAAACTTCCGAAAAAGCTCCCAACGGACAGAACCTTCGGGCGGCGCGTGGCGGCGCGTCCGGCCTCCGATGGCCACGATTCCGGTGGCGCCGGCTTCGTCTCCTCCCCCTCTTCATTTCCCGTGAAGGTACCTTCCCCAAATTCTTGACGGAAAGTTGTCAACCGGAGCCGACTGTTTCTGCCAAAAAGGGGAAGCTTTCCGGCGACGTTTCCGGCCACCTCCGGCGATGAGACCTGTTGGGTTTTGCTCCCCTCCTGCCCAGCAACCTCCCCATGGTGGTGGATCACGGCGGTACGGCCTAGATCGGCGGGATTGAAACTTTGCACTTTTTGGATCTAGAACTTGCCGACACCGATTCCGGCCACTTCCCCTCCGATTCGGACCTTGAGGTAGTTACTAAACTTGTTGGGATTGTTGAGATGTACATGCTGGTAAAATTTGGTGTCAATCGGAGAACTTTTGTCCGGCGTCTGACCACCGCCGGCGGCGGCGCGTTAGCGGCGCGTCCGGCCGATCCAGGAGCATTTCTTTGCTCCGTTGTGCTTAGTTCGTCGATACGAACAACTTTCGTGTTTAGAGTTTTGTCAAATTCGGTCGTTTGATCAATGATCAATTAAGCGATATTTATGGATCGTTAGATCCGTGATGATCCGACCGTTGGATCATCACCAATTTTGGATATGATGTTAGGATGCTAGAAATAAGCATACTGTTGGATTTTGGAAGTTTCGGATTTTGTGTGGGACCCGTTGATGAATAGTAGACGTGGGACCCACGTTGACCGATGGTTGACTTTTGGTCAAATGGTCTCGTTTAATAGTTCCGATGTCGTAGTTGACATTTGAGGAACATTGAATTATTTTGGAAGTGTATTATGCTAATTGGAAATTGCATAATCATAGGTGTTTACGAGAGGTGACACGTACGTACGTTGATCGATTCCTGGTTACTATTTGAAGACGCAGCAGGAATTAGAGGTGAGTGAATCTCACGATGTTTTTATATATGAATATTAATTCATATTGTGTTATTTGTGATTTTGGTGTTAAAACAATATTTGAAAAATGTTCATCTTATTGTTTTAATTTGTGAATTTTGTGGGAACACAATAATTCTATTAAGATATTGTGTTTGCCTATTTGAATGATTTTGTACAAACGGATTGTCCTGGGAACACCGTTAAATGGGTGAAAAATGGTAGCCCATCAGTTAGAGCTCTAGACTGCATATTGTATGATTAACTTGATGTATTAAAAGGAGAAGAAAAATAGTATTCTCACTTTTAATCAGGCGAAGTTAAAAATAACTTGATGTATTAAAAGGAGATGCATCTCACTTTTAATCAGGCTAAGTTATAAATGGTTTTGTGTGAGTAAAGATCGAGGGTTTATATTATTTAACATACTGGATTACCCTGGTATTAACATACACGTTTATGGGGCGTGTGGGGTTAAAATACGTGGTATGGGGCACGTAGGTTCAGTATATTAGATAATACGAATCTTCCGGATTTGAAATGGAACTTTTGGGTTTTAATTGATTCTTGAAAATAAAAGAATTCAATTTGGGAAAATGTTACAGTGTGAATAAAACATAGATCACTCATACCAGCTTCGTAAGCTGACCGGGTTTGTTGATATAACCCGGTACACTATTCCACGGTGTAGGGGTTATACCTGCAGGTTAGGATAACCAGGAGTAATGCAAGGCTGCATACATTTTGTTGGGTTATAAGACTTCCGCTGTTTATGTAATAAACTCTGATGGATTAATTATTTAATATTTTGTAATAACAATTTATTATTTAATTTATGGCTTGTAATATGTAACCCTAAAGAACGGGTCAGCATTTACATTTATTGGGCATGGAGTATATTTGTTGTACTCGAATTAAAAGAAAAAAAATTCTAGTGCATATTTGTATTTGATATTCCATGTAGTCACGTTCCCGAATTGATTTGTAATTAAGGGCAAAATGCCTTATTAATTGATTTGAAAATCGGGGCGTGACAGATTGGTATCAGAGCAAAACAATGCTCTAAGGAAGTGATTGAGCAATGGAACGCTCTAAGGTAATGAAACGAGTTGTTGAGTTGTGAAGTGAAGTTAGGGTTTAGAGCTTAGGATCGGTTTAGGGTTTGACGTTAGGTTCTTAGATTCATTCAAGTAATGGTTACTTCGTATGCTTAATTACGCACAGTATTTATCGAGTGATGGCCCGACCGCGGCGGATCCCCATCATGTGCTCTTCAGTGCTGTTGTGTTGTTAAGAATATAAAGTACAAATTACAATTCCTTAAAGGATAGTCTTACATGGCTACATTCCTAATTCTCTCAACCGTACCCTGGATCAAACGACAGACTTGATCCACTGACCCTTTCTTGTTCTTCAGCAACTCAGTAGAGATCTGTGTTGCTACCGTTACCAGACAACCAATGTACGGATTGTCTGAGACCCATTCTGTTCTTCCAGCAGTAGGCATATCTGGTAGAATTGAAAAACCTGAAGTTAGGAATACAATTGTACCTAACTCACAACCGCCTATTAACTTCTGCACCGTTGACTGACTAATAGGGGCATAAATCACGTATGACCCTGTTGAATCAGTACAACTTTCTTGGAGTATATAGATGTTGTGCATTTGCAACAAGGAGACACAATTGCGTGGATCATGACCAGTTGTGATGTGTGCAATCTCCTGTACTTCTTTTTCCAATGCTAGATGGTCCCACTGGTTCCGAGTTTGTACGTCAATGAAGAAGTCAAAGAGCTTTCTGTGAGAGACATGATGCTGGATTATTGCAGATGCAGTTCGAGTGAGGCCATGAGGCTTATTCAGCCTGTTCCAGATCTTGTTGGTGGAGACTCTTATCCCTGAACCCCTGAACTTGGTTTGTTCAGCTACCTTCCATTCATGAGCAGTAGAGTTGCCGATGTCTGTGCAAAAGTCTGTCACTATTCTGCATGCCATCTGCAACAAGTTTCTTCTTCCTTCCACAGATGGTATGACACAAAAGTCTTGAGGTGGATAAGTGTCAGCCGCGGAATAATTTAACCTTTCCGCTTGCCTCTGAAGTATTTCTACCCATCGCCTTGCTCCAAAGGCTAAGCCTGACTCCACTAGCGTTCTGTATGTTTGGTGCATGATTTGATCTTGTACATCAACATGTTCCACCCATACGACACGAGAGCTGCCGTTGAACAAATCTTGGATTAAGCATCCGGATGGACGCTTCTTGCATTGAGATCTTGGGTGTGGACCCAGATTTGAGCTTAACCCGTCCACAGAGACGTCAATTATTGCCCAACTTTGTTCTGTTTGTCGTTGGCAATAACGAACAAAGTGAGTTACACGAGTGGAGACAGATGGACTGGTTACCTGGAATTCAGCAGTCATGACTTGGATGGTGTCGTGGTAGCTTTCAGTAGTCCCTGATGACAAGACATCAAGGATACTCGCCCTTGAAATGATGCTACCGAATATGGTGGACCATTGGTCCACATCCATGAAGAGATTCACGAGTACGACAGGACTGAGGGGAACAGTGGCTGTGTAGCGAGAAGCTTCAGTTTGGAAGTTAGTGGGAGTAAGATCAATACCGTTAGTGAAGATTCTCTTGTACTCTGCTTCATTCAGGAACTCATGAAGCGTGACAGAGCTGGATTTGAGTGCAGAGATCCACAGTGGCGCAGCAGCAGATGCCATGATGATTAGCTCATCTCTGACCGACACAATGATTTCAGAAATCTTAGTTGTGTCTGCCACGACAGATGCTTCTGCCACGGCAGATGCTTCTTCAGGTTCTGAACGGTTGATGTTGTCTGATGGTTGTTGTGTAGAAGAAGAGTGATGTGGGATCGACATACACTTTTGAATATAGGGCCTCATGTGAGACTTTTCCCTTGGACCGATGACTGCAGGAATTGGAAGAGTCTGAGATTGTGGGGTAGTCTCTTCAATCCCTTTTAGTAGCTCACTATTGGGAGTGACTCGATTTCCACAATGGTTGCAGTTGATTCGGTTGAATGCTGCTTGGTACTGGCTAAGTTGAGCTTGAAGCTCATTGATTTGCTGTCTCAGCAGAAAATTTTGTTGACGAGTTGTTTGGGCAGGCGTTTTGGGTCGATGCTTTATCACCCACGCAGAGACTTGTGCAAACGTTAACCTTATTTGGTCACCCAAATCTTGTCGCTGTTGAACAGTTGGCTGTGGAAAAGCCTCGACGAAGTCCTTCAATGCTTGGACTTGGTATTTGGTGAAGCTCTTCCTCAGTGGAATACGTTTGGATGAACTAGGTTCAGCTTGTGGAGATGATACTTGTGGACTTGGGGCTACTTCAATGGTTTCGTCTTCTGCTAGAAGCATGTCTAACATGTCGATATCGTTGTCGAATTCGATTGCTGGTGAAATTATTTCATCTAAGCCCTCAAAGAATTGGCTTTCAGAGGGATCAGATTGAAGTAATTCACTGAACGAATTCACTTTGCGTGACATGTTTGAGTTGGTGAAATTTCTGAGAAGTGGAGTGAAGAAGTCCTCTTTGAAAGAGAAAGGAAGTTATGGCACTAATGGAAAGTATCTGTTAGTGGATGCGTAAGGGTATATTTATTGTTGGTGGAGGATTTGAAAAAATTCAAAAGCAAAAGTGAGTGGCTGATTTACAGCTAATTGTCGGAGCCCTTGGAGATCGTGGAAGATTTCTTTTCCCCGATGCATGGATTTTCCACATACAGTTCCACTCTTGTGAGACCTCGCATCTTTTGAGGAATTAATTATGCGAAAGTTAAAGTAAAGAGTCATTATGACCGGTGTTAGTGGAAGACTGAGTTTTTGTTGGTTAAATCTTGCGAAATCTTGTATCGTGGGCGATACTTTTGAGTAATTGAGACAGATATGAGCAATAATTATTCTTAGTGGGTTGCTGAGTGCACCGCACTCGCATTAAAGAATGGTTTCCTTACGGTGGGAAATTTTGTCTTAAATACATGGGATAAGGAGTTGTGTTACTCACCTCATATCTGTTATCAAACAAACACATCTCTACTAGTTTTGCAAAATGGTGAGCAAAGGAGAGTGCAGCAAGCGTTCCAAGAATGCTGAATGGAGTGAACTTCCGGTGGAGATCTGGAAGTACACTTTCCAATTGGTGGCTACCGCATCCCTGCAGAGCACAATGGAACTCCGTTGTGTCTCGAAGGACTTCAAGGAGTATGCCGATAGCTGGTCTACTTTGGCGGCGATCGACATGGATGGATTCGATGGTGGATCCAAACCCACTGGTTCCATAGAAGCGGACAGGCAGGTGCGCATCTTCGCAAATCGATGCTGGGAAGCGAAGAACCCGGAGTCTCTGTTCCGAATGGGAATACGAGTACTCGTGGAGGCAGCGAACATACCCTTAGCCCTGGAGTATTTCGATGCGGCATGCAAACCAGGAACATTCTATGGTTCCCGTCCCAGTTCGGTGGTAGGTCATCATGTTGCATTTTATGCAGCATGTATGATTAAGATGATTTTAGGACCACGAGCCGAGCAGCAGAAAACGGTGCAGCGACTGTGTGAAGCCCTCGACTGGTGGAGAAGCGGATGGAACATCTACTACTGTAGACAAGAAGTCGAGCGGATGATGCATCAGGCTGAGTTTTGTCATGAGCATCTACTGCTGTATTTTCCGTCGACTACTGCTTTCCTACCCGCCGGTAAATGTCTTACTTGCGGTGAGTCAAGCTTTTGGCGTCCTTTTGGCCAGGACATGTGGGAAGTGGATGGAGATAGGCATGCAGCTAGAGAATGTTGCGACACTTGCAAGTGTTTCGTAGAGGCAGCATATTTCTATCAGCTTATGATGTATGGAATTCCGAGACATCCGGCCTCTTATCCACGAAGTCACTACTGGAGGTTTAAGGATGGCTTCTGGTAGTGTAAGCCCTGTGAGGCAATTTAAGAATTGTAATAGGAGTGTTTTGGAAGCTGTAATAGTTGTTGTGTTGTGGTTTGATTGTACTACCTAAGTGATTATCAATAAAACTTGGATTTTGTAATTGAAGTGTGATGACCTTGGGTATACTCTGCGTTCTAATTTCGGGACGAAATTTCTTTAAGGAGGGTAGACTGTAATACCCCGAAAATTTCGATACTATTTTTATAAAATAGGTCGTGAAATTTGAAGTGAAATGGTGTGATTTCGTATTTTTAGAGGTTTTCGTCGTAAAACGATAATTACGGCGGTAATTATAAGTTACACAAGGTTAATTAAGGTAACTTTTTATCCGTTGAGAATTTGGGAAAACTTCCTTCATGAAAGTATTCCTTCATGAAAGTTGTAGAACTCGTCGAATCGAGTTCGTAGGAATTTGGTTCACCGAAAACGGACATCGTATGAAGGAGTTATGGCCTTCGGAAGTTTGGAAAATTTTGTATAAATATTGGGTATTTTTCAGAAATTTCATTTTTGCCCGGATCTTTCCGGAAACTTCCGAAAAAGCTCCCAACGGACAGAACCTTCGGGCGGCGCGTGGCGGCGCGTCCGGCCTCCGATGGCCACGATTCCGGTGGCGCCGGCTTCGTCTCCTCCCCCTCTTCATTTCCCGTGAAGGTACCTTCCCCAAATTCTTGACGGAAAGTTGTCAACCGGAGCCGACTGTTTCTGCCAAAAAGGGGAAGCTTTCCGGCGACGTTTCCGGCCACCTCCGGCGATGAGACCTGTTGGGTTTTGCTCCCCTCCTGCCCAGCAACCTCCCCATGGTGGTGGATCACGGCGGTACGGCCTAGATCGGCGGGATTGAAACTTTGCACTTTTTGGATCTAGAACTTGCCGACACCGATTCCGGCCACTTCCCCTCCGATTCGGACCTTGAGGTAGTTACTAAACTTGTTGGGATTGTTGAGATGTACATGCTGGTAAAATTTGGTGTCAATCGGAGAACTTTTGTCCGGCGTCTGACCACCGCCGGCGGCGGCGCGTTAGCGGCGCGTCCGGCCGATCCAGGAGCATTTCTTTGCTCCGTTGTGCTTAGTTCGTCGATACGAACAACTTTCGTGTTTAGAGTTTTGTCAAATTCGGTCGTTTGATCAATGATCAATTAAGCGATATTTATGGATCGTTAGATCCGTGATGATCCGACCGTTGGATCATCACCAATTTTGGATATGATGTTAGGATGCTAGAAATAAGCATACTGTTGGATTTTGGAAGTTTCGGATTTTGTGTGGGACCCGTTGATGAATAGTAGACGTGGGACCCACGTTGACCGATGGTTGACTTTTGGTCAAATGGTCTCGTTTAATAGTTCCGATGTCGTAGTTGACATTTGAGGAACATTGAATTATTTTGGAAGTGTATTATGCTAATTGGAAATTGCATAATCATAGGTGTTTACGAGAGGTGACACGTACGTACGTTGATCGATTCCTGGTTACTATTTGAAGACGCAGCAGGAATTAGAGGTGAGTGAATCTCACGATGTTTTTATATATGAATATTAATTCATATTGTGTTATTTGTGATTTTGGTGTTAAAACAATATTTGAAAAATGTTCATCTTATTGTTTTAATTTGTGAATTTTGTGGGAACACAATAATTCTATTAAGATATTGTGTTTGCCTATTTGAATGATTTTGTACAAACGGATTGTCCTGGGAACACCGTTAAATGGGTGAAAAATGGTAGCCCATCAGTTAGAGCTCTAGACTGCATATTGTATGATTAACTTGATGTATTAAAATGAGAAGAAAAATAGTATTCTCACTTTTAATCAGGCGAAGTTAAAAATAACTTGATGTATTAAAAGGAGATGCATCTCACTTTTAATCAGGCTAAGTTATAAATGGTTTTGTGTGAGTAAAGATCGAGGGTTTATATTATTTAACATACTGGATTACCCTGGTATTAACATACACGTTTATGGGGCGTGTGGGGTTAAAATACGTGGTATGGGGCACGTAGGTTCAGTATATTAGATAATACGAATCTTCCGGATTTGAAATGGAACTTTTGGGTTTTAATTGATTCTTGAAAATAAAAGAATTCAATTTGGGAAAATGTTACAGTGTGAATAAAACATAGATCACTCATACCAGCTTCGTAAGCTGACCGGGTTTGTTGATATAACCCGGTACACTATTCCACGGTGTAGGGGTTATACCTGCAGGTTAGGATAACCAGGAGTAATGCAAGGCTGCATACATTTTGTTGGGTTATAAGACTTCCGCTGTTTATGTAATAAACTCTGATGGATTAATTATTTAATATTTTGTAATAACAATTTATTATTTAATTTATGGCTTGTAATATGTAACCCTAAAGAACGGGTCAGCATTTACATTTATTGGGCATGGAGTATATTTGTTGTACTCGAATTAAAAGAAAAAAAATTCTAGTGCATATTTGTATTTGATATTCCATGTAGTCACGTTCCCGAATTGATTTGTAATTAAGGGCAAAATGCCTTATTAATTGATTTGAAAATCGGGGCGTGACAATTAATCAAAAGAAGCTAGTTGTGGTTTTTGTAGTAGTGTCATCTCACAAAATTCAGGATTTCTCAATACATTGAATGGAATGTCATTGGCCCAAATCCCTTCATTATTGTCATATCTACCATATCTTTGTCCACAACTTTAAATGCATCCTTGATTGAATATTTTATTGGTGGTGCATCACCCTTCAAGAGTGTAGAGCTTTTCAAAGAGGACGCAACCGTTCCTTTCTTCTCTTCTTCAAGTACCATTTTAATTACTCTACTATACTCGTCACAATTTGCCATCAATTTTGGACACCTTTTAATTATGGGCGTTGTTCCTGCAGGAGCACCGAAGAAATGATAATGAACCCGAATGTATGAACTCAGATATTCAGCTTCACAATGGTTGCATCTCCAACGCTTTGGTCCACTAAGATTCTTTCCTCTTGCACCTTCAATGAAAGTAACTTCTGTGAATAATGGTTTGATGCAGAACTCAACGACACTTGTTGCTCTAGGATATTAGTTGGAACACTATCATTTCTCTCTTGGGTTTCGTGATCATCATCAAGATCCCAACCAATTTCTTGATCTTCTTCAAAGGTGAAAGGATTTGGTTCGGTACGAGCTCTTTTCCTTCTGAAAGTCATAATGGCTTTTTTTTTTGAATGGAAATTATGAGTGAATAATGAAGAGAAGATGTGATGGAGGAGGTGATGAACAACGCAAGTAAGGTTACCTATTTATACAATTTTTCAAGTGATATCATGCAATGTACATCATTAACTTAAATGATTAGGGGAAGAGTTACATAATTTATTAATAAAAATAATGCATGTGACTATAATTAAAAATATCTACTATTTATGATTCATGTACACAATAATTACGTCTGTTTGATTGAGGGTCTATGTTTAGTCCTCCTTTCAAAACTTTACTTTTGAATATCTGCATGAACACATACCATTCACCATTCATAATAGAATTTCTATCACAATTTTTAAAGAATGAAAATGGTTTTACCTTGTCTGTCCTAAATCGATCGGTATGATCTAATACCCCATCTATGCCAACCTCGTTGCATGGGGCAAAGATACCATCATGTTACTGATCCTGTTAGGATTGAAAAAATCAAACAGAAATTGTCAAGTAAAATCTTATGATCTAGAAACGGAAATCTTAAAAGGGAAGCACTCGTAGAAAATCTTCATCAATGAAATGAAAAAATATTAGTTGCTTGATGAGAGGTTACATAATTATTTGAAGCTACTGTAGCAAATGCAACGCAGAAACCAAATCTTGTATATTCTATACGTATTAGATATGTAGCATGCTATGACAACATAATTCTAAAGTATGAACATCGAACTCGAAACTAACGTCAATTAATTCTTTATCAAAATCAGTTAAAGTTCAAGAGTAGTGGTATTAACACCAACGAAACTAATCTTCAATCAACACCAACGAAAAACAATGAAGGTTTTGAAACCATGAATTGGCAACAGTAGATATCATCAATCAATACCTCTTTTGAAGGTTCTGAAACCATGAATTGAGTCTCCATAAATGAAGATTCACTTGTTTCAATCCATTATAATTTCTTATGTCATTCAGTGTTCATAGTTTGAGAAAGAGAATGTGCGCGTATACGTAGATGAGAATTTAGGGTTTATATCATTAAAACTAAATTTGAAGTCTATAGACAAATTAAAGTGTTGGGTTTATTATTTATTGTCCATATCTGTCATTTTACACGAAGATAAATAAGTAATTTAATAATTCAAAACAAAAGGAGGTCAGGCAAACAAATTTGGAGGTCCCTGTAGAAAAACTCCACTTACATGTATAACACAGCTGGAAAGACTACAATCACCACATGACCTGAAGACTTCTCGTTTTACCAATTTTTTTTTTTTTTTTCAATTACCAAATGATAAGTATTCTAGGTAGGGCTGCCACTCGGTCGGATTGGATCGGTTTTCGGCCTTACCAATCGGTTTCGGTTTTACCAATTCGAATTCGAAATATTTCGGAATTCGGTTTTTTGGTATTTTTTCGGATCCTTTCGGTTTTCGATTCTTCGGTAAACCAAATATTTTCGGAATTTTCGGTATTTTTTCGGATCCTTTCGGTTTTTTATTCTTGGTTAAACCAAATATTTTCGGAATTTTGGTACACTAACGACATGCTCTATGACTAATGTCTATAAGCTTTTCTTCCAAAAAATAACGAATCAAAAGAGTAAATTTTGAGTAAACACTCATCGAGGTATTTCGGTCTAATTGGTTTTCGATATATCTTAAGTTCATAATTTACTTATGAAATATCTCACTCGTTACATATTAATATTAATTTCCCAACTTTAGGGTTAGGTATGAGTATAACAAAAAAAATAGGTGTTTATTTATTTATATATTTGTAAATTGTGTATATTTAGGAAAATATATCGGCATATACTTCGGTTATTTCGGTAATAATCGATTCGGTTTATTTTCAGTAATATTTTTCGGTAATCGGTCGGTAAATCGGTCGGTTCGGTTTTTTTGGTTTCGGTACCATTTTTTTCGGTTTTCATCGGTTTCGGTTTTTTCGATTTTCGGCTTGTGAAAAGTCGGTTACCAAACCAAAAAAAATCGGTCGGTAATCGGTCGGTTCGGAAAGTTCGGTAAAAAGTGGCAGCCCTAATTCTAGGAGATGGTAATAATGCCCGCGGGTTTGGGTACCCGTTAATAACCAAACCAAATGGGTTGGGTTTAAACCCGAAAAATGAGTGTGGGTTTGGATTCGGGTTTAAAAAAAAAAACCGTAGTGGGTTCAGGTATGGTATGTATATGGCACATTTGAACCCATACCCTAACAACATGCTTAACAGCTTATGACTGTGTGAGTGTGTAGAATTTTTTTTTTCATTAATTGAGCTTTAAATTTCATTAATTATGTAATTTTTATTTGGATTGAATTATTTATGGAGTTTGAACTTGATCTTTGAACTATGTATTAAGCCTTTTGAATTGTTAAGTTAATTTTTTTATTTATTTGGTAGTTGTGATTTGTGAATTCTAGGTATAAGATGAATATTATTTGAAAAATGTTGGCATATTATTTTTAGAATTCGGGCACGTTTGGGTTGGTACACGTTACCCGATAGGTGTGAGTTTGAGTTTTTCCCGAACCCAATAGAATGAGTTTTGGGTTTGAATTCGGGTAGGGTGCTCACTACGAGTTCGGGTATGAATAGTGAAAACCCGACCATACCCATTGCCATCCCTAAAAATAAGTACGTAATAACTCTCTTGAAACTCTAACCGAGGCATAACTTCTATTGGAAGTTGTAGAGAGATCTTTATCAATAAGAAGCCACCAAAAAAAATTGAAAACTTGCAGAGTCGGTCTCAGAGACTGACAGGACTCACCGGAGAGAGTGAGAGACCAGGCTTTCACAAATTGCGTTGAATTGGGTTATCTCAATGATCCCACAATTCTGAATTTCTGATCTGTGCCTATTATTCTTCACAGGTTCAGACGTTGAGTGATTCAGTTGAACGCAGGAACTGCCGGAGCACGGCCACTGAATTTCAAATAGTCCTTCACCGGTTCACCCACTCAAGGTAACATCGCGCTTTCTTGTTTCAACTTTCAAGTACAAAAATTTGGGAACGTCTGTGTTACGTACCAATACGCGAACCGTACCCGTTCTGGTACGTACGAACCGGAACGCGGAACGGAGGGGGGTGCCACGTTCCCGGCAACCTTGACTAAGACCCATCCCATTGCCAGGTCTAGACTTATAATGATTGATTCAAAATCTTTTTTGGTTTTACGCATCAATTTTTATCAACTTGTGCAGGTGAAGTAGTTTAGCACAGACTGACAGAAGCAAAATACAGTCCATCACTGTCAGTCTCATTCCTATGCAGAACCAAAATACTCTATTGCTGCGCAATCTAAACCACCACAGACGTCTCCTGCACTGCATACAATCCAAATCCCAACCCGTTCACAGACCCATTAAACCAAGCACATGCATATCGCTGATAAAGCAATGCAACACCCTTCAGTCCCTCGAAGCTGTCCATGCCTCTATCCTCAGAACCCACCTTCATTTCAATCTCTTCTTCTGCACCAACCTCATTGCCCACTATGCTTCTTTGGGTTCAACCTCTCACGCCTATACCCTCTTCTCTGCCTTCTCTTCCTCCGACGTTTTTCTTTGGAATGTAATGATTAAAGGCTTTGTTGACAATGGCCTGTACCACAAAGCTATTGCTTTGTATAGTCAAATGTGGGAATTGGGTGTTTACCCTGATCATTTTACATTCCCTTGTGTTCTTAAGGCTTGTGGGTATGTTTGTGATTATAAGGTTGGTGTAAAGGTTCATGGAGATGTTATCGAATGTGGTTATGCAGCAGATTTGTTTGTAGGCAATTCACTTATTGGACTTTACGGTAAACTGGGGAAGGTTGAGGCTGCAAGAAAGGTGTTTGATAAAATTCCTGACCGTAATGTGGTTTCTTGGAGTTCGATGATTGGCGCGTACGCGCAAAATGGGTATTTTGAGGAAGGGTTGTTTTTTTTTGCAACAATGTTGAACGAGAGATTGAGACCCAATAGGGCTACCATTTTGAATGTAATGGCTTGTGTTTTTAGAAACAAGGAGGCTGATGATGTTTGTGGAGTTGTGATAGATAATGGACTTACCTTTGATAGATCCATTCAAAATGCTGCGATGCAAATGTATGCACGATGCGGAAGAATTGATGTTGCTCGAGGTTTCTTTGATGGGATCAGTGATAAGGACTTGGTGAGTTGGGCATCCATGATTGAAGCATATGTGCAAGTTAATTTGCCTCTTGAAGCCTTGACACTCTTTAAGAATATGATAGTGCAAAGGATTCGCCCTGATTTGGTGGTTTTTTTGAGTGTGATTCGCGCTTGTTCAAATCTGGCATTATTTAAGCAAGCACGCTGGATTCACGGACTCATTATTCGTACTTTTTTTAAGAATCCAATTGCACTTGATACTTCTATAGTTGATCTATATGTAAAATGCGGAAGTTTGGTATATGCTAGAAAGTTTTTTGACAAGATGCAGGAAAGAAATATAATCTCGTGGAGCACCATGATTTCAGGATATGGGATGCACGGTCATGGAAGAGAAGCAGTTAAACTCTTTCATCAGATGAAGGCTCTAACAAAACCAGACCATGTTGCATTTCTATCAGTGTTGTCAGCGTGCAGTCATGGTGGTTTGATTGCTGAAGGATGGGACTGCTTTAATTCCATGGGTAGGGATTTTCAGGTCACACCAAGACCCGAACATTATGCATGTATGGTTGATCTCTTGGGTCGATCTGGTCGACTCAATGAAGCCTTTGAGTTTATTGAGAGAATGCCAGTAAGGCCAGATGCAGGTGTTTGGGGAGCACTCCTCGGGGCATGTAGAATTCATTCAAATATAGAACTGGCTAAAACTGCTGCAAAGAATTTATTTGAATTGGATGCAGAGAACCCAGGTCGATATGTTCTCATGTCCAATATTTATGCATCTTCTGGCAAACAGAAAGATGCTGATAAAATTAGAGATTTAATGAAACAAAGAGGGGTGAGGAAAGTTGCTGGTCATACCAGTATAGAGATTAGAAACAAGGTCTACACATTTGTGGCTGGAGACAGTTCACATGCTCAATCTGATTTAATCTATTCAGAGTTGGAGAAAGTTATAAACAGGATTCGACAAGAAGGTTACAAGCCGGATTTGAACTTTGTATTGCATGATGTGGAGGAAGAGATGAAGGAAAAAATGTTGTATGTGCACAGTGAGAAGCTTGCGATAGTTTTTGGACTCTTAAATTCAGGACCAGGAAGTGTTATTAGAATTAATAAAAATCTTAGAGTTTGTGGGGATTGTCATACAGCTACCAAGTTTATCTCTAAGGTTATGGGAAGGGAAATTGTAATGAGAGATGCTCATAGATTCCACCATTTCAATGATGGTGCATGCTCTTGTGGGGATTATTGGTGACACTCTCATACAAGGTCCACAAACTCTGAATAATATTTCAATATTGGTGGTCACATCTTCCAGTACCCTTCACTACTGTCTGTTTTTTATATCTTAAAATCTGGGTATGTTTTCTCCTCCAACCCAGAGAACATAGAGCATTGATGATGAGTCAGGAAACCCTAATCCTAAAATCACAACCAAGGAAAATCATCAACCTGTTTATGATTTATCAGGTGCATTTTCTCTCACTGCACTCTCGTTTTGGTTTGTAATAATCTTTTTAGGTTTTTGTTGCATGTCTGATTTCTTTCACTCTTGTGAAATGGGTCTTCTTGTGTTTCTTTGGAATCTTCAAGTTTATCTGAAGATAAAGGTCAAGAAATACATCTTTTAATGCCTCTGTAAATGCATTCTAAAAACTTGAGCTTTTGGAAATAGTAGTAATCCAAACTTTATAATGGCAAAGTAGGAGATCTTGATTTCAGACAGCTACTGGTTGCTACATATGTTAGTGCATAAGTAAATGCCGGCTAGGTCAATTTACCTTCGAAATGCATGTATCTTGTTATGGATTTTATGGATATGCATTCTTATTATTGGTGCAGGAAAAGTTCATGATAGTCCATCAAACCATCTAGTTTATCAACTGGAGGTTTCTCCAGAAAACTTTTTTTTTCAAGAGTAAAGACTAAAGAGCTTCAGAAACCAGTGCTGCAGCAAGTCTGGTATGCATTCCTTTATTAATTGGCAGTCAGCAGTCATGTCTTAAAAGATTGAAACTCTATTTTAGAACTTTATGTTATTCTTCCTGTGGGACTTGTCGAAATTGACAAGTGCTTCCATGATATACAATTATGTTACTGCTGGTGTATTCTTAGGTGTTGGGATTGCCAATTGTTGTATCAAGAATGATTTTGATCCTGCGAGTGCCTTAACCTTCGAAATGCATCTCTAAATCTTACTTAATCCCCATTTCATAGGTGCTTCTGGCACTTCTCTGTGAACAATTGATAAAGAAGATCCATCTATCTGAATTGGGGCAATAGTGGGACTGGGGATTGCATATGCTGGTGCTCAGAAGCAGAATGATGAGCAGGTCAAGTGTTTTTTTTCCTCCCGCTTTCTGTCAGGTGGCCATCACCACCAAATTTATCCTTTAATATGAAAAAGGCCTACTCCTTGTATGCGAATCCTTTTTGGCTCATGAATCATATCGTAGAATTATAGTGGAACCTGCAGTTTTCTCTAGTGGTGACTTTGGATGAGGAATTTGGATTCGGTATTTATGTAAATTTGGGGATTTTGAAAATGACATCTCCAATTCCCTTGTTGGCATCAACAAGGAAATCTTGAAATGCTGTGCGAAAAAGTACGTGGAATATGGAGATGATACATTCCAAGTTTAAATTCCTCTAAATTTAATGTCATTCAAGAGTCTTGAATCAAGACAATAAAATTACTAGAAAAAAAGGCATATTTACTGCAGCCATCACCACCACCTATTGCTGCCACACACATGACCACAATCCCACCCCTATTAGCCCTGAGTCCACCGTGGTCGCTGCTCTTGACCATGAACAATTATTATGTTTTGGTGGCATCTATTTGAGTTTGGCTTGAACAATGTCTTTTTTGCATTCAACGCTAAATTATCTTCATTTTGTTTCAGATATGTTGTAAGCTGACTCCTATACTCACCGTTTCAAATGATCCCCATGATGTTGTCACATTCTTTGAAATCTCGTTGAAATTGATAAATATTCGTTCCTATATTGGTTCCTGCAATGACGACGTTTCTCAGGCCATGATATTTTCATGTATGTACCAAAGTGGGGGAACCTCTTCCTCAGTTGGTGCTCCTCTGTGTTTGTTGTGGTTGTTTGAGCCTTTTCTGGGAGTTTTGGGCAATGTAAACCATAAGAAAAGCTCCTGGCAAATAGATCAGATATCGTGTTATATATATTTTTTGTGTGTTTTTGGTTAAGTTGAAGTCCTAACCCAATAATATTCCCCACCCTTCCTTTCCTCACATCATGTATATTGCTTTCTACTTTTATAATCGTGTTATATATATTTTTTTTCCTTGTTTAATAAGGTAAACACTTATCTGCTGGTTAGGGCCTTTTCTTTTCATGGAAACATCTTCCTCCCTCTTTGTACTATCTCTCTTCCTCTCAATGTGTCATCAATTTAGATTTTCCCAAATTTTAGGTGATTAATGGTCCCAATTTCTTAACAGGTACAACTCACCGTTCTTTGTCTCTTCTTAAGTCCCAACGTCTTAATCTGAATTGGTGAACTGATATAGTAGGCAATTTTTATGCGGAAAGTATATATATGAAATATGACAATGAATTGTGGTCTGTTAGTTATATGTAAAACTAATACTGTGGAAATCATGGGTTGAAACGTCACTGGTATGTGGAGATGGGTGGGGTGGGGATAAAAAAACAGGAAAAAAAAAAAAGGAAGGTGAAGAGGGCGTGAGAGGGGAAGATGTTGGGGTGTGTGCGCCACGTATTGGAGGGTATTAATTCTTGTCCTTATGTGTTAAAAAAATTTATGTCTTTGGAGTTTTGAGAGTTAAAATCATGTGTGCTTGTAATTTACAAAATAATAATAATAATACTAATTTGAAATTTTTTTTTTTCCAAAATCCTACTTTACTATCCCAATCTCTTTCTTCCCCTCCATTATTGATGACAAAGTCTTTTTGTTTTTTTGAAAGCGGGTCATGGAACCCAATCAATTAGTACTAGAGGAAGAATACAGTAGGCATATCTCAGTAGTACATGGGCCCTGATAGTTAAATATAACAGGTATATCTTGTTCAATACAATTCATGAGCTAAGAAGGCTCTTTCTTTAACCAAAAGAAGACTCCACCACGGACAGCAATAGTGTGAGCAACCACATTACACTCACGTGCTCTAAAATAGATTTCAGAAATATTTAGTTGAGAGATGAGATCTTGAATTTCACTAACAATGATACCATCAGCAGCAAAAAAGTACTCTTGTTTATTGACTAGATTCACCGCCTATAAACAATCAGATTCCACAATTAGAGGATAGAAAGAACCATCAAGAGCAAACTCCAGACTTGTTTTAAGTGCAAAAGTTCAGTAGCCAATACAGAGATATCACAAGCCTCTTGTTTAGCAACTGCACCCATAAGAAGGCCTTCACTATTATGAACCACCGCACCAACACCCCGTCTTGCAGACCCATTCACCAACTTAGTAGCCCCGTCAACATTAAGTTTAAACACACCACTGGGCGGGGACTGCCATTTAACATCAATTCTTCTTGAAGGGGCAACTTGATAAGGGGATTGGGAGATAACATGCAATCCTTCCCAATAAAATAAAGCCATTTGAAAAATATTGGAAGATGACAAAGGGTATGAACCATGAATGACTTGATTTCATGGAAGATGACAACGTCTCTTATAGTAAAAAATGACAAAAATTCTTTTAATTTTTTTTGTGTTTCAAAACTGACACATTTTTTTTTTTGAGAAAAAAACAGAAATTATATTAATCAATAGAGGATTACAATTTTTAGCATGAACATCCTAAGAAAGAGCATTACAGACCACACAAGTGGCCTAATCGATAAGTCTAAACCTAGAACTCTAATCGATGATTCAAAACCTAGAACAATATATACACTGAGATCAATAAACCTAGAACTCTAATCGATGATTCAAAACCTAGAACTCTAATCGCCAACTCCAACAGAAAAATTCCGGCAAGTATTGCCATTGAGATCAATAAATCCAATCTAGCTCAAGAATGACCCATGAAAAGAGAAAGTAAAACCACAGTCTAAACGTGCACAATTGATGATGCTTATTCTTAAACAAGAAAATAAATTGACCCAAATCAAAGATCCAAATCTGACTTGGGTTAAGCTTTAGCAGCGCCCTACCAGCAATAGGGTCGCCGTCTTGGAACACCAAGGCTGCCAAACTACCATGTTTTCCATCGGGATCCCACACATGAAATCCATACCAAAACTCCAAAGAAAAGGTATTCCAAATAGGGGCCAGAGATTGTACCCGAACCATGCAATCCATAGAAGAGAAAATACCCCAGGTACTAAGGGCACCAAACAACTGGACACCAAGAGGAAAACCAGACTTACGCCGCCGCCCAGATCTGCCATCTCCTTCAGCAAAGTAGGAATGAAACTCATCGATGATTGTCGACGTTGGATTGCAGCACATGAGAACCCAGCCGGCAATGGTGGTGATTCCATAAGGAATCGTTGAATACCTGAGCCAAAACTGACACTTTAGTATAAGAAATATCCATTTTATTCTTAATAATTAATATCTATAGGAAAATTCTACAATATGTTAACATATGATATACGTACAATTACCACTTTTAGGACTTAATTACTCAAACGAGAACCTATTTACTCTAATGAGGACCTTATTTACATTAATGAGGACTTTTTCGTAGTTACCACATGAGTTATTAAAGTTGTAACATTTGTCGTCAAGTCGTAAAATATTACAATTACAACTTTTAGGACTTAATTACTCAAACGAGAACCTAATTTACTCTAATGAGGATGTTATTTACTTAACAAACACTTTCTCTCCTCATTATGTGTGAGAAATGTTAACATACCAAAACCTTATTCTCATTTCGTAATACTGTGTAGTCACACATGGTGCACGAAACTTTGCGAATGTTGAAATTGTTACCAATAAGTACAAAAACTTTACCAACAAATTAGATTCTTTACGAATAGGGTACAAATACTTTTTAGTAAAATGAATCGATCACTAAGCTAAGAGTGACATTTAGAAGCATATTATGGCTACCTAGATTAGTTAGGACATGTTTGATACAGTCCAACATATTTATCAAATATTTATGTGGTTACAATGCAATCCGATTCTTCCATATATCCAATAATTTTTGCCTTGATGTATCCCTATTTAGGAATGTTTTTTTTAGACGTCTTGGGGTATGTCTTATTACTTGGGTTGAAAACTTCTAGCCATAGATCCATGAGAGGCTCTTGGAATATTCTCTTTCATGATTATATACAAGGTTATAGATTCTTTGTTATGCATTTATGTATCTCCATATGCATCACTATGCACCCAAGCCACACCAATAGAACAACACGTACTTTGTACGAGCTTCAAGATTTAGTTAAAGTTCATATCTACATGCACGAGAAATCTTATGATTTCTCATGTCAAAAAACTAGTTGCATCCTCACTTTCTCTTCCTTTTGTTCCTCTGTAACTTTGCTTTATTCCTTTTGATTCTTTGTCCCTTGTCGAAGCTTCTATGTGTTTGTTTATTTCTTCTCTTCTTCTTCAACTTTATATTTCTTTTCCCACTTCTGCCTTTTCGACTTCTATTCTTCTTTTTATTCTTTTTATTCTTCTTCTTCTTTTGCTTTCTCAATCTTCTCTTCATCTTTTGTTGCTTCTTGTTGACTCTCCTTTCTCTTCTTTAGCCTTAGTGTCCTCCTTTTTGGCTTATGTTCTTCTTCTTGCTCCTTTGTTTGTCTTAATTATTTGTTGTTCTTCTGTTTTTCTCCATGGTGTTCTTCGGCCAAACCGGTGATAGGAGCATTTTATGCGACGATTTATCTTATTTTTCATATATTTTCTTAGCTAGTTTCTCGTTATTTTACTTTTTTTTTATTTGTTTTTGAGTTTTGTAGGAATTCTAATGCAAAGAGGAGGAAAGAGAATTAAAGAGAAGATTTTATGCAATTATGGAGATTTCTGATGTGAAGAGGAGAGTTATGACGAGTTCCGACTTAAGAGGAAAGTCTAATGAAACAAGGATTTGTTGAAGATTATTCTTTAATGATCAAATTTTCTTGTTGGCTTAGAGTTTGATACTTAAAAGGCAGTTGCAAGGGACCGCTAGAGCAGTATATAAAACTTCTCTGACTTCGAAAAAAATTATATTCGCGTGTGAGAGATTGAAGAATCGAAGAAAAGAAGTAGTCACAGTTTTGATCGGTCAACTGATTCCTTCGACAGGTCATGTCGAGACCAGAATTGTTTCTTCTTGGTTTTTGGTTTCTTTTCTCTTATGTATTGCTTTTGGCCTTTGAACATGAATATGTCTGACTAATTATTTTGTAGTTAGCAATTGAAACCCTAGACATGATTATTTGATGTTATGATTGTTGGATTAATAAAGCTTTATTTTTCAGATGATAATGATTTCACTATTCGTAAACCGTTATTTTTTTTTATATATAGTTTTATATGTTTCTTTGACTGATCACGTACCTTAGGAATAAGTTTTAGGATTGATTGGCCATAAGTATATGTGTGACTACCCATATCAGCAAGTGTTTAATTTGTGGTACAACAAACATTGTGAGTTTTGTGTGAAATCATTTCTATGATGCTTCCTATTCACCAATTTTTTTTTACTAAATTGACTTTTATTGTCAATATTCTTGGTGCTTCATGCAAACGTAATGATGAATTCCAAATTGCTCAAGCTGAAGAAATTGCATAGTTGACTTCAATTGATGAACTCGAGACTGGAAGAGGACTTAACCAAATTGAAACCTTGCAGCGTGCTGGAGATACTCGGTGGAGTTCTCACTTCAAATCAATGTCTAGTTTGAGAAAGATATTCAGTCCAACTTGTCAGGTTCTTATGAACATAATTGAGGAAGGGACTAATGCTTCTAAAAAAGGAGATGCAGACTTAGCTTATGAGTCATTGACTTCGTATCAATTTGTCTTCATCTTACATGTCATGGAAGAAATTATGGAGAATACTAATGAACTTTGTCTAGCTCTGCAAAATCAATCTCAAGACATTTTAAATGCTATAAGTCTTGTTTCCGCTACTAAAGCATTCATTCAAAAGTTAAGAGATGAGGGATGGGCTGCTTTACTTACCAAAGTGAATTCTTTTTGTGAGGCACGTAACATAGATATCCCATATATGAATGCTCGTTATAGTGGGAGAAAGGGTCAAGCTCGTCGCCAACAAGATGACTCAACAGTTCAACATTATTATCAGGTAGATATTTTTTATGCTGCAATAGATTCTCAGTTGCAAGAATTAAATAACCAATTTAATGAGCATGTTGTAGAGCTACTTATTCTTAGTTCAGCTTTAGATCCTCGTGAAATGATTAGGTGTTTCAAGATTGATGACATCTGTCAGTTGGTAGAAAAATTCTATCCATAGGACTTTGCAGATCATGAGAAGTTGCAATTTAAGAAGCAACTCCAATTTTTTTAGTATGATGTAGTTCGAGATCAAGAGTTCAAAAGCTTGTCACCAATTTCTGATTTGTCTCAGTGGTTAGAAAGAACTAGAAGATCAACAAGGTATCCACTTATTTATAGAGTGATTGTGCTTGTACTTACTCTTCTAGTGTCTACAGCAACTACAGAGCAATCATTTTCTGCTATGCGTATAGTCAAAACAAGACTTCGTAACAAAATGAATGATGATTTTCTTACAGATTCGTTAATGATGTACATCAAGAAAGAAATTGCAAAAAAATTTACCATCGACTCAATTATAGATGACTTCCAAGACATGCAAGAACGTCGAGTTATGTTTTGATATATGGTTAATTTGGAACTATCTTCTTTTCATCCTTTGAATCGATTTTTTTTTCTTGAACTAAGAGTTATTTGTATTTTTATTTTTAATTGAAAGTTGGCTTATGGATTATATTGGAGAAGATTTTTAAATTATTCTTATAATAGGTTTTGTCTTGCCAAATTATATTATAGTAATTTAGTTGTATGATTTATACTTTATGTTTAGACCCCCCCTAAGTTTAAATCCTGGTTCCGCCACTGGCTACTCCTGTACTCATCGGTATCTGCTATTCACGACAGTCTCGCAGTCGTCTTCTAGCACTACCACCATGTACGAGACCGGGGGATTCTGACCTCCCACTCCTTTGTGACCGGGGGAATAACGCCCAATGTTGGGGACAAAGAGTGAGAGGTCAGGGAGAGAGAGAGGTCGAGGAAAGGGAGACATAATGACTGTGTGGAAGAGGGGGAAAGGAAACCGGAGTTGTGTCGCTCACAGCCTAGAGAGAAAAGGGAGAGGTCGGGGAGAGAGGGGAGAGAAAAGAAACTGATATTTTGGATGATAGATAGAGAATGATATTTTTTGGGCAATAGAGATAGACTGATTAAAGAGAGAAAAGGGTTTGGCCAAAAAAAAAAAACAGAGAGAAAAGGGAGAGATGCGCGAGTGAGAAGGGGGGGGGAGGTAGAAGGGGTGTAATGGGTATTTTGCACCTGAATGGGGCCCAACCGAGCGCCACATCAGCGACTTAATGTCCCCATTGGACGGAGGTTGGACGAAAAGGGACCTATTGGATAAAAATTGAAAGTGCGAGGATCATTCTGATAAAATTAGAAATTCAAGGACTGAACTGATGAGATCCCTAAAGTTCAGGGTAGTAATAAGAATGTAGTCTAAAAAAAATGTTCTTCATTTTTTTTAATTCTTTATTTTCTTACCACATTAAAAAAAGATTACCAATATAATATTTTTTTTTTCATGGATGTTTAAGACTTGATTATGTTTACTACTCTAATGTAAACGCTGTCAAAAATTGTATTGTTTTTTTATTTTTTTATTTTTAAAGAAATAGACAAAACTTTATTAGGTGAGGAATTAAGATGAAGGGTTTGAATCCTTCATCAGTACATCAATAATAAAAGCAGGAGGTAAAGACCCCCAAGAACTACAATAATTAGAAAGTAAAGCTTGTCTAGCTAGACAATAAGCCACCATATTGGTTTGACGAAAACCATGATGAAAAGAAGAACCCGGAATATGGGAAAAACCATCCGCAATGTCCTCATAAATAGATCTCCGCATCGAGGTGTGAGAATGTTGTCGAACAACATGAGTGAGAATCATAGAATCGGTTTTGAAGATTACCGGTGAAAACCCACATTCTTGAGCCATACAGACAACATATCTCCTAGCAAGACCTTCAACCTGTTCCAGAGAGTTGACATTACAAACCGTCACACATTTCCCGCCCACACACAAACCTGTATCATCGTGGAGAATAATACCAATACCCCTTGCTTGCTCACTTGAAGAGAAAGCCCCATCAACATTAATCTTTAACCATCCAAAAGAAGGTTTCTTCCATATAATTTGCCATTGTCGATTTGTGGAAGGCTTAGGCTTAGTCCTGTAGAACTGAAAGTCATGAAGATGGGTAATCACTTGGAAAGTTACATCACCAATAGTCATCGACTTAGTCTCCCAAACACGTCGGTTTCGCTCTCTCCAAACACACAAAATAATAACAACAAATGATAAAAGTTTCCCTTCGACAGATTCTGAGAGCAATGCAGCAACCAGTCTAACACATTAGTAAAACTGAAATATGCCAGATAGCAGAGGGCAATATTCGGCATAGTTTGAAAGACATTTTTTCGAAAAGGAGCATTGACAGCAGAGATAGAGGCTAGTCTCCTGCGCTTCATCACACAAAGAACACATCGTGCTTTGTAAAACAACATGTTTTTTTACGAGACTTTCCTTAGTAGGGAGGATATCATGAATTCATGCCTTCCAAATGCACACTTTAGCTGAAGCAGGTATGTGTGATATTGTTTAAATAACTAGAAAAAAAAAAAGTTTACTTACACGATATAAGCTTTTCAAAATTTTTGATAAAAAATTTACATTTCTTACTAAAATATGAAAAATGAAAGATTAAAGACAATGTTTTTACTTGGAGAAAAAAGAAGAAAAATCTAAAAGAGAAAAGAAATGAGAGACGAAATGTTTTGCTTGAAGAAAAAAATAAATAAAAAGAGAAAATAAGAATTGAACAAAAAAATCATAGGCTACGATGGAAAATCCCACTTCTACTCAAGGTTCTAAAACTCGCTAGGCCTTACTAGGGCGGCTGACAACCTTCCAGCGCCTAATCGGCTAGGCGGGGATTAATTGGCCGCCTAGGCGGTTTTTTTTATTATTCATTTATTTATTGTTTTAAAGATTTTATTAATATAGTTCATCAAAATAAACAATAGATTTTTTTTTATGTGGAAAGAGAGACAAAATCATATGGCAATTAATTGGGAAACATAAGGACACTCTGGTCTTTCCGCAACAATAGTATATAAACTAAATGGGTTTGGAACCCTAACTATGCTTCAGCCGCTCTCTTTTCTTTGGTCTCCTCTTTTTTTTTTTGTTGGGCAAATGGTCTCATCTCTCTTCCTCGGTCTCTCTCTACCTCTCTCTAACCTCTGGTCTCCTCTCTCTTCACCTCACAACACCGCACACACCATGACACCATTCAAACTAGCTTCCAAAGGCAACCATCGTTTCAGCACCCGTCACCTATAGGCACCACACGCGACGAATCAATGTCGCGATATCGCCACCACCGTCATCATTCATTTCCGCCAACGATCTGAGTCACTGCCACCCAAGAAAGAAATCAGATTTTTTAAAAAATTGCCACCCAGAACCGCTTAATCGCCGCCCAGATCGGATTTTCAGCCGCTTAGTCTCCTGCCGATTACCCATTACTCCGAGCGGCTGGCCACCTTCCAGCGCCTAGGCTGACTTTTAGAACACTGCTTCTACTAGAACAAAATGAATTAGAAAATATTTTAATTTGAAAGAAAAAAAAATTTGTCCAAGAAAGAAAGAAAAAAAAATGAAACCTATACCTAAAAATCTAAATTGAAATTTTTAAAAAATCAAAACATAAGCCAAGTGGGGATAGAACTTGGGCTTATAAGCCACTAGAAAAACCACACCTCAATCCCTAGCCATCTGTACCATACAAAATTCCATGACATAATTGCAGTTTTAGTATATATAATGTAACTAAATGAGACTCTCTCTAGTGAGGACTTTTCAATAAGAATCAAGTAAAGACTTTTAAATGAACGGTTGGATGAGTGGTTAAAATTTTAGTTAATATTTTAAATTTTCAACAACAAGTCATCTAACCGTTCATTTAAAAATCTTTACTTGGTCCTTATTATAAGGCTCTCATTAGAGACTCACTCATAACTAATATACTACATATATAAATAAATAATACATAAAAAAATCGATGCCCCCAAAACTCTTGGGCCCTGGGTCGTCGCCTTGCCTGCTCTGGGCCAGGGCTGAGCTTGGTTGTCAAGAGGTTCTATAATTGGGTTTGGCACCCCGATATGAGACTACGGGTTGGAGATGCCCTAACCGTTGCTGGTCGTGTTGTTTATGACAATGACACGGTGTAATTTCTTCAAAATGTGTAGAATAAAATTATAAAATTGCGCGCGTTTTGTGATTAAAGGCTGATAAGGCAGCCGTTTTTAGAAGCAAGCCCGTAGGGAATATTTGCTGCCCAATTTCGTCTTTATGGAATTATGGGGTAAGGACTTGGGAGTAAGGAAGGGACCCAACAATTTTTTGGGGAGGCATTCATGTTCTAATGTCAGCACCGCGCGGGAGATACCACAACGTAACGGCCACAACAGTCGTCATATTAGAAAGACATCGGTCACTAAAGTTATCTGAAGCACCCAAAAACTTGAAAAACTAGGGCTCCCAGTTGAATCTGTATCAAAGCTTCCATTGCTTACGGTGACAGGTAAAGATACTTCTCTCCTTCTTTGTTTGTCTTTAAGCTTCGAATTCAGCAAAACCTTTTTGGTTTCGTGGGCGTGATATTCAGGGTTTCGGATTGAGCTTTGGGGTTTGAAATAATGTATGAATTTGGGTTCAGGAGTTTCAATTTGGGGTTTCAAAGAACGTCAGGCTTTCCCTTGAAATTTTAGAGATGCTGGTTTCAATAAGCATTATTTTTTTTTTCTGTATATTTAGGCTACTGTCGTTTTGGTTAAACTCAATTTTGAGGGAAACTGGATTCCAGATGTTTAAGTTTAGGCAAGTGCGGTAATTAGAGTGAAACTCAATTCTTCTTCAATAGAAGGAGAGCCAAAGATTAGATGTGAATTATGATGTACATGTATATGTTGTATATATAGTATGATACGATAGTAATATATGTGTTTAGCAAGAAGAGGATCCTGGTTTTGTTCTTTATCAAGAACAACTTGAGATGTGGCGCAGCAATCAAGTTAGTTATCTTGAAGTCTACCTTGGGTGCCACTAAAGGGTTTAGGGTTTAGCAACTGGTAAACCCCTCTACATGATTTTGGAAAGAACAACTTTACTAGCTGGTTGGTCAAACCTCTAATCTCTAGCTCTTCATGTTCTTAATGTTCTTAGGGAACTTGTATCATGTATCAACTTTACTCATGACCATTTTTAGAAAAGTATATCTCCAAGTGCATAGATGTTGATCATTTTAACGTGATTCCCTTGCTTTTGCCTAGAGAGAACAATATACAAAGAATAAAAAGTCAGTTGCATAAGCAGTTCCTCCTACAGACTCTGTACCCTATTCCCTCCATATATGGAAGCTCATTGAGGTCAATGGTCATAACTTTATGACCTGTTCTCTGTCTTGACCGAGCTTCCTTAGGACCATCCAGTGACCTGTTTGAAAAGTCTTATTGCCAAGTTTGCGTTGGTGATTTTCTGTTTCATCTGAAAAATTTTGTGTTTTGGTGGTGAGACTACCATGATGAGCCCATAAATATCTTCAACAGCTGAAGCATATGTAGAGTCAGGCAGATTGGTCATGATCCATGTTCTTGATCATGAGCTTGTTATGGCTTGAAATGTTGCCTCCCCCTGCTTGGTGACTTGGGAATGTTTTATTGAGATCACTGCATGATCTGTATATGATCTTGTGATCATCGATCATCACTTCCTTTTTTATAATGATGATGACCAATAATAATAATGTCTCCGATTACTCCTTCCAAGTTCACATTTCTTCTCTTCCTCTTCCGGATGCTCGCAGAGTACTCTTGCTATCTGATTCCTACTCTTCAATTTTGTTGCTGTGATATTGTAGTCCTACAAATCGAATCCCAACTTAGAGTAATTTACCCACTTTTCTGGTCTCAAAACGCCATTTCCTTTTCCATCACCATATTGATCAGTACAACCATCTTTTCTCAATGCAGGTTGATCATCAAGTTTCTGTTAGTAGCCTCCTCCTCATACTGTCACACACCTCCAGCAGCTCCTATTGGATATTGGCTTTGGCAACATCATGATGTCAACAACAGTTTCACTCAACTGTAGTTCTTGAGAGGCAGAGGATGAGACATTACTGCTTTTCCTACCCTCTTGGACCAACCTGCAGATAGAACGGCATTTGTTGAGCCAAACCCTATTCGAGTCAAAGTAGCAGAATCAATCTCATTATTATCAGCTTCATGATTTTGAGGCAAATTAAGCATCTGGTAGATTGAGCTTGACCAATAATGCATACTCTAATTTTTTTTTTTTGGTCTATGTGGTCTCATGGTTCAGCTTTCAAGTGGGTTGTTATTGATCTCCAGCTAGTGGCTGAAACTGAGTCTCTTGCCTCTTGGTCTTTCAATCCATAGGAGAAAAGACCAAGGGTGTAGGTTAGCTTGGGTCACGAGCAAATCCATTTAATTAATATGACTTCTATGCAGTTATTTTCGGAGAAATCTTGTTTTGTTTTTCCCTGTCAAAATGGACAACAAAATTATGAAAATACATCACCCTCAAGGGTAGAGGGCAGCCATTTAGGTATTACAATTAAATAGCTCCACATACAACTATGAACTATCACACAGAATTGTGTGAGATGCAACCGCATGAGCAACCTTATTAAAGCACGGAAACATAAGCAAAAAAAGTCCTTCAAGTTATAGAATGAGAAACTCTATTTGGACTTCTCAAGTTTCTTACTTGATTTATTTCAGAAATTTGAATTTCTCAGTCCCATCACTGATAGTTTAATTTCTGTGTTTTTTTTTTGTTTCTGTCAATTCTCAAACAAACCAATAGACAGGTTTGGAGTTCATTCTTGTTATGAAATTGCTGATTTGACCAAATATTTTGCAGCGATATTTTTGTATTGTCCATACGTTGCTAATGTGGGATTCCTGCCTATATCAATATATCATATATTTTATTTTGTCTGTTAATGTAGGATTATGAATATTTATAATAAGGTTACATAAAATGAGGTTGTTTGGCACTACACTGTTGTTGGGCAATTTTTTATTGAAGGAATGTAATGCTCTTCTCAGTGATTATATCTTATGTTTGTTTGTTATATGCGACTTGTTTCATAATGTAAATGACAGAAGGTTATTAATCACATAATTTAGTTTAACTCTTGGTATCCACATTCCGCACATATATGGTATGCTAAATGACACCATGCTCTGTTGTACCAGATGATGAACATGGCTCCTCTTTTATTACCTGATTATTCATATTATGTTGGAGTTCATAGCGTAGCACTTCATGTCTACTTTTGCTTACTTGTTTTTTTTTTTCTCTATTCTACCCTTGCAGGTGGGTAAGCTGAGCTATTGCCAGCACTGTGCCCTAGAGACCTCTAGCCAGTGCACATATTGTGGTTTTTAAAAATACAGAGACTCTGCTACGAGGTGCTTCTCTGACCTATGTCTATGTCTTCATCAAAATATGATTTGTTAAGTTAAATTTAGTATCTCAGTCTCTGTAAGCCTCAAACTTCACACTCAAATTTGATTGTAGCTGTGCTGTACCCTATGAACCTTACATGGCTTTAAACTTGAGTCGGATTGCTTCCCACGAAGCTGAAAACCCTACAGACCTCTCTCTGAGGCTGGCCTTTGAGCTCCTTGAACCAAAACTAAGACCCCCATTTGCGTTAACAATCCCAACCCCACAAGAATACTTGCTGCTCAACAAGGCTATTTTGCATGGAGTTCTATGCGAAACCCATTTTGCCAAAATGCATATTAAGCACTTACATGCCATTGTCACTGATGGGTATGGCTTGTTTGTTAGTCTGATTGCTAAGGTCGTGAATGAATTGTACGCGAAACTTGTTGAACCGGTGAAAAGCCAGTTGATTTGGGTTACTAAGGAGATGATTGATGTTCAGGCTGTAGGCGTCCATGATTTGTTGGTTTGTTTTTTGAGGCAGATTGTTGGCGGGGATTTTAGTGATGGAAATTTGTGGTTGTGTTTCGAGATCGTGAGCATTTTTTTGACCAAATGGGATTGTCTGTTGGAAGTGGAACCGATGATTTTGACGAGTGGATTGTATACATATCTTCGGTTATTAGCTGATCACTATAGATTGTTACATAATCCAAAATTGGAGGCGTTAAAGCAATTGGAAATTGATTTCTGTATTAAGGTTTTAAAGGAGCAGTTTTCTGTGTGTTTAAAGATTGGGAGGGATCTTGTTCGGCTCCTACAAGATTTGGTTCATTTACCGAAATTTAGAGGTATCTGGAAAGATTTGGTATTGAATCAAGGCAATTTTAAGACTCCCGGTTTTTCTGATATTTCACAGCTCTATAACACAAGAACTTCGAGTCAGTATATTTTACTTCGGATTACGCCAGAAATGGAGACACAGTTGCGATTTTTACTTACGTATGTGAAGTTGGGGAGTCAAAAGCGTTATCAGGCATGGTTTGCTAAGAAGTTTCTATGTGAACCAAACAGAGAGACTTTGATAGTTGACATTGTTCGCTTTATATGTTGTGCACACCACCCACCAAATGAAATCATTCAATCTGATGTCATTCCAAGATGGGCTGTTGTTGGTTGGCTATTGAATCATTGCACAAAGAATTATGTCCAAGCCAATGTGAAACTAGCTCTACTTTATGATTGGCTATTCTTTGATGAAAGAGTAGACAATATAATGAACATTGAGCCTGCAATGCTATTGATGGTATACTCTATATCCAGATACATTGATGTGACTCACACGCTTCTTGAATTTTTGTTCCTTCTTGTGGACAGCTATGATGTGGAACACAAAGATAGCATGGTTAAAGGCGTGTCTTCATGTTTTAGTGTACTTGTTAAGAAAGGAGTGATTCGCTCACTTGATGTCTTGACCTCTTGTGATGCACTTTCTCCTATCTTGAAAGAGAGGCTTGGTAGGTTTTTGTCAGGTACAGAATTAGAAATTTCTAAAAGGCTGCAACAAGCTAAATTTCCCAGTCACTTTGTGAGTTTGGAAAATTCCTCTTGCATGGGAACTCCAACTCCATCACCAGAACGCCAAGGAGATAGATCTGCTATAAAATCAGCTGATACTTATGTTATGATTTCAGATTTGCAACAAGCTCATTTTCCAGGTCACTTGGTGCGCTCGGGAAATTCTTCTTGTATGGGAACTCCACCGTCACCAGAACAGCAGCCTAAATGTAGCCAAGGCGAAAGGTTTTCTACCATATCAGCTGATACTTCTGTTATGATATCAGATGATGCAGCTCCTTGGAGTACATCAGTAATGGCCAGCAATGATCAAATTCGCAGCATAGAGAATTTGGTCGAACGTCTTGGAGAAGCAACTGAGAAATCAACTCCACCAGATCTTTGTGCATTGGAAGAATTTCTGCTTTTATTCGTGAATTTTGATGGGCAAGGACCAAAGAGTGGCTTAAGTTCCCCTGATGTGTTTTCTTCTAAAATGACAAAGTTGTATGAATTGCATGGGTACAAATTATTTGCTCCTCTTGAATTTGGTCAAGATAATCTAGAATATGATGATGAAGTAGGGTCTCCCACAGCCTCAATTACTCGTATTTTTATTTTTTCTCAGCATCAAAATATGCTAGAGATGCTTCTATCCTGGTCAAGGAATGGTTTTCCAGTGGGAGCACGATTGTTATCTTATGCATCAAGACTAGCTTATGAGGCTCGCATGGTGGGTTGTGTTGGAGATATCATGGTTGACAATTATTCTGTTGCTTCAAGTGATTCAGGCATGCGTCTGTTGCAATCTCATGTTAATGGGTACTTTCGTTTTTTGAATGGCAGAACTAAATATCATGAAACCATTGAATCTAGTTCTAGAGTGGAAAAGGAGTTAGCTTCAAAGTTGGTGGATAATGCCTTTGCTGCTTACAAGTGTTTCCTCATGTATTCAAGCACTGCCTTGTTTAAAGGGGCTGAAAAGTCTCTGTTGAAGCTCCTGTTTTCTGACATATCGTCCTGTTCTGATTGGGAGAGTAAAAGATTAAAATGCATATTTTGTTGTGTCTATCGTCATTTTTCTGATTTATGCATTGGTGAGGAAGACATCATGAAGCTACTTCTGGGTCGGTTAGATCATTCTGCTCTTGTTAATATGCAGATGGAAATTGGCTTGAAAAATTTCTCCATTTTTGGCGAGAACACTGAAACCATTTTTCACTTAATTAAGAGCTCTCTTAATTGGGGTTGTGCGGAACAACATAAATTCTGGGGTTTGATTAGATCAGAGCTATCAGGTTCCAAGGTTCAAGTGGAGAAGGTAATTTTAGAGTTTTTCTATTTGAACAAACTAGATGAAAATGTAAGTGCCATTGCGGTTGAAGGTCTTCTGGTGCTCTGTAATTGTTGTCCACCCACACCTGAACTTGTTGCGGCTATTATGGTATTACCTAACAATGTGTTTCAGGATTTTGCTCCGGCTGTCCTGACTAAATGGGTAGTCTCTAATGCCTCGATGCTATTTGATAGCTTAGCTAAATTTTCAGAGAAAGTTGACAGCAAGAATGGGAATCTTGTTCTTCATGATTCAGCAGAAATAATGATAAACCGTTCTGCCATTTCGTGGTTATTGAATTATTTTAATTCACATGGGAGTGGCACTGATATTTCTAGCAACTTCTCCATAGGCATTCTGTGCAAGAAAGCAATGTGATAGTATGATGGATATTACATACCAACTAGCTTGTAGTCTAGTGGTATTTCTCTTCCCTTTGGTGGAAGAAGTCCCCAGTTCAAATCCCCCCACCCCTTGATCAAAAGAAAAAAAAAATGATATAGCCTTTCACTTAGAAGGTAAGCTGTTGAGGCTACTTACTATCTCTCTGATTTAGTGTATGATTTGATCTTGCGTGTGATCTATTTCTACATATGGTTTGTTATCAACATGTTAAGACTCTTGGTGAATGATCACAAGTGTCTGAAGTTCTAAACAGATTCATAAAGAGAAATATTGATGTTTTAGATCAAAACACACAACACACACATGTGACTCACATGTGTGTTGTGTGTTTTGATCTAAAAGTTGAAAAAATTAATTCTGCCTTATTGACGAGCCTTTTTTTTCTTTTCTTTTGTCTTTTGGAAGGAATTAAAACTCGAGTCTTAGGAATTAAATTTTAGTTTATTGTTGTTTTGATGTTTATAGTGGTTCCACTACTTTTTGACAAGATTTGCAATCAATCAAGGAATGTTTGTTTGACATGTGCCGTTATAAAAGTTCATTATTTTCTTTTAGCATATTTATTTTATCATTGTTTCTTTATTTTTCGGGTCTATGTTCATAGCTGTACTGTTTGTCTTCAAAGGGCATTTCTTCTGAAAGTGGACCTACAGTCTGCAGATAGGAATGATGAATTCAAAATAATTGACTGGGAATTATTACCAACTGGTCCATGAAAAGTGCTAATTGGTTTGCATGTTCTCTGATGATTTCACCAACTGGTCCGTTCTTACTGTATATCTACTTTTGTAACCTTGGTGGTGCTTTTCTTTAGGTACTCTCTTGAAATATACTGTAAGGTTCATGTGGAAACGTACTCTTAATCCATTAAACTCAGTTTTAGGACAGTTGCACCATAGGTTGGCTGGGTTTTTAAAATGCTCTGTGGAATGTGACAGTTCCGACCTCCTATTAACACTAATTAAAAAACCTCCTATTGGATTGCCATAGGTTATGTTTCACTTGGATGAGAGAAAATGGTATAAAATGCCTGAAATTGTAAGCATGTGGCATTATGATATCCAAACAAAGCTGAAAGGAAGGTTCAAACCCTTGAAAAATTTCATCTATTTACCTTGCTTTTATGATTCTGCTTATTTTACAACCATTGGACACTGAAAGTAGCACATTAAATCATGGTCTTTACTAAGAGTAATCTTAGTTATGATGAGCAATGTCATTATAAGGTAATAATAGGATGATTATTGGCCTTTTGATTTGTGGTAATGGTAGTATATGCTATGCAGCCACGCATAAAAATAAGTGGATGGTTGTCTGGTAAATTTTTCTGTGCAGAAATTGCTGCTTACCTGGTCCAGAGTTATTCTACTTTGGTGCAGGAAGATGTATCCTGGCAGAATCATTAGGCATTTCACTTTCATGTTTGGCAACAATTACTAGTCTTATTACCAGTCTATTGCCTCATTGAATTTCGATATGATCTGTCCATTCTTCTCATTTTCTCTCTTTTCTTTTTCTTTTTTTTTTTAAAGGAAAAAAAAAAACGTCTCACATTCTGATGAATAAAACAGAGCAGCAATTCTATTGATAGGATTTATAAGTCCCAATGATCTGAAATTTTAGTGACTTCGACTTTTATATTTACTTTAAATCTGGAAATTTTGTGTGAAGTTAAATGGTTAAATTATGGTGATTCTCGAAAGTTAAGTGCTCAGTGCTGAGTTTTTCTGACAGCTTTTGGTAACTAAGATTAGTGACATAGAAATCATAGAAAACTATCTTAAAATGACTTAAAGATTTTTGAGTACATGCCCCGGTACCTACACTTCAGTTCGGGGAATTTTCTTATTCACCGGTTTAACAATTAAGTAGAATAAAATTATTAGTTTTGAACAAGTATTGAGAGAAGATTGCTTTATGGTATTACAGAAAGAAAATTACGAGGGCCTGCTTTCGTGGAGTGAGGTAAATAGGAACTAAAAGAGAACTTTAAATTTTCATGAGTAAACATGTCCTATAATCTGAACTTTAAAAGTTGTATGCTTGTGCTCTTATTTCAATTGTGTTCTAATAAAACTGTGGTGAGTGGTGACTCTTTCTTGGCATGAAATGATCCCGTTCACCGGGTGAATGTGAACCTCGGCCACAGGGGTTTGTGTGGGCCCCCATCTACTGGGTAATAACGTGGACTATACAATAAGAATTTCTATGCTCCGGCTCTCCCCATTTTCAGTTGTGAATGGGGGCATGTGCATGTGTTTTGATGTGGCCTTTCCCCTATCAGTTGTGAATAGGGCAAGGGCATGTGTCAATGTGAAGTGTGGTTATAAGAATGCAGTATGATCAGTATGATTTTTGAGGCACCCTAGAGGTGGGTGTTGCCTCTTCACTTCATCCCTCACCCTGCTTTGATTCTCATGAGGCTGCACTTTGCGATATTCCTCCAACAGGTTTAAAGCCAGCTGTTAGCATATGATGGATTAGCCACTTCTGAGATTGTAGTTAGGCAGAGTTTCGCTAGTTAAAGCAATGGTCTGTATGTATGCGCAAAGAACCGCAGACTATAGAAATATGCAGTCACGCAACTGCACATCATGCAACGTCAACCCAATCATTGTCCTATGGACACTCATCATTATCTCTGAACGCCCACATCTTAATGGAGACCTTGCACATTATGGCCTAAATAATTTTATTTTTATTTTTTTTGTCGAGGCAAATTCGTCATCGTGTGACTCGCCACAGGACAAAGTCTAAGAGGGAGGAATAGGTGGTTGGCTGCTGTGTCGCCGGAAGGGTCTTATCCCACAAATGTACACCATGTTTTGTAGTTGGCGCAGGGTTTGTTGCGATAAAGGCCCCCCTCCCCACCCGTCCCCTGTAAAAGTTTGATTCGAAGTGGATGACCACCTAGATTAGAATGAGGATTCAATATTCCGTGATAGTTATCAGGGCAAGCTACCCCTGCCATCTGACCACCCTGCTACCCGCGGATGGAGATAGATTGTTATAAAGGATGAGTCTTTTGGTTATAAGTTATAATTGACACTCCACGAAGTAACCCCAAAGACTGGTTCAACTAGGAAACCGGTATGGCACCCACCGCAAACCAGCAGTTGTCACATGCTGTCGAGATTTTCTACGGTCATTGCGGAGAATTCTTAGATTTTGGAACTGCAAAAGCCAAACTGGACAAGAATGTATAGTTGATGGTTTACCCTGGACCGAAAGAGAGTGGGATGACCAAGAAGCTGAGTGAGATTCTTGAGAACAAGTGGAAACTAGGGATTGATCAGATTAATTTGAATGTTTATGACCCTCCCCCTAATAATTAGTCCTTTGCATAGGGTTTTCTACATGTTTATGATCCAACACCGAATAATGGTCCTTCGCAAATAGGGTCTTCCAATTAACCTGCCAAAGATAACAACCAGGACAGAGGTATTTTGCCTCCCAAAATCCCAATTCCCAAGAACTCAATGGGCAACGAAGAGGTCTAGAGATTCGTAAAGGCCAAAGAAAACTTTCAAGGGGCCTAAAAAAGGTTCAGAAACAGATTTTACCAAAAGAGATTTCTTATTTCATCAAGTCATAAAGGTTAATTTCTCATCTGAAGTAAAAGGCAAATGGTAAAGCATCAGATTTACCCAAAGAAGTTAAAGGCACAAGAATCAAGCCAGTATTCTATCAGCAAAGCAAAATGGCCTACCCACAAGTAAAGTTTTAGAAGGTGTACTTGGCTAAATATAGATCACGATGACACATCAGTTTCAACAGCTTCAACTGGATGACTGCCCTTGGCAAAAACCAGAAAAAACTACTCGCAGTATCTTATATTGACACTGATTAGTAACTGATCAACAGTCGCCAGGTTTACATTCAGTTACTGAAGTCGAGTTACAAAAACACTAATCGAAAATAAAAGTTACAAAAACATCATGCTATTGAATAGTATCATCAACAGTATCTGCATATTTTTCCACCAGAGGCATTTGAATATATATGCATTCATCTAACTCCTACCAATGTGCTACTGTCTTTGGAACCAGGATGCATCCAATTCAATCCTCACTGCCCAGCTAATGTCAGTGTTGGCAAAACTAATCTTCCCGATACTCTGGATTCTCTTTCAATATCACGAACCCTTCAAGGATGGGAGAAAGAGGGATATACCTGTATAACAGCAATTGTTAGCATTGAGTGGATCAAGAAGCAAAAATATCAAACAGAAGTAACTTAATAAGGAATAATTCCATACTTCTCAGTCGCCAATTCTGCTCTATCACCAGCAGCCAGGAGAACTGGTGTTGAGTGGGTCTGGAAGCCAGTAATTGTTTTGGGACGACCAGCCTGGCCAACAACATCCACGGCTTGGCCGACCCGAACAGGGACAGACAGTGGTTTTAGATTCTCGTCTACAGTTAGCAACATTCTCGGCTACCACAAAAAACAATTTGATAATGAGAAATAGTGAAATAGTGATCTAATTATCAGCAAAAGGCAGCATGTAAAACTAAGTTATCAAACACTAACCTGCATTGCCAATATCAGAAAGTAGAGGACATAATGATACTTCCCCAAAATGATGGCTTTCATATCAAGACATGCATGCAGCATGGTTATGATTCCACCAAGTGCCGCTCTGTAACCAGAAAGATAATATACAGAAATTAGACTGAAACAAGTAAGCCAGCACTGATGAAAGGACCATCTGATTGAACATGTTTAACATGTTCCACGACAGGGTTACTTACGGTGATAACAAGAAGCGGTCAGAATGATATGGATTTAGAGTTAATAAACCCTTTCCTAAATGAACAAGACCTTGAGCAATTCGCACCTGCATCAGTGCCAAAGAAAAAAAAATTAACTCTAAACAACCCTATGGAAAATGAAAGAACAAAAGATAGAAAGCACAAGACATATTACACAGAAGAGAAGGCTGGCATCCTTGTAGTAATAACTTGAAAGATTGCGAAGCATGGCAGCTATTCTGGCATTGTTGGTTCCTGCCCCTATCACACCCAAGGAAATTACTGCAGCCTGAAGCATCCAAATGAAGATATTAGACTTAATTTTCAAGTGATAGAATTATGTCAATAAGAGGAAAGTAAAGCTTTCTGTAATATCTTACCATTGCTACTTCTGAATCTGTATCATGGCTAAGTCTGCTTAATGTGTCCATAACAGTGACCTGGTCAAAACACCCATTTAACAAAATAGTGAACAGATGACGAAGTTATTGAAAGAGGTACCAATAATCCTATCCCTCTTTCAGAATCTGCACTATTACCAGAAGCCTAGTTATAGAAATGTTCTCACTAGCTATCATACTGCAATAAAACGGTAAAGCTGCTCTGAGCAAATTACTGCCACATGTCTGCTCAAAACTTACAAATGCTTATAATTTCAACGGCAGTTGAATAGGCACAATACTCAAGATAAAAGAATTTCCTTTGAAGGCTTACAGCTTTCTCCAAAACGAGTGGAGAATTACAAATTTGATAATTAGTAATAGAGTTGAAGCCAAGAACTCACACAATGTGTGAATTCCTTGAATCAACTTCTAAAACAACCTCAATCATATACAGCAAAGATGGTGAGCTTGACCTAACAGATTAATACCTTTGGATTTGATATGCAAAGGAGACCAAGAGCCAAAGGAACTGCCCGACGGATATTTTGTTCTCCATACTGTAAAAGATGCTCTAATGAACGAATAGCCATTTCAAGTCCCAACTCTTCAGCCATTGCTATCATCGCAATACCGAGCACAGCAGGTCCCTGGTGTGTTTCACCCTTCTCAAGATGTTGCGAACAGTGGCCGAGAAGGTTTTGAACCTGCATGAAATAAAAGCTCGCTACTTCATATATATGACAAGGGAACTTAAATGAGGAGTAGGTCTTAAAGTATTACCTTGAGAACATTTCCTGTTCCCGCATAAGCACAAGAAAGCAGAGTCATATCGCAATGTTTTCTGATTTTTTCATGAAATGTCTTTGAAACTTCAGCAGTGGCCTCAACACTTTCCTGTGAGGCAAAAGTGACTTGCCATTAGAGTTCTAAAACATTAAAAGGGCTTCTTTGGCACCAACAAATGGTTAATACATGCAAGCTTTGACTACACAATATATACTAAATGAACTTGATTTTGCATGAAGAGAAAGAATAAGCAATAATATAGACAGAAAGTACAGCAGTAGTAATGGATTCCCCCTTGAGAAAAAGTATACCTGCTTCCCAAGGTACAGAAGACCTAAGCTGAGGGGTATTAGGCGAGCAAGGGGCTCCCCCAACTCAGCATCACTTCGGTCCATTAGTGCAAATATGATTGCCTGAGCGACCTCTTCATTGCAAGAACCAACGTATATCAACCCCAAGGAGATTGCAGCGAATGTGATAACATCAAGGGGAGCTTTTGCGTCATTAAGTATAGGAGTCAGCTTACTACGTATCTGGCACAAAGATAAGTTGGGTTTCAATGGAAATAAGCATACTACAGAAGTTCAAGAAACTCTAACCAAACTAGCAAACTTCAGCTTACATGCCACCAAAAATAATAATTTAAATGATCAAACACCAGGAGCAGCAGTGTTTAAAAAACAGTGAAGGTCCGACTGTAACTCTACTTATGTGATTCTTGAGCCAAGAATGATATAAAAACTAGGTTATGTTCACTTTACAAGAAAACAGTTGCTGTGGCCTACCGGATCTATCAAGAGGCAAAAAGAAAATCACTTTACCTGCTCATTCTCAGCACCAGCATATGCAATCCCTAGACCCATTATTGCACCAATTCGGATAGAGGGATCTTCTTTGTCAATGTATTCGCCCAGAAGTGCCAGTGCCTGAGAAAGAGATTACGTAGGATAAAATTCTAAAAAAAAAAAAGATTTAGAGATGCATGTAGAGATGGAAAGGTTGAGGCAAGGCACTTACTGGATCACAATCATTTTTTATACTGCAGTTGACAATCCCAACCCCTAACAACGCACCGGCAATAACATGGTTGTCATTGCTGTGGAAGTACTTGTCAATTTGGGCAAGTCCAGAGTCAACATCCCACAGTAGTATTGCACCCTGTCATAAAGAATACCATACAAAACTTCAAAATCACAGTTTAAAATTTAACTGGAAAATATCAATGCTATGAAAGAAATGCACACCAGACTTGCTGCAGCACTGGTCTTCCCATGCTCCTTATTCTTGAAAAGCCAGTTTCCTGATGCACCACCACTTGAGGCATCTGATGGGACTGTCATCAACTTATCCTGCAGGAAAATTAATAATGCATGTCAATAAAATCCAAAATTCAACAACATTTCACAGGAAAATCAATTCTGAATAATTTTACCTGCCCAAAGCCAGCATTCACAAATGCATTAACAAATGTAGCAGCTAAGTTCTGTCTGGCTGAATCAACACTAGCACCAGCACTCGCCCGGCCATCAAGTAAGTGTGCCTTAACAAAAATATCAACAAAATTATGGTGATAAGAGAAGGGATCTAGTGAGGGACAGTGCAAGCATCATATTTAGAAAATTACACACCTGAAATATAAAGAACAGTTTTTCTGAATTTCCAACACCAAATAGCCATACAACAGACAGATTTAACCCCAAAAATTAGAAAGGATTCAACGAAAAGGCCAACAAATATTGTGAAGATCAGATTAGGGCACTATATCTAATGAAAAAACAATGCAAGCCATATTTAAAAAATTACACACCTAAAATAAAAGGAACAAGTTATACCGAGTTAAATTTCTGATGCCAAATAGCAATGCATGCAACATGCAGATTTTTTCCCAAAAATAAGAAAGGCATTCCAACCACTAATTGACATAGTCAAGGATACCTAGAATGCAAACAATTAATTAACAAGCTAATAACTCTAAATACCATGGTATCATTAACGGCCAACAAGATATAGAAATAAACGCATGCTCTCTCTCTCTCTAACTCAATCCTAGAAGATAAAAGTGTTCATCAAACCTTTAAAACCATTCCTGGACATGAAGGGCAAGAAAACCCATAATTAATCAATAATATGTTTACCAGAAATGACAAGGACGTAAGTTAAAACCAACACCAACCGCTGTGAGCAAAATGCTTATGAGTCAACTTTTAGCACATTGAATGCAGTAAATCCTTAAAACATCTTTTGCAACCAACACTATAAAATATCAATGTATGATAGTACAATATATTTTGACATCAGTGAAGTTTAAAATATGCATAAGTGTCAGATCTATGTCATGAAATAAAAAGTTCAAAACCTTATATATGTCCTCTGGAGTTTTGGCCTCCATGACCTCAATATCACGAGCAAGGGTAAGATAACCTTCACTGAGTTTAGCATTATTGATAATGTCCTGCAATGCTTCTCTTTCTTCGTCTTCTGCAACCATCTCATCATTAAGCTCAAAATTACTACCCTGTAAAGGCCAACAGGTATCAGTAAGAAAACAAGCATCTTAAAGTATTTTCAAAGCATCCGAAACACACTGTAAGATACTAATGTCAAATTCACTCCTTTCAGGCAGAGCAAATAAAATATTTTCAAAGCACCTAATGCCTCCCACTTCATCAAGGGTGCCTAAGCATATGCCTCTTCACTTATGATAACAAGACAGCTAACCCACTTCCTCCCAGTGGATGTGTGTGTGTGTGTGTGTGTGTGTGTGTGTGTGTGTGTGTGTGTGTGTGAGAGAGAGAGAGAGAGAGAGAGAGAGAGGAGAAACAAGAAGAAACACTTTACAAATATAAATTCCAAGACTTACATGTCGGGCAAGGATGTAACAGAATTGCTTTTTATGCAGCAGATCATCACAAGATGTAAAGACTTGCTTTACATACTGCAAACGCACTCAAAATTGTTAGGACCAAATCATACATGAAATTAGATGTGGAATATTGTCATAAAAGAATCTTCTCTCAATGTCCCTTGTCAATTAGAATTTACAAAACTCGTGTTGTATTTCCTAATTAATAAAAAGGCACAAACCTCTTTATTGTCAAGAAAAAGGGCTATCTGAAGTGCATTTGGATATTCTTCAAATTTCAGATATATCATGAATGCAATATCCAAAACTAACATATCATCTGGTCCAGGAAGGTATCTGCAGTATGTCAAGATACAAAGAGAATGTCAACACAGGGACTCATTCACAATGGCACCTTTCAGCAGTTTTCATATATCAAAGAAGTAATTTGATGAGTTGGTGAAGCAACTGATACACAAAATTGTCCGACTAAAACTGGAAAAAGCAAATTTGGCATATTATTTTTCCACAAAACATGCCCGATGTGGCAAAAATTCCTTCATCAAGGACCAGTCTGCTTACCTTGCTGAACTGGTGAGGTAAAGACAAGTCCTCTTAAAATTTGTCTTATCAACATGCTCAACTAACAGATCAAGGTCTTCAACCTGGCATTGGAAAAACTATCAGTCCCAAGAATAAAGGGGTTGGCTAGCAAAGAATGAATGTTGACAAATTAATATTTGATTTTACCTCCATTAAAAGGTCAACAGCTTCTGGTTCGGCATTGTGCTGCATTGCATAAAGAATTGATTAGAAGCAAAACGTATACATTTCCCTATGGAAAACTGATTTACAGATATTTCCATCTTCCAAATAGAGAAGTCCTGCTTTTTAATTCTATCAATCCAAATGCCATCAAATGGCTTGAAATGCATAAGAGCAGAGTTGTATTTAACTTTTATTTGTAAACAATTTTGTGATTCAATGAAGCTGTGTGAGTAAGTAGTGCTCCAATAAACTATTTTTGGCACATCATCTTACACCGATTCAAGCTTTTGATTGCAAATGGAATGGCTAATACAAGCTAAAACACTATTTATAAGACAAGCGGAGCCTGATTTTGTATTTACAGCCTAATTTCAGACACATTTGATTTTAAAAAAAAAACACAAACTTGTTATTGATCTTACCCTCATGTGAAAAGCAACAATTTGTTGTACTAGTTCCATTAGATCATCAAAAGGGGTCTCATCACTCTGTAACTGAAAAGGCAAGTTAGAACCAATCCTTAAGAAATCATATACATAATAGCATGAAACATAAGAGTTTCTCGTCTTAATTATTAATACACATGTTACAAAACAAATTAACTATAACACTGATGGAAAAATAAAAGAACATACATCATAGTACGTCATGAATGTCCAAGAAAACAGTACATCATAAATGTCCATGAAAACAAATGCATGTAGTTTGAGTGATTCATGATACTGTTATCATGATAAGGTGCACATGGGGAAGGGTCGACAGACTAGCAATTGAGTATGTCATAAATGTCCACGAAAACAAATGCATGTATTTTGAGTGATACATGATACTGTTATCATGATAAGGTGCACATGGGGAAGGGTCGAAAGACTAGAAAAAGACACTAGAATTCTAAAGGCAATTTTGACCCAATACCATTGAAAGAACTTGCAGAATAATATATTTAAATGTGTACTGATGTCTTGAATTTTAGAAGTACACAAAAGACGAATGATTGAGGTACTGAAAATTTTTCTTGCAACCTTAATTCACATTTCCAACAAAAAAAAAGTTAATACAACACGTGCAAAGAATAGATATCACACCTGCCGCTTGGCATATTCTTGAGCAATTTCTCCAGCTAAGTTCCTGATTCCAAGAAAGTCAACAGTAGTGAGGATAAGATATATTTTTATTATTGTCTTGTACCCAGCTGAAGGAACTTTTAAAACCACACAAGAACCTAACAAGATTTTAAATGATGGTACTATCACACCACAAATTTCCACTAGAGACTATGCAATCATTATGTTAGAAATTAGAAGATTCTAACCTGACATATTCATGGCCCCATGAACCAATATCACCGTCTGAACCCAACAATCTAAACTTTAAGCTTTCCTGAAAGAGGTGGACATATAAAAGACATAAATACACAGCCTTTGAATACAACAAAAAAGGTAAACCAGAATTGAAATGGACGAAAAGATCATGCATAGAAACCAAACCAATCAGCAAAGAGAACATATTTGACATCCTAAAATAATCAGGCATACCCGTTCTCCTTCAGCAGACATGGTGAGTGCCAAAACTGACAATATATCTGCGAGGTATTTCTGCACGCAATATACAGAAGATTATTTAAACAAGAGAAAATAATACTAAAGTGGACAAGGCACCGACAGATAAAATATACCTTCAAATCCGAATCACTCATTGTATCATAATATGCTTTTAGAGTTCCATAATGCGGGCGAAGATATTTTAAGGGCTTTGGAACTGAGGTCATGGAACTAGTTGAGGTACGAATTTCCTGCCTACAAGATGAAATTCGATGTCATGTCAAGCCACACAATATGATACGAACCGTATAAGCAAAGATTGGTGCTGACAAGTTTATATTAGTTTAGGTAGTCAGAAGCGTCAGACCAAGCCAGATGCAGCTGTAAGGTCACACACTATGAAGAGCCAACTGCTAAGTGAAAAAAGATAACACACCAACCACTTTGATATTGACTACAGATAGCATAGAATTATCGGATGTAAATCTAATTCCCAAATCAAAAACTTAAACAAACAATTGTGTCAGAGGAAGCTAGAGCTTCCTGAGTTCTATACTCTTAAGGCTTGGAGGAAGGGCAGGTTCAACATTATCCAAGCCATGACAAAACCATTTCCCACCAAGGAAGCTTCTACATGTACATCCTATAGTTTCATACTTATTGGTGACTACCAATGCCTCTCTATAGACTCCTTCAGAACAAAGTTGCCACAAATTGACCTCTTATGACATTTGCATAACATAGAAGTCTTAAACGTGATATTTCTTTGTTTCGTTCAATGGCTCTGTAACTAATTAAAAGTCAAAACCACCCATGTGAAAATAGCATTTATACTTGAAGCTTCCCATTTGAAGTGTGTATCAAGTAAATTTTTCTTTTTCTACTCCAATAAATTGGTTTACCAAGAATTGAGGGAAGTAAATTGCAACCCAAAAGAAAGTATAGCACATAAGTTGCATAGACAGCCATCGAAGCTTATAAGCTAGCACTACAACGACAGGAAGATACAAGTTAAACTTACATTAAAAACTTCTAGACCCTAAATTACTAAACTTTAGGGGCAAAAAAAAAAGGCTATAGCATACCTCATACTCTCAAGAGCAACCCTCTGCAACCCAGCATCAGGATCTTGAACCCTCTCCACATACAACTCCAATTGTTGCTTCAACGCCAAATCTTCGTCCGACTGCAATCACACAGATGCAGCTCAGATAAAAGAAACAAGCTCAATGAAACTACCAGTCACTGGTGATCAATTCAAAATCCGAACCCATCACAGCTACTTAACCAATGTAGCTCGATTCCTCAGATACACATGAACAAAAACAAAACATTTAAACTCGATTTTTTTATTTAAACAATACTAATTTTGATCAAACGAAAAATAGACATGAACAACCCCTAAATACAACAGGGTTGGTAAACGATTTTCTCAGGAACTAAAAGAGGCGGGGAACAAAACCCTAAGTCCTGGAATTGCTTACCAAATCCTCGTCCTTCTTGTCATCTTTCTTTTTGGGATCCTTTGGGGGCACTTTGCCGGCCTCGTCCTGCTTGCCGCTGCCGCTTGCGCTGTTTGGATCTTGTGATGCCATGCTTGAAGCTTGTATTTTCTTCTCTCTACTTTCCTCTTGCACAAGAAAGTTGAGAAGAGCTACTGTCTTTCGCTGCTGGTTTAGATTTTATATAGAGAGTCGGGCCTAAAGCCAGACCGGTTAAGAATTAAGTTGGAATACGAACTCTTTTTTCCAGTGGGCCTCGACAAGCATTACACACCTAGCCCATTGAGGTCCAAAATAACAACATGTACCATTTAGGATGAATTCGAAGAATTCGGATACTGGTTGTGATTAAAAGTGACGTTTATGTACTATGTACATAATGGAGGTAAAGTTCATGTAACATTTGTGATAAAAACCCTTTATTTGTTTAACAAATTATAAATAAGGTCACTTTTGTGACCTTAATTTTTTAAGCCATCCTATACAGTAGAACCTCTTTAAATTAATAGCTTTGGGACCACCTAAATTCTATTAATTTAGCGATATATTAATTTATCGATAAATTAATAATTATTAATTTACAAAGATATTTTTAGTTTTTAACTTAACAGTAAACATATTATATTTATTCATTTAACAAGGTTCGATGAATTTGATTTATCACATCAAGTGACAAGTTAAGATTCAAAGTACTATAAAATTCAAAGTACTACAATCTTTATATTTAATCAATTAAGAGTTCATTGAATTATAATTAGTAAAAAGATCCAATCTATTCAACTTATTTAAAACGTACAAGTGCATACAGTGTATATTGAATCAAAGCAAACACTATTTAACCCAACACAATCTAAAGTGCATTCTAAAAATGAAGTTGAAGTTGATGATGATACACAACCTTTGGGACCAGTGTCACGCAAGGAAGCACTCAAAGCATCAATGACACTCAAAAACTTCTTGTTGCAATACGAGAAAGCAATCCCATGACCTTTGGGCGCATAACAAACAATTAAAGATGAGATTCAACTAGATTTGAAGTTAAAGAAAAAGACAAGCTACTATGTATTCATATTTTGAGAAAACTACATGATCAATTTACTATGTACTTTTTAGCTAATTATTAATTTATAAAATATTTGGGACCTATAATATACAAAGGAAATATTTAAAATGTATTATCTTATAATTTTATCGAGATTATTAATTTAACACGTTGGCCCCGAGTCAGGACTGAACAATTTTATTATTTAATCGAGATTATTAATTTATCGAGTATTAATTTAAAGAGGTTCTACTGTATTTTGTTTTCTCATAATGTCAGTGGCTCTTTGGTTCAAACAGTAGCTTTTAGGTTTGGGTTAATAGCTTTTAGGTTCAGAGGTACTAATTTTTTTGTTCGAGGCAGTAGCTTTTTTTGTTCGGATGGTCTTATGAGAGATAAAAATATTGAGTAGCCTAAAAAAAATATATTAAATTTAGTTTACCCCTCTGAACTTTACACTAAACATCATGTTAGTCCCTGCACTTCTAATTTCATCAGAAACACCCTTATACTCTTCAATTTAATCAGTTTAGTCCCTCCGTCAGTCAATCCGTTAACTTTGACAGTTAAATGATGACGTGGCATGAGTGGGCCCCATTCTTGGCTGACTTGGCAGTGACGTGGCATGCCCATTCATCAACCAAAGCTGACTGGGCATGCCACGTCACTGACGGAGGGACTAAACTGATTAAATTGAAGAGTATAGGGGTGTTTCTGATGAAATTAGAAGTGCAGGGACTAACATGATGTTTGATGTAAAGTTCAGGAGGGTAAACTAAATTTAATAATTTTCAAAAATACCATTTTACATATAAATCATGTGCTATACTAAGAAAAATTTTCTCAATTTGCACAATTGACAAAAATAAGCGAAACTCCGATTTCGATAGACAATGTGTTGCCAAAGTCAATTTGCTTTGTTTAATCATAGAATCTAAAAGAGCAAAAATTCTGTAATGCACCCGATGTATGGGTGCTCCATGTTTTGTGACAAAATATTAGCCATAGATATGATCTAAGAGTTAAAAATTCATGACTTGTTACTTGAATAGTAAGTACTAATCATATTATTAAATTAAAAAAAATTCATTTATAATGATGGGGAAAAGAAAAATAAAAAAGCCACAATCAATTTGTAAAATTAAATCCGAGTTAAGCTAAACTATTTCAAATGAGAAAAAAAAAACGGTTGAACTCGATCAATGCAGAAGACGAAATATCATCGCTTAACGACCGGGTGGTCAAACTTTATCATAGTTGGCCAAATTTTGGCATGGTAGCAATAACCGATAATCTGATGATATTAATCAGGCTTGATCGATCTAATCATTAATCTAGATATCGCTTCCTCATAGGGATCAACATAAATAAACATTTACATATATATATAAAAAAAATTTGTCCAACTTATTTTTGCCTTCTAGATCACTTGTTTTTTCATAAACCGTAAATATCATCGATTAACGATAGAGCAGTCAAATTTTATCATAATCGGCCAAATTTTGGTAAGGTTGCAATAACCGATAATCTGATGATATTTATCAAGCTCGATTGATCTAATTGTTAATCTAAATATCACTTCCTCATAGGGATCAACACAAATAAACCTTTATATATATATATATATATATATATATAATTGTCCAACTTATTTTTGCTTTCTAGATCACATGTTTTTCTATAAACCCTAAATATCATCGCTTAACGATCGGGTGGTTAAACTTTATCATATTTGGCCAAATTTTAGCTTGGTAGAAATAACCGATAATCTGACGATATTTATCAACTTCGATCGATCTAATCGTTAATCTAGATATCACTTCTTCATATGGATCAACATAAAGAAGCCTATATTTTTTTTTTAAAGGAAAGAAATTACTGGAACTAATTTGATTAAAAGTTATGAAACTAGGACAAAAATGGAACAAAGCGAAAATTAGGAATTTTTAGTTGTATTTTTTTCTTTTTATTATTTTGAGTTTAAATATGAGATATTAATTATATATATATATATATATTTGGTTACAATTAATTATATTTTTTAATCAAATATTATATTTTTGGTTTAACCTGTTAATCACTTATCCCTTATTTCCAATTTTAAATTTAAATATAAGTCATGTACAAAGCATACTAAAACATGATGTATTGCTGTACCTGGAGCACTAAAGTCGCTCTCCCAAAAGTAAATTCTCTTACATTTCTTCAAACTTAAAAAAAAAAAAAAAAAGTAAACACTCGTAGCGACGAATTGGTCGTCGCTACAAGAGGCTGCTAACTGTTTTTTTATTTTGTTTATTATAATTTGATGAAATAGTTAAAAAAGAGACTCTTTCGGTCCTCATAAGGTCTCACGTTAAACTTCACTAAGACTCTAAAATAATTTTGAGAACTTGTACAAACCATACTTGAGAATTTCAAAGACACCATTTTTCATAGGAATCATGTGTTACAAGGAAATTTTCCTCAATTTGACACAATTGACCAAAGTAAGCGAAAACTCGATTTCGGTAAATTGTGAAAGCCAAAGCTCGTTTGCATTGTTTAATCATAGATTTTATGAGCCCCAATAACTAAATTATTTTACATTTGTTCAAAGTTAAAAAAATAAATTTTTTTTTGGATTAAATTCAGTTTACCCTCCTGAACTTTACACCAAACATCATGTTAGTCCCTGCACTTCTAATTTCATCAGAAACACCTCTATACTCTTCAATTTAATCAGTTTAGTCCCTACATCAGTGACGTGACATGCCCAATCAGCTTTGGCCGATGACTGGGCATGCCACGTCACTACTAAGTCAACCAAGAATGAGCCTCACTCATGCTACGTCATCACTTAACGGTCAAAGTTAACGGATTGACTGACGGAAAGAATAAACTGATTAAATTGAAGAGTATATGGGTGTTTCTGATGAAATTAGAAGTGCATAGACTAACATGATATTTGGTGTAAAGTTCAAGGGGATAAACTGAATTTAATCCAAAAAAAAATAAGTTCACAAAAGTAACCTTATAACTTTATGTGTAATTGGCTCTTTTCTGATTATTGAGACCCAAATTCAAAATTTTTAGTCTTTTTTCTCAATTATCTTTATTATTCTCAACAGTGCAAAGAATATTTTGGAGAGAAAAACCTAACAGCGTTGACAACGACTTGCGAGCATATCCGTGTTAAGCATAGGTTTTAGTTAACGAGGCATCGTTCCAACTGTAGTCATCTTGTCTAGATTGGATAGTTCCTATGAACTGACCACTAGATCGGCAGCGCCTCATATATTCGGTTAGCCATGTCACACAATCATGGCCATGTTGTAGGGTCTCCTCACTACATTGGACGTGACATCTATTATGGTCATCCAACATTGCCACAACCAGAGTTCTAAATTTCTGCCAATATCCCGATATATCTCTTTTTCGAGCTAGGGATATATCTTTTGGGGGTAATGTCATATCTTCTCCTATTTTTTCGAAATATCCTCGACATTTCAAGATGTCCCCGATATTAGCGATATTTACCGATATATCTACAAAAATTCCGATATATCTGTCGAATTTGAGGGATATATCGACTAATTTAAAGAAATTTCATAAATTTATAACAAATAAGAGATATCATGAAGATTTAGGTAAAAGAATAGTTGTAATTGATTGATTTAATCCGTAATTGAATGTAATTAAGCAAATTTTCATTTATTCATTCATTGGATTTTAATTAACAAAAAGTAATAAAGTTTTACAATCATTCACGTACATTAGTATTGCTCCTTCAAAGCTCACGGGTATTACATTAGTATTGTGACTTTAGATTACTGTTTTGGTCACTAGTCACTCAAGAGTGATACAACTTTGAACACTACCTTCATGTTGCACATACCTCACTTCACAAGTATATAGTTCATGTCTTTTCACCCCATATATAGTGCTAGTTTTCCTTGGTTACATTGCATTACTAAGTAGATTTTGGATCTTCAAATCCCTTGGGTACGACAACCCTCGGTTCTTAATCTATACATCCATATTTTTTACATTCGTATGAGCGCTTGCTCATATGCGAAATTATACTACAAGTCAGGTTAATGTCATAAGGAATGTGCTAATTGACTGTTATGAACAAGATTTGTCAACTCGAGTGCCTATTTGTGTGGAGCCAATCTTGAATGATGAGCCAGTCTTGAATGATGAGCCAGTTTTGGATGAGTATAATCTTCATGCATCTTACTCACCCCCTTCCAAAGACGAAATGATGAAAGCTCAAGTAAGTATCAAACATCCAAAAGCAATTGAATTTTGTTATTTAGTTGTTTACTATCATATATTCAATAACTTTAAATCCAAATTTTTTGTATAGGTAAGGGTGGACTGTAAGAATTAATGTGGACAAAACATGTTTATCTATATATGCAACAGTTTAACTCTAGTACTTGCAGAATAAGTAATCGATAAGCTAAAGGATTCTCTATTCATTATGACATATTACAATACTTAATATATATTGTATAGGATTAAGAGTATCTATTGTGTAATGGTGAAACCAAAATGTACATGATTAAGGTTTACCAGACATATAAGGATTAGGACTTAGAATCCTTTATGGGAGGTACTAAGCCCTACAATGCCTAGCTATAAAAGAGTCTTAGGTCCCTGCTCTAGCAATCACAACCACTACATTATTCTCTGTCTCATTGAGAGACTGCATACATGATTGCATAGAGGAGAAGATCTATCATGACTAATGCAAGTTAGTATGGTTTATATTTAGGTTATCTTAACACTATGCTTATATTAATTGTAACTATATTTTGTGTTCTTAGTTTGAGTACAAACTTATATTTAGTGTTTTATATTTGGTATCAGAGCCTTTTGTGCTCAATTAAGAATCAAAATTGTAAGTTTTATTTTGTTCTTACAAGGGGAATGAATTTATATTTTAAAAAAAAAACTCTTTTGTTCTATTTAGGGGTAAGAAACCAAAATATATATATGTTTGCAAATCTTTTTAATTGAGGCCAGGCCATATGTTTGTCCTAGGCCCAAATAATCGTTGTCGATATAATGACTAAATACAAAAAACCTTATGATAATTTTGCTGGACCATTCTTAAGTGTTTCGATTGTGAATGAATTTTATTTTTTTTTCCACACAAATTTTCTTTAAAACCAAATTCGATCCTTGTCAATACCCTAGTTATGTCGATTTTGTTTATTTTCTCTGGAGCTAACGTTATACTGGAGTTTTGAGGTACGCAGTTATTTTGTGCCTTCTTGATTTTGTAATATTAGGTTCAGAGAATGGTGAATTGAAGTTGCATAATTGTTATGAATGCGTTGTGTTTGAGTTTTATTATCTAGAAATTTGCAATTTTCGTGTTTATAATGAGTTTCTTTCCTGGTTATAATGCTTCTTTCTGCATTTATCTCTTGTTCTGTGTATTGTTTGAACCTTCATGATTCTCTCTTTGTATGTTTAATGCTATAAACCTAAGTCAGAGAACAAATCTAAAAACTCATTCCTTTGCTTTGACGGATAATTCAATGATATCTTCTCTGATATTTGTCTCTTCATGATTTGACATTTTAATTGATGGCATGTTTATTTACTTTGAATGAAAATGAGAATGAATCGGAATTCTCATTCCGATGGAATCATTCCTAATACCTACCCTCCATTGGTAATCAAACTCCGGATATTCATGAATGAATTTCTCTTTTTTAGTCACTTTTTCGTGGGACCCACAACCATTTCGATTCATGTGCATGTTAGTAAACATAAGAGAACTCAGGAATGGAAATCAATTCCTTCATTCCCATACCCATTCCAAGTAAGTAAACATGCCATGAATGCGAAGGTTAATTTAACGCTTCAACGTACTTTCAGTTCTTCTCTAAATTGACTAAATTAAAATTCTCATGAGAACCACTGTATTGATTTTATAATTGAAAGCAACATAGAGGCACATAGATTTTGTTTAAGTCCTTGTCCATTTCATCAATTATTATTTTGAAATGAACATGCTTAAAAGTTGATTAAGTTTTGTGCTTACTATATTAGTGCACTATGTATTTATCACATCTTAGTTCCTTTTGATTGAGGCTAGTGATGTAAAATTATGCATGAGCTGAATCTTTTTTTTTCATTTTATTAAAAATGACTAAAGTGCAATCTGCTTTTTAACTTCGCATAACCTTTATCAATTTGATACAAATTTGACTGTTGTTTTTATAACGGTTTTTCAAATTATGGGTCCTTCGATCAACTCCAGCAATTTTGTTTTACTGCCTAAATTTTCATAAATTGCTTACTTAAACATGATCAAATATGCATATAGATGTGGTTTTTGCTTTCGACTATTGTTGCTAACTAAAATTACAAGAAAAGTTTTTGCGATAAGTTCTCATTTAGCTTCTGGAAAACTTGCAAAAATTTATTTTTTTCCGTATGGATTCATATTAGCCTTCATATAGAATTATCACATGCATTAATCTATTTTTGGCACCCTTAATTTTGTGATAATCATGTCGAGAAAAATATACATATATGAATTGTTACTGGTGATGGTCGAGTTGTTTGTGTTTTTATTTGAGCTTTTATGTTTTATGATCTTGAATCTAATGATGCTTCTATTTGCATTCTCTGATTGATAAATATGTATTGTTTTGTGCATTGCTTAAGCTTTGATTAATATGTATTCTCCCCTAAATTTTATTCGAAGTTACAAACCTCTAGTTACAGAACAAATATCAACTTTTCATAAAACTCAAATAAAACACTCCAGTTTTCTTGGTCTAGGAGGAATCGGATTTTCTAGCATTAAGTGTTGTCATAGCAATCGTATCCTTAGAGAGTATGGTGATTTGTATGTGATTTGCATACAAATTAGGCCTCTAATCACTTTAGTAATGCTAATCCAAAGGCCGTTTAGTGTCTCTAATCCTTGAATTGCACCATTGTAGGGTTCACGAGCATTGGATTGATATCGGGAGCAAAGGAGTGCGTTTTGGAGCTTTAGTGGATTTCCGGCAAAAGGACGAAAAGTCAACCCGAGGACCAAAAATCAACTCGTGGTCAACCCCGACTTTAGAGCGTCAACGAGTCAATATGACGTCCCGGAAATGAGTCGCACGAGAATTCCGGAGGTTTGGTCAAAAGTCAACCTTTGGTCAATGACAATTGCCAAAAGAGTGGTGAGTAGTTTTGAGATTCGGGAGTGTCGTTCCACGGAGGATTGACGGCTCCCCAACTCTCGGTAGCGTGTGTGCGAGTGCTTTAGCTATATGGAGTGACTAGAATTAGAATAGAGTGAGTGAGTATAAACAATATGAGTAGTGTAGTGTGAAGTGTGGTGTACGCAATGGTGGAATGCCAATCAATCAAACAAGAAAATGCAAATAAACAAAGCAAGTAGAAAGTGTGCAAATATATGAAAGTGTTGGGGTTTTCGGACAAACCCCAATCCAATGCAACAAGCAATGCCTAATCAACTCAATCATGCCAATGTGTGTGTGAATCAAGCCCCGAATCCTAGCCATGTTATGGTTCTAGGACCGTGTTGCCTAAGGTATTCGAATGCCATGTTATGGGTCATTCGGACTCTCTCAATGCTATAGGGCTTAAGAGGCGAAGAGCATCTAAACTAGGGACTCAAACAAGTCACAACTCATCACATATGCTACCAATTGCCTAGGTCATGCAAGGTTACCAATCTCACACAATCTCATCAAGATAGATTAGTTAATATGCCAAAGAAGTGGTAATTCTAAAGACAAGCAACCAACACATATTGAATTAGGTAAGCACACATATTCATACAACACAAAAGCATTTTATTCATCAATCAAGCATCACAAAGTCACATTGGACTAGGGCACACAACCCTAGTCCCCAACAAAGGTAACTACTCACTAATCATCAATGTATACATCATCAATTTACAATACAAAACTCTAGACATAAGAAACATAGAGAGAAAAGTTGAGAAATGCTCAATGGGTGACTCTCTAGCTCCTCCTTAGCTTTGATGATGGATCTTGACGATTTGGTGAGGATCCCCAACTGCCCAGGTGGTGGTAGATATAGTAGACGTCGTGGTGGACAAGATTGATGAAGGATGGTGGTGGAAAGGAGGTGAGGAAGTGGTGGTTTGTGGCTGATCCGCCGCTCGTCGACCGGTCGTCGACCTGCTGTCGACCGGTCGACAGACGTGCAGAGCCTAAACTAAAGGGGAAAATGGGGGAGAGAAAGAGGAAAGGGGAAAATGGGATTTTGGGGCTGATGATGGGAATAACCTAAATCTAGAAAAGATGGCTATTTATAGGCTAGAGAGGAGGGAAATAAAGGGCTAGGATGAGGTAGGGTTTGATCCAAGGGCTATTAGGATTTAATGAAAGGTAAGGGGGTAATTTCCAAAGGAATAAAGGGGAGGAATAATCAAGGGGTGACCTCACCATATCTAGTGTGGTCCTTTGCTGATTTGGAGGCTTGTGGGGGTGAGTCACGCGGTTGACTTTTCGTTGACCTTGACTTTGACCTTCGGAGCTTGACCAAGGATTGACTTTTGATCAAACCTCCGGAATTCTCTCGTGGCCCACTTCCGGGACTTCATCTTGACTCGTTGACGCTCTCAAGTCGGGGTTGACCACGAGTTGACTTTTGGTCCTCGGGTTGACTTTTCGTCCTTTTGCCGAAAATGTCCAAAAAGCTCCAAATCGCATCCTTTCGCTCCCGATATCCGTCCGATGCTCGTTTGCCCTACAATGGTGCAAATCAAGGATTAGAGACACTAAACGGCCTTCGAATTAGTATTACTAAAGTGATTAGAGGCCCAATTTGTATGCAAATCGCATACGAATCACACCCCCACACTTAAGCTTTGCTTGTCCTCAAGCAAATAAAGAATTAACAATCCAAATCACATTTAATTTTGCCTTAACAACCATATCCTCAAAGAGAGCCCACTAAGCACATATCAAAATTAAATCAAGAATATACTCAAACCTCACGATTTGCCAAGTGTTTAATATGTGCATCTAATGCATGCTTGGTGAAGTGTGTGCTAGCCATGGAATAATCAATCAAGAGCAATCAAATTAGCATACGTCGACAAGATTAACCGCTAAACTCACATGATTCACTAAATATTTCCGCTCTTGTGTTTAGGGCTAAGTGTTTACTCTCAAGACATTACCAAAAGCAATGTCCCCATAAGCTTGCTCATTGACCAACTCTCCACTAATTAACTCGCAACTCATTAGATCAAAAGGGCTTTCACATGGTTGTAATGGGGCCAAAGGTTAGGGGTTAGCATGAAATGAAAGGATGGATATACAAGTATTCCAAGTATTTTGCAAAACAACTCAAGGACTTTGAAACTCATTTTCTTTTACAAACAATCCTAACTTTTATTCTCCTCAACCTTTTATTCTAAAATCAAACTCTCTTTTTGGATTTTCTTTCTTTCTATTTCTACTTTTCTCTTTCTTTTTCTCACAACTTTCTTTTCCCATTTTCTATTTTTCTTTTCTTTTTGAGACTTTCTTTTTTTTGAACTTTATTTTTGTACACAACTTCTTTTTGATTTTCTCAACTTCTTTTCTTCTTTTGTATTTGCTTTTCCATCCAACATTTTCCTTGTACAACTCTAACTAATCTACCCCCACACTTGCTTTTCACAAACCCATGGAACACAAAGAACATGAGAAGTCACAATTGTCGTCTCGCTAATACTTGGAACAAGGGATGATTAGTGTTTAAGCTAAAAACATGGGTTAGATTTTAGTGGTTCCACAAAGAAAAAGCTAATGATGAATGAGGCTCAAAATGGGTTAGTCCTAATGGATTAGTGTTTGAGGAATTAGAGATTAGTTTGGCCATGCTGCTTAACTAGTGCCTTAATCATTTCCAATTCATCGCAAATTAACAGATAGTCTCAAGCGGTCTTTGAGCAAGTTCTAGGTCTCGTAAACTAGTGGAATGCACACACATGAAGAACAGGGATGTATGAATGATGCATACATATCAATAGGGCTCAAAATCTCACCATATAGGGTGTATGCATATCGATACATCGTCTAGATATGCTTCTCTAATTGCAAGTGACCAACCAACATGGCAAATGTGCATAAAGTGTCAAGCAATCATCAATTACACACATTAAACACAAAGCAACTCAATGATTTCTAAGCACATGCTCAATATCCTCCTAATTAGCAACTTAGTAGGCTCACAATCATCATCGGGGTTGAAAAGGACAATCAAAACACACACAAAACCTTCAAAGTTCCAAAATCAAAAATTTTACACTTATGCACTTGTCGACCGGTCGACGCAGGGGTCGACCGTTCGACCACAACTCCCTGGACGAGTGTCGACCGGTCGACACAGAGGTCGACCGTTCGTGAAAACTTTGAAAAATTTGAAAGGTGGTTTGAAAATGTGAAATCATTTTAGTTTGGCCCAACCTCACCCCCACACTTAAAACTAACATTGTCCTCAATGTTGTGAGGTGTTTTGAAAATGAAAATCATGTGGTGAAAGTGAGAGAGTAAAGTCGGGCGAATGCACACATACAAAATATAGCAAACGGATGATAGAGTAAGAAAAACCCCCTTTGTAGACTCCCTTAGCGAGCCGAGAAACCACAAATAGACACCAACCTCAGGGCACAAGGCCCTGACATCCATACGTTTGCTCCTCGGGTGCCAAATGAACTAGAGAATGTGATTGAATCGGGATCATCCAAAACAAGGGATAGCAGCAATACAGCAGCGACCTTCTCCCAAAGATTTGGGCATAGCTCCAAGAATAGGCCTCCAAGTTGAGTGATTCCAGTGGCATTGGAAAGTAGACTCCAAGAGCTTTGGCCACTGAAAACTTAGAAATAGCTTTCCGGAAAAGCAATGAAGAACCGGTCAAAGTGACCCTTCAGAAAGTCAAACTGCAGTGAGCACTTCTCCTTTGGACAAATTTTGCCGCAGTTCCAACGGTCCATTCAGAGAGAAATTTGAACTGAAAACAGAGGACTCATAGAAGAAGCTTTTCCAACTGATTTCAATGAATTCCAACGGTCAGATGTAGAGAAAACCGCCTCCAAAGTCACCCATCTGCCCAGGCCTCTCGTAGACAAATGCAAACCAACACTTCTTGGGTTTCTTACTCCAAGACTCCTATCCTTGACACCTCCCAACCTCCCTAGATTCTTTTATTCATTACTAAATAATGCGAAACACAAAAACTTTTCTCCAAATGGGGTTGTCTCCCCACAAGCGCTTCGGTTTATAGACCTATAAGCCGGTCTTGGTTCCTTCTCGGTGAAATTATGGTGGCTCAAAGCAAAGCTTCTTCCCACTCATTGTGTTGCTCATCTCACCATCGCCATGGCTTCCCACAAAGCAGCCCTTGATGCCATTGAAAATCGAAATTGAAGTTCGGGGCCATGCATACTTCTTCCTTTTAACCTCACCAACCATTTCTCTCATGGCCTTAATTGTCGCCCTTTGCATTGCACTCATGGGAGGAGTCTTCTTTGTAGCACCCTCAAGAAATGGATCCTTCCCAAGAATGCCTTCATGAGACTCAAACGGTGGTGGCTTCGTATGCTCAATGGAAGAAAGAATATTGTCGTACCCCCAAATTGGTGAGTAGTGATCATGAGCACGAGGTGTAGGCTTTGGTGGGTTCAAAGGACCAAAAATCCTCTCGCTTTTAGCGCTATTTTCCTTCACCAAGTTAATAGAAAACACCTCCTCAACTACCTCCGGTGGATGAATGGGCTTGAACATCTCAAACTTCACTTTCTCACCCAACACTTTGAAACTAATGGTGCCCTTTAAAACATTAATCTTCACACCCGCCGTAGCCATGAAGGGGCGTGCAAAGATAAGGGGGAATCCATTGTCTCCATTGGGGTCATCGCCCATGTCAAGCACAACAAAGTCGGCGGGAAGAATAAACTTGTCAACTCTTACTAGCACATCTTCCACAACACCCGCCGGTCTTCGTTTGCTTCCATCCGCGAATGTAAGTGCAATAGGGGTAGGTTGCAAAGCACCAATGCTCAACCTCTTGTAGAGAGATAGAGGCATCACATTGACACTCGCCCCTAGATCCATTAGTGCTCCATCAAGGTGAGTGTCACCAATTTGGCATCCGATAGTAAAGCTTTCGGGTCCTTCCTCTTTGGTGGCATGTTGTGTTGTATCATTGAGCTCACATGCCCTTCAATCTTGTAAACTTCATGCTCTTCAAGTTTCTTCTTCTTGGTGCACAAGTCCTTGAGAAACTTTGCATAGACCGGCACTTGGCGAATGAGCTCTAGTAATGGGATGTTAATCTCCACCTTGTTGAACACTTCTCGTAGCTCATTCATCAACGCCGTCTTCTTGTTCTTCCTCTCATTGGGGGCGACTTTCTTCACTTCATGGGCAGCGATGCCATCATCAAGGAGCTTCCTAGAGATGCTCATGGTTCTTGGTGGGTCCATAGCCATCACGGCCTCACCACCAAGGTTAGAAACCATGGCACGCTCATGCCTAGGAGTCTCCTCACACAAAGCTCCTTCTTGTGTCGTCACTCCACCATAAGAGGTAACATCATTCTCAAAAGACAAGTAACCTAATCCCTTGCCAAACACAACTCCTTCCTCCATATCACTAGCGCACCATACCTCCTCCTTCAATCCATAGTTGCCAAGGAGTACATTTTCTTCCTCCTTGGCCCCATCCTCCATGTAATGCATATGATTAAAGTTCTCATGAATGAGAATGGAGGGAGAAGGGATATAGTAGTTAGAAATTGGGGAAGTAGGGGTGTAAGTAGCATGAGATATACCGGAATAGGAAGTGGAGATAGCATTGCACTCCTCCTTTGATTTAAACTTGAGGTTCGGCTCCACCTTAGAAGGCAATGCACCTTTTGGTCTCTCACCAATCTCCTTGGCCAATTGGCCCATTTGTAACTCAATCTTTGACATGCCTTGTTGCATATTGTGGTACCCTTGTTGAAGTGTCGAAATTGCTTGATCGCACTTTACTTGGCTTTGGACAAGGGTAGCAATCATGTCCTTTATCGTTGGGTCCGTTGAATCTTGAGCTTGGGGAACACTTGGGGAAGCGTAGGATGTAAAAACTCCTTGATTGTAAGTGCCTCCTCCTTGGTTAGAAAACCCGGGAGGTGCTCCATAAGTTGAGCTCTTGTATCCTCCGTATGGCCCACTCCCTTGGGGCTTCTCTTGGTACCCTTGAGTGTTGCTCCCATAAGGCTTAGGTTGAAACCCTTGGGTTCTCCCTTGATCATTCCGGGGTGCAAAGTTGTTGTACGGCTTTGGAGGCGCTTGATAAGAACCTTGTGGGTATGAGCCCACTTGGTTCACATGTTGCCTTTCTTCCTTTTCCTTGTCAATATGATAAGAACACTCCTCCGTTTGATGGCCAAGAGAACAACAATAGAAACAAGGTGGCGAAGAGACAACACTATTGACTTGTGATGGGGTAGCCTTCAATTGTGCTTGTAGGAGCATGTCCATCTTTTTGTTAAAAGCCGTTTCCAACCTATCAAATTGAGTGCTCAACAAATCATCACCCGTTGGCTCACTTGAGACATTGTAGGCCTTTGGCACTTGAGTTGCCGGTTGTGTGGGAGGGAATTTCCTAGGCCCAAAATCATCCCAAAGCTCAGAGTTTGTTGCTAGGTCCTCAAATGTGTCCCATGCTTCATCTGGAGACATGCTTGCTATGGTGCTTCCTCGGAATGTATCCACCCTTTGTCTTTGCCCGGAAGATAAGCCTCGGTAGAACACATCCACTAGAAACCATTGTTCCAAGCCGTGGTGTGGACAACTCATCACTAAGTCTTTGAATCTTTCCCATGTTTCGTAGAAAGCATCGCCCGATTGGTGCTTAAAGTTGACGATTGAATCTCGAACCTTGGCTGCCTTACTTGGTGGAAAGAACTTGGCAAGGAAAGCCTCTTGCAACTCGAACCATGAGTGTATGGACCTTGGCGGTAGCTTGAGTAGCCATTTCCTTGCCCCATCCTTCAAGGTGAAGGGGAACAAGCGAAGCTTCAAACCATCCTCCGGTAGTCCATGTAGTTGAACCGTTGTGCATGCTTGTTCGAATTCCATAAGGTGGTCATAGGGGCTTTCATCCTTCAAGGCGTGAAAAGTAGGCATAATGCTAAATGTGGAGGACTTTATCTCGTAATGAGTGTTGCACGGCGGGAGAACGATGCATGATGGGTGATCCACCACATGAGGGAGAGTGTACTCCCTCATGCGCCTCACGGGAGGTGGATTGTTGTTGTTGTTGTGTGGCTCCTCATCATGATGATCATTTTGGCGTGGTTCCTCCATTGTTGGTTGTGGAATATGGTCTTCTAAGGGTACTTCTCGGCTCTCAAGTGTAGGAGGCGCGCTCTCACACACAATCCTTGGAATACGTCTCCTTCTTCTTGGCCGTCCTCTTGTATTCTCGCTTAAAACTCTTCCACTTCTAAGTTGAATCGGTGTGTGAGAAGTTGACTCAAGGTTCATGCACCTTCACAACACAATGAATAGCGGTTAAGTATCACAATCAAGGCAAGAAATACAAGGGTGAGTGGTTAAACAAGCAATGATAGCAACGAGTGAGAGAAACAAAACAAATGAAGCAAGAACGCTCCCAGTCGACCGGTCGATAGGTGTCGTCGACCGGTCGAGACACGTCCAGGGAACTCCCGTCGAACGGTCGAGAAACAGGGTCGACCGTTCGTGAAATGCCCTGGAACTATCTTTTTGTGTTTTTCTCCTTTTATACCTAAGCAAACAAGGTTCCTAGAAGTGCTAGGGAACCCAAATCAACACAAAACAAGTAATAACAAGCAACTAACACGCAAACAAACACAAGAATGCAATATTTGACAAGCTTAGACACAACTAAAGCAAGAAATGAAATGTGCACACTTATTAGAACTTCAACTAGAAAGTGATAGCATTAGGGGTGTTCATGTCTTACATATATCACTAGGATATAAGCCCCGTCACTCCCCTAATGTGTCTCACTCAAGAGTGAATAGCACATGTGAAACAACAAACACAATATAGACAAAGAGATTCAAACAAAAAGAAAGCTAAAGACCTGACTAACTACCAAGAAATCAAGGATTTAACCCCAATCCCCGGCAGCGGCGCCATTTTGACAATTGCCAAAAGAGTGATGAGTAGTTTTGAGATCCGGGAGTGTCGTTCCACGGAGGATTGACGGCTCCCCAACTCTCGGTAGCGTGTGTGCGAGTGCTTTAGCTATATGGAGTGACTAGAAATGGAATAGAGTGAGTGAGTATAAACAATATGAGTAGTGTAGTGTGAAGTGTGGTGTACGCAATGGTGGAATGCCAATCAATCAAACAAGAAAATGCAAATAAACAAAGCAAGTAGAAAGTGTGCAAATATATGAAAGTGTTGGGGTTTTCGGGCAAACCCCAATCCAATGCAACAAGCAATGCCTAATCAACTCAATCATGCCAATGTGTGTGTGAATCAAGCCCCGTATCCTAGCAATGTTATGGTTCTAGGACCGTGTTGCCTAAAGTATTCGAATGCCATGTTATGGGTCATTCGGACTCTCTCAATGCTATAGGGCTTAAGAGGCGAAGAGCATCGAAACTAGGGACTCAAACAAGTCACAACTCATCACATATACTACCAATTGCCTAGGTCATGCAAGGTTACCAATCTCACACAATCTCATCAAGATAGATTAGTTAACATGCCAAAGAAGTGATAATTCTAAAGACAAGCAACCAACACATATTGAATTAGGTAAGCACACATATTCATACAACACAAAGGCATTTTATTCATCAATCAAGCATCACAAAGTCACATTGGACTAGGGTACATAACCCTAGTCCCCAACAAAGGTAACTACTCACTAATCATCAATGTATACATCATCAATTTACAATACAAAACTCTAGACATAAGAAACATAGAGAGAAAAGTTGAGAAATGCTCAATGGGTGACTCTCTAGCTCCTCCTTGGCTTTGATGATGGATCTTGACGATTTGGTGAGGATCCCCAGCTGCCCAGGTGGTGGTAGATGTAGTAGACGTCGTGGTGGACAAGATTGATGAAGGATGGTGGTGGAAAGGAGGTGAGGAAGTGGTGGTTTGTGGCTGATCCGCCGCTCGTCGACCGGTCGTCGACCTGCTGTCGACCGGTCGACAGACGTGCAGAGCCTAAACTAAAGGGGAAAATGGGGGAGAGAAAGAGGAAAGGGGAAAATGGGATTTTGGGGCTGATGATGGGAATGACCTAAATCTGGAAAAGATGGCTATTTATAGGCTAGAGAGGAGGGAAATAAAGGGCTAGGATGAGGTAGGGTTTGATCAAAGGGCTATTAGGATTTAATGAAGGGTAAGAGGGTAATTTCCAAAGGAATAAAGGGGAGGAATAATCAAGGGGTGACCTCACCATATCTAGTGTGGTCCTTTGCTGATTTGGAGGCTTGTGGGGGTGAGTCACGCGGTTGACTTTTCGTTGACCTTGACTTTGACCTTTGGAGCTTGACCAAGGGTTGACTTTTGATCAAACCTCCGGAATTCTCTCGCGGCCCACTTCCGGGACTTCATATTGACTCGTTGACGCTCTCAAGTCGGGGTTGACCACGAGTTGACTTTTGGTCCTCGGGTTGACTTTTCGTCATTTTGCCGGAAATGTCCAAAAAGCTCCAAATCGCATCCTTTCGCTCCCGATATCCGTTCGATGCTCGTTTGCCATACAATGGTGCAAATCAAGGATTAGAGACACTAAACGGCCTTCGAATTAGCATTACTAAAGTGATTAGAGGCCCAATTTGTATGCAAATCGCATACGAATCAGTCAACTCCGAGGGTCGTGGTCAAAGTCAAGACAAAGTCAACCGTGTGACTCATCACCAAAGGATTCCAAAATTCAGCAAAAGACCACACTAGATATCATGAGGTCATCCTTAGATTATTCCTCCCTTTTATTTCCTTGAGAATTTACCCCCTTGCCCTTCATTTAATCTATCTAACCATTAGATCTTTCCCTAGTTGATCCTAGCCCTTTACTCCTCTCTACCCTAGCCTATTTAAACCTAGTTTTTGCCATTTAGATTCATTCCCCACCTCTTCATAGCAGCCCTCACCTAGATCTCACCCAATTCTCTCCTTTCTTCCTCCCCCAAACACTTCCTTTTCTTGGTGATCCGTCAAGGGTCGACCGGTCGACGGCCGGCAGCCAGGTTGTTTCATTTGTTTTCCCCTCCTTCCACCACTCAAATCCCTTTCCTTCCTTCACCAACCTTCTTCCCCATTTCCTCCTCTACATCCTTGTCTATTTTTCTCCATCAGTCTAGCACTTCTACATCACACATGCTTGGATCCATCAAGAACACCAAGATTGGGAGGCCAAGAGCAAAGAGAAGAGGAGCTTGCTACTGCTTGGGTGACACAAGGAGCTGCTGCCATCTTCATGAGAATCCCTCAACTTTCTTTTTATCTTTCCCTAGTTTATAGTTGTTTATTGTGGGACTATTGATGTGTAATCTAAGCATGTGTGACTAGTTTTTTAGGATTGGGGACTAGGGTTGTGTGCCCTAGTCCATTTGTGATGAGATGATGATTTGAATTATGTGTGGATGCTTGAAGATGAATAAATATGTGTATTGTCTATTCTAATATGTGTTGGATGTATATTTGAGGAATTAGTCACTCTTTGGTATGCATTTGATCCATCTTGTATGAGTGTGTAGGGTTTGACCACTTTATTATACTCTAGGCAATTGGCAATATGTGTGATGAGCATGTTTCATTTGTGTGATCCTTTATTCATGTGCTTTTAAGCGTCCTTTCTTTCTATCATCCCGCGGAGAGTCCCTAAGACCCTAATAAGGCTTAGGAATACCTTAGGAAGAGTCTTTTCCACATCGATAATATCGGTGGAATGGTGGATTACACATGTGTTGCTTGTTTGAGTCCCTAGTTTCGACACTTTTACGCCTCTTAGGCACTTTAGGGGATTCGGTATTAGGTAACATAGAGGAATCCCCTATGACACCTAGAGAGTTCGAATGGCCCTAATAAGGCATTTGGATACCTTAGGAAAACACGGTCCTAGAACCATAACATGGCTAGGATACGGGGCTTGATTTATTCATCACTTAAGCATAAATGCATAACCGGAATATCATTCATCATTGTGGGCTTTGGTAGACCCCGAATACTCAATCGTTCTATCATTTCTATCCTCTTCATGTTCCCCCTCTTTATGTTTTGTGCATTAGTTAGTTTACTTTATGTTTCGTGTTTGCATTTCACCATTTCATCTCCCCATCTCTTGCCTCATCATATTTGTGCATCTTCTTTGGTTACTTGTTTGCCAAGGGGTTGAAGGGCCATCGATCTCCGTTGGAACGACAACTCCGGATCTTAAATATACATACACACTTTTGGCAATCGTCATATGGCTCAACCCTGAGTATTAGACCAATATCTTGTAATATTAAAACTTAAAAATTGTGTATTTGCTCCCATAGGAGGTTTAAACATTCGCACTTTTAAGCTTTAATATTAGCGCATAATGAGTATTAAAAACACATTCAGAGGTTATTAGAAAGTTCTTTTGCCACTATAGGTAAGACATTAACCTAATATACCTACAGTTGATTTTTGTTACTTAGTTATGTGAGTCAGTAGTGTCAATTGTCCTTTTGCCATTCTAGGTAAGGCTGACACGATTAAGCATTTTTTTGGGGCTCTTCAGTTTTAATTCCTAGTTCTTAATTTTGTAACTGGGATAAATATAACTTTAAGGAACTGTTAATGATATGTTACAGCAGTGAATATTCCCTCAAGTTTTTCTCACATTTGAATTTGTGATTTGTTCATACTTAAGAGGTAAATCAAGGAAAATAACTAGCATTAGGTCTGCTAGACTAAGAAGTTGAGTGCCTGACATTTTCATACCTCATAAAGTTACTATTTTTATTTTATTTTTGGGGGAAGAGAATATGCATACATCATAAAGTTCTTGTGTATACCACATATATTTTAATAGTAGTTGTAGCAACTATGGTTTACTCATCCTTATTATAGGATAGTTATGATGCATCTGAACAATAGTTTGACATACATGAAACTCTTGTCATTGGTTCATTAAGTTTCTATATGTACTTGAATGATAGATATTAATAAGGTTCTATCATTCTTCAATTTCTTGATGGTATAACATCTGTGATAAGTCGAACCATTGTTTTATATGACTTGATGCATATGGCTTCTTAGAAATATTAAGTCTATATCAATTATTTGTTTTGACTTTACATTTAGTACATGACAAATGATAAGTATATGTTTTAGCCAGAAATCAGATATTCCCTTTGTTGAAGTGAAATGGGAGTCACTTTAGTTCCGGTTATCTTTTGAAAATAAAATAACTTAATAGATTTCTGATAATTTCCATAATCAAAAGCAGTTACGATATAGTTAATCAGTGGTCTTCTTTTCACAAAGTCACATATTTATTAGAAGAAAACCAAATTGTGCTATATTGGTGATTCACAATTGACCTATACAAGTTTGCAAGTTTTTAAAATCAATTTGTTTTTCGCAAGATTATTGGTTTAACTTGTTTAAGGATGAAATCAGATTGTGTAGTGATTGCCATTGTATGCATTTTTTCTTTCTGCTACTACATTGTTTCCTGTCTGGATATCCAAATTCATTGAAATGCATATTGAAGAACTTAATTTAGAGGCATTTGAGTTCGGTATAGATAATATGTATTGTTGCTTACTACATTATCACTTGACTTATAATTATGTCAAATTGGTCTTGTGTATTGATCAATGATTTCTTTAGTTTTTGAAACTTACTTTCAGCTAAGATACTTTGTTGATATTTTTGGTGCATGTGTGTTATAATGACTTTAGTGCACATGACAAATGTTTTTCATGTTCTACTCTTTTTAAGCTATCTTCCCAGTTTAATAATTTTAAAATTGTAGTGTACTTGGCCCTATATAAATTTTTAAATAAAAGAAGTACTTTGGGATTGTGTCATTATGATTATTTCCATCAGATGACATTTTATTAGGACAAAATATTTCTCTAGATACTTCTCCTGGTTCTATCATCAATTCATTATTTTAGATCCAATGTGTATGATTTGCTCAAATTGTGTAGTTCATTCATGTAAAAAAATAAAATAAAATTTGGGGTTTTATTTCCATTGATTAGTATGAGTTTATTCTTACCAATTTTAAGGGGGAAGACAAGTGTTAATAACCCAGATTTTTATTTTTCTATTTTTGGCCACAATCTGTTGTTGAAGTTGGAAACTTAATTGGTACATTAAGGGGTCATAGATTGTATCTGCTGCAAGTTGTTTGAATAAAGATTAATTTTCTGTAACAATTTATTAGCATGATTACTGTCTTTTGTCACTGTACAGATTTTGGTGTTTGTTGTACCTGATTCCAATTGTAATTGTGATTTATTGGTTGCTTATAATCATATATGAATATCAAATGTTTTGGTCGGTCTATGAATTGAAAGATAATGAAAGTACTATATAGTTTTCTTATAAAAAAAAGCAGTATATATAGTTACAACGTGGAACTCGGTGTTACTTTCATATTTAATAGCTCTTTCAGTTGAACTTCTCTTTTATATATTGTAAACAGTCACTTGTTAGTTTTCTTGGCCTTATGGTATATAACCTCTTAACAAGTTTTTGACTTCGATCTTAAATTAATTGTTTGAGTCTTTTTAAGAAAAAATATCATATTAGATTATAACAGGAATGCGTGCTTAATCTAATTGAAATGTATTATTTTTTCTTTTCTTCTGTGCTTAGACTCAAACTATATGTGCTACAATTAATAAGTTCTTTTTAGTACATTATAGTAGCCTTGCTATGAATATCTTCAGTCCAAGAACTTGTTTCGGCTTTGAATATGAAAACAATTATTGGTTAAAGATCATTATGATTCTGAAAATAGAGTCTTCTAATGATTTATGGGTTTTCTAAAAACTAATATTTTGGTCTATATCTTTATTCAGTTCATGTGATTGATCATCTACTATTAAGAGTAATTGTCATAGTTAGAGTCTATCTTACTAAACTATGCTACATATAGTATATACATGATATATGCGATTATTGCTTAATTTGGATTTTATTTTGACATATCAATTGCATATAACTTGAATGATCAGTGGGAGTTTACTTTAAGTTGGCTCATTATCTCTTGATAATTCTTTTGACTCCATTTTCTATTGAGATGCTCTAAATCCTGTGTATTAATATTTGGAAAGTTTATAGTCAGTAATATAGTCATTTTTGAAGGATTTTCTGCTACAGTTATTTTAAATGTAATATGCAATTCATTGAAATTATTTCCTTAAGTCTACTACTGCTTTTGAGTTAATTAAAAGTAGTTTCTGCAGAGATTATATATGTCTATAAATCTTGTGTTTATAGTGTTGTCCAAACATTAAGTTTCAGATTTTGTAAATCAAAAACCATTAGGCAGACTAAATGCATGCTGGTTTTATTCATGTTGAGAATATGAGAATACTAGCAGACTTTGATTCTTTATATTAGTGGGAGTTGTGCTCTTTTAAGTTTTTTCTTTTAAAGCTGCAGATAAAATTTTATTTTTACATCTTAATTGTCATTAACCTTATGAAGTTCTTATTCAATATTTTGTTTAAACAAGTTTTGACTACAGTTATTGATTAAATTGCTTACAGTTATTATTGCTCGAGTATACATGCTACATTTATTTCAGTAGCATTGCAGATCTTGTAATATTCATTCAAATACTTGTATTGGCTTCATTGGAAGCATTCGTTTTGTTATGTTAATTTGCATAACTGTATATTGGACCATTGTATGCATTATATTAAACTGATTCATTTATTAAGCATACTTACAGTTATTTCATGTACCTTAAGTGACTACTGTAGGTTATAGTTGTTATAGTGTGATTAAAGAGTGCTTATGTTTCAGTTAAACATATAATTTTCTTTAGTTCATTGCAAACGATTATGGCTTGACTTAGTCTTGCAATAGATCAATAGACTTTGCTTATCTTGTGCACACTTCAGGGATTACTAAATCTGGTTATAGGCTACTCTTGTTGCTGTAAACATGAATTGTCGAAGTGGGAGAATGTAAGAATTAATGTGGACAAAACATGTTTATCTATATACGTATAGTTTAACTCTAGTACTTGCAGAATAAGTAATCGATAAACTAAAAGATTCTCTATTCATTATGACCTATTACAATACTTAATCTATATTGTATAGGATTAAGAGTATCTATTGTGTAATGGTGAAACCAAAACGTACATGATTAAGGTTTACCAGACATATAAGGATTAGGACTTAGAATCCTTTATGGGAGGTACTAAGCCCTACAATGCCTATAAAAGAGTCTTAAGTCCTTGCTCTAGCAATCGCAAGCACTACATTATTCTCTGTCCCATTGAGAGACCGCATACATGAATTCATAGAGGAGAAGATCTATCATGACTAATGCAAGTTAGTATGGTTTATATTTAGTTTATCTTAACATTATGCTTATATTAATTGTAACTATATTTTGTGTTATTAGTTTGAGTACAAACTTATATTTACTGTTTTATATGGACCTAAGAAGAAAATGAAACGACTAGATATGTTGCGCCTTAGGGATGAGATAGAAGACCTTACTTTACCTTGCCACATTAATGCATTGAACAATGATGACAGTGATGATATTCATGTTGGTGTGGGTGGATATGAGGATGATGATATGGCTGAATGAAGTGCAGTTCTTTTAGAATGAATATAGTATGAATAATTGAATTTTATATATTGAGAATGATTATTTTAAGTTTTTTTTTTGTTTAATAAGGAATAATTTTTGCTTAAATGACAATTTGTTATATTTTTAATTTTTTTTTTATATATTTTTATATGTAATTGATTAAAATAATATTTGCGGGAAAGGCGATCGCCTCAACGCCTCAAAGAAGTTGCCTCGCGAGGCACTCACAAAACACCTCGCCTCACGGTTTTGCCTTTGAAAACATTGGTCTCATCTACCCAAATCTCTAATCCCTCCACTTCCTTTAATGCAATATAACCTACCAAGACAATCATTACATAAATAAATAATGTATTGTATTGCTATATATCATAATGAAAAAGAAGTATAATATCACATACAACATTTATACATTGAGTATGTCAACACAACTCTCGTATCATCTTTTATTCTCTACACCACATAAGTAACTCTCTTCAGTCCCCATATATATTTATATTATTTTTTATACCAGTGTGGCCCACTCTCAACCTTGAAGACCATACAAAGTAGTGAAGTACCATCATTAATTCTACTGAACAAAGTGGTTGATCTTCCATAGTAGTTTTTCCACAGTACATACACTTATATGCATTAGAGTAAAGTGGGTGGATAACCACTGATCACAGAGAAAACAGATAAAAATTATCATAAGAGAGTAAATTAAGAAGCTTTTGAGATAAAAGAAAGAATACAAGATTTGCAAAGAAGAACAAAGCATATATATTTTTTGATTTGGATTTCAGATCGTACATATCAAACTAGCTTCATCAATTAATGGAGTGTAAGATTGTGGATTGCAATTGTCATACTGTGAGTAAGAAACCAAGTAAGTGTTTCTCTATTAGAAAAAAAAAAAAATTCCTGGTGAACACTAACCCTCTAATGTTTTCAATCAACCCTTGGATGTTTCTAACCACAAGAATAGTCCTAGAAATAAGCAGTGTTCTAAAACTCGGCCTAGGCACGTTGGAAGTTGGCCTGGTGCCCTGAGTAATGGGTAATCGGCAAGGAAAATCGGACATGCATTAGGCGGGCCGATTAGGCGTTCTGGACGGGTCCGGACGTGGCTGGGCAGTTCGAGACGGGACTGGGCGTTTCTGTCTCTCTCTGTGATTCTCGATCAACGTTTTCGGCCACCGAGCAGAGACCTTGTTAGTGGCAAGATCGACTTTAGAGAAAGAGAGAAATCTGGGATTAAGAGATGGATTGGAAGAGAGAGAGAGAGATGAAGATGGAAAGAGAGACGAAGATGGGAAGAGACTTTATGATCCAAAAAAAAATTGAAAAGAGAGAAGAAGAGAAGTTACATAAGGAGAAACGAAGAAGAAGAAGAAGAAAGAGAGAGAAAGAGTGTGCAGCAAGTGGGTGAGAAAAAAAAAAGAGGAAAGGAAGGAGAGAGAAGAAGAATGGGTGTGTTGTTTAATTAAACAAATTTGGTCTTATGACTTTGGGTTGGGTTGTTTAATTAAACAAATTTGGTCTTATTACTTTGGGTTGTATTCCAAATCCACTTGATCTTAAGTTCGATTAACACCAAACCCCATAAACCAAAACAATTATATGACTTTATAATTTTATATATCATTTTATTTTGTACTTATTTAATTATTTATATCTAATATAATAAAATTAAAATTAAAAAAATAACCGCCTAGGCGGCCGATTAATCCCTGCCTAGCCGATTAGGCACTGGAAGGTGGTCGAGCGCCCTAGTAGCGCCTAGCGAGTTTTAGAATATTGGAAATAAGTATGATATATTTTGGTCCTGTTGGTCCTCATGTAGGTTTACTTTTTGCTCCTAATAAGATCCACATGAATGACCACCTTGTAGGAAACGTTTGTCTTGATCATACCTTTTGGGAGTATGCTACTTATGATCATTATACTAGTTTTAAGTCTCCTGGTCCCCCACTCTTTCTTACCTCCATGCCACCTCAAGTTCTTAACAATGATTTGTTGAACCCTATCCCCAATTATGTTGAAGACATCACAGTGGTGGACATAAATGTTGTAGAACTTTTACTTATGAATCATGATCTTAAACGATTCACTCAAATGCAATATATACACACTTTGTTCTTCGATCATATAGGCTACTTGTTGCAATAGAGGATCTTACACCATTAACTTACATACATTTTGACTTATCTAGATGTATAACTATATCATTGGTACAGATGCGAAACAAACTTGGCTTACATTCACCATGACCGACCATCTAAAAGTTTTCCCTGCAAACCTCTTTCACTCTCTTCTTCTTTGACTTTATGCTTATTGTTGGATGGTCTAGCCATCATAAATGTCCCGGTATCCACAATAGATTCAGTTTTCATGCTAGACACTTTTCGTTGGTTTTTGGCATATTGGTGTCCATGATAATGAACGAACTAACAACATCTAAATCAATCTCGCCACTAATCAAACTCACTTTTGGTTGTAGACGAGCATATGATGTCAAATGAGGGTCGGTTTGTGGAGTAATCGCAGTTGCAGCCGGTGGACTAGGCCTTACTTGGTGTCTATGAGCCGCATCAATAGTTTGATGGTTACAGGGCCGGCCCTGAGCATGGTTGAGTGTTGCGGTTGCACATGGCCGCATATATAAGAAGGCACCACATGTCCACATAACCACAATTAATCATATAGAAGCCTTTATATATGTATATATATACCCATCAAGACATCAACTACTGTTGCTTCTCTATTTTTGTTAGAGGGCACCACATGTCCACATGAAATCAATCATATATAAGGCTTAATATATATATATACCCATCAACTATTGTTGCTTCTCTTTTTTTGGTCATAAACTTTTGCTACTGCTACTTCTTGGGTTCTTCACGGTATACTTTCTTTTATTCCGTTCTTTGCTTCATAGTTTATTGTCAGCGTGCTACTTCTTAACTTCTTTTTTTAACTGAATAGAACTACTTCTTAACTCCTTCCATTATTTAGTCTTTTCAAGTCAATCAACTATTTTCTTTTTGTCTGGGTTTAGTCAATCAATCAGAAAAACTTATCTCCGCTAAAGACTTCAAGAAGAGTATGAAAGAGAAACATTTTGAACTTCTACCTTTGATTTGGTAAAAACTCAAAAAGACAAAAAAAGAAGAAGAAGCATTTGAACAGGGAACCATAATTCCTAGGTCCGGCCTTGGTTGGTTACGCTCTTGTGGAGTTGGTATACCTCTATATTCCTAACCTCTTTTCTCCACCATTCTATCACTTCTACCTCACATAAACTTGGAGACATCAAGAACATCAAGATCTTTGGAGCTTTGGACAAGAAGAAGCTAGTAGAAGAAGAGGAGGCTAAGAGAAGCTTGCTTCAAGACTTGGTGACAACAAGATTGGGGCCACTATCTTCATTGAGCATTCTTCTATCTCTATTTACTTTTATCTATTTCTTAGCTTGTCAATCTTGAGATTATTGATGTACATTCTAAGTATATGTGAGTAGTTGTTAGGATTGGGGACTAGGGTTGTGTGCCTTAGTCTATAGATTATGGATTGGATGATTATTATATATATACATGTTGGTTGATTTTTGGATATATTCATTGCCTAATTTTGTTATGTGTTAGATGTTTGTTTAGGAACTACCAATTCTTAAGCATGTGTTTGATCTATCTTGGTGTGAAAGTGTGAGCTTGGTACCCTTACTTTTTCTAGACAATGGACAATGAATGTGATAAGCATGTCTTGTTTGATTTCCTTGGACTTAAAGCTTTACGCCACTTGGGTTAACTTTGTTAATGCGTAATTGAGAGTTGTTGTGAACCATTGCATAACATAACAAAAACTTATAAGACTCGGTCCAAGAACCATTGCATGGCTAGGATATGGAAATTGATCAATTAATCAAATTTAGTTTTGTGTGTGAATTCCTTTATTCATTTGTGCTTCACCCCCCTTCATATTTGTGAGGGAGGACCTTCATTAATAGTATTGATGAAGGATTAACTCTTATGAACCTTTGATTGCATTACATTCCAGAACCATTGCATAGGTGAAATGTGGGGGATTGATACATGAACCTTTCAACATGTGTGTGTTTTGATTGTTTGTCCATCGATATGGATTAAAGAGAGACCCGAAACTCTCAATCATTCTAACATTTACTATCTATCTATGTTCCTCCTCTTTGCATTTCATTTGCATTAGTTTAGTTACATTACTTTATGTTGCGCTTACTCGCTTCACACATTCTACATTCACCTCTAATCTCACCATCTAGTATTAGGAAACCTTGTCACCTAGTTATCAGGTTCTTGGGCCACCAATTCCTGAGGTACGACAACTCCGGTCACTAATTTGTACATCCCTATATTTTGACGTTCGTTAATTTTTATATTGTTTTATTTATTTTATGGGATTGCTATGAATTTGAAGAATGATAATGCCAAAGAACAAGAAGAATAAGGAAATTATACACCGGTTCAAATTCAGTGAATTCATTGATGTGTTGGATCGATTAAAAGAGAATGGTCATCTCTCCCCCCGGATTTGGAAGCACATCTAATGGATACACCCTTTGGGAACTCATTAAGCCCTGCAGTGATGGTAGGATCAATAGGTCAGAACATCACACGAATCATCAGATAATCAGCACATTTTTGGCGTGTTATGATTCGTCGAGAGAGAAGTTTAGCATTGGAGGTGAAAAAAGAAGAATAACTGATAGTGACATAAGTCACATTTTGAGCCTCCCAAATGAGGGTGAGAAAGTGCAGCAAATACGAAAAAAGTACTTTGAAACTGTCTCACGAGTAACTAGCATCGAAGTGAAACAAGGTATTAAGACTACAAAGGATTGTAAGTTTTGGGAAGATGTAGCTGCTTTAGATATAGCACAGTTGATGATCTTGGTATTATTCTTGAACACTTCACAATCTCTAACTTGGAGGCTTCTCGAGTATTGTGATGATATTCCCAAATTAAAATAATATAACTGGATAACTGCAGACAATAAAAGGCTCAAGAAGGCACTAAAGGAGACGAATGCTTGTCGAGGAGGCTGTCCGCTTTTGGTATTGTTAAGTGAATTTTTTGCTGTTTGTTTTTTATCTTACCGTTATGTTTGGTTGATATTTGACATGTTTCTTTTGCAGTTTTGGTTATGTGAATATTCCACGATCATCAGCCCAACAAGAAAAAAAGAGAGTGAGACACTCTCATTAATCAAGTGGGATCTACGTAGACTTGATCATGAGGTGTTGAAACGTATTGAAATAGATAGAAAAGTATGAACTTATACATATCTTTTATGAGCTTATTCCTTTCAATTATTCCTTTCATATTCACATGTATATAGATATGTATAAAACCTTTTACTGACACTAAAATATTTACAGACTAATCAGGTCGAAGAAGAAAGCGACAAATATATGGAGGAGAGCTCAAATCCTTCGGATTCAGACCAAAAGAGTGAAAAAGAAGAGGAACATCAGAAATCCCCAACTAGCTTATAACGAGTTACTCTACCGGAGAAAATGCTACAGATGCACTGAGTAATAGCCCATACCAAGAAGAAGAGGAACATCATATGTCTCCAAATAGCTCGTACGTAGCTACTCAACCGGGGGAAGTATGTGGAGACTAATATTTCTATCCTGTCATGTGCATTAACGGATGAGGGGTTTGAAATGGCCATACTAGACGAGTGAACCGGTGAGTGTTGTGGCTAATTTGTCTCATTTGGTGCATCATCATAGTATTAAGTACGAGTAGAATTAGCACGAAACTTCATACTTCCACTACAAAAATTGATAAAATTACAAATAAAAAAGAAGTTGAGATGAAATTAATTGCTACATTTATGAAGAACATTGTTGCATTAATGAAATCACATATATCAAGCCCACTAAATAAAATGCAAAAACGTGAGAGAGTTTGAGAAACACAAACATGCATACAACAATGTAACTCACCTATATAACAAATTTAGATGCATTACAAACAATGATTTCTTATGTATGCAATTTGGTTGTTTGAGGATACTATATATAGGAGCAGGGACTTGGGCGTTTATTGACAAATAAAATAACATATTGGTTGCATGGGGACATAATTTTTTTTTTTCTGACCTTACATAAAATAAAGTTTAGAGGATGAAAACATTGCAGAGTAAGGAATATTACAAAGCACTATAAACAAAATAGAAGGAATGTTGCACAACATTTTTTTGTCACAAGACAAATAGGAAAACTCAGATAGTTACAATTATTGTATTTGTCCCTTCTAAGCCAAATTAAAGACATTACGCTTTTACTCTTTCAGATTTCATCTTCATTTACTATCCGTGCGTAAATTATTTTTCGGTAATCTATATTCTTGTGGGAATGGCGGGATAATAAAATTTGTGTGATAAAAATTTTGTTTGCCAAGAAAAAATTTAGAGGATGAGAACATTGCAGAGTAAGGAATATTACAAAGCACTATAAACAAAACAAAAGGAATGTTGCACAACATTTTTTTGTCACAAGACAAATAGGAAAACTCAATTACGCACAATTACTGGATTTGTCCATTATAAGAAAAGTTAAAAACATTACGCTTTTACTCTTACAGATTTCATCTTCATTTATCATCCGTGCCTAAATTGTTTTTCAGCAATCTATATTTTTGTGGGAATGAATGTGATGAGCATGTTTTGTTTGATTTCCTTGGTCTTAAAACTTTACGCCCTTGTGTTAACTTGCTTAATGCGTAATCGGGAGTTGTTGTGAACCGTTGCATGGCACAACAATAACTTAGAAGACTCGGTCCTAGAACCATTGCATGACTAGGATACAACAATTGATCCATTTATTAAATTTGGTTTTGTGTGTGAATTCCTTTATTCATTTGTGCTTCACCCCCTTCACATTTGTGAGGGAGGACCTTCAATAATAGTATTGATGAATGATTAACTCGTATGAACCTTTGTTGGCATAAGAATACATTAGATTGCATTACATTCCATAACCATTGCATGGGTGGAATGTGGGGGTTTGATACATGAACCTTTCAATATGTGTGTGTGTTTGATTGTCTATCCATCAATATGGATTAGAGAGAGACCAGAAACTCCCAATCATTCTACCATTTCCTATCTATCAATGTTCCTCCTCTTTGCATTTTATTTGCATTAGTTTAGTTACATTACTTTATGTTGCACTTACTCACTTCACACATTCTACATTCACCTCTAATCTCACCGGCCATTTAGTGTTAGGACACCTTGTTACCTAGTTACCAAAGGGGATATTGGGCCACCAATCCCCGAGGTACGATAACTCCGGTCACTAATCTATACATCCCTATATTTTGACGTTCGTCGATTTTTATATTGTTTTATTTGATATATGAGATTGCTATGATTTGAAGAATCATAATGCCAAAGAACAAGAAGAATAAGAAAATTACACACCGGTTCAAATCCAGTGAATTCATTGATGTCTTGGATCGATTAAAAGAGAATGTTGATCTTCCCCCCACGATTTGGATGCACATCTAATGGATACTCTCTTTTAGAAACTTATTAAGGCCTACAGTGATGGCAGGATCAATAGGTCAGAACATCACACGAGTCATCATATAATCAACACGTTTTTTGGCGTGTTATGATTCGTCGAGAGAGAAGTTTAGCATTGGAGGTGAAAAAAGAAGAATCACTGATAATGACATAAGTCACATTTTGAGCCTCCCAAATGAGGGTGAGAAAGTGCAGCAAATAAGAAAAAAAAAGAGCTCAGGTTTGGTGCAAATGTACTTTGAAACTGCCTTACGAGTAACTAGCACTGAAGTGAAACAAGTTATTAAGACTGTAAAGGATTTTAAGCTTTGGGAAGATGTAGCTGCTTTAGTTATAGCATAGCTGATGATCTTGGTGTTATTCTTGAATACTTCACGATCTTTAACTTGGAGGGTTCTCGAGTATTGTGATGATATTCCCAAATTAAAATAATATAATTGGGCAATTGCAGTCAATGAAAGGCTTAAGAAGGTACTAAAGGAGACGAATGCTTGTCGAGGAGGCTGTTTGCTTTCGGTCTTGGTAAGTGAATTTTTTGCTGTTTGTTTTTTATCTTATCGTTATGTTTGGTTGATATTTTGACATGTTTATTTTGCAGTTTTGGTTCTGTGAAAATTCCACGATCATCAGCCCAACAAGAGAAAAAGAGAGTGAGACACCCTCATTCATAAAGTGGGATCTACGTAGGATTGATCATGAGGTGTTGAAACGTATTGAAACAGATAGAAAGGTATGAACTTATACAAATCTTTTATGAGCTTATTTATTTCAATTATTTCTTTCATATTCACATGTATTTAGATATGTATAAAACCTTTTACTAACACTAAAATATTAACAGACTAGTCAGGTCTAAGAAGAAAGCGACAAATATATGGAGGAGAGCTCAAATCATTCGGATTTGGGCCAGGAGAGTGAAAAAGAAGCGGAACATCAGAAATCCCCAACTAGCTCATACTGAGTTACTCAACCGGAGGAAAATGCTGCAGGTGCACTGAGTGATAGCCTATACCAAGAAGAAGAGGAACGAGTGAACCGGTGAGTGTTGTGGCTGATTTCTCTCATTTGGTGCATCATAATAGTGTTGCGTATGAGTGGAATTAGCACCAAACTTCATACTTCCACTACAAAAATTGATAAAAATACAAATAACAAAAAAGTTGAGACGAAATTAATTGCTATATATATGAAGAACATTGTTGCATTAATGAAATCACATATATCAAGACCACTAAATGAAATGGAAAAACATGAGAGAGTTTGAGAAACACAAACATGCATACAACAATGTTACTCACCTATAAAACAAATTTGGATGCATTACAAAGAATGATTTCTTATATATGCAATTTGGTTGTTTGAGGATACTATATATAAGAGCAGGGACTTGGGCGTTTATTGGCAAATAAAATAAGATATTGGTCGCATTGGGACATAATTTTTTTTTGACCGTACATAAAATAAAGTTTAGAGGATGAAAACATTGCAGAGTAAGGAATATTATAAAGCACTATAAACAAAATAGAAGGAATGTTGCACAACATTTTTTTGTCACAAGAAAAATAGCAAAACTCAGATAGTCACAATTACTGTATTTGTCCCTTCTAAGCAAAATTAAAGACATTACGCTTTAACTCTTTCAACTTTCATCTTCATTTACCGTCCGTGCGTAAATTATTTTTTGGTAATCTATATTCTTGTGGGAATGGCGAGATAACAAAATTTGTGCGCTTAAAAATTTTATTTGCCAAAAAAAAGTTTAGAGGATGAGAACATTGCAGAGAAAGGAATATTACAAAGCACTATAAACAAAATAGAAGGAATGTTGCACAACATTTTTTTGTCACAAGACAAATAGGAAAACTCAGTTAGCTAGGCACAATTACTATATTTGTCCATTATAAGAAAAGTTAAAAACATTACGCTTTTACTCTTTCAGATTTCATCTTCATTTACCATCTGTGCCTAAATTGTTTTTAAGTAATCTATATTTTTGTGGGAATGAATGTGATGAATATGTCTTGTATGATTTCCTTGGTCTTAAAGCTTTACGCCCCTTGTGTTAACTATGTTAATGCGTAATCGGGAGTTGTTGTGAACCATTGCATGACACAACAATAACTTAGAATACTCGGTCCTAGAACCATTGCATGACTAGGATACGGAAATTGATCTATTAATCAAATTTGGTTTTGTGTGTGAATTCCTTTATTCATTTGTGCTTCACCCCTCCCTTGCACATTTGTGAGGGAGGACCTTCATTAATAGTATTGATGAGAATTAACTCTTATGAACCTTTGTTGGCATATGAATACATTAGATTGCATTACATTTCATAGCCATTGCATGGGTGAAATGTGAGAGATTCATACATAAACCTTTCAACATGTGTGTGTGTTTGATTGTTTATCCATCGATATAGATGACAGGACTCGCCCCAGATTCCATCCTGGAATCCGAGATGGCCTTGTGGGGCCCACTTTAGAAGAGTCTTTGCCGAAAATTCGATATTAACTCCCCTAAAAATGGACTACCCAAAACCTACGAAAAACCATTTTACACTTCTAATGACAAAATCCCACCAAAACTCCTGAGCACTACTTGCTCACCACAATATTTTCAATCCTCCAGAAAATATAAACATAAGTTTAAGGGTTTCTAACCCAATCTACAATAAAATTCAAATACATTTTTAAAACATTTGTTGGTAATTCAGAGCATTTCTAACTGTCTCACAAGAGATACAACTAAATAAGAAAATATCATACTATGATGATAGGAAAACGTGTGAACTATGCCTCGACTCGGTGGGTGGCTCGACCTCAACTAATCTGTAACCTGGTAACGTAAACTCGAAGGGCTCAGGGGAAAGCATTTCCGAAACCGCTAGAGTGTGGACGAAAATCAAGAAATAAATATAATTAACTTCAAAAATGTCTTAAATGCTTTCCCAAAATTTTGTTTATCTAAAACCATGCATGCAATTTAAATCGGATAAACAGTAACTTAAATCCATAAAGCTTTCTCTTAGCTGAAGAATCTATCTGGCTGACACTGAGATTTGGGCTGGACATCCGAGGTTAAGTCTGAAGAAACACTGATGACTAGATAACAAACACAATCTAGAAGGAGAACTATTAGATAATCTGAAATTTATTTTAGTCATCTGATTAAACATCTGAAACTTAACCTGAGAGAAAAACTAACATCGTAAGGTTATTCCTAGAGTGGACCGCTGAAAGGTAGAAAATTACCCTCAGACGTCATACCTGAAGGGAGTCTGAAAGAAATTACCCTTAGATGGCACCTAGAGGGAGTCTGGAGAGAAACTACCGACCAATAGCATAACTAGAAACACATGATGAATCCGTACGCCGGCTACCCTGGCCGTACGGTGCCTGGGAGTGCTATCACCCTCCCAGACAAGACACACTAACAAGGAATCAAAATAAGTTCGTACGCCGGCTACCCATATCGTTCGGAGTTTGGGCGTGCTACCACTTTCCCAGACGAATCAACTAACTGACAATTTAAAAAAAAAACTCGACTGAAGACTCTCTCCCAACATCCTTTCTCTAAATTTAGAATCTCAACTGTCTGAATTCTTGAGTTTGGGGAGAAATACCACACAGTACTATTATGCTAAAAGGATACTATTGTCCTAGCTGGAGATAGTCTGGAGGGGACTGCCAACCAGACGTAATATGTCACCTAGAGGGGACTACCGACCAGGTGACTTGCATATAGAGGGAACCAGGTGACTTGCATCTAGAGGGGTCTGCCGACTAGATGCTGCATGCATGCTCAAACTGATCTCCATACTGATAAACTGATCTCCAATTGATAAACTGAGTACTGACGGCTGAATACTGAATACTGAATACTGAAAATACTGATGACTGAGTACTGAATACTGGAAATACTGATGACTGAATACTGAATACTGGAAATACTGATGACTGAGTACTGAATACCGAGTTCTACTGATGACTAGAATTACTGATGACTGGATAAGGTGGTGAAAACTATTGAATACACTGAAACATAGTTCTCTCTAAACTATTCTCACAAAATCAACATTTAAACCATAATTCATCAAATCTCAAAATATTTATTTATTCTAAAAACCACAAATATATATATTTCTGAAAATAATTTTCATGCCTAATTTAATTTAAAACAAATGTCCACTCACTGATAGCCTCCAAAGCCTGACGCCCATCAAGGTCCTCCTTAACGTCCTCCGGAATAATTCGTAATTAAACAATGATTAACCAAAAGTCCGAATTTCCAAAATCTAAATATACCAACGCGCTTGTGTCAACGAGTACGTAATTTTGGACGTAAATTTTTGGCCATTCAGGCCGCCACGCGCCGCTGTACACCGCCGCCAGTGGCGGCGCGGCCTCTGGTCAACCTTCTCCGATGGATCTAAAATTTTACCAGTATGTACATCTCAACAAGCCCAACAAGTTTAGTAATTACCTCGAAGATCAATTCCCAACGGATTTGGAGATATCGCCGTAAAAGTTCCGAAATCCAAAACTTCCCGTGCTCAATCCGCCACCTACGGTGGTCGTCGGTGAAAACAAAGTGTACCAACATGTTGCTGGGGTTGAGGGCTTCAAAACCCAATAGGTATTATGGTCTATGGTGGTGGAAAACGGATTTGCCAATGGTGAATAGTAACTGCGAAAAACTCGGTTTCTCTCTCTTTGATTTCTCCTCACACACTGAAATTCAATGGAAGTAATTGCTATAGGGTTGAAGAGGATGAAGAGATGAAGAAAATGGAACAAGTCTCATGGCCTGAGGTGACCAGAATAGGGAGATATTGGCCGACAAAGTCGCCGGTAGAGTAGAGAGAGAGAGACACGCGGGGGAGGAGAGAGAGAAACCAAAACTGAAATGGAAACCTTCCCTTTCTGGAAACTCCTAAAATAGAAACTTTCGTAAATAGTAATCCGACTTTCACGAACCATAACTTCTTCATACGAACTTCGTTTTAAGCGTACTTTATGTCTACGAGATCGATTTAACATACCTGATTTGTATGTGAATTGCATACAAATTAGGCCTCTAATCACTTTAGTAATGCTAATCCAATGGCCGTTTAGTGTCTCTAATCCTTGATTTGTACCATTGTAGGGTTCACGAGCATCAGATTGATTTCAGGAGCAAAATGGCGCGTTTTGGAGTTTTTCGTGGATTTCCGACAAAAGGACGAAAAGTCAACCCGAGGACCGTCGGTCAACTCGCGGCCAACACCGACTTTAGAACGTCAACAAGTCAATATGAAGTCCCGGATGTTAGTCGCAAGATAATTCCGAAAGATTGGCAGAAAGTCAATCTTTGGTCAACTCCGAGGGTCATGGTCAAAGTCAACGACGAAGTCAACCTTGTGACTCACCCACATGAGGAGCCCAAAATCAGTAAGGACCACACTAGATATCATGCGGCCATCTATAGGTTATTCCTTCCCTTTTATTCCCAAGTGCTTTTACCCCTATGCCCTTCATTTATTCCATCCCACTATTAGATCTTCCCTTAGTTCATCCTAGCCCAATTCTCTCCCTTATTTTGCCTATAAATAACCTAGTCTTTAACCCATTAGGGTATTTTTTTCAGCTAGCTGACGAATGCCAAAAAGTTGGTAAGTGATATTGAGAAGGGGGTTGTCGTTCCATAGGGATTGACGGTCCCCGACTTCTCGGTAGCGTGTGTGGTCGTGTCTCTAGCTATGTGAGATGGCAAGATGTGGATAGAAATGAGTGAGTGAGTGAGTGTATACACAATGTGGTGTTCGGTTTGTGTAAAAGGTATGGTGAAATGCCAAAACAATCAAATCAACACAGCAAGTAATGGAATGCAAGGAAATGTAAAGTGTGTGCACAAAATATAAAGGTGTTGGGGTTTCGGGTTAACCCAAGTCCAAATGCAACCAATGATGCTCTAATGCCTAAACATGCCAATGTGTCCACGAATCAAGCCCCGTATCCTAGCCATGTTATGGTTCTAGGACCGTGCTTTCCTAAGGTATTCAAATGCCTTATTAGGGCCATTCGAACTCTCTAGGTGTCTTAGGGGATTCCTCTATGTTACCTAATACCGAATCCCCTAAAGTGCTTAAGAGGCGTAAAGTGTCGAAGCTTAGGAACTCAAACAAGCAACACATGCATAACCCACCACTCCACCGATATTATCGATGCGGAGTGGATTCCTTTTAAGGTATTCCTAAGCCTTATTAGGGTCCTAGGGACTCTCCATAAAGAGGGAGAAAGAAAGGAGGCGTAAAGCATCGAATTAAGGGTCATACATAGTGAAACATGCTCATCACACATATTGCCAATTGCCTAGAGTAGAATAAGGTTGCCAAACCATACACAACTCATACAAGATGGACCAAATGCATACAAAAGAGTGGCAAATCTTTACATACACATTCAATACATATGAAACTAGACAATACACATATTCATGAATCAACAAAGGCATTTATTCATTAATCAAAGCATCATGAAGTCACATTGGACTAGGGCACACAACCCTAGTCCCCAACAAGAGTAACTACTCACTAAACATCATAGTATACATCATCAAATTACACAATAAAGTTCTAGACATAAGGAAAAGAGAGAGTAGAGATGAGAAATGCTCAATGGATGTTCTCTTGCTCCTCCTTTGCTTTGATGATGGATCTTGATGGGTCACCAAATAAAGAAAAGGTTTGGGAGTGGAAGAAGGGAGAGAATTGGGTGAGATCTAGGTGAGGGCTGCTATGAAGAGGTGGTGAATGAATCTAAAATGGCAAAAACTAGGTTTAAATAGGCTAGGGTAGAGAGGAGTAAAGGGCTAGGATCAACTAAGGAAAGATCTAATGGTTAGATAGATTAAATGAAGGGCAATGGGGTAAATTCTCAAGGAAATAAAAGGGAGGAATAATCTAAGGATGACCTCATGATATCTAGTGGGGTCCTTTGCTGAATTTTGGAATTTTTTGGTGATGAGTCACACGGTTGACTTTGTCTTGACTTTGACCACGACCCTCGGAGTTGACCAAAGGTTGACTTTTGACCAAACCTCCGGAATTCTCGTGCGACTCACTTCCGGGACGTCATGTTGACTCGTTGATGATTCGTATGCGATTTGCATACAAATTAGGCCTCTAATCACTTTAGTAATGCTAATCCGAAGGCCGTTTAGTGTCTCTAATCCTTGATTTGCACCATTGTAGGGCAAACGAGCATCGGACGGATATCGGGAGCGAAAGGATGCGATTTGGAGCTTTTTGGACATTTCCGGCAAAAGGACGAAAAGTCAACCCGAGGACCAAAAGTCAACTCGTGGTCAACCCCGACTTGAGAGCGTCAACGAGTCAACATGAAGTCCCGAAAGTGAGCCGCGAAAGAATTCCGGAGGTTTGGTCAAAGTCAACCCTTGGTCAAGCTCCGAAGGTTAAAGTCAAAGTCAAGGCAAAGTCAACCGCGTGACTCACCCTCACAAGCCTCCAAATCAGCAAAGGACCACACTAGATATGGTGAGGTCACCCCTTGATTATTCCTCCCCTTTATTCCTTTGGAAGTTACCCCCTTGCCCTTCATTTAATCTATCTAGCCCTTGGATCAAACCCTACCCCATCCTAGCCCTCCATTCTCCCCCTCATTTGCCTATATATAGCCCTCTTTACCAGAATTAGGTCATTCCATCTCCAGCCCCAAAAAGTCCCATTTTCCCTTCCCCTTTTTCCTCTCTTCCTCTCCCCATCCGGTTCAGCCGCAGCACGCTGGTCGACCGGTCGACGACATCCTGTCGAACGGTCGACGGTCGACGAGCTCCGCCGCCTCCGCTTCTTCCACCGCTTCCTCCTCCGCCTTGGGCTGTTGGGATCCTCACCAGACATCAAGGACATCATCTGGACTCAAGGAGAAGAAGGAGACACCTTGGATTGAGAATCTCTTACCCCTTTTTCTCTCTTGTATTCATGTTTATTGCATACTCTTGTGAGATGATGATGTACACTTTGATGTTTAGTGAGTAGTCACTTTGTTGGGGACTAGGGTTGTGTGCCCTAGTCCAATGTGATGTATTGATGGATTGATTATGTATGAATGCTATGTGATGAATGAGTATGTCTTTTATCCATTTCAATTTGTGTTGAATGCATGTGTAGGAAATTTAGTCACTTTCTTGAGCATGTGTGCAACCTATTTTGATTGAGATTGTTGGGGTGACTCCTAGCTTTCTCTAGGCAATTGATATTAGATGTGATGAGGTTCCCTTGTTTGAACTTCTAAGTCTTTGTACCCTTCGCCTCTCAAACCAATTTGAGAGAGTTCTAGTGATCCATAATCCGGCACTAGAATACATATGATAAGATGGTCTTAGATCCATAACATGGCTAAGATACGAAGTTTGATTCATTCATTGCACAAGCATGAGTACTAATTAGTTTGTTATGCATCGCATTCGGACTTGGGTTAACCCGAAACCCCAACACCTTTATATTTTGTGCACACACTTTACATTTACTTGCTTTGTTTACTTACATTCTCTTGTTTGATTGATTGGCATCCCACCATTGCGTAAACCACACCTCACTACACACTTTGCACATTGTTCATACACATTCACTCACTCTATTCACTTCTTGCCACCTCATATAGCTAGAGCACTCGCACACACGCTACCGAGAAGTCGGGGAGCCGTCAATCCTCCGTGGAACGACAACCCCCTTCTCTTCTATCACTTACCATCTATTTTTGCATTAGTCAGTTGACGCTCTAAAGTTAGGGTTGACCACGAGTTGACTTTTGGTCATCGGGTTGACTTTTCGTCCTTTTGCCGAAAATCCACTAAAAGCTCCAAAACGCACTCCTTTGCTCCCGATATCAATCCAATGCTCATGAACCCTACAATGGTGCAATTCAAGGATTAGAGACACTAAACGACCTTTGGATTAACATTACTAAAGTGATTAGAGGCCTAATTTGTATGCAATTTACATACAAATCACACCCCCACACTTAAGCTTTGCTTGTCCTCAAGCAAATAAAGAATCAACAATCCATATCACATTAAATTTTCCTTAACAAGCATATCCTCAAGGAGAGCACACTAAGCCACACGTCAAGATTCAATCAAGCACACAACTCAAACCTCATGGTTCGCCAAATGATTAAGATATGTATCCAATGCATGCTCGGTGTAGTGTGTGCTAGCCATGTAATAATCAATCAAGAGCAATCAAATTAGCATATATCGACAAGACTAACCGCTAAACTCACATGATTCACTAAATATTTCCGCTCTTGTGTTTAGGGTTATTTTTTACTCTCAAGACATTACCAAAAGCAACGTCCCCATAAGCTTGCTCATTGACCAACTCTCCACTAATTAATTTGCAACTCATTAGATCAAAAGGGCTTTCACATGGTTGTAATGGGGCCAAAGGTTAGGGGTTAACATGAAATGAAGGGATGGATACACAAATAATTCCAAGTATTTCACAAGACAACTCAAGGACTTTGAAACTCATTTTCTTTTGCAAACAATCCTAACTTTTTATTCTCCTCAACCTATTATTCTAAAAACAACTCTATTTTTGGATTTTCGTACTTTCTTTTTCTACTTTTCTCTTTCTTTTTCTCACAACTTCCTTTTCCCATTTTTTATTTTCTTTTCTTTTGGGAACTTTCTTTTTGAACTTTATTTTTTTTTGTACACACTTCTTTTTTTTATTTTCTCAACTCCTTTTCTTCTTTTGTATTTTGTTTTCCTTCCAACCATTTTTCTTTGTACAACACTCTAATCTAATCTACCCCCACACTTGCTTTTCACAAACCCATAGAACACAAAGAACATGAGAAGTCACAATCGTTGTCTCACTAATACTTGAAACAAGGAACGGTTAGTGTTTAAGCTAAAAATATGGGTTAGACTTTTGTGGGTTAAACGAAGAAAAAGCTAATGACGAATGAGGCTCGAAATGGGTTAATCCTAATGAAAAGTGTTTAGAGGGATGAAAGTTAATTTGGCCATGGTGCTTATCTAGTGCCTTAATCATTTCCAATTCATCGCAAATTGACACGTAGTCTCAAGAGGTCTTTGAGCAAGTTCTAGGTCTCGTAAACTAGTGGAATGCACACACATGAAGAACAAGGATGTATGAATGATGCATACATATCAATGAGGCTCAAAATCTCACCATATAGGGTATATGCATGTCAATACATCGTCTAGATATGCTTCTCTAATTGCTAGTGACCAATCAACATGGCAAATGTGCGTATAGTGTCAAGCAAGCATCAATTACATAAATTAATCACAAGGCAACTCAATGATTTCTAAGCACATGCTCTTTATCCTCCTAATTAGCAACTTAGTAGGCTCACAATCATCATTGGGGTTGAAAAGGACAATCAAAACACACCACACAAACCTCAAAGTTCTAAAATCACAAAATTTTACAATTATGCACCTGTCGACCGGTCGACGCAAGGGTCGACCGTTCGATGAAAACTTTAAAAATTTGAAAATTTTTGGTGGGGTTTGAAAATGTGAAATCCTTTTAGTTTGGCCCAACCTCACCCCCACACTTAAAACCAACATTGTCCTCAATGTTGTGAGGTGTTTAAAAGTGTAAAGCAAATTGGTGAAAGCGAGGAAGCGAAGTCGGGCGAATGCACACATACAAAATATAGCATACGGATGAGAGAATAAGAAAAACCCCCTTTGTAGACTCCCTTAGCAAGCCGAGAAACCACAAATAGACACCAACCTCAGGGCACAAAGCCCTGACTTCGATACGTTTGCTCCTCGGGTGCCAAATGAACTAGAGAATGTGATTGCATCGGGATCATCCAAAACAGGGGAAAGCAGCAACACAGCATCGACCTTCTCCCAAAGATTTGGGCATAGCTCCAAGAATAGACCTCCAAGTTGAGTGATTCCAGTGGCATTGGAAAGTAGACTCAAAGAGCTTTAGTTTGGCCACTGGAAACTCAGAAATCACCTTCTGGAAATGCAATGAAGAACCGGTCAAAGTGACCCTCCAGAAAGTCAAACTGCAGTGAGCACTCCTCCTTTAAACATATATTGCAGCAGATCCAACGGTCCTTTCAGAGAGAAATTTGAACTGGGCATAGAGGACTCATAGACGAAGCTTCTCCGACTGGTTTCAATGAATTCCAAGGGTCAGATGTAGAGAAAACTGCCTCCAAAGTTACTAATCTGCCCAGGCCTCTCGTAGACAAATGCAAACCAACACTTCTTGGGTTTCTTACTCCAAGACTCCTATCCTAACACCTCCCAACCTCCCTAAAATATTTTATTCATTACTAAATAGTGCTGAAAGTAAATAATTTTTCTCCAAATGGGGTTGCCTCCCCACAAGCGCTTCGGTTTATAGACCTACAAGCCGGTCTTGGTTCCTTCTCGGTGAAATTATGGTGGCTCAAAGCAAAGCTTCTTCCCACTCAATGCATTACTTGTCTCACCGTCGCCATGGCTTCCCACAAAGCAGCCCTTGATGCCTTTGAAAATCGATGTAGGGGATGGTGGCCATGCATATTTCTTCTTTTTAACCTCACCAACTATTTCTCTCATGGCCTTAATTGTCGCCCTTTGCATTGCACTCATGGGAGGAGTCTTCTTTGTAGCACCCTCAAGAAATGGATCCTTCCCAAGAATGCCTTCATGAGACTCAAACGGTGGTGGCTTCGTATGCTCAATAGAAGAAGGATTGTCATATCCCCAAATTGGTGAGTAGTGATCATGAGCACGTGGTGTAGGCTTCGGTGGGTTCAAAGGACCAAATATCCTTTCGCTTTTAGCACTATTCCCCTTCACCAAATTAATAGAGAACACCTCCTCAACTACCTCCGGTGGATGCACGGGCTTGAACATTTCGAACTTCACTTTCTCGCCCAAAACCTTGAAACTAATGGTGCCCTTAAGAACATTGATCTTCACACCCGCCGTAGCCATGAAAGGGCGTCCAAAAATAAGGGGGAATCCATTGTCTCCATTGGGGTCTTCACCCATGTCAAGCACAACAAAGTCGGCGGGAAGAATAAACTTGTCAACTCTTACTAGCACATCTTCCACAACACCCGCCGGTCTCCGCTTGCTTCCATCCGCAAAAGTGAGTGCAATAGGGGTAGAATGCAAGGCACCAATGTTCAACCTCTTGTAGAGAGATAGAGGCATCACATTGACACTTGCCCCTAAATCCATGAGTGCTCCATCGAGGTGAGTTTCACCGATTTGACATCCAATAGTGAAGCTTCCGGGGTCCTTCCTCTTTGGTGGCATGTTGTGTTGAATCATTGAGCTCACATGCCCGTCAATCTTGTAGACCTCATGCTCTTCAAGCTTCTTCTTCTTTGTGCACAAGTCCTTGAGAAACTTTGCATAAACCGGCACTTGATAAATGAGCTCCAATAATGGGATGTTAATCTCCACCTTGTTGAACACTTCTCGTAGCTCATTCATCAACGCCGCCTTCTTGTTCTTCCTCTCATTGGGGGTGACTTTCTTTACTTCATGGACAGCGATATCATCATCAAGGAGCTCCCTAGAGGTGCTCATGGTTCTTGGTGGGTCCACAACCATCATAGCCTCACCACCAAGGTTAGTAACCATAACACTCTCGTGCCTAGGAGTCTCCTCACACAATGCTCCTTCTTGTGTCTTCACTCCACCATAAGAGGTAACATCATTCTCAAAAGACAAGTACCCAAGTCCCTTCCCAAGCACCACTCCTTCCTCCCTACAAGTCACCTCCTCATCCAATCCATAATTGCTAAGGAGTACATTTTCTTCCTCCTTAGCCCCATCCTCCATGCAATGCATATGATCAAAGGCCACATGAATGGGTATTGAGGGAGAGGGGATAAAGTAATTAGAAATTGGGGGAGTAGGAGTGTAAGTAGAATGAGAGATACCGGAATAGGAAGTGGATATAGGATTGCATTCCTCCTTTGATTTAAACTTGAGGTTCGGCTCCACCTTAGAAGGCAATGCACCTTTTGGTCTCTCACCAATCTCCTTGGCCAATTGGCCCATTTGTAACTCAATCTTGGACATGCCTTGTTGCATATTGTGGTACCCTTGTTGAAGTGTCAAAATTGCTTGATCGCACTTCACTTGGCTTTGGACAAGGGTAGCAATCATGTTCTTCATAGTCGGCTCCGTTGAGTCTTGAGCTTGGGGAACACTTGGGGTAGCATAGGATGTAGAGACTCCTTGATTGTAAGTGCCTCCTCCTTGGTTAGAAAACCCGGGAGGTGCTCCATAAGTTGAGCTCTTGTATCCTCCGTATGCTCCACTCCCTTGAGTCTTCTCTTGGTACCCTTGTGTGTTGCTCCCATAAGGTTTAGGTAGATACCCTTGAGTTCTTCCTTGATCGTTCCGGGGGGCATAAGTGTTGTATTGCCTTGGAGGCGCTTGATAAGAACTTTGTGGGTATGAGCTCACTTGGTTCACATGTTGCCTTTCTTCCTTCTCCTTGTTGATATGATAGGCACACTCCTCCGTCTCATGACCATGAGATCCACAATAGAAGCAAGGAGGTGAAGATACTACACTATTGACTTGAGAGGGGGTAGCCTTCAATTGTGCTTGTAGGAGCATGTCCATCTTCTTGTTAAAAGCCGCTTCCAACCTATCAAATTGAGTGCTCAACAAATCATCACCCGTTGGTTCACTTGAGACATTGTGGACATTTGATACTTGACTTGCCAATTGTGTGGGAGGGTACTTTCGAGGTCCAAAGTCATCCCATAGCTCGGAGTTAGTGGCTAAGTCCTCAAAAGTGTCCCATGCCTCATCGGGAGACATGCTTGCTATGGTGCTCCCTCGAAATGTATCCACCCTTTGTCGTTGACCGGAAGATAAGCCTCGGTAAAACACATCAACAAGAAACCATTGTTCCAAGCCATGGTGTGGACAACTCATCACCAAATCCTTGAATCTTTCCCATGTTTCGTAGAAAGCATCGCCCGATTGGTGCTTGAAGTTGACAATGGAATCCCGAACCTTGGCTGCCTTGCTTGGTGGAAAGAACTTGGATAGAAAGGCTTCTTGCAACTCGAACCATGAATGTATAGACCTTGGTGGAATCTTGAGTAGCCATTTCCTTGCCCCATCCTTCAAGGTGAAGGGGAACAAGCGAAGCTTCAAACCATCCTCCGGTAGTCCATGTAGTTGAACCGTTGTGCATGCTTGTTCGAATTCCATAAGGTGGTCATAAGGGCTTTCATCCTTCAAGGCGTGGAAATTAGGCATAATGCTCAATGTGGAAGACTTGATCTCGTAATGTGTATTGCACGGTGGAAGCACAATGCAAGATGGGTGATCCACCACATGAGGGAGAGTGTATTCCCTCATGCGCCTCACGGGAGGTGGCGGTGCACGATCCTCATCGCGATGTGGTACTTCATCCCCCATTGTCGCTTCTGAAATATGATCTTCTAAGGGTGCTTCTCGGCTCTCAAATGTAGGAGGTGCACTCTCACACACAATCCTTGGAATACATCTTCTTCTTCTAGGTCGTCCTCTTGTATTCTCGCTTAAGACTCTTCCACTTCTAAGTTGAATGGGTGTGTGAGAGGTTGAAGCAATGTTCATACACCTTCACAACGCAATAAAAAATGATTAAGTACCACAATTGAAACAAGAAATCCAAGTATAAGAGGTTAAACAAGCAATAGAATCAAAAAGTGGAAGAAATAAGCAATGCTCCCAGTCGAACGGTCGACAATTTGGTTCGACCGGTCGAACAAGACACAGAGGGCGACTGTCGACCGGTCGGCACTGTTCATCGACCGGTCGACACTGTTCATCCGAGTGAATAGTAAATTTAAAAAAAAAAAAAATTTTATTTTTTATAAACAAATTTTCTAATTTCCTAACAATAAGATTTTCTTAAGTAACAACTAAACAATTACCAAATCAACTAAACAACTACTCAAATTCAATATTAACAAGTTTAAGAACACACTTAAAGCAAGAATTTAATGAACTTAAGCTAGACAATTACCAAATTAAGCTAAAATTGTGCAACACTTATTAGAAAGTGATAGCATTAGGGGTGCTCATGTCTTACATATATCACTAGGATATAAGGCCCGTCACTCCCCTAATGTGTCTCACTCAAGAGTGAATTGCACATGTGAAACAAACAAACACAATATGAAAAACACAACTAGTTAACCAAATGAAAACAAAAAGAATGCTAAAGACCCGACTACAACTACCAAGAAATCAAGGTTTTAGCCTCAATCCCCGGCAGCCGGCGCCATTTGACGAATGCCAAAAAGTTAGTAAGTGATATTGAGAAGGGGGTTGTCGTTCCACAGGGATTGACGGTCCCCGACTTCTCGGTAGCGTGTGTGGTCGTGTCTCTAGCTATGTGAGATGGCAAGATGTGGATAGAAATGAGTGAGTGAGTGAGTGTATACACAATGTGGTGTTCGGTTTGTGTAAAAGGTATGGTGAAATGCCAAAACAATCAAATCAACACAGCAAGTAATGGAATACAAGGAAATGTAAAGTGTGTGCACAAAATATAAAGGTGTTGGGGTTTCGGGTTAACCCAAGTCCAAATGCAACCAATGATGCTCTAATGCCTAAACATGCCAATGTGTCCACGAATCAAGCCCCGTATCCTAGCCATGTTATGGTTCTAGGACCGTGCTTTCCTAAGGTATTCAAATGCCTTATTAGGGCCATTCGAACTCTCTAGGTGTCTTAGGGGATTCCTCTATGTTACCTAATACCGAATCCCCTAAAGTGCTTAAGAGGCGTAAAGTGTCGAAGCTTAGGAACTCAAACAAGCAACACATGCATAACCCACCACTCCACCGATATTATCGATGCGGAGTGGATTCCTTCTAAGGTATTCCTAAGCCTTATTAGGGTCCTAGGGACTCTCCATAAAGAGGGAGAAAGAAAGGAGGCGTAAAGCATCGAATTAAGGGTCATACATAGTGAAACATGCTCATCACACATATTGCCAATTGCCTAGAGTAGAATAAGGTTGCCAAACCATACACAACTCATACAAGATGGACCAAATGCATACAAAAGAGTGGCAAATCTTTACATACACATTCAATACATATGAAACTAGACAATACACATATTCATGAATCAACAAAGGCATTTATTCATTAATCAAAGCATCATGAAGTCACATTGGACTAGGGCACACAACCCTAGTCCCCAACAAGAGTAACTACTCACTAAACATCATAGTATACATCATCAAATTACACAATAAAGTTCTAGACATAAGGAAAAGAGAGAGTAGAGATGAGAAATGCTCAATGGATGTTCTCTTGCTCCTCCTTTGCTTTGATGATGGATCTTGATGGGTCACCAAAAAAAGAAAAGGTTTGGGAGTGGAAGAAGGGAGAGAATTGGGTGAGATCTAGGGGAGGGCTGCTATGAAGAGGTGGTGAATGAATCTAAAATGGCAAAAACTAGGTTTAAATAGGCTAGGGTAGAGAGGAGTGAAGGGCTAGGATCAACTAGGGAAAGATCTAATGGTTAGATAGATTAAATGAAGGGCAAGGGGGTAAATTCTCAAGGAAATAAAAGGGAGGAATAATCTAAGGATGACCTCATGATATCTAGTGGGGTCCTTTGCTGAATTTTGGAATTTTTTGGTGATGAGTCACACGGTTGACTTTGTCTTGACTTTGACCACGACCCTCGGAGTTGACCAAAGGTTGACTTTTGACCAAACCTCCGGAATTCTCGTGCGACTCACTTCAGGGACGTCATGTTGACTCGTTGACGCTCTAAAGTTAGGGTTGACCACGAATTGACTTTTGGTCATCGGGTTGACTTTTCGTCCTTTTGCCGAAAATCCACTAAAAGCTCCAAAACGCACTCCTTTGCTCCCGATATCAATCCAATGCTCATGAACCCTACAATGGTGCAATTCAAGGATTAGAGACACTAAACGACCTTTGGATTAACATTACTAAAGTGATTAGAGGCCTAATTTGTATGCAATTTACATACAAATCACTAGCCCCCATCACCCATCACTCTCACTTTCCCTTTCCTCCTCTCCACCTCTCCCTTCACCTTAGCCTCTACTCGATAGTCGACCGGTCGACACTAGACCATCGACTGGTCGAGTTGTGGATTCAGGCCACTTCCACCACTTCCTCACCTCCTTTCCGCCTCCATCCTTCATCAACCTTGCTCACCACGATATCTGCTACTTCCTCCACCACTTTGGACAGCTAGGATCCTCACCAAACATCAAGGACATCATCTAGATCCAAGGAGAAGAAGGAGACACCATTTATTGAGATTTCCTCAACCTTTCTCTCTCTTGTATTTATGTTTAGAGCTTACACTTGTTATATGATGATGTATACTTTGATGGATAGTGAGTAGTTACCTTGTTGGGGACTAGGGTTGTGTGCCCTAGTCCAATGTGACTATGTGATGCTTTGATTTATGAATAAATGCCTTTGTTGGTTCATGAGTATATGTATTATCTAGTTTAATATGTATTGAATGTGTATTTGAAGATTTGCCACTCTTTGGTATGCATTTGATCCATCTTGTATGAGTTGTGTATGGTTTGGCAACTTTACTCTTTTCTAGGCAATTGACAATATGTATGATAAGCATGTTTACCCATGTACAATCCTTAATTCATGTGCTTTTACGCCTCCTTTCTTTCTACCCTCCCGCGGAGAGTCCCTAAGACCCTAATAAGACTTAAGAATATCTTAGAAGGAATCCATTCTACATCGATGACATCGGTGGAATGGTGGGTTATACATGTGTTGCTTGTTTGAGTCTCTAAGCTTCGACACTTTACGCCTCTTAAGTACTGTAGGAGATTCGGTATTAGGTAACATAGAGGGATCTCCTATGACACCTAGAGAGTTTGAATGACCCTAATACGACATTTGAATACCTTAGGAAGGCATGGTCCTAGAACCATAACATGGCTAGGATACGGGGCTTGATTTGTGACCACATTGGCATGATTTCGTGATTAGAAGCATTGCTTGTTACATTGGACTTGGGGTTTGCCCGAAAACCCCAACACTTTCATACATTGCACACACTTTACCTTTACTTACTTGTATTGCTTGTTTGCTTGTCTTTCCATTACCACTACACCATTGATTTTCACCAAACCAAACACTACACACACCACACATTGTCACATACACACCTCCACCCACTCTTTTCATCTCTTGTCACTCCATTATTGCTAGAGTTACTCGATCACACACTACCTAGAGATTAAAAACCGTCAATCCCTATTGGAACGACACTCCTCCGGTCTCAATATCATTTACCACTCTTTTTGCATTACTCAGTACCCTACAACTTTCGTGAAGAAAATCCATTCAAATTCTAAGCGAAATAAAAAGTCAACTCGAGGACCCTTTAAAAGCACTAATTGAAACTCTAAATTGAAATTTTCGCTAATTCTCCGTAAAATTAACTAGTAATTAGGTAAATTGGGTCCGGGTCGTCACAGTAGATTAGGGAGAGACCCGAAACTCCCAATCATTCTACCATTTCCTATCTATCCATGTTCCTCCTCTTTGCATTTCATTTACATTAGTTTAATTACATTACTTTATGTTGTACTTACTCATTTCACACATTCTACATTCACCTCTAATCTCATCATCTAGTGTTAGGAAACCTTGTTACCTAGTAACCAAAGGGGATCTTGGGCCACCAATCCCCGAGGTACGACCAACCCCGGTCACTAATCTATACATCTATATTTTGACGTTCGTCAATTTTTGTACTGTATTATTTGATTTATGGGATTGCTATAAATTTGAAGAATCATAATGCCAAAGAACAAGAAGAATAAGGAAATTACGCATCGGTTCAAATTCAGTGAATTTATTGATGTCTTGGATCAATTAAAAGTGAATGGTCATCCAACACCCCCCCCCCCCTCCCCCCCCCGATTTGGAAGCACATCTAATGGATACTCCCTTTTGGGAACTCATTAAGGCCTGCAGTGATAGCAGGATCAATAGGTCAGAATGTCACACAAGTCATCAGATAATCAACACGTTTTTGGCCTGTTATGATTCGACGAGAGAGAAGTTTAGCATTGGACGTGTAAAAAGAAGAATCACTGATAGTGACATAAGTCACATTTTGAGCCTCCCAAATGAGGGTGAGAAAGTGCAACAAATAAAAAAAAAGTAAGAGCTCAAGTTTGGTGCAAAAGTACTTTGAAACTGTCTCACGAGTAACTAGTATTGAAGTGAAACAAGCTATTAAGACTGCAAAGGATTGTAAACTTTGGGAAGATATAGCTGCTTTAGTTATAACACAGCCGATGATCTTGGTATTATTCTTGAACACTTCACGATCTCTAACTTGGAGGCTTCTCGAGTATTGTGATGATATTCCCAAATTAAAATAATATAAATGGGCAACTGCAGTCGATAAAAGGCTCAAGAAGACACTAAAGGAGACGAATGCTTGTCGAGGAGGCTGTCCGCTTTTGGTCTTGGTAAGTGAATTTTTTGCTATTTGTTTTTTATCTTACCATTATGTTTGGTTGATATTTTGACATGTTTCTTTTGCAGTTTTGGTTATGTGAAAATTCCACGATCATCAGCTCAACAAGAGAAAATTAAAGAGAGTGAGACACCCTCATTCATCAAGTGGGATCTACGTAGGCTTGATCATGAGGTTTGATCATGAGGTGCTGAAACGTATTGAAACAGATTGAAAGGTATGAACTTATACAAATCTTTTATGAGCTTATTCATTTCAATTATTCCTTTCATATTCACATGTATTTAGATATGTATAAAACCTTTTACTGACACTAAAATATTTACAGACTAGTCAGGTCGAAAAAGAAAGTGACGAATATATGGAAGAGAGCTCAAATCCTTCGGATTCGGGCCAAACGAGTGAAAAAGAAGAGGAACATCAGAAATCCTAAACTAGCTAATACCGAGCTACTCAACCGGAGGAAAATGCTGCAGGTGCACTGAGTGATAGCCCATACCAAGAAGAAGAGGAACATCATATGGCCCCAAATTGCTCATATGTAGCTACTCAACCGGGGAAAGTATATGGGGTATAATATTCATATCTTGTCATTGACGAATGCAAAAGAGTGGTATATGGATATTAAGACCGAGCTATTGTCGTGTCCGCAGGGAGTGATGGCCCTTAGACACCTAGGTATAGTGTGTGCAATCGTGAAAATCAAGCTATAATGGAGGGATGAGAAATGGAAAGAGTGGGTGAGTGCGTGTATGTGACAATGTGTGTGTGTGGGGTAGTGTTCGGTTTTGGTGAGATAGTGAAATGAAAAGACAAGCAAGTAAATAAAAGAAAGTGTGTGCAAAGTAAAGATAAGTGTTGGGGTTTCGGGTCAACCCCAAATCCAATGCAACAAGAAATGCTCTAACAACGAAATCATGCCAATGTGATTACAAATCAAGTCCCGAATCCTAGCCATATTATGGATCTAGGGCCGTGTTCCTAAGGTATTCAAATGCCATGTTATGGGTCATTCAAACTGCTTAAGAGGATTTCTATATGTTACTTAATACCAAATCGCTAAAGTGCTTAAGAGGTGTGACGCATCGAAACTTAGGAACTCAAACAAGCAAACTCATGAACAATCCTCCACTCCACCGATATAATCGATATGGAATGGATTCTTTGTACGGTATTCTAGTGCCTTATTAGGGTCACAAGAACTCTCCGCAAAGAGGGAGAAAGAAAGGAGGCTAAGGAACATGAATTAAGGATCATACATGAGTTAAACATGCTCATCATATGTATTGCCATAGTCTAGAGAATAGTAAAGTGGCCAAATCAAACAATTCTCATACAAGATGGGTTAAATGCACATCTAAGAGTGGCTAATCCTTCAAACACACATCCAACACATGTTAAAATAGACAATACATATATTCATGAACCAACAAAGACATTTATTCATCAATCAAGCATCACAAAGTCACATTGGACTAGGGCAGACAACCCTAGTCCCCAACAAAGTTAACTACTCACTAATCATCAAAGTAAACATCATCAAATTACAGATTAAAGCTCTAAATATAAGTAGAAGTGAGAGTAAAGATGAGGAATGCTCAATAGGTGGCTCTCTTGCTTCTCCTTGGCCTTTTGATGATGAACTTAATTGATGAATTGGTGAGGATCTCCAATAGCCAATGGGTGGATGATGTCGTAGATGTCGTGGTAAGCAACTTTGATGAAGGGTGGAGGAGGAAAGGAGGTGAGGAAGTGGGTGAAAGGTGGTGGAACCGTCGCTGCTCGACCGGTCAATGGGTCAGTGTCGACCGGTCGACTGGTGAGCAGAGAGGAAACTTAAAGGGAGAGAAAGAAAGGAGGAAAGGGAAGGTGAGAGTGATGTGAGATGGGGGCTAACTGAAAGATTACCTAAATGGGTAAAAACTAGGTTTATATAGGTGAGAGAGAGAGAGGGAATGGAGGGCTAGGATCAACTAGTGAATGATCTAATAGTTAGATAGAGTAAATGAAGGGCAAGGGAGTAAATGCATATGGGAACAAAAGGGAGGAATAATCGATGGGTGACCTCATGATATCTAGCATAATCCTTGCTAACTTTTGGCCCTCTAGTGGTAAGTCACAGGGTTGACTTCGTCCTTGACTTTGACTTTGACTTTGACATTCAGAGTTGACCAAAGTTGACTTTGCTTGACTTTTCGGCCAATCTTTCGGAATTCTCTTGCGCTTCACTTCGGAAACTTGATGTTGACTCGTTGACGCTCTAAAGTCTGGGTTGACCATGAGTTGACGACGGTCCTCGGGTTGACTTTTTGTCATTTTGCCGGAAATCTACTAAAAGCTCCAAAATGCGTCATTTTGCTCCTGATATCAATCTTATGCTCATGTTTCATACAATAGTGCAAAACAAGGATTAGAGACATTAAACGGCTATTGGATTAGCATTATCAAGGTGATTAGAGGCCTAATTTGTATGTAAATAACATACAAATCACACCCCCATACTTGAGTTTTGTTTGTCCTCAAGCAAATATAAAATCAAAAATCCAACATCATATTTCCAATTGGCTTTCCAACCATATCCTCAAAGAAAACCCACTAAGCTACAAATCAAAATTCAATCAAACACACAACAAAGAACTCATGATTTGCCAAGTGATTAAGGTATGTATCTCATGCATGCTTGGTGAAGTGTGTGCTAGCCATGGAGTAATTAATCAAGAGCAATCAAATTAGCATATATTGACAAGATTAACCGCTAAACTCACATGATTCACTAAATATTTCCACTCTTGTGTTTAGGGTTAAGTATTTACTCTCAAGACATTACCAAAAGTAACGTCCCCATAAACTTGCTCATTGACCAACTCTCCAGTAATTAATTCGCAACTTATTGGATCAAAAGGGCTTTCATTTTGGTTGTAATGGGGCCAAAGGTTAGGGGTTAGCATGAAACAAAAGGATGGGTAAACAAGTATTCCAAGCATTTCACAAGACAACTTAAGGACTTTGAAACTCATTTTCTTTTGCAATCAATCCTAAACTTTTATTCTCCTCAACCTTTTATTCTAAAACAAACTCTATTTTTGGATTTTCTTACAATCTATTTTTACTTTTCTCTTTCTTTTTCTCTCTAACTTTCTTTTCCCATTTTGTATTTTATTTTCTTTTAGGAACTTTCTTTTTGAACTTTATTTTTGTACTCAACTTCAATTCTTTTTGATTTTCTCAACTTCTTTTGTATTTTGCTTTCTTTCCAACCTTTTTCTCATTTACAAAACTCTAAACTAATCTACCCCACACTTTTCACAATCCCAAGAACACAAAGAATACAAAGAACATGAAAAGTCACAACCGTCGTCTCGCTAATACTTGAAACAAAATGATGGTTAGTGTTTAAGCTAGTAAAAATGAGCGGACTTAGTTAGGCGATCCACAATAACCCATATCGCATCTCGGCCTTTAGATGAACGGGGTAAACCTATTACGAAATCCATGGTAATATAATCCCATTTCCATTCGGCTATCGGTAATGGTTGAAGTTTTTCTGCTGGCTTTCTATGTTCTGCTTTGATCTGTTGACAAGTAAGACATTTTGCTACAAAAACTGCTATGTCACTTTTCATTCCATCCCACCAAAATTAACGTGGAAGGTCATGATACATTTTTGTACCTCCAGGATGAATAGTATATGATGAATAATGTGCTTCGCAGAGAATTTCATTCCTGAGTTCTAGAATTTCAGGTACATATAATCTTCCAAAGTATCTCAAACCGTTATTTTCATCAAAGGTCCAGCCTTCAAGTTGATTTCCTGACACAATCTGCTCTTGAATTGATTTGGACAAAGTATCTCCTTGTTGTTTTTCGATGATTTTTCCCATCAAATTTGGTCGTGTAACCAAATTATAAATACGAGCCACATTTTCATGTACACCCACATGTAAATCATATTCACAAAGTGACTTCATCATTTTCCATTTCTGAATATGTAAACTTGCTACAAAATCTTCAGATTTCTGCTTAAAGCATCTGCAACTGTATTTGCTTTTCCAAGATGGTAATGTAGTCCAAAATCATAGTCTTCTAAAAATTCCATCCAACGTCGTTGTCTCATATTAAGCTCCTTCTGAGTAAATAAGTATTTCAAACTTTTATGATCGGAATATAGCTCGAACCGCTCACCATATAGATAATGTCTCCAAGTCTTAAGAGCATGGACGATTGCAGCTAATTCCAAATCATGCGTTGGGTAATTTCTTTCATGAGGTTTTAATTGTCGGGAAGCATATGCGACCACTCTATTCGATTGCATTAATACACATCCCAATCCACATAGAGACACATCTGTATACATTACATAACCTTCGCCTCGTTCAGGAATGATTAACACCGGAGCGGTAGTTAAACGTGTCTTTAATTCCTGAAATGATTTTTCACATTCCTTGCTCCAAATAAATTTTACTTCCTTCCGAGTCAACTTGGTTAACGGTGCAGCTAATCGAGAAAAATCCTTGATAAATCTTCGATAATAACCGGCTAATCCGAGAAAACTTCGAATTTCGCATATATTCTTTGGTTGATTCCAATTCAGTACTGTTTCAACTTTGGATGAATCAACTGTAATGCCTTCATTAGAAATCACATGTCCCAAAAATTTCACTTCAGTTAACCAAAACTCACATTTGCTAAACTTAGCAAAAAATCGATGCACCCTCAATATTTGTAAAGTAACCGACAAATGTTTCTCATGTTCTTCTTTGGATGCAGAGTAAACAAGAATATCATCTATAACGACGATAACAAACTGATCCAGGTAAGGTCGGAAAATACGATTCATCAAATCCATGAATGCAGCTGGAGCATTTGTTAAACCAAAAGGCATAACCAAAAATTCATAATGCCCATATCGACTTCTAAAAGCTGTCTTAGGTATATCCTTGGGTTTGACTCGAAGTTGATGATAACTGGAACGAAGATCAATTTTTGAAAAGAAACGAGAACCTCTTAATTGATCAAATAGATCGTCAATTCTAGGTAATGGGTACTTGTTCTTCACAGTTACTCTATTTAATTGACAATAGTCAATACACATCCGAAGAGATCCATCTTTCTTTTTCACAAAAAGAGTCGGTGCTCCCCACGGTGAAGTACTGGGGCGGATAAAACCTTTGCTTTCTAATTCCTCAATTTGTGCTTTGAGTTCTTTCAACTCTGCCGGTGCCATGCGATAAGGAGGTATTGAAATAGGTAATGTACCCGGATATACTTCAATAGCAAATTCCACTTCGCGCTCTGGTGGTAATCTAAATAAATCTTATGGAAACACATCACTGAATTCCTTTACTACAGGAATAATTTCCAATCCTACTTCCTTCTTTTCTTCGGCCACAATGTGAGCAATAAAATTCAAATAATTCCGACCTTCAGTTTTCAATAATAATTTAGGCTTATAAGTACTCTTGTCCCCATAAAAACTAAAAGTTTCACCTTCAGGAGTACTTATAGTCATTTTTTTCTTTCCACAATCCATGATAGCTTGATATCGAGTAAGTCAATCCATTCCTAATATGATATCGTACTCTGACATTTCCAACATTATCAAATCAAAGTCTAATTTATGATTTGATATTTCTATCATGCATAATCTACATATTCTATTAACTGTTACACCACTACCCAAAGGAGACCCAATTAGCAATGAAGTTTTCATAATCTCAGGTTTCAACTCAAGCATAGATGCAAATGATGTTGATATAAAAGAATGTGTGGTACTAGGATCAAACAATATTCTAGCTTCTGAATTAAATACTAGAAATGTACCTTCCACCACTTGAGATTCATTTTGATCCTCTACTTCATTCATAACATACATTCGGCCCTGAGTAACTTGTGATGGTCGTCTTGCGCCAATTGGAGCTCTAGGTCTAGTAGGATTTTACGGTCGTGGTGATTGTTGAGCAACAAATGACCTTTGCCAACTCTGTTGTGGCTGAAGAAGTGCATGATATTGTGGCTACGGAGCATAGTACTGTTGTTGCTGAGGTCGAAACTGTGGTTGTGGAGCACGAAACTGAGGTTGCTGAGGGTGAAATGGTGAAACTGGATTCATGAGTGGACAATGACTTTGAAAATGACCAGGTTTCTGACAGTAATAACAGAATTTTGTATGTGGAGCCACCCCAAAATATCTCTGAAAATTATTTCTGGAAGGCCCAAAATTTTGGCGTTTATTCTATCCACTAGAACTTCCAAAGTTCCAACCCTTTTTGTTTCCTGAATACTTCGTTCAGCAATAAGTGCTCGATCCACCAGTTCAGAATACTTTTGTAGCTTTAGAATAGATACTTTTTCTCTGATCTCAGGATTAAGTCCATCCTCAAATTTCTTTGCTTTAGAAGCCTCAGTGGGTATAATACCTGGAGCAAACCGCATTAATTCCTCAAATTTACCTTGATACTCAGCCACTGACATATCCCCTTTGGAAAGAAACATAAACTCTTTAGCCTTTGCTTGCTTCACTGTGTCTGGGAAATATTTTTCAAGAAAAATAACTTCAAATGCATCCCAAGTTGTAATTTTAGTGTCTGGAGTAGCAAGGACTGACTCCCACCAATGATAAGCGGCACCTTCCAAATAAGTGCAGGCAACAACTACTTTCAAATCTTCCGGCACTTTTTGATTATTTAAAGTTCTCTTCATTTGTCGTACCCACTCTTCCGCTATCATAGGATCTAATATACCTTTGAATATAGGAGGTCTAGCCTTACGAAATTCTCCTTGAATTCTCATTACTCGATCCTCATTGCCTTCATGATGATTACCTTGGTGATTACCTCTGATAGCACTTGCCATGTCCTGAATGGCTGCTATAACATCTATATTGTTACTACTTTGCCCTTTATGTTGTTCCTCCGCCATCTTTTAATACGAAAGAAAAAAAACAGTTTATAATAATCTAAATTTTTGGTTAGTTTAGTATAAAAATTTTCAAGTCATAAAACATTAAAGGAAAGCATATAATAAAGAGAGAAAATAACAAACACACATATAGTACATATTGGAGTTTACAAATAAAGTAAGTATTTACAAACTATTAAAAACTTAAACAACTTTATAATACAACTCTACTTCCAAACAAGCATTTCTACAAAAACTTTAAAATTCAAACTAGTTTATTTTACACTATTTTACATCCTGTTATACTATACGTGCTTAAGCTTCATCATATGGTTTTGGGGAGCTAGTGATCAGGGTAACTCCCACAAAGTCATTTATTGAGCCACTACTAGTGTCACTATCAGTCATCGGATTAGAATCCGATGACGATGACGATGAGTCTATTTGGATAGCACTACTAGCTAGGTGAGGCTCCTGGATACCACTCAACTATCACCTGATTTCGTAACATTTTATAATAATTATCATTAGAAGTAGATGCTATATATACCACGCTGTAGTGCCTAGGTAATTTCTAAGATGGTATTTCACCACTTCTCTTTGCATCTCAAATGAGTAGGGAGTCCAACGATTCATAGTTCTCCTAATCTCGCCCTTCACCAGAACTTCGACATGATGCTCTAACTCATGTTCATATATATTAGGATCCAAAGGTATAACTCCATTTTGGTTAACTTCGTAGGCTCCGAAACTATCATATGATTGCACCCTATTCATCTTACCTGTTAAACCTATATAAAAGAAAAATAGAGAATCAAATTCATAGTCATCAGGAAATAACTTAATGGTTCTATAGGATACTAAACCTATTGCTCTCATACCAACTTGTCACACCTCGATTTTTGGTAATTTTTTTTTTGAGGTGCAACTCATATTTCGATTATAGAAATAAAAGTTTCCGTAATCGAAATATGACAAAAATTGAAATAGAGCAACAATGGGTACTGAAATACAACTTTTATATATAAGGTTTTCACACCTATTTTACAAAGACAGACTAGCAGTCTGTGATCTTATTCTAAGAAACTTAAGCAAAAATAAACTTCACACATATCTAACATTATTTTGAACAGCTGAAAAGTAACTTCATTCTTCAAGTCCATCACCTGCGATATTGTTAAGGGGTGAGCATAAAGCCCAGTAGGAAGCTATTCCTCTTCAATCACCGAATAATCAATCAACAATTTATATAATATGTATGAATGCATTTTCTATTCCCGAGAATTCATATAGTAGAATAGACTGAGCCTACACGTCCCATACCGTGTATTTTACCTTTTTTCACAGGTGACTCAAGATATCCTACCATATGAATAAATCCCCACCCCAAATCAATTCTCCTAGCCCTCTTTTGCTAGTCATCTTGTCCATTCCCCTGTCACCAGTCCCGAATTACCCTTTAAATTTCCTATACTAATTACGCAATAACGTTGGGCATACATGGAAACATGGTACCTACTGAAATTATGGACTCAACTACGCAAAAGATAATTTTATCATATTTCTTCCTATAAAATATCTCAACTTGCCACCCTTATCCCTCCCCACATGCGATTAAATGATGCAGCAAATAAACTCATTCATGTAAACTGTAAAGCTCAAGCATTTCAAATCAAACATTTCACCAAACAAACATAAGCAAACAAATATAAACACAAATGAGTCGAGATTCCCCAGATTCCCCTACCTCAAATTCCACGTTAAAGTGTAGCGTCAAGTTCCTTGATTCAAAACACCAGTTTCTATTAAAAAATAAAACCTTTACTTGATAGATTTCTGTACAAATTCATCTAAAATTGATTGGAAAAGCTAACAATGAAAACATAGGTCTATACCCAAAAATAAGTTTCTTTAGGTTTCTGACCTAGTTGTCTACTCTTTGAAAACTATACTAATATGTTCACTGCTATTCGAACTTGTTGCCTTCTGTGAAACTTTAATAGACAACCTAAAGATCATTTCAAAACTAGAATCTCCTTAAAATGAATTTTCTACATTAAACTGTGACTATTCAAAGTTAGGGGTTCTGCTGTAAAAAACTTTCTATAAAACCTGCTGTATGTTTTGGTTTGTTTCACCCAAGTCTCATGCTCAAAGTTAACTGAAGCTCCCAGAAACTCAAACTAGACATTTTAAGGTTTCAAACAAGATCAACCAAGCTATTTTTGGGGGTTAAAAGAAATAACTACGCCATTGCAAAGTTGTACCTTTTTAAACATTTTTTCTGTAAAAAAAATAACTTCAGTTTTTGCTTTGTGACTCAATCACCTATTATTTAAAAACTGTACTAATATGTTCAGTATTTGAAATCGTGGTTTTCTAATGAACTGTAGTAGACATCTTAAAAAAAATTTGAGAGTTGAAAACACCGGAAAAAGATTTTTTTATATTTAGTTATAAATTTTTAAATTTCAGACTCTGTTTCAGAAATTTCTGCAGAATTGCAGCAATAACACTTTTGTTTCAAAATCGTTTTGAACAATCTTCTAATGTTCAAAATCAAACAGAACTACCAGATATGAACACTCCTATGTTTCAAACTAAAGAAACCATACCTTAGAGTTTAAAAGAATGAAATGAGTCACAATAAAGTTGGCTAAGTGCCTACTGAAGTTCCAAATTCTAAAGAAAAAATCCTTTGAACAGCCACAATTTTTGAACCAAAATAATTTTGAAGAACAAACAATAATCAAACTAAATTGAAATCATAAAATAGATTCACACCTTAAATCTTTCTCATTCTCTACTAGGATTACCAGTACGTACAACCTTATTTTTTCTATTCCTTCACTTCTATGATTTCCAGTACACAATATCTTATTTTCTCTCTTTCTCCTTCACTTCTAGATTACTACCTCACCCT